>OY723401.1:45189279-45842448 GCA_963210345.1 Inga oerstediana
AGACCAATGGTTAGGATTGTTTGATTAAAAGAGTGGGAGTGTGTGTGCATGTGTTATGTGAGGTTATGGAAGGAAGGATAAGTGATAAGTAAAATATTTGCATATTTATTTTCCCTTACATGATGATTTTATGGATGATATTTGCATTTAATATAATAAATTTGGGTGTGATTGATAAATAAATAATGTTTTTGGAATAAACAGCATTTTTAAAAAAAAAAAGTAAAAATAAAAAAAATGAAAAAACTGTAGCAGCCGCCGAACACTGTAGCAGACGCAAGGCACTGTAGCAATCAACAGGCACTGTAGCAGTCGCAAGATCACTGTAGAAGCTTCCAGAACACTGTAGCAGTACTGTAGCACATGTTTTTTCCCCTATAAATAGAGATCAAGGCCAAGCTCAAAGGAAGAGGGGAGGAAGAGAAGCAGAGGTTTCCTTCTTCGACAGGGAGAGGTCCTTCTCTGACCGGGAAAGATATTTCTCTAACATTTCTGAGTTCATTGTATTAATTTTTAGATTTAATTTCATGCATAGCATGCCTCCATCTTGGAAGGCTTAGGATTGTATTACATATTGCATGCCTCCATCTTGGAAGGCTTAGAATTGTATTACACTTTGCATGCCGCCTAGATGGAAGGTTTTACCTCCTAAATGGACGGATAGATTTCTTCATTTTTCATGCATCTTTTGGTTGTATATTTATGTTTGAGAATTTAATATTCAAGTTTATGTAGTATTTCTGAGGATTTTATTCTAGCTTTATATAATGTCAATTTATTTTGGTTTTATTTTTAATTTCATTATGTGCTAAACTTTCATTTTCCTAAGGTGATGACGTAACTTACTAATGATGGATTGAATCTTAACTTATTAAATCTAGTTTGAATTTCTCCTTCATGATTGAGTTTTAATTATTATTCTTAATGCTTTTGATTGATTGACCATCTTTTAAATGATTTCAATATGCATGTTGAGACCGGAAGGAGATACATGTGTGTAGACCCTATAATTAAAACCATGACTTGCATATGAAATAGGAATATATTCATATGAGTTGTGTAGTCTTACTGAGTTTCATAAATCTTAATGCATAATTAATTTCTTAAATTCATATAGGAATATATTGGATTAGCAATTGATTATAGAATTGCTTGACCTTGGAAGAGGCTAGTAATTAAATTAGGGAAACTCGACTATCAATCATGTGGAATAAATTGGGCTAGAATAGATAAGTGATTCAATCCGGAATTTGTGAAGTGAAATCTAATCCCTAGGGCTTTTTCTCATATTTGCTTTCATATCATCTGCATTCATATTTAATTGGCTTTCTTTTATTTTGTACTCTCAATCACCAACTAATCGATTGACTAAATAGAATTAAAATTACCTATTTTGGTACTTAGTGATCAATTCTCGTGGGAACGATACTCTACTTACTTCTATATTACTTGATTACGACAGTGTACACTTGCACTATTTAATTGATCATTTGCACACGTATCAATAAGATGTTGCCAAGTGTCCCTTTGTGAGCCCTTGGATCAAGTCAATGTTTCAACCTCTTTTTCTCCCTCTCTCTTCCACTTAGGTCGGCCTAAAGGTCTCATGCACAAGAAAATCTGATCCCATCTTCATTCTCTCATCTCTCTCTTCTCCACTCTATTTTTGTCCAAGCTTTGTAGGAAAGAGAAAGTGAAAGGTGAGGATTTAGCTTGTTTAGTGTCCTCTTTAGCTCAAATGCTCTTCTTTAACTTTGATCATGTTGCTGAGAGCTTTATCCTGATGGTTTTAGAATTTTAAAAGAAGGTGATTGCACACTTAAAGAAATTTGAAAGAAGAGAATCAAGAAACTAGTCTTGGAAATAGGAAGAGGTAAGAATTTTGCACATTTTGACATATTCATTGTGGTTATTGGTTGAACTTGGAATTTCTGGATTTTGGCCCTATTTTTTGTGTAATTAGGGTCTTGTGGATTGTATGGTGGCTTGGTATTGGAATAGGTGTCATATTATTTTTTGGTGTCATTGGAATTGGTTGAAAATTTGAAATGGATAGGAATTGCATTGTGAGTTTTGAATTGGGTTATTGTGTGACATGTTGTGTTTCTTGTGGAACATATCAATGTGAGTTGAATTTGGTCATTTTGGTGTTTTCAATGGATTCCTTGTGGAAAATTGGTGTGGGAATGGTATTGGTTGTGAATTTGGAACAATTGGAAACAATTACTCAAAAACTGAAATTTTGTCTCTTAAAACTCTGTACAGGGCAGTCAGGTTGTCTGAATGTTTTGAATAGAAAAATGGTGTTTAAAAATTATGAAACTTTCCAATCTTAAAGTTCATATTCCAAGCTTCAAAATGGACATCAATTTTGTGTCATTTTGGTTTTTAAGCTAAGAGTAATGACTGTCCAAAGTTTGAGATTAAAACTGGAATCTATTTTGGAGCAGAGTTGGGTTTTGTGAAATTCTGTATTTTCGTGGTTATGTACAGCCTTGATCCATATTTTTCCAGCGAAGAGGACTTAAATAGCTTTCAATAGGCTTTGGGATCACCTCATTTCGATTTTTCTAGAATTAATTATGATTTTTCAAATTTTCCTTGGCTGCAACGCAAAACTTTCTGTGCACGTTTTGGCCGCAGCCAGAAAATATTGGCTGCAGCCAAAAACCTTCTGTGCCCGTTTTGACAGCAGCCAGAGGATTCTTGGCTGTAGCCAACCCCCATTTTCAGCATTTGGTGATTTTGGAAAAGATATTTCCAACTTAGTACTTCCCAATCCTTTAAGCATGTGTCTAGGCTTCTAGTAACCACCTAAAAAGTGCAATGATAACCAATTTTAAGTGTTATAAAAGTGGAAATTTGGAATAGAGATTAATCCATCATCCTTGATTTTGGTTTATAGGGTTTGATATTTACCCTATTCGTAATCCACCAGTGCTAGAGCACAATCGGAAAGAACAAGGTAATGACACTTTCCTCTTATACTATATGTGATGCATTGTATGTTTGATTTATTGTTGTTTGTGGGTCTATCACCTGCGACCCTTCGGTGTTGACGGTGGGAGGATTGTACTTTTGGGGCGTTGGAATCCGGGGGATGAGACTATGTGAAAGCCGAATGGCTATATGTGGAAGCTGAAAGGCTATTTGTGAGTCTATCACCTGCGGCTTATCGGTGGTGATGGTGGGAGGATCGTACCTTCGGGGAGGTGGAATCCGGGGGATGAGACTATATGATTATGTGCATATGTGGCAGCCTGCGTGCTGTGTTTTATGCTGTGATGCTGCTTGATGATTTTCTTGCATACTTTGTGATTACATGTGGTATGAGTGATTTGTTACTACTGGGATTCTTTTGTATCTCATTCTTTCCTTTGACTAACCTTCAGACAGGGCAAGCGGCTCCAATAAGAAACAGACGACCAGGAGCAGCTAGGATTTTGTAAGGGATGTTAATTTGGACTGTTGGTTATCTATTTTGGAATAGGATTACTATATATTATTCTAAGATGTGAATAATATTTTGGATATGGTTGTGTAATCCCCTAAACGTGAGTTTATTAACCTTTAGATTATATATGAAACCCGGAGGTTGCTTGTCACACCCTTATCTTTATTTCACCTTTACCAGAGTATTCATGGAAAATAACATGCGGTTCAGTAGGCAACACAGGAATGGCATAACTATACTGATAATATGTGCATGATTACATAAATTCCCCATAGGGGTTTGTACATGATACTTACGATTAAGGTAGCCGCACAAGGCTACTAGGGTGTCTAAACTCATCCCAGTGAAACGGAGACTTCTTCTCGTCTTTGTTCCACTACTGTAATCCCCTCGTACGGTACTTTGCATTGTTGTTTGCATATCTTCTGTCTTCTCCTGTCTAAATTGTTGGTAGGGGAGGGTGAGATTCGAGAGAATCTCAGTAGGAAATAGATACCATAATGCATGCATGATAGATACTGTGTATGACATGTTAGCTTTATCTAGATGTATGTGTTAGAACCGGCTGACACCCAAGAGGGGGGGTGAATTGGGTGTAAGATAAAAACTTAAGAACTTTAAAAATCTTTTTACATTTTAGAGGAAACAATAAATATGAAAGTAATGAATCATAAATCACAGTTAGATATTTAAATGATATATGCTAGCAGTATAAGAGCTTAGGGAAGAGAATATGTAAACTGTGATTTATCCTGGTTCGGTCCAATCCACGATGACCTACGTCCAGTCCCCAGGCTCCTCCTGAGATTTTCAATCCACTATTTTCTTGTTTAATCCAGGCACAAGAAAAGCCTTTACAAAGTTCTCACCAAGATACTCCCCCTTACAACATGTCTTACGAGCAGAGCAATCCCGAAGACCTTTCCCTCCTGCTTACCTGTGCAAGTCTAACGAGAAGCAACGTTCTCTTCTTCTTACACCCCTGTAAGTCTTACGAGCAGCAACATTCTCTACTGCTTGCACCTTGTAAGTCTTACGAGTAGAAAGTTTTATCGGCGATTCTCTCTATACTTGCCCGTAAGGAAATCAACCCACTCAAGGTTCCTCTACCTTAAGATCAATTCAGAAATACAATAGAAAGGATTTACAAACTCTCTCACAGAGTGGATATGATGGACACTGAAGTACAATACAAAAACTCTCTCTCAAATATACACGATATAGAAAATAGATAAGAACAGAGAGAAGTTGGATTGGAGTAGATGATTCATGATCTTGTAGTGTTTTCGTTGGTGTTCTGAACTCTGAATGCTCTTCTATTTATAGTTGATGAAGGTTGATGACCGTTTGAGCATTTCAATATATCCGTTGGAGTTTGGCTTCTTCAGTTTGAAAACTAGCCGTTGTGAACGTTGACGCTCCGCTTCCATAAATTCAACTTTTATCTCTTCTCATCATCTCTTCATTGTTTTACTGGAAAAATGCATTAAACACAAGTACAATGAAGTGTTAGAGTGATTAGAAGCAATAAGAATGAGTTTTATGATCATTCCATTGATTTCCAGAATCTTCGGGACGTTGCTCTGTTTTTCTGGGAAGCATTACTCGAGTACTTACTCGAGTAAACATCAAGTTTCTTCACAGCTTACTTGAGTGGCTACTCGAGTGACCTTCTATTTTCTGCATAGCTTACTCGGGTAGTGACTTGAAGTTCTCTCTTCATGCACAGTGCTTTACTCCAGTAGTGACTTGAAGTTTTCGTCAATAACTCTTCATGTACAGTGATTTACTCCAGTAGTGACTTGAAGTTTTCGTGCTTTACTCCAGTAGTGACTTGAAGTTTTCGTCTAAACAGTGCTTTACTCCAGTAGTAACTTGAAGTTTTCGTGCTTTACTCCAGTAGTGACTTGAAGTTTTCGTGCTTTACTCCAGTAGTAACTTGAAGTTTTCGTTGAAAATATTTCTGCATACTGGGATACTTACTCGAGGAATCCACTTCAAGTTTTCACTTACTTCAGTGTGTTACTCGAGTAGCTCCTCGAGTATCATTGGGAAAACTGGAAGGCAACTGGAAGTTTTCACATGGTTACTCGAGTACCTCCTCAAGTAACATTAGCAGTCGTACAAAATCCCGAGAGCAACTGCAAGTGACCTACATGGTTACTCGAGTACTTACTCGAGTAAAGTCTTTTGTTATCAACTAGTTACTTGAGTGGTGCCTTCAAGTAAATTCTTGATTTTGACTCGAAACATGGCAAATTATATATCATCGGAAAGCCCTCATTATCTACATTCCAATGCAACAAGAATCAACTCCAAACTCATTGTGTACAGAAAGTTATGATCCAAAGGGTATCTACTGTTTTTAGACAATCCTGAAATCACGAGCAGCAACTTCCAGAAGTCATAGATCTTAGGATACAGCTTCAAATGTGACAAATTATATATCCATGGAAAGCTCTTTGAGTCTTCTTTCATATGGCACCAGTTTCGTCTCAATCCGATATGTATTTTGAGAGTTATGTCCAAAATACTGAAGCTGTCCTGGAATATGACGGTGATTCATGAGTCAACTTCAACAGATCATATCTCCCTCATCTGAACTCCTTTGAATGTTGGTGTCAAAAGTTCGTGTTGGAAGTCTAGTTTCATATGCCACCGGTTTCAGTTCGATCCGACATGTGGTTGGAGAGATATCATCAAAATACCGAACCTCTGTTCTGCCGCACGAAAACAGAGTGTATTTACTTCAAGTGCCGCCTCGAGTAATTCATCAAATAACCCGGCAGATTACGCGAGTAAGGCCTCGAGTAAACACCTCAAAAATCAGACAATGCCATATTACTCGAGTGATTACTCGGGTAATCATCCCCAAAGGTACCATATCTTTCGTATACATCATTTTAGCTTCGTATTGACCCATTCCAACTTCCGTATGATTATAGAAACCTCCGGTATCACTTCTAATAGCTTGGATCTTGATATTCTCATGTGATCTTGCAAGTTCTTCTTTCTTTAATCTCTTTCTTCTTGTTTTTCCTCTTGATGATCATTCTTCATAACCCAACTTCAATCTTCTTGATGAATATCTTCAATCTTCATCTTTCTTTCTTCTTTCTTCAATTCCTTGCCTCTTGATTTTCTTCTTGATGATTATTCTCCATTTATGAGGCATTATAATATCAACCCACAATGATGTCTATGACTAATCTACAAGATATACAACATTAAATATGGTAGTTAGTCAATGTGGAAGATAAGTATATTATATAAACTTTTTGCTCATATTTGACATCTATATTTGACATCATCAAAACTATTCATATCTAACAGTATGTCCTTTAATGACATTTCTGCATGCTCAATGTTTCGTACAAGATTATGGCCACAGCGAAAATAGAAACAGAGTTTCATTTATTCAAATATGCTTTACACAATCAAGTAAAGCAATCACATACATCATCACACAAGCAAAGATATCAAATACATGCAAGTAAGGTAAGTCCCCTACCTCCAGTCTTTTCTCCTCGATTTGCGTGCTAGCAACTCGGGGCTTCATATTCGATCCTACAATGTCAAATGCACTATTTAGACACTTCCATAGTGTTTCTGGGGGTTATATGAGGCTATATTGAAAATTTACTAAAATACCCCTGGGACCCGGCCCCATCATACCCGGTCCGGCTGTACTTTTCTCGAAATTCTAACCTGGGCTATCCTGACATATTTTCGCCCAAAGAATCCATTTCCGGACTCGAAATTATTAAATTCAATGTCAAATTACGAAATTGCCCTTGGCAGCCCTACTTTTAGGGTTTTAGGGGTGTTTCCGTAATTATGTTTCTAGGCTTTTTCCGAAAATGTTCCCAACTGTAACCCCACCTAATTTTCCATCCTGAATCTAATGGAACCATCAAATCATTGAAAATCCAACTCTAAGGCCCATTTCTAGAGATGGCTAAAACTTATAGGAATTTAGGGAAAATTGGGGTTTTTCGGTTTCAGCTCCATAAACACGTTTATTTCTACTCCTAACCACTTTATTGACTGTTCCATTAGGTTAAAACTACCATTTAGTATCAATTTTGGCAGCATAACCCTTAGGGAAACCCATTTTCCATAAATTAAAACCAACGGCAATCCAGCGAAATTTCACCGATTAAATTGCCCACAGCAACTAGAATAGTCAATATATGAAGGTTTGGAAGTAGGGATGGAAATAAGTCAGGCCCCTAACAGGGGCCTACGGCCTAGCCTACATAAAGCCTAGCCTAGCCTATTTAGTAAATAGGTCAGGCTCAGGCTCAGGCTCAGGCATATTGCTAGGCCTATTTAGATAAACAGGCCAGACCTATTTTAATAAGGCCTAGCCTATAAGCCTACAGGCTTGGCCTATTTAATTTTTTTTTTTTAAAAAATATACTATTATATAAGTATATATAATATCATCTAAATAATTTTATAAATTTACCAACTTAATCTTAATTCTAAGTTTCATATTTCATCATCATTATACTCAACCCTTGTTTTCGCATAAATCATTCACCTCTACATTTCTTCTCTTCGATCGCTCAAGATGGCAATACTAAGTCACTTTCTCTCCCTTAATTTGTGCCCTCCACTAAAGCATAAAAATTGTTATGAGTTTATTTTAGTGTCAAATGAAATATTATAATCTTAACAAGGGGAGTTTATCCCAATTTACGTGCAAAGAGTGAAATAGGTAAAAGTCTAGTTTTACATGTTATTTGTTATGCTTAGTCGATTTTAAAAAAAATATATCTCATTAGTCAACAGACGATTAGTTTTTCTTATTCCTATTTGCTCGGACAAGTGTTGTCACTAGACATTATTTTCTTTTCCTTACTAAGCCTTAATATTACGATAAGAATAGATGTTAGGCTTTTAAGACATAATGTAGGATTGTATATAAGCATGAAGGGTTAGATATGAATTTGGCGGCATAGGCTTTAAAGGCTACTTAAAGTCCTATATTTTAAGTAGGCTTTTAAACAAGCTTCAGACCTTGTCAGGCCTTCTGAAGGCCCAGGCTCATGCCTAAAAAATAGCCTACATACAGGCTCAGGCTTTGAATTTTTGTTACAGGCCCAGGCCTATTTAGGCAAAGCCTAGCCTAGCCTAGCCTATTTCCACCCCTGTTTGGAAGTTACCTCAAGCTCCTTCTAGCTTTTCTTGACTTGGCTGAAACCCTAGGTGTTTTAACACCAAAAGAGGAGCTTCCAAACCTTAAAGAACATAAAGGAGTAGCTTAGGATCGGAGTTATATGCATTAGGAGCTAGATCATCGGAGAAATCATCTTACCTTGCGAGTTATCTTCTCATTTTCTCCCAAAACCCTCTCAACTCTTTTTCTTTATTTTGGTTGCGGAATGGCGTCGAAATGCTGTAGGAGGAAGATGATGTTGCTTTAACAATCTTATGCCTATGTCATTGCTTATGTCATCAACAATTTTCCATTTTCGGATTTTTCAGAAATTCTGGCAGATTTTTGTCCAAACTTTGAAAAATCATAACTAATTCTAGAAAAATTGAATTGAAGTGATTCCAAAGCCTATAGAACCCTTATTGAGTCTAGTTTCAAGGAAAAATATAGAATTTTGCTGAATGGAATCACAAAATTTCCAGAATTTCAATCTTTGCATACTGTTCCAGAAATTTCACAGTTTTTCTGTGGTGACTTCAAAAATTCACATCTTTTTGTATATAGCTCTAATTGATTCATATGACCTATCAAATTAAAGCTTAGGATGTCTATTTTATCCTGTAAAATCTCATAATTTTTGTTCATTTGATCATTCAAATGAACATGACAAACTTACTACCTTATAGGCGATTTCACCAAGAACATAATTATTTTCTCCAAAATTCATCATTTTACTTTTTTAACACCCCAAATATATTAGAATCATTAGGGGATAAATTTGGGCTCCTGCTAAATTGGGGCTTAGCAGTCCACTTAATTTAGGCTTATTCCTAAGCCTCCAATCCCAAAATTTGGGATATTACATTGCTGGGATTTTTGTTGTACACTCTGATTTATAAATGTAATTTAATTGCACAGGGTAATTATATTCGAATTATGAAGTTTGAGATTAGGTAAGGCAAAAATTTTGAAAATATTTGTGAAAACCCTACCGTAAGAAAGGGATAGAAAATGAGTTTTATTTTTATTGGTTTATATTTCATTCTAAAATACGTATTTCGAATCATAATTACAAAGGGGGTTACAGTAAACATAAATATCACTAACGCTTTAATCAATGCAACATATATAACTAATGAGGGGCTCAAATGGAAAAAACTAATTAAATGTTAAGATAATTTTTGTTAAGCTCTTATAAAAAGAACTAAGATAATTTAAATTTTAGACTCTTATAAAAAGAATCAGAGGGAGTATATTATTACCACCTCACTTCAATTGAAGAAATTGAATTACAAAATGGATTTTATATTAAAGATTGGAGTGAGTATAAGTTAAGAAGATAGCCTTAATTGACGGCAATAATTTTTTTATTCTTTTATCTTTGTGGAGGAAAAATCTCCTATCCTTTTTTTTCGGAAAAAAGTTAATCCAATAATAAAATTAAATTTAAATAAATAATTGTCTATCACTTTTTTCATTGGAAATTATCCAAGATGAATCCATATTTGAGAAATTAATTGTAGAATGTGTGACCTAAGACTTGAGAATTGAATGTCAAGGCTTGACCTTTTTCCTAAGTCCCATGATACAATTAATTTTTTAAATGGGGTTTATACCTAAATGTCCCTTTTTCATTTTCTATTATAAGATCTTTCTAAAAAATGTTTCATGTTAACGTAAAGCTGTTTTCTTTTCTTTCTTTGTTTTTTTTTTGGAAAAAAAGTAATGAAACATTTATGAGTTTTATTCGTCAAAATTAACCTTCATAAAGCGATAGAATCAATGTGCTATATTTATGTCTGGGATAAAAATTAATCTTTTAACTAAGTGCAGTATATAAATGTTATAATAATATTTTTTTTAAAAATAAAGATTCTTAACTATTTTTCACTACCTATTTTTAATCTGTATCATTTAGTTAAAAAATCTTATTTAAAGCCTTATAATATGGAAGGGAAAGACTATGCTTTAATTGCCCTTTTATTAATTATCGCATTTTGTTGATTTCATGGGGTGAGTTTGATTCCTGAATGTATATCCTATATAGAAGTGAAAAGAACATAAAAGAAACTCAAAGCATCAAGCATGCATGTAGAATTAAAAACTTACGCTTTGGATTAGCTCTAACTCAAAAATATTTTCAAGTGAAAATTGAATTTGGCTTTATGAAATATAGTAGTCATCCCTTTTTGTTTTCTTTTTCACTAGTAAAATATAGTAGCATACTAGCATCCTCACACTATGTCTATTACTTCATTCGAATGTATATCTATTACTTTTTAAGAAAACTTTTGCTTTTATTTATCTGCCATTTTAAAAATTCAATAAAATATCAATGGTTATTCTTCCAAAATTATACCATTAAGGCATTAACTCTGATAGAGCACAATTTGTAACCAAAAGAAAAAATAAAATACAAGTAGTAAAGAAAAGGGAGAATTGCTGATAAATACCTTTTTGGCAAATTAATTGCTGAATGCTACCATTGCACATAACGGAAGATGTTTTGCACATAACGGAAGATTGCTTGCACATTTATACGGAAGACTTTTACACACACGGAAGATGATTTGCACAAAACGGAAGATCGCTTGCACACACGGAAGATCCCTTGCACGCTTGGTAGCAATCAGCAATTAATTTGCTTCCAAAGTATTTTTCAGCAATTCTCCCTAAAGAAATTGTAGAAAATTTAAGACATATTAAAATATAAATTTATTTGTTTGTCTATTAGTAAAAACCTTAAAACAAATGTCGAAGGAGAATGAAGATAAATTACTCCTTCTAGTCTACTTATAAGAAATTGTTTTAGGAATGACTTGATCCTATTTATAAAAAGAACACTAATAATGCCTGAAATTTTTAGTATCATTTTCTATTTTAACCTCGTTAATTACATGTTATATCACTACATTAGTTTTTCATTTCTCTCTTACACACACTCTCTCCCTCTCTTCCTATTAAGAGTATCTTTACAAAAATAAATTATATTTTCTTACTGTCATACATGTTGAAGAAAGATAAATATATACAACATTAATATAAAAGAGAAAAATGTAGAGTTGAGGAACAGGGGAGAATTCTCATTCATGTATACACACACACATACATATATATTTCATGTACATGTAATTCTTCATATCAAGTCTCATCTATATATAGATCTTCAACCCCTCCAAGAATTACAATATTATAAGTAAGAGCATTAATCTACATTATGGTATCATTGGAGGTTATAGTAATAAATAGTAGAGACCTTTAATGTGGAGGTTGTTAGATCTCATGTTTTGATGATAACAAAAGAATGGTTTGAAAAGAAAATGTTTAATAATCAAGGATGAATTAAGTAATGACAGGAATAAGATGTACTTGAGGAAAGCATGGAAGTAGTGAAGATTGGCCAAGAGAAAATGCTAAGGAACTTGATCAGAAGAGCATTTTCTAAGGCATTACTCGAGGCGCTACTCGAGTAATGACCCAAAACTTGAAGTAACAAGGCAAAACTTCCAGTTATCTGCCATCATTACTCGAGGCGCTACTCGAGTAACCAGGTAAAACTTCAAGGTTGCTCTCGGCCTGCCAATGTTACTCGAGGAGCTACTCGAGTAACCATGTGAAAACTTCCAGTGGATTTCAAGTTTTCCCCATGATACTCGAGGAGCTACTCGAGTACCTTTGTATCCTAAAATGTGGACCTCTCGGCATTTTGTACCACTGCTAATGTTACTCGAGGAGCTACTCGAGTAACCTGGTTAGAAACTTCCAGTCAGCCTTCAAGTTTTTCATGATACTCGAGGAACTACTCGAGTAACCGTGTATTTGAAAATGTGAAGCTCTCGGCACTTTGTGCTACTGCCAATGTTACTCGAGGAGCTACTCGAGTAATGTACTAAGGTAAATGAAAACTTGAGGTTTGTACCCGATTAACTTGATTTCTATTTATCATCTTCCTCGAGTATGTACCCCAGTAAATTCAAATGTTTTAAAGATAAACTTCAAGGCATTACCAGAGTAAATCATATTGAAAAGTCTCAGTTACTCGAGGAGCTACCCGAGTAACTTATGCAAAAATGAATGTATTACTCGAGGAGCTACTCGAGTAACAAGGTAATTGCTCTCGGCCTTGAAGTCCTGCCAACAATACTCGAGGTGTTACCCGAGTAATCTATGAAATTGACAAAGCTTTACTGGAGGCACTACCCGAGTAAGTAACTGTTCACAAAGGTTTGAAATTTAGTTTACTCCATGCACTACCCGAGTAATCTTATATTTGTTCATTAACTTGCAGTTGATAAATGATTTCCCGATGTTACTCGAGGAGCTACTCGAGTAAACTTCATGTGTTACTCGAGGAGCTACTCGAGTAAGCATATGCAGAAACTTAGAAATCATTCAAACGTTCATTGATTTATTTCCTATATGATTAATCTTTCATTGTATTAGCATTCTTAGTAGATTTACAGAGAAACAATGAAGGAATCATATCAAGAGATGAAAGTCAAATCCAACGTTCAAATGCCAACCACCGCCAACGGATATTTTTCAAAAACTTGAAAAGTCAACAGTGGCTGCGCACTCACCAACGGACGAAAGGAAAACGTTCCAACGGTCATCACCATCATATCTATATATATGGGAACCTTCAAACAGAGAAGAACAACCAAGCATTCACACAAACGATTCATTAAGTTCATTGCTCTGTTTTCACGTTGAAATTGTATTCATATGCTTCAGTGATTATCACTTACTCTTTGAGAGAGATATTTCATTCAAACTCAATATTTGTTATTGAGATAACTTAAGGTTGTGGAACCTTGAGTTGGGATTGGATTACAACCTGTAAGGGGGAGCGAGTGTCCAGGTGTGAAGGAACTTGCTTGTACTGTGGTGCCAAGAACCCACTGAATCTTGGAAGTTATAGTGAAACTCTCAGAGAAGCTCTGAGGACTGGACGTAGGTCAAAGTGGTTGTGACCGAACCAGTATAACTCCCGGTGTACACTTCGGTGATATTTCTCCTTACTCATTACTGTTTTAATTCTTTTGTCAAAGTTTTATATCTTCGAAAGAAATTTCAGTATCACCCAATTCACCCCCCCTCTTGGGTGAAACGCTTGATCTTACATTTGGTATCAGAGCGTAGGTCTTCTTGTTAAGGTATAACAACCTAAGAAGGATCCAATGGCAAGCATGGGTGAAGGAATTCTCCCCGACGGAGCATCCATCACTAGACCTCCCGGTTTTAATGGAGAACACTTTTCTTTCTGGAAAGCTAAATTCAGAGTGTTCGTGATGGCTACTGAATATGGGCTATGGGATGTAATCGAGAGTGGAAACTATCAACCTACAAAGACTGTAGATTCTCAGAAAATTCCAAAGACGCCAGCGGAATATGATGAGAATGACAAGAAACTTATCACTCTCAATAGCAAGGCAATTCTGATGTTACAAAGCTCCTTGAGTCAAAATGAATACTTCAGAATCTGCACACTCCCAACAGCAAAGGAAATGTGGGAAGCTCTGGAAATAGCTCATGAAGGAAC
Source organism: Inga oerstediana (assembly GCA_963210345.1). Lineage (NCBI taxonomy): Eukaryota > Viridiplantae > Streptophyta > Magnoliopsida > Fabales > Fabaceae > Inga > Inga oerstediana. The sequence continues at coordinate 45,203,440 of OY723401.1, forward strand.
TTCGGGAATAAAGGAGAATCGAATCAACACCTTGATCACAGAATTCGATCTACTTCGAATGAAATCAGGTGAGTCAATTTCTGAATTCGAACTTAGGTATACTCATCTTGTTAATCAACTTGCAGCACTTGGAAAAGTATATGATCAAAATATCCAAGTACGAAAGATTTTGAATATTCTTTCTAAAGAGTGGGAGGCCAAAGTCACTGCGATAGAAGAGGCAAAAGGAGAATCAATGAGATCAGTTGCTTCTCTATTTGGAAGCCTTTCTGAATATGAAAGCAAGTTAAAGTTCAAACGGGAACTAGACGACATCAGTGACAAAAGAAAGAAAGGTCTAGCTCTAAAAGCAAAAGAAGAAAATCAAGATGAAGTTGAGGAGTTTGATGATGATGAAATGGGCTTAATCATAAAACGATTCAGAAAGTTCTACAAGAAAGGTCAAGGCTACAAACACTTTCAAAAAGGAGGAACTAGCAACAAAGACCATATCATTTGTTATGAATGTGGTAAACCAGGACATATCAAATCAGAATGTCCAGAGCTCAATCAAAAGAGCAAAGAAAAGAGAAAAGGCAAATTCTTTAACAAAAAGAAGGCCTTTGTATCTGCTATATGGGGAGATAGTTCCTCAGACGAAGAAAGTGATGAGGAAGAAGTAGCCAACATATGTCTTGTTGCTCAAGAAGAGACAGAAGAAGAGGTAAATGATTCTGACCCTACCTATGATGAATTATTATCTGAATATAATGCTTTACATTCTGAATTCATCAAAGTAGTTAAAGAACTAATTGTTTTCAAAAAGAAAAACAAAGCTCTTGAAATTGAACTTAAAGAAAGTTCAGAAAAGAATTGTGAAAATTGTTCTTCTTTGAAAGAGAAAAACAATGATCTCACAAAAACTCTTGAAAAGTTTACCAAAGGAAGTGAGATGCTAAGTGTGATTTTAAAAGAACAACGATTTGTAAATGACCGATCTGGTATTGGATATGATCCAAAATCAGATAAAAGGAAAGGTAGAAAGAAAGCAGGAGGTAAGTCATATTTGAATTATTTCCAGCATTCTGTACATATATCAAATCCTTTTGCTTTTTGTAATTACTGTAATAGAAAAGGTCATTATACCTCCTCATGCATTCATAAAAAGAAAGGAAACATAGGAACCTACAAATGGGTACCTAAAGGCACATATATTCAGAAAATCATTTATACTAACCCAAAAGGACCCAAAAAGAAGTGGGTACCTAAAACTTAGTCATTTGATTGCAGGTATGTCTTAAAGCATCCAAAAATAACAAATGGTTCATAGACAGTGGATGCTCTAGACATATGACCGGAGATTTCGAAAGTTTTACCACATTACAACCTAAGGAAGGTGGAAAGGTAAAATTTGGAGGAAATCAATCCGGAAAAATAGCAGGAATTGGTGAAATCAAAAATGACAAAGGCATACAAATCAAAGATGTATATTACGTTGAAGGCTTGTGTCATAATTTGCTGAGCGTAAGTCAAAGTGCAGATAAAGACAACTGGATAATATTTGATTCAGAGGAATGTCTAATTATCAACAAGAATGACTTACAGCTTGATAAGAAAAATATCAAGGCTAAGCTCAGAGCAAAAAGGGAAGGTAACTGCTATACTCTAGATATTAGTAGAAATGAATCTGAAAATTGTTTTCTGAGTAATACCGATGAAAGTTGGTTATGGCATAAGAGATTGGCTCATGTCAATATGCATCAACTAGGTAAACTACTCAAAAAGGATTTAGTTCTTGGATTACCCAAAGTAAATTTCAAAAACGATTTGATTTGTGACGCATGTCAAAAGGGTAAACAAACTAAATCATCTTTCAAATTGAAAAATGAGATTTCAACAAATAGACCATTACAATTATTGCATATGGATTTAGTTGGTCCAGCAAGAGTAAAGAGTCTTGGTGGCAACTTGTATTCATTGGTCATTGTTGATGATTTTTCTAGATTTACATGGGTTATTTTTCTATCATCAAAAGATGAAACCTTTGAAGAATTTATTGTTTTTGCCAAGAAAGTGCAAAATGAGAAAGGTATGTCTATTGCAGGTATTAGGACTGATCATGGTGGAGAATTTGAGAATCAAGCCTTTGAAGAATATTGTGATACTAATGGCATTGATCACAACTTCTCTGCTCCAAGGACGCCTCAACAAAATGGAGTTGTGGAACGCAAGAATAGAGTACTTACTGAAATGGCTAGAACAATGTTAAATGAAAAGAACATGTCTCAAGTTTTCTGGGCTGATGCTATGAGTACAGCATGCTATATTTCAAATAGAGCCTACATCAGAACGAAACTTGGAAAGACACCATATGAGCTATACAAAGGAAGGAAGCCAAACATTGGTCATCTACACATCTTCGGTTGTAAGTGTTTCATTCATAATAATGGTAAAGATAACTTAGGAAAATTTGATTCTAAAACTGATGAAGGAGTTTTCTTAGGATATTCTAACCGAAGTAAAGCATATAGAATTTTCAATAAAAGAACTTGTGTTGTTGAAGAATCAATTCATGTTGTATTTGATGAATTTGAAACCTCTGACAAAACCATTGATGAAGAACAGGAAGTTGTTTTAAATCAAGAAAATGGTCAATCTATCTCTAAGTCTCTTATTCCAGAGGTTGATGAAACTAAGGATGAAGAGCAATCCCTAGGTCAACCTAAAGCCTGGAAATACAATAGAAGTCATCCCTTAGATCAAGTCATAGGAGATGTGAATGAAGGGATCAAAACCAGAAATAGAGTTTTCAATGAAGTAAGTTTTTCTGCATTTATTTCTGAGATTGAACCTTCTAACATTGATGAAGCCCTATCAGACAATGATTGGGTCATAGCAATGCAAGAAGAATTAAATCAATTTGAAAGGAATCAAGTCTGGGATTTGGTGCCCCGACCCAAAGATCATACGATCATTGGTACTAAATGGGTATTCAAAAACAAACTTGATGAATCTGCAATTATTGTCAGAAACAAGGCAAGATTGGTGGCCAAAGGCTATAATCAGGAAGAAGGAATTGATTATGAGGAAACGTATGCTCCAGTGGCTAGATTGGAAGCTATACGTGTACTCTTAGCCTTTGCATGCATCAAAGGATTCAAACTCTATCAAATGGATGTTAAGAGTGCCTTTCTAAATGGTTACATCATGGAAGAAGTGTATGTGGAACAACCTCCTGGTTTTGAAGATGTCACTAAACCGGACCATGTTTTCAAACTTAAAAAGGCTTTGTATGGTTTAAAACAAGCTCCTAGAGCCTGGTATGAAAGGCTTAGTAAGTTTCTCATCGATCAAGGTTTTGTACGAGGAAAAGTTGATACAACATTATTTATAAATCGAAAACGTGATGATATTTTAATTGTACAAATATATGTTGATGATATTGTTTTCGGTGCTACTAATGAATCTCTGTGTAAGGAATTTTCTGAGATTATGCAGGGAGAGTTTGAGATGTCAATGATGGGAGAATTGAATTTCTTTCTTGGTTTGCAAATCAAACAAAGAAAGAATGGGATCTTCATATCTCAAACAAAGTATTTAAAAGAGCTATTGAAGAAGTATGGAATGGATGAAGCAAATGGCTCAGATACGCCTATGAGCTCAACAACGTTGCTTGATGCTGATGTCAAAGGGAAAGACTACAATATCACAAAATATAGAGGAATGATTGGATCATTACTCTATCTCACAGCAAGTAGACCAGACATCCAATTTAGTGTTGGCATATGTGCAAGATATCAATCGGCACCAAAGGAATCACATGCTGAAACTGTCAAACGAATCTTTAGATACCTTGCTGACACACCAGAATTGGGTCTGTGGTATCCCAAAGGAAGAAGTGAGTATCTAATTGCATATTCGGACTCTGATCATGGAGGATATAAGACAGACAAAAAGAGCACCAGTGGACAAGGACAATTCCTTGGAGGATCTCTTGTCTCGTGGTTCAGCAAGAAACAAAATACAGTGTCTCTTTCGTCAACGGAAGCCGAATATGTTGCAGTCTCAAGTTGTTGTGCACAAGTGATATGGTTAAAACAACAACTACAAGATCTTGGTATTTATCTCAAAGAGATACCAATCTATTGTGACAACACTAGTACGATAAGCTTGGCAAAGAATCCAGTTCAACACTCTAGAACCAAGCATATCGATGTCAGACATCACTTCATCAGAGATCATGTCCAAAAGAAAGATGTGAAAGTGATATTCATTCCTACTCATCTTCAATTAGCCGATATCTTCACAAAACCCCTTGCAAAAGATCAATTTCTATACATTAGAAGAGAATTGGGAATGGTAAATCCCAATGAGTTATAAGTAATTTCAGCATTTCATAATATTAGATGAAGTCATTTAATAATGTTTTGATAATTACTAACTTAAGCATCGGAGTATATAGAAATGTGTTTTGCAGGAAGGTTGAAATTCTGTTTTGAGGAATAAAAACAGAGGTAAACAGAGGACACATTTACTGGAGTACCGACTTGAAGTTATGGGTAAGACAGAAACAATACCCGAGGAGCAACTTGAGGTAAAGAAGCATGTTACTCGAGTATGTACTCGAGTAATGGTCCCCAAAACTGGAAGTAACGGATCAAGTTACTTGATTTTCAAACGTAACGGTTCAGATCTCAAAGAAATGAAGAGTCAGAAATTGAGGAGCTATTTACTCGAGGCAGGCCTCGAGTAAACTTGAAGCTTACTCGAGGAAGGCCTCGAGTAACGACGGAGCTCAGATTCTTAAAGTGATCAATAATGACTCAAATCTGAATCAAATGGTCTATAAATGATCGAGGGAACATCCATGGATGATTACTATATTATTCATGCCAGGTACGCAATTTAAATGAATTATTTTTGAATTTCTTGTATGAACACCCGAGGAAGGCCTCGAGTAATGTTGAATGTTACTCGAGTAAGGCCTCGAGTAAAGTCGGGAGTTAGGTCTTTATCTTGCGTAAACTTGGTCATTTCCACAAAATCTCCTCGAGTAAATCACTATACACCCTTTCAAAAAATTTTCCCAATCGATTCCTTGCCCCATTTCCGTCAAAACCCAACTAGTTTCAAGATCAAAAACTTCCTATTTTGTTCAAAATCTCTCTAACCTAAACTAGCGACAGTGACCCCTGTTTCTGAGATTTCTGATTCTCTTTGATTCAAAATGGTTAGAACCAAGAATCTCAACTTCACTGATTCTGATTCTGAGCAAAATCCTGATCTTCTTTCTCCTCCTCCAACAAAGAGAAGAAAGTTGATACCTAGACCAAAAGCCAAAACCCCTCTCAAACCTCAACCTCAACCCAAAGCCAAAGGAGTGGTTATCAAAGAGCCCATTGTGACTAGGGCTCAATCTAAAAAGAGCACATCTACAGGAAGGAGTAAAGGTGTCAAAACTCCCTCACCTTCTCACTCAGACTCATCAACACCCTCTTTTACTCCAAAACCTCCCAAGAAGCCAAAGTATGACAAAAATGTGGCTAAGGCAATGGCTGGGATCATTGATCAACTGGAGAAGGGTCAATCATCGAAGAAATCCAAGATTCCAGAGGCTGAGATTACTACCCCTCCCAAAGGATTCAATGTGGGGAAACTTGTGGAGTCTCCCAAGTATTTGACACAATTCTCCAGAAGGAAGGTGTGCAAAACACACTATGTTGATCTGAAGCTTCTACAAGAGGTAGTGAAGTTTGACCTTAGTCCTTATCTTACTCCATTTATGCCTTGGTTGTCTGTCAGATTGCCTTTTTGCACAAAGGTAGTCACCCATTTTTATTGCAACCTTGAGATCATAGATGAGCCTGACCGAACCTCTGTTGAGGAAGAGATGACCACTACTGTGAGAGGTCAGAAAATCCTTATATCTCCCTCTAGGATCAACTTATGGTTAGGAATTGAGAATCCTCCGGATGACATCTATTCTGAGCTTGAGCCTAACCAGATATTCACTATCCTTAAGCCCGGTGAGTTAGTTGGCCCCTTAAACTTTAAACCGAGTGATATGTGTGATCATCACAGGGTCCTATGGTACATCTACTCTAGGTCCCTAGTGAACAAAGCCAACAACTATACCCACTTTTCAGATAGGGACTATAGGTGGTTTGCTTCACTGCTATTGAAAGAAGAAAAGGATCTGGGAGAATACATATTCTCAGAGATGAAGAGATACAAGGTGGATGGAAAGGGAACCACTCCAATGCCATATCCTCAAATTGTGTCTCTTATCCTAAAAGAGAACAAAATATGGTATTTGGATGGTAAGGAGCCTATTGAGAGAGTGACCCCAGTGGGGAGGAACCAAATTGGTAAGTTAAACATAGACATTCCTCTCAAAGGTCCACTGGAGTCTGGGTCCAAGAAGAAGAGAAAGGCTACTGAGGCAGAAACCAGTAGAATGGATGACACTCAGTCATCGGCTCCAGCTGCAACCACATCCTCACCATCCTTCCTGAATGCCACTCTCCAGCACTTTATGGAGAATATGCTGAGAGGTTTTCATGTGGACATAGCCAACACCAATGCTGAACTCATTACCCACATGAACACCAAGATGGGTGAGTTGGTTGAGAGAATGGATAGGAGACATGAGGAGTTGCTAGCAGAGCAACGGGCTCAGGGAGAGACCCTAAGATTGATTCTAGCTCGTTTGGATTCATTGGGTCCCGGGCCTTCTTCCGGTCCTTCTTCCTCTGCACCACCACCTTCAGTAGACCCTCCTTCAGATATTCCTATTCCTACTCCTACTCCCGAGGTTGAACCATCTATCCCTTTGGTTTCTGATCCACTTGAGCCCCAAGGAAAAGACATTTTATTCACAGTGGATGATCCTGATACCCACCAGACCACTCACATTATCCTTGATGATTCACCCCAAAAGCCACAGCCTGAGACCACTCCTAAACCTACTCCCTCTCCTACCCAAACAGAGGTAGTATCATCTTCTTCTTCTGAGCATCTCACTCCATCTTTTGACACAACTCCAGACGCTCAGACCACTATGGTTGTCTTTCAACCTTCTCCTCTCCAGCCTAGAGATGACATTGTTATCCCACCTCTTAATCTTCCTGAACCTGAGTCATCCAGTTCCTTTGATTCATCTAGTTCAGATGGTGGTGGGTTGGTCCTTCCAGTAAAACCTATCTCTATGGTGAAGCCTCCAAGCCCTCAACTTGATTGATGAAGCCAAAAAGGGGGAGAAGAGCTTGAGAGTGATTTTGTGGATTTGTCCCCTTGTCTTTCATGGGTATATGGGTGTACATGGGACTTTAGGGAGCTTTTTGAATTCAGTATGAACTTAACTTGTAATTTGAATTTATTAAAGTTTAATGCAAGTGTGTTTAAATTATAACTTCATTTGATTTCATTTATGTTTTGGATTATGATACATGTTTGAACTAATGAAGTTGTTATGTATGCAAGGTTTGATCAATTTAAATAAGAAATAATTAATTAAGAAATCAATTTGAAAAACCATGTTCAAAATCACACCAAGTTTTGTCATCATCAAAAAGGGGGAGAATGTTAGATCTCATGTTTTGACGATAACAAAAGAATGGTTTGAAAAGAAAATGTTTAATAATCAAGGATGAATTAAGTAATGACAGGAATAAGATGTACTTGAGGAAAGCATGGAAGTAGTGAAGATTGGCCAAGAGAAAATGCTAAGGAACTTGATCAGAAGAGCATTTTCTAAGGCATTACTCGAGGCGCTACTCGAGTAATGACCCAAAACTTGAAGTAACAAGGCAAAACTTCCAGTTATCTGCCATCATTACTCGAGGCGCTACTCGAGTAACCAGGTAAAACTTCAAGGTTGCTCTCGGCCTGCCAATGTTACTCGAGGAGCTACTCGAGTAACCATGTGAAAACTTCCAGTGGATTTCAAGTTTTCCCCATGATACTCGAGGAGCTACTCGAGTACCTTTGTATCCTAAAATGTGGACCTCTCGGCATTTTGTACCACTGCTAATGTTACTCGAGGAGCTACTCGAGTAACCTGGTTAGAAACTTCCAGTCAGCCTTCAAGTTTTTCATGATACTCGAGGAACTACTCGAGTAACCGTGTATTTGAAAATGTGAAGCTCTCGGCACTTTGTGCTACTGCCAATGTTACTCGAGGAGCTACTCGAGTAATGTACTAAGGTAAATGAAAACTTGAGGTTTGTACCCGATTAACTTGATTTCTATTTATCATCTTCCTCGAGTATGTACCCCAGTAAATTCAAATGTTTTAAAGATAAACTTCAAGGCATTACCAGAGTAAATCATATTGAAAAGTCTCAGTTACTCGAGGAGCTACCCGAGTAACTTATGCAAAAATGAATGTATTACTCGAGGAGCTACTCGAGTAACAAGGTAATTGCTCTCGGCCTTGAAGTCCTGCCAACAATACTCGAGGTGTTACCCGAGTAATCTATGAAATTGACAAAGCTTTACTGGAGGCACTACCCGAGTAAGTAACTGTTCACAAAGGTTTGAAATTTAGTTTACTCCATGCACTACCCGAGTAATCTTATATTTGTTCATTAACTTGCAGTTGATAAATGATTTCCCGATGTTACTCGAGGAGCTACTCGAGTAAACTTCATGTGTTACTCGAGGAGCTACTCGAGTAAGCATATGCAGAAACTTAGAAATCATTCAAACGTTCATTGATTTATTTCCTATATGATTAATCTTTCATTGTATTAGCATTCTTAGTAGATTTACAGAGAAACAATGAAGGAATCATATCAAGAGATGAAAGTCAAATCCAACGTTCAAATGCCAACCACCGCCAACGGATATTTTTCAAAAACTTGAAAAGTCAACAGTGGCTGCGCACTCACCAACGGACGAAAGGAAAACGTTCCAACGGTCATCACCATCATATCTATATATATGGGAACCTTCAAACAGAGAAGAACAACCAAGCATTCACACAAACGATTCATTAAGTTCATTGCTCTGTTTTCACGTTGAAATTGTATTCATATGCTTCAGTGATTATCACTTACTCTTTGAGAGAGATATTTCATTCAAACTCAATATTTGTTATTGAGATAACTTAAGGTTGTGGAACCTTGAGTTGGGATTGGATTACAACCTGTAAGGGGGAGCGAGTGTCCAGGTGTGAAGGAACTTGCTTGTACTGTGGTGCCAAGAACCCACTGAATCTTGGAAGTTATAGTGAAACTCTCAGAGAAGCTCTGAGGACTGGACGTAGGTCAAAGTGGTTGTGACCGAACCAGTATAACTCCCGGTGTACACTTCGGTGATATTTCTCCTTACTCATTACTGTTTTAATTCTTTTGTCAAAGTTTTATATCTTCGAAAGAAATTTCAGTATCACCCAATTCACCCCCCCTCTTGGGTGAAACGCTTGATCTTACAGAGGTTATATGGCACTATATCATTCAATATGAGATGGAATATCAAAAGCCTCATTTTTAGATGCTATGGATATCCACACATAATTATAATATTTAAAACACTTCACTTTGGATGTCTATAAACAAATATTGTACTTTATTAAAAATTTACTAGGAAAAGCCCATTGAGACAAAAATTTAGTAAAGGAAAAAAAAAGGACACAACATAAATTGAAGCTGCTTCGTTAAAAACCTTACTAGGAAAATCTTGTAAAACAAAACCTTGGTTAAGGAAAAAAATACATCATGATATCTACTCCCCCTATACAATAATAATATCATGTTTACTTCTCCAAAGCACAATATTATTTTTATTCCCTTGACGACATCATTTTTACTCCACTTATATATACTTGTAGGAACTTAATTATAACATAAAACATCAACAAGATATATAAATATTATTAGGCATGGGAACTCCAGTTAAAATTGATACATTTTTGTAGGAAAAATCATCATACCAAAACTTTATGATTTTTAAATCGTTGAAACATTCAGATATACAATCAAGTAAGGTGCGAAATTATTCATTTCCAGTATATTTCTTATGAATCAATTATATATTCTCAAATTATTTTAATCCACATAACATTTCATATATCGAATGCTTTTCTTGAACATGCTTCTAGTATTTTGGATCCTTCAAGAATTCTTAAGTAAACTTCACTATTTAGTGAGTCGTATGCTTAGGCCATATATAATGATATTTAACATACGTATAATTTTGTTTTCATATATTGCTAGACTAAAAATATATGCAAAAATTATTACATCCACCACAAGTAATATACCTCTTTGTAATCATCATTGGACTTGTGTGAAAATCGTTATTTGCACATGAATATTAATATATTATAAATAACTTTATATTACAAGTGTTTGGACAACATGTCTATAATTTTCACACATTGCAAAAACATAATATTATTTTATCTATGTTTTTTCTCTTTTGTCTTTTCTTTTGGCCAATCACCTTTTCAGTCTAACAAGTTTATGTATAAGATCCTCATTTGATCACATAACATCATTATCAAAAAATGTGGTTGATAGCTTTATCTTTTCAATTCCAGTTTTTTAGTTGTGCCATAACTTATCAAGATCTATATTACTTTCGAGGTTCCTGAACCTCTCTTGAGGTTTTTTGTAATACTCTTATCTCATTTTCCATATTTTCATAGTGCTTACGCGTAGTTCAGTGGCCAACATAGGAAGAGCGTAAAAATACCGATATATAGTACATGATTACATTGTGGAATTCCCCACAAGGTTGGTAATATATACATTTCATCCAAAATATTCAAAATTAAAGACTATATATAACCACAATCTTCATCTTGGGAAACATTCCTATCAGTTTCTTGTAGCTTCGTCCTTGCCTTTCTAGCCACTAGCACCCATTGAGACATTTTTATTTAGAAAAAGGGGTGAGATTCCAAGGAATCTCAGTAGAAACATATTACCATTCACATAACATGCGATAAGTAAATATGATATGCACCATGTATGCACCAGTTAATGAATAATATAAACACATCATTATGTATACATGAGTAGGGCACCAGCCACACTAATCGTATACCAATTGGATTCTCATCCAATCCCCCAGGTGTAAGTGCACTTTCGGCATTAACTGCCCCCTCTTGGAAAATTATGTTTATTAATAAAAACACAAATAATGGTAACCATACAATCATATAGACTAAGGCATGAAATATGAAGGATAATGTCCCTACCTCAAAGTTCTTCCACTCCGTATCATGTGCCTCGTAAAATGTGCCAACCTCAGTCCCACAACTCAGCTCTAAAATATCAAATGTACAAGAATTAGGTTAAAACCCATTTATGTACCATTTTAGACACTTTCATAGTGTTTATAGTGGTTATATTACCGTATGGTGAAAATTTACCAAAATGCCCCCGGGACCCCCGCCCAGCCCTGTCGTACTCGGTCCGACTATACTTTTCCTGAAATTTTGACTAAGGCCATTCTGACATACTTTCATCCATAGAATCCATTTCCGAACTCAGAATTATCAAATTCATTGTTAGATTACAAAATACTCTTGACAACCCCACTTTAAAGGTTTCAAGGGCGTTTTCATAATTATGCTTTTTCGGGTTTTTTCAAAAAAGTGACTAACTGTAACCCTACCTAACTTTCCCTCCTGAACTCAATAGAACCATTAAATCATTGAAAATCCAACTCTAAGGTCCTCTAACAGCCCTGGTCAAAATTTATGGGTTCTTCGGGGAAAATCGGGGTTTTGTGATTTCGACCCCGTAAATGCATTTCTTTATACTCCTAACCACTTTATCGACTATTTCATTAGATTATAACTACCATTTAGTATCAATTTAGGCAGCATAACCCCTATGGAAACCCATTTCCAAAAATTACAAATAAAGACAATCCAGCAAAATTTCACCGATTAAATTGTCCCTAGCAGCGGAATAGTCAATATACAAGAGTTTGGAAGTTACCTCAAGCTCCCACTAGTTTTTCCCTTGATATGGCTGAAACCCTAGCTATTCTAACACCAAAAGATGAGTTTCCAAACCTTAAAGAACATAGAAGAGTAGCTTAGAATCAGAGTTATACACGTTATGAGCTAAATCATCGTAGGAATCAGCTTACCTTGTGATTTTTCTTCTCCTTTCTCTCTCTACAATTCCACACATTTTCTCTACATATTCAACTGTGCAGGAAATCGGAAATAAGAAGAAAATGAAGATAGAAATGTTTAATACTACAATTCCACATGTAATATCCCGATTTGTGATTAGGGCTAATGGCTCTGATAATTGTTGTAATTAGTGTAATTAAATACTTTTGGAAATTTATGTAATATGAATTTAGTGCACATACATGTGGTATATAAGATCAATGGTTGTGATTCCTTGACCATGGGTCGGTATCCTATGCTTTGCGGTTATATGAGCTTAAAGTGGAAGTGGATAGGATGATGACAAGTGGCAAGAGGGTAGCCATTGGATGTGGCACTAAAAGACAAAACATTACTTTTTCTCTTCTCTCCCTCTTGTGCGGTTGAGTGTGTGTGTAAGGAAGAGAATTTTCATCATCTTCACCATTTTCTATCTCTCCTCTCCTTCCTCTATTTCTGGCGCTGGACAAGCAAGAAAGAAGAAAAGAAAAGCTTTGATTTTGGTGAGTTGTGATTCTCTAATGCTCTAATCCTCTTCTCTAATATTGTGTGTCTCATTGAGAGCTACATTGTGGTGGTTGTAGAGTCGTGAATGGTGTTACTTTGGGCATTGATTCGAAATTGAAAGTTGAAGAATCAAGATTCTAGATTGGGCAAAGAGAAGAGGTAGACATTTAGAGCATTTTAATGTATTGTTTGTGATTTTTGGCTAAGTTTAGTCAAATCTGGAATTTTGCCCTAATTTGCACCAAATGTGGATTTTAGGAGTTTCATTATGATTGATGATTGGAAATGATTTAGTTTGGAGATATATGAACATTTGATGCATTTTGGATAGATAGAAATTGATTGGGATTCATTTGGATCACTTGGGAAAAGTTGGAAAATCTGTTTTGTTTAAGCTCTGTTTTTCGTTTTCAGTTTGGACGAGCGTTTTGAGTGACCAAATGGTATTGAAAAATTATGAAACTTTCCAGTATTAAAGTTCACATCCCAAGCTTCAAAATGGACATATATTTTGTGTCATTTCGTTTAGAATTCTGTGAGATATGGTTGCCCAAAGTTTGGGATTGAAACAGAACTCTGTTTTGGAGTAGTGTTTAGTTTTTGGTGATTCTGTATTTGTGTAGTGATTTCCAGTGATGGGCTATATTTTTCCTTGAAAGAGGACTCATATACCTTTCATTTGGCTTTGGAATCACCTCGTTTCGATTTTGCTAGAATTAGTTATGGTTTTTCGAAGTCAGCCAAGAGTCAGGAAACTTCTGGGCCGCGGCCCAAGAGTGGCGGGCCGTGGCCCAAAGCTTTCTGACTTGTTTTTGGCCGCGGCCCATGAGTGGTGGGCCGCAGCCTAAGACCTTCTGACCATATTTGGGCCGCAGCCCAAGGAATGGTGGGCCGCGGCCCAACCCTGTGTTTTGGCACTTTGTGTTATCGAAAGGGGATCTTTAACCTATTGTTTCCCAACCTTTTAAGGCTTTTATTAGAGGCATTTGAGGCCTCTTAAGTGTCAATTATGATAACCAAAACTAAGTGTTTCAAGTTAATTAAGTCTTGGAATAGAATATAACTCTTCGTCCCTAATTATGAATATAGGATTTGATATCTGTCGTCCGCGTGAGACCACGGTAACGGAGCCAGTCAGGAAAGATATAGGTAGTGACTCTTTCTTTATACCTTATGTGATACATTGTATGTGTGCTATGTCATTGTTTTGAAATGGATATCGTATGCTGCAAGTTTATGAAATTTGTGGAAGCACCACTATACCAATAGTCCCTGAGTCGCTAACAACGGATCGGGTAAGGGCCGTATGCCTTCCCGGCGGTAAAAGGGGATGAGGTTAGGGTGTGATATATGTGTATATGTGGGCCGAAAGGCTAATTGTGAGCCGAAAGGCTATTTGTGAAGGCCGACGGGCCATTTGTGAAAGCCGAAGGGCTATATTTGAGCCGTGTGGCTATTTGTATGCACTGCCACGCCAAAAGTCCCTGAGTCGCTAACAACGGTTCGGGTGAAGGTCGTATGCCTTCCCAGCGGTAAAAGGGGATGAGTGTGGAGTGACGTGTGTTGCTGTATGAGATGAATTGTGTGCATACTCTGTGATTGCATGTGGTATGAAATTGTTGTTACTACTGGGATTCTTTAGAATCTCACCCCTTCCATATGACTAACCTTTTCAGACAGGGCGAGTGGCTCGAAAGGGAAACGGACAACCAGGAGTAGTTAGGCTTACTCCGAGATCTAAGTGGTAGTTGGTTATCATAGTTTTGGATTTGGGATTGTCAAGTGTACATTTAATGTAAATGAATATTTTGGATATGTAATCCCCATTGTTGGGAAATCTTAAACCCAAGTTATCTATGTAAGTAACCCGGGGTTTGCCGGGATTTTGGTTTCCGCACTTTGATATTTATTATGTACTCTGATTTCTCAAGTAATTATATCCGCCCGTGAATGTGAGACCAACAATAAGTATGTTTCAGAATTGATTTTCAAAATACCCCATCTTTTGGATGTGGGACTATAAATTGTTATTTCATCTTATTGGTCTCTACTTCACTTAAATTTCGTAATCCGGATGTAATTACGGTGAGGGGGTTACACCTTGCTTATGTCATCTCCTTAATTGCTTATGCCATAATTCCAAAAATAAGACTTTATGTACAAGAATTCCTAACTTCATGTAACCAAGCTCATTAAGCCCAACCAATATTTTCTTCTTCATGCTACATGTAGGGGAAACCTAAGGGTCCCTCTCTGTGATCTCAATTGGCTTTACAACTTATTCTAGTTACATATAGACATAAAATCTCAATTTTGGTCAAAATTGCATTTTTGCTCAAAATTTTGATAAATTCTTATTTAATTGATCAAAATATTCCAAATATATTTTTCTCCTTTATTTTTATTAATTAATTGAAATTAACTTCAATTAATTGGAAAATAATTAATTTAGCATTTTTTTGGCAAAATTACAAGTTTGCCATTACATTTTTCTCTATTTTCAGATTTTTTGGTAAATTTTCTACTCAAACTTTGAAAAGTCATAACTAATTCTAGAAAAATCAAATTGGAGTGATTCTAAAGGCTATAGAACCCTTGTTGAGTCTAGTTTCAAGGAAAATTATAACCGTTTACTAATTGGAATCACATTATGCCCAGATTTTTAATCTTTACATGCTGTTCCAGAAACTTCACAGTTTTTCTAGGCTGAATTCAAAAATTCATAACTTTTTGTATATAGCTCTAATTGAGTCATATGACCTATTAAATTAAAACTTAAGATGTTTACTTTCACTATGTAAAATATCATAATTTTTTCTCATCATTTTGATCTTACAAAATCACATGACAAGCTCACTGCCTCATATGCAATTTCACCGAAAACATAATTATATTCTCCAAAATTCACCATTTTATTTTCTTAATACACCAAGTATATAAGAAATATTAGGCAATAGATTTGGGATACCTGCTAAACTGAGACTTAGTAGTCTACTTAATTTAAGCTTATTCTCAAGCCTCTAATCCCAAAATTTGGGATATTATATTTTTACAATTATTTATGTCTCGGCACTCTTTTGGAGTACCTGCCTCCTTAATATGACCATCTTAATTACATGCTCCACTTTATCCATAATATTTATATTAGGAACCGTTTGTTTTCTCATGGTTCAGGCATGTTTCAATTTCATTTATACTAATAGAAGAATTTTCAACTAGAATAATGCCACATTTGGTATGTTGGAAGAGTTTTTAATGGAATTGGAAATGGAGCTAGAAGTGAAAATAGAAGTGGAAGCTAGGTTAAAAGTTTGTTTGGTATGATGAGGGAAGTGGGGTATTATTTTAAGTTAATATTTATGTTTATACTATGAAATGACTAATATGCCCTTGATAGAAAAACCCTAGCCACCAAAGAAAAGGAATCACAACCATTACCTACTTAGCACAATTGGCCACCATGGGAATGCCAACGACCAGACGAATAATGACACAGTGGAGAAGGAAACAACAAACATAATCACATCGGAATTGCATATTGAAATCAAAGAAATGTTGAAGAGGGAAGTGAACTTGAAATCATAGAAAAAATCAAAGAACATTTACATGGCAGAGTTGCTAATGGAACAAAATCACAAATCGGCGTCATCAGCCACCATATATACCCACTTACCACCACAAGGAAGGGTTGCATATCAAAAAGGGAGAAGGAGAAAGACGAAGAGGGAACAAAATCGTAAATTGAAGAGGGAGAAGCCGCTACCATTGTGATTCCTGTGGAGAAGCTTTAAGTCACCGTTGCCTCCCATTGTCGTTGCCGTTGTTACGTTGTCTGTCATCCTCACAATCACTAGCTGTCAAGGGCAAGATGGACCAAATTTTGGGTTCCATGGAAGTCTCCACACTTCCATGGGGTATGGGTTGGAACTAACTTCCTTCATTTTTGGTGGAACTCACTTCCACATTGAAGTAGATTCAGTGATACCAAACAAGCCAAAATAAAAGTTCCATTCTCAATTTCACTTCTATGCGTTCATGTCCATGGTACCAAATATATCATAAGGGATTCAATAATTCTCATCTAGGTCAATAATTGCATTTGGCAAATATTTTGTAACATTTCATGAATGCAATGTTTGATGAACTTCTGGTTCATACTACTAAATTTGAGGATCTATATTTGATAATAATAGTGCATTCCTATATTCTCTTTTCTAGGTACTCAATTTATCCCTCTCATGTTAGAAAAACTTTGTCCAATGACAATTAACTAGTCATGCAATATAAGTCTCCAAAATTTATCTGTTTCCTTTAGAAACATCATTTTACTTCATTTAGAGACAAACAAGAAGAAGGCAGTCCTTGCCCAATATTTATCCCAACTTTCTTTCAAAATCCATCTATGTGCATTGTGATGGATTAATAGGAATAAACATTGCACATTCAAGCTTTTTAATATGGAATGTGTTTGGCTCTTGACCAAAAGCCAATCAGGAGAATCTTGTTGGCTTAATGCATATAAATGCTACAATATGTAAGATCAAATATGCCAACATTGAAGTAGAAACTTTGTTAGGGCAAAGTAGCCCAAATTGTATGTTTTTTTAAAAAAGTATCAATTGATACTTCACGGTTATTAGTAAACAACCGTTACTTATGTTAGTAACCATGTCATTTTACAAATACACGTTCAATAACCGTTACTTATGTTAGTAACCATGACGGTTTACAAGGACACGTTCGGCTCTATAACTCTTTCCATTCCAAAGGACACATTCTACTTGATAACCCGTGAAACTCTTTCCATTCCACTTCTATTTAATTTTAACAAGAAATGATCTTTAATTCTAAAGGATGCATTCGGTAGTAAGATAGTCCATGAAACCCTTTTTATTTAAATGTCCAAAAAGATAAAAGATGGAAAGATCGAGAAATTTGGTTTCAAAAGAGCAGCCGAGTGAGGCCTATACAAATGTTTTAGGTTTTCGATCATTTTGTAGACTCAATTTAACAAAATCCGGTATATAAGCTTATAAATATTATTTTTTCTAGAAATATTTTTGATATTTTTTTAGATTGGTTGTACAAACACCATGTTTAAAAAGTATATTTTAGACCAGTTGTAAGCAGAACTGGTCTAAAAGCTTGCAAATATTATTTTTATAAAAAATATTTTAATGCTTTTTAGACTGGAAGTAAAAGCAACTAGTTTAAAAAGTATATTTTAGACCTATTGTCAAACCCCTTAACATTTCGTTATGCGCAGAGTGTTAAACGCACAGTTCCACAGGTATACAGAAATAGTACAAATATATTGATAAGAAATACTTGTTTAAATATAGGAGTCTGCCCACAGGGTTTGATAATATGTACAAATTTCGTCCAAAAATATCAAGATAAACTAATTCTAGGCAATAGCTCTAACTTGATCCAAACACCTTAGTTGCCGGTATCTACTGTTCTGGCTTGAGAGCCACTAGCTTCCGCTGGAATATTTTAATTTTGAAAAAGGGTGAGATTCAAATGAATCTCAGTAGTAATGGACAATTGATCATATAAAATGCAATAATAAATATGTCATGTACCACATACAGCATTATTATAATAAAACACAATTCAGTTCAGTTTAATTCCGTTCAGTCGAAAACATTTAGAGCCAACCACTGTTGCAACCACTACTCATCTCGTACCTCAGCTGAGCTCGAGGCCACCAAATGGGCATACCAGTGTACCTATAGTCATTATGTTCAGTCATGTTCAGTGTACCCATAGGCACTATGCTCAGTCATGTTCAAGTTACCCGTAGGCACTATGCTCAGTCATGTTCAATATACCTGTAGGCACTATGCATCATACATATTATGGTAAATGGCATGCACAAAGCATATAAACATTGACATAATATATGAAAGATAGAGTTCCACCTTGTGTCCCTTTTTACAACAGAAAACAAGTTCTCGGCTCAACAGTCAGGTCCTAAAACTCCAAATATGCAAGAATTAGGTTAAAACTCATTCATGCACCAAACTAGACTCTTCCAAAGTGTTTTTGTTGGTTATTTTAGTCCAAAGCTGAAAATTTACCAAAATGCCCCTAGGGACCCGGTCTAAGCCCCTTTGTACCCAGTCCGACCGTACGTTTCTAAAAATTTTGACTAGGGCTATTCCTACTCAATTTTGCGTGTAGAATCTATTTTTTACCTCAATTTTCATAAATCACTATCAAATGACAGTTTTGCCCTTGACAACCCCTATTTAGGGTTTTAGGGGTATTTTTGTAATTTCACTTTCTAGGGCTTTTCCCACAAAATGGTCAACATCAACCCTACAAAATTTTCCCTCCTAAACACCACAAAATCATCATATTAATGAAATTCCAGCCTTAGCCCCCAATCCATCTCTGGCCAAAACATGTCAAGAAAAAGGGGAAAATGAAATTTTGTGTTTTAACACCTAAAGCTTACTCCTTTTCACTCCTAACCCCTTGTTAAACCATCTAAACACATACTCCCTCTGGTCCTAATTATAGGACATATTTACCTAACTTTGGAGAAATTAAGAATAGTAGTTAAATTAGTTAATCTTATTTATTTTCCAAAAATACCCTTATTTAATTTCTCCAACGTTCTAGACAAACAACCCTACCTATAACCCTTCTTTCAACCCCGATCCACAGAAACATGGATATCGAAAATCAAGGAAATTAACATTGCTCTATAATCTGTACTACATCTTGCACCATTAGTAAATTATATGAATCATATAGTGATACAACTCACAGCGAAGCATTTAAGTAAGAAAAATAAATAAATAAGCTGCCCAATTTTTTACTGGTGCAAAGAGATTGGGATGCTTTTCAAATTATACACTGTTTAGAATCAGAATCAAGAGAAACTATAATATAGAGAGCCAATCAGGAATAGGGAAGAGGATGGAAACAGTGGAACAGAGAGCAACAGGGGAAGAACAAAAAATCTGTTAAAAAATATGACAAAAATTGATCAAAATTATTTTATTAAAAAAATAAAAGAAACAGTAGAATTGAGGTGTATGTAACATTAATGAGTTGCAAGTATTACTTACTTTGTAGAATACATAGGTGTATTATAAAATTATTATTGTGTTTTATTATTATTGAGAAAGTATTAATGGGGGCATTTTGGGAAGAAATTGATAAAGATTAAAACTTTTTCCTATAATTATGATCAATATTAACTCCCAAATGTTGTTCTATAATTAGGATCGGAGGGAGTACAACACAAGATTTGAGGAATTTTGGGCAGCATAACCCCCTAGGGTTTCCATTTCCCAAATTTATAAAATCAACAATCCAACCACAAACCACAACCAAATCAACAACAACACCATCACAACATTAAAGAGAAGGAGATTATGGAAGTTACCTCTTGATTTTACTCTTCCTCTCACTAGGCTGACCACACTTCCTCCTCAACCTTGAAAATTAACTTGCTAAACATGGTGATTCATGGAGAAGAAGAGATTAGAGAGGGAACTACACAAGTTGGAAACCCTAAAACTTGAATTTACAAAGCCTTACCTTGGGATTTCTCCTCCTTCTCTCTAGAACTTCAAGCCTTCCTAAGACTCTCTCTCTCTCTCTCTCTCTCTCTCTCTCTCTCTCTCTCTCTCTGTGGGTAGCTTGGACGTGAAATGAAGGAAGAAAGATGAAGCAAATACTTCATAAAATATCTCACTATTTTCAATTAATTAACTTTACTCCAAAATTAAGTTTTATGACATAAGTGTACTTGGCCTTAATTCATGACACATTATCTTTCTTCTTTTCCTTGATGCTCGTCATGAATATGAGAAGGAGATAGAAAAACAATGATGCCAGTTAAAATATCCCATTTCTCTTTCTTTTACATGTATTAGTTTAATCAAATCTTATGACAACTTTTCTTCATGCTTATCCCATCATTAATTTGAGTCACAGCTTTCTATTGCATGAGAACTAATTTCTCCCTTCTAGTTGGCCCATAAAAGATGTCCTAAGGGCCTTTTAGAAAAGAAAAATAGGCTGCTGGATTTTATTCCATAATTACAAGATTTGTTTTTCCATTTTTGGAATAGTTGGCAATTCTGCCAAATTTTCTGACCAAACTTTGAAAAATCATAACTTTATTTATAGACATTGAATTGGAGTGATTTCAAAGGCTATATGACCCTTATTAAGTCTAATTTCAAGAAAAAATATAACCTTTATCCAACTAGAAGCTCACACTTCCCGGAAGTTGTTTTTTAACGCTGCCAAGAATGTTGGCCAGTTTCATTAGGCTAAATTCAAAAATTCATAACTCCTTGTGTATAGCTTCAAATAATTCCCATGACCTATCAAATTAAAGTGTAGGATGTCTACTTTCATATTATAAAAGTTCACTATTTTTGGTCATCATTTGATCATCCAAAACCATATGACAAGCTCACTGCCTCATAGAAAATTTCACTAGTAGCATTGTTCACATTTCAAATTTTCAGTGTTTAATTCCTATAATCATGAATATTCACCATTCCATCATTAAATGCCACAAATAAGTACAAGACTTATTGGTGAATAAAATTTGGGGTGTTACAGTTCTCCCCTTAAATAAATTTCGTCCCCGAAACTTGCTACACATACATAGCCATAAATTCCAGGTAATACTTCCACATATGTTTCACTGACATTATTACCACTGATCAAAATCTGTTTAGACAGTCTCAGATTCCTGAAATCCTTAATCAGTTCCTGTTTACCAATCATCATGGCTACCACTCGTACTGTCCTACAGCTCAATATGTTAGTAGCAACATTAGCCTTTCTAGGGTGATATTTTATCTCTAGATTGTAATACTTAAGCAGCTCCATCCATTTGTGATTTTTCGCATTCAACTCTTTTTAATCATATAGATATTTTAACCTTTTATGGTTTCAATATAGTTCTACGGTTGCACCATAGAGACAACATATCCAGATTTTCAATACCAGTACAATTGCTGCTAACTCAAGATGATGTGTGGGATAACAATTTAAATTTTAGTTAGGCAGGCTTTCATTTTCTAGTTGCATAAGCCAATACATGGTCATGCTACGTTTACACACATCCCAATCCATGCCCACTAGCATCAGTAAGGACAACGAAGATCCATGGTGGATCTAGGATTATCAGTATCGTTGCTAACATTAATTCCAATCTCAGTCTTAGTTTTAGTGAAGCTTCTCTCACAATTATGGTCCCATAGATAATTTTGAGTTTTCTTTTGGTTTAATTTTGTCAAAGGCAAAGCTATTTTGGAGAAATTCAGTGTGAATCTTTGGTAATATTCGGTAAGACCCAGAAAACTGCAAAAACAGTTTCTAGCATTTTTCAGTTTAGTGTTGTTTCCCCCTTGCAAGGATCCCCCCTGAGACTCCTTGCTATAAGGCTATATGGCCCAGAAATCTAATTTCTGAAAGCTAGAACTCACATTTGCTCAGATTAGCATAGAGTTGCTTAGATTTAAGTGTATTCAATATAATTCTCAAATGTTGTTTATGTTTTGATCTACTCCACGAGTAGACCGGTATATCATCCATAAAGACTACCATATACCCTTGCAGCGGTCAGCAAATTAAATTCACAGTTGATTTATGTCCCACGCCATTTATTATGAAATTTAGACAAACTTCAATTGTGACAATTCTAACACCCGTGGCATAGGCACAACTAGAACATATAAAAATTTATGTACTCTCAGGCCTAACCGTCTCACGCAATTATATGCAATAAGTGAATGACTAGTATCTGAATCATGCATTACTTATACTGAATTGCCATTACAGTAAATCATACTTTGAGTCAGTTTAGGAGATTTCCTAGCTTCCTCCTGCATATCGTATACACTCTGCCTTGTGCTCTTAGTCTAAGCTCAGCAAGACGTTGCTATTACTATGGGCAATTAATAGCCTAATGTCCCGGCCTACCATAGATATAGTAATTATTTGGTCGGGTTGAAGCTTGAGTTGCTGGTGGAGCCTGCAGTAATAGAGCACCACTACAAGTCCAGCTAGGATGGTGTGGCTTGCTACAATACCAGCATGCTCTACCTTGAAAGTGTCTTTGATTACCCTGACCCCTAGCCTGATTCAGTTTCTTATTTCCACTCATGGGTAGTCCACTTGGTTCTTTGCATTTCTGTGATGAGCTCCTACTACCAGGCGCACCCTATCATTATTGCCCCTATAAGAATGCAGGTTCAACAAGTTCTTCTCAACGACACGACATTCTTCAACTACTTTGTTGAACTCAGTGTAACGCCTTGAAACTAGTTTTTCTTTCAACTCTGGCTTCAATCCCTCTATCATCATATCTACACTCCATTCCTCTCATCCCGATATTTGAGGTATGTAGAATATCGAGACAATCGAATATACTGAGCTAGATAGTTGTTAAAGCTCTCCTTGTCTTACTGTTGTATGTCGAGGAATTCTTTTTTTTTCTTGCCTGAAAGAAGGGGGAAAGTATTTCTCATTAAACTTCTTTTGGAATAATTCCCATGTCACTGGAATATTCCTCCCCGTAGGATCAGTTCTATGTTCTTCCACCATCGATCTACATCACCCTCCAGTTTATAGATGGCTAGTAGAACCTTGATTTCATCCTGGCACAACAAAATATTGAATATTTTCTCCAAGTGTGACAACTAGTTTTTGGCTAACTGTGGATTAAACTTCCCTCGGAAGACAGGAGGTTGCTACTTACTAAACTTGCCTACCGAGGTTTGTATATCAGCCTTAGGTTCGGGCAAAATATCCTCTGGTTGAGGTTCCTCGAGTTGATCCTCTTCACCTCTACCCCCTAACCAATTCCTCTAGGCGATCTTGCCTCTGCTGCATCTCTCACAGCTCCTCCCGGATTTCATTCATAGTAGCCTGCTGTTGCATCAATATACCAACAATCTGCTACTAGATTAGGTCAGGTCTATCCTCCTGATTTGTGTTATCACCTCTTCCTTTACCTATTACTCGGCCTTTGCCTCGGCCTCTACCATTTTCTCCGATTCATTCCATGTTTATAATTCACTCTACATGAAAATAGTGAAGAAATAAATTTCATATAGATGCAAGGGCATTTTTGTCATTTTATAATAATTCATATACACAAATTTGTTAGATATAACACAATAGATATTTACAGTAGTCACATCAAACTAGAAACATCACACAAACTATTAACTACTGTACATCACATACTTGTCCTTTTTACATTACATAACTTAAGTTACATATAGCTTCCGAGGGAGTCACTCATCCTAGGATTGCCTTGGGTTGATCACGCTTAACTTTTTATGTACCTGTTCAAAAAATTGACACCTGCTTTATCAGCTTCTGTCCGCCGGTTCCATATGACTGCCCTAGCCTCAAATGAAGTGCCGACTAACCCCAGTCACTCAAAATATACTGAATGGGTCCTACATCATCCGATGTACATGTACCTTCATACCAAGTCAGTAATGTGCTCTAGAAACTCCTAGAAGTTCTTATTCAGGCCCCGCTCTATGATATCAATCTTCTTCCTCTTCCAGTAAGTTGAGCCCCGAAAGAAGTCCATAGTAGTATAGACCCAAAAGTCATCGGGCAAATCAACCTCAATCTGATCCCTGATCCGGTGTAGCAACTCTACTAGCTCAGGAACACAAGATACTGACCAACGGAGTGGTATGAGCTCACAACGCTCGATGATATCTGCCCTTGATGTAATCCCACAACTCCAGGTCTGGCTGTAGATCATATGGTACATACTCTGTCCCAGCTTGAGAGTTGTCAAGCTCGCTTGGATCCTCCTCTGATTCATTCGTCAGTGGATGTCCTGACTCCCCAAAAGTAACCAGGTTGGCGACGCTGGTTTTGGTTCAGGACCGTATACTGGTACCGCTGGTACATTCTTCCTGGCTGTCTGTCTTATACGAAGACCTCCCGATACATAGTGGTCGATGTACTGCTGTCCCTCTAGAATCTGCTGCTCCGATAGACTCTGGTTCACGGATGCCAGTGATCCCTCACGATGCTTACTTCCACTGCTTATGATTTCATTTCACCATGCAAACAAGACCATATCAGTATACCATTCTGATAATGCCAGAACCACTTTAAGCTCTGATACCAAAAATGTTAAACCCCTTAACATTTCGATATGCACAGTGTTAAAGGCACAGTTCTACATGCATACAGAAATAGTACAAATATACTGATAAGCAATACTTATTTACATACAGGAGTCTTCCCACATGGTTTGATAATATATACAAATTTCGTCAAAAAATATTAAGATAAACTAATTCTGACCAAATGCTCCAACTTCTTGATCCATACACCTTAGTTGTCGGTATCTACCATTTTGCCTCTAGAGGTGCTAGCTTCCATTAGAATATTTTAATTTTGAAAAAGGGTGACATTCAAATGAATCTTAGTAGTAACAAACAATTGATCATAAAAAATACAATAATTAATATGCCGTGTACCACATACAGCATTATTATAATAACACGCAATTCAGTTCAATCGGAAATATTCAGAGCCAACCACTGTTGCAACCCCTACTCGTCCTGTACCTCAACTGGGCTCGAGACCACCAACTGGGCATACCAGTGTACCCGTATGAACTATGTTCAGTCGTGTTCAATGTACCCGTAGGCACTATGCTCAGTCATGTTCAGTGTACCTGTAGGCACTATGCTCCGTCATGTTCAATGTACTCGTAGGCACTATGTTCAGTCATGTTCATTGTACCCGTAGGCACTATTCATCATACATATTATGGTAAATGGCATACATAAAGCATATAAACATTGACATAATGTATGAAAGATAGAGTTACTACCTTGTGTCCCTTTTTACAATAGCAAACAAGTTCCTTGAATTTCGTGTCAACGACTCGGCTCAACAGTCGGGTCCTAAAAATCCAAATGTACAAGAATTAGGTTAAAAGTCATTTATGTACCACTCTAGACTCTTCTAAAGTGTTTTTATTGGTTATGTTAGTCCAAAGCTAAAAAATTACTAAAATACCCCTAGGGACCCAGTCTAAGCCCCTTTGTACCCGATCCGACAGTACAAATCCAAAAATTTTGTCCCGGGTTATTCCTACACATTTTTGCGTATATAATCCATTTTTGACCTCGATTTTCATAAAATCACTGCCAAATGACAGTTTTACCCTTGACAGCCCCTATTTAGGGTTTTAGGGGTATTTTTGTAATTTCACTTTCTAGAGTTTTTCCCACAAAATGGTCAATATCAACCCTACAAAATTTTCCCTTTTGAACATAATGGAATCATTATATTAATGAAATTCTAGCCCTAACCCCCAATACCAACTCTAGCCAAAACATGTCAAGAAAAAGGGAAAAATGAAATTTTGTGTTTTAACACCTAAAGCTTCTTTTCACTCCTAACCCCTTATTAAACCATCTAAACACATACTACACAAGATTTGAGGAATTTTGGGCAGCATAACCCCCTAGGGTTTCCATTTCCCAAATTTATAAAATTAACAATCCAACCACAAACCGCAACCAAATCAACAACAACACCATCACAACATTAAAGAGAAGGAGATTATGGAAGTTACCTCTTGATTCCACTCTTCCTCTCACTAGGCCGACCACGCTTCCTCCTCAACCTTGAAAATTAACTTTCTAAACATGGTGATTCATGGAGAAGAAGAGATTAGAGAGGGAACTACACAAGTTGGAAACCCTAAAACTTGAATTTACAAAGCCTTACCTTGGGATTTCTCCTCCTTCTCTCTAGAACTTCAAGCCTTCCTAAGACTCTCTCTCTCTCTCTCTCTCTGGGTAGCTTGGACGTGAAATGAAGGAAGAAAGATGAAGCAAATGCGTAATAAAATATCTCACTATTTTCCCTTAATTAACTTTACTCCAAAATTAAGTTTTATGACATAAGTGTACTTGGCCTTAATTCATGACACATTCTCTTTCTTCTTTTCCTTGATGCTCCTCATGAATATGAGAAGGAGATAGAAAAATGATGATGCCAGTTAAAATATCCCATTTCTCTTTCTTTTACATGTATTATTTTAATCAAATCTTTTGACAACTTTTCTTCATGCTTATCCCTTGATTAATTTGTGTCGTAGCTTTCTATTGCATGAGAACTAATTCCTCCCTTCTAGTTGGCCCATAAAAGACGTCCCAAGGGAACATTAGAAAAGCAAAATAGGATGCTGGATTTTGATATGTAAAATATTTTCATATTTATTTTCCCTTATATGATGATTTTGTGGACGATATTTGAGATTAATGTAATAAATTTAGGTGTAATTGATAAATACAGGATGATTGTGATATAAATATTTTTATTACTATTCTAATATTTATTTGTTTTCTCTTTTAATAGCCACACAATAAGAGAAAAAAGGAGACCAAAAATTTGACCGATGTGATTGAAAAAGGCTAATGACTGTAGCATCAGGTACTATTCATTGGGGGTCACTATTCATGACAGAAGTGATTGTAGCAAGGGAAGTACTGTAGTAGCACGCGCTTTTCACTATTCCAGATGCGGTTCATAGTAGCAACGCAGTTTTTTCCCTATAAATAGAGATGAAGGCCAAGCATAAAATGCAAGAAGTGAGAGAAGTAGAGTTTTCCTTCTCTGATAAGGAGAGATCTTTTCTCTGACAGTTTTGAATAAATTATGTTATTTTTTATATTTAATTTCATCCATTGTATTACTTTATGCATACCTTGTACATGAAAGGCTTAATATTGTATTACTTTTTGCATGCCTCTTATATGGAAGGCTTGGTATTGTATTACTTTTTGCATGCCGCCTATATGGAAGGTTTTACCTCTTAAATAGATGGCTAAATTTCTCCATTTTTCATGTATATTTTGGTTGTATATTTATGTTTGAGAATTTAATATTCAAGTTTTATGCAGTATTTATGAAGATTTCATTCTAGTTTTATGTAATGTTAATTTATTTTTATTTTGTTTTTAATTTCATCATGATCTAAATTTCTATTTTCCTAGGGTGTTGACGTAGCTTACTAATAATGGATTGAATCTTAACTTATTAAATCTTGTAAATCCTATAATTAAAATCATGACATGCATATAAAATAAGTATATATTCATATGAGTTGTGTAGTCTTATTGAGTTTCATAAATCTTAATGCATAATTAATTGCTTAAATTCATATAGGAATATATTGG
Source organism: Inga oerstediana (assembly GCA_963210345.1). Taxonomy (NCBI): domain Eukaryota; kingdom Viridiplantae; phylum Streptophyta; class Magnoliopsida; order Fabales; family Fabaceae; genus Inga; species Inga oerstediana. Next base: position 45,231,280 of record OY723401.1, read on the forward strand.
ATTAGCAATTAATTATAAAATTACTTGACCTTGGAAGAGGCTAGTAATTAAATTAGAAAAACTCGACTATCAATTATATGGAGTAAATTGGGCTAGAATAGATAAGTGATTTAACCCGGAATTTATTAAGTGAAATTTGACCTCTAGGGCTTTTTCTCATATTTGCTTTCATATCATCTGCACTCATATTTAATTGTCTTTCTTTTATTTTGTACTCTCAATCACCAACTAATTGGTCGACTAAATAGAATTAAAATTACCTATTTTGGTACTTAGTGATCAATCCTCATGAGAATGATACTCTACTTACTTCTGTATTACTTGATTATGACAGTGTACACTTGGACTATTTTATAGATCATCTACACCCGTAACAAATTTTATTCCATAATTACAAGATTTTTTTTTCCATTTTCGGAATAGTTGGCAATTTTGCTAGATTTTCTGACCAAACTTTGAAAAATCATAACTTTATTTGTAGACATCGAATTAGAGTGATTCCAAAGGCTATATGACCCTTATTGAGTCTAGTTTTAAGAAAAAATATAGCCTTTATCCAATTAGAAGCTCACACTTCCCAGAATTTTTGTTTTTGAACGCTGCCATGAATGTTGCCTAGTTTCACTAGGCTAACTTCAAAAATTCATAACTCCTTTTATATAGCTCCAAATAATTCTCATGAACTATCAAATTAAACTGTAGGATGTCTACTTTCATCTTATAAAATTTCACTATTTTTTGTCATCATTTGGTCATCCAAAACCACATGACAAACTCACTGCCTCGCAGAAAATTTTACTAGTAGCACTGTTCACATTTCGAATTTTCAGTGTTTAATTCCTATGATCATGAATATTCACCATCCCATCATTAAATGCCACAAATAAGTATAAGACTTGTTGGTGAATAAAATTTGACGCGTTACACCTATTGTATGTGGAACTAATCTAAAAGTTTACATATATTTACAAAATTGCCATCAGTAACATTTTCTAAACCGTGTCTGCAAAAAAGCAGTCTAGATAGAGCCGTAAAAAAACCATTTTTCTAGTAGTGTTTATAAGATCTAAAATTTTGAATGGCTCAGATCATTTTTATGAAATTCAGTTTTGGATTGTTTGAATATTAAATGCAATTTTATCCCGAATTAATTCCAAATAAAGTAATTTCTAACACCTTGATGTTATTTTCATGTTACATCCAACATCTAAATCTTATTTATAGTACATCCAACACTATGATGTTATTTTTTCAGTATTTCTAGGACTCTAATATTATTTATAGCACATCTAGTAACTTAAAACTATAAATAAGATCAAAGTGATGAATGTAACTGAAAAATAATATTAGAAGGTGCTGGATGCACAGAAAAATAACAATATGGTGCTGAATGCACTATAATTAAGATTAGGGTACTAGATGTTACTGAAAAATAATATTAAGGTGTTAGATGCTACTTTATTCTTAATTCTATTCTCTCTCTCATTATCTTTTTACCATACATTATATATTCTCTTCTATTTTTTCTCACTTTTTCTCTCGCTATCTCATCTTTTATAAATAAGGGTATGTTTGAAAAAAAATTATGTTTTTTAGATATTTAATATTTTTAACTAATTTTAACAAATTTCTTGAAATGCACAATTTTTTTTGGATCTTATAAAAAATATTGGAGGAGTATAAAATTGGTTGAGCTTCCTTGATCTTACTGGGTGATTGCTAGTTACTACAGAACTACTATACTCATTGGTTTCATCAAAGCGAAAGACACATGCGGTGTGAGGGGAGAGGTTCCTTGAACCAATTATTATGTAGGATTAAATGTTAAGGTTTACACTTCACCAAGATGTTAAGGTTTTGGAACTAACAAGTGCATTGCACCCACATATAGAAGGGACAAGACACGAAGCAAGCAGACGACACCGTTTTAGTGCTTCAACAATGCTAGATTCCCTGTGTTTCCATTCTCCGCTTATCTTTCCGTTGTCTTCACTTTATGAAACCTATTTACCTCTTTTGGTATTAAAACATATTCAATTAATAATTAATTTTTATTTAATATTTCAAATTATACCAAATAAATAAATAAATTGAATGACAATGCTTATATTGAGTATACACATATCACTAACCGTGAAAATGTGAATTACATGGAGGTCGAGTAAATTTTCTAAAAATTTTATAGTTATTTTTTAAAATCATTAATATAATTTATTCATTTAATCTTTGGATTGCACGCATACTAGATGTGTATACCTATCACAACATAGATTCGGCAGATTATAAGAAGTTAGTCCATTCCATTAAACCAAATCTAGAGTATCTTTTTTTTTCCTTGTAATTTTCAAATTATCCATAGATTTTTCCTAAACGAATTTTCCTTAAAGTACCAAATAATTTTTGAAATATTTTTTTATAAAAAATATATGCGTTGATATATATATATATATATATATTCTAAGAATGAGATTGAATTTAAGCAAATAATTATTTAATATATATAACTTAATCCATTACCCTTTTATTGTTGTACTTAGTTATTTTCTCATCTAGACAATATGTGGACTTCTTTCGATAAAAGAAAAATATCAAACCATGTAGAGTTAAAATCTAGTTATTTACCGGTTGAATTACCTTAGCCCAATATTTGAATGGAGAATAAATGGGGAAAGAGAAAACTAACTAGAGAAGAGAATACAAAGAAAATAAACGTTCTTTTTATAAGAAAAGAAAATAAATGTTTACCTATTTGGTTAGCAAGATAAGATTAGAAGAAATGAAAAGTGAAGGAGAAAAGGAGACATGTGGTTCACATGTTTTCTTTTTATTAGTTAAAATTTTTGGAGAGAAGACATGTTTTTCAAAATCATACCAAAAAAATATATGAGCATATATTTTTTATCTAATCTTACTTATGCATATTTTTCTCTTCATTCAAACAAGAGAAAAAAATATTGTCTTTTAACCTTTTTCTTCCCTTCACTTCTTTCAATCAATTCTATCCTCATCCAAACAAAGCATAACGTACAGCAAAAAATCAATAATTAAAATTTCATGCAACTCAAATTGAATTTGGTTTTATAATAGACTCCCTCTTATTCTAAGTATGTAAGTTAGATAACTAATTTATATAGATTAAATAAATTAGTTAAGTTAGCTATTTGTTCAAAAAAAGTGTGTTGATTTCTCTAAAATAATCTCTTTAATCATTTGTATTAGACCTATCTCTTGCTAAAAACTTTCTTAATATATACAATCAATAAGGATATCTTTTTAAAAAAATTATAGGTTTGAATTGAAAAACAAAATGAATCTAAATTTTATATTTATAATCAAAATAAATAAATATGTTATTTAAGATAAGAAAGAGTAGTAGAATTCTCACGGCATGTCTATTGTTTGATTAAACTATGAGATCTTGAAAGTTGGAACTTTTGTTGTTGCCTTGAAAACAAATGTTTATGGATGATATGGATTTTAATCCTCGTAAAACATAGGACAATTGACAAAGGAGTTTGAGAAAAATATTTTTTAAAAAAAATAAAATAAAATTGGTTGACCTTCCTAAATCTCAGTGCCTCACTATGAGATTGCTAAACACTAAACATATGGGTTTGATAAAAAGGAAAGACACGTGGCGTTGTGAGGTGAGAGGTTCTTTGAACCAATTAATCATTATGTAATGTTAGGTTCTAAGTCTAGTGCATTGCACCCACTTAAAGAAAGAAGACACGAAGCAAGCAGACGGCACCGTTTTAGTGCTTCGACAGTGCATGATTTAGATTCGCTGTGCTCTCTTTCCTCCTTTGATCTTTCCTTTGTCTTGTGAAAAGGAAACTATTTTACTTTAGGGTGTTAAAAAATCGAAATATTTAATAACTTGAATAATTTTTAGGGAAAATGACATATAGGTCCCAAACAAAAAAAAAAAACCACAAAAGTCCCTTTGAAAGGTTAATGGTCAGAAAAGTCTCTAGGGACTTTTCTGACATGAATTCCCAATGTTCATTTATAAAAATAACCCCCAAGCAAGTTAAACATTGTCATTGTTTATAACATGTTATGCTTGTTTACAACATCATAAGTCATATTAACAACACAGTCAGTTATGTTTACAACATGTATATAAAATGTGTGATTGTGTCGCGTTTACAACCTCTTCAGTTACGTTTACAACTCATTAAATATAGCATAACATGTTGTAAACGTAACTGACTATGTTGTTAATATGGCTCGTGATGTGTAAATATAGCATAACATGTTGTAAACAATGACAGTGGTTAAATTGCTTGGGAGTTATTTTTGTAAATGGACATTGAGAATTCATGTCAGACCATTGACTTTTTAAAAGGACTTTTGTGACATTTTTTTTGTTGCTTGAGACCTAAGTGTCATTTTTCCTAACTTTTATTTGATTTTTAGGCGAGTTATATCAATTTATGACTTGATAATACTTAAAGTTAACCTTATAATATTGAATATCAAACACAAAATCAAAATTAATAGGAAAAAAATAAATCAAAGAAAAAAATTGACAACAATTGCCTGTACTTATATTGAGTACACAATATTATAACACTCTCTCCATTTCTTTTTATAAGAAACACTTAACTGTGTAACGTAGATTAAATAGTTGGTTAAAAGTAATAAATATATAAAAATTGCAACCCTTTTCTTAAAATTATATTTATTTAAAAGGAGAGAGTGAATAAGAAAAGTATATAAAATAAATATATGGTGTGGTGTGGAGAGTGTGACTGTGTGGGTGAATGCAATAAATGTAATAATATTGTTATGAGTTTTTTAGGGCAAAATGGGAAATTAACAAAGAAAATATGTGACATTCTCTAAATGTTTCTGATAAATAAGAACTTTCCATAGATGATAATTGTTTCTTATAATAAAAAATGGAGAGTGGTTGTTTTTTATGGGGTGTTTGGATTAATTTTTGGAAAATATCTTTTACGATTTACGATGTAAGTATATGAGAGGATTTTTATCTCAATTTACAAAAAAAAAAAAAAGCTTTTGAAACCACGGTTTGAGACATACCCAAACACACACTTGTGCCTTTTTTTTTCTTTTTCATTCTTATTTTCCATCGAAGACTGTGAAAGAGGCAAGCTTCACCCAAGAGGGGGGTGAATTGGGTGACGTGATAAATTTTTTGCTTGATGTGGTGATATGAAAATAGAGTAGACAGAGTAGAGTCGAGAAGATTAGAACACAAAGAGATATACTGGTTCGGCCTAACAACCAGGCCTATGTCCAGTCCTCAGAGATCAAGACCTACTGAGATTTTCACTATTCTTCCAAGATTCAATGGGCTCTCAGAATGCCACAAAACAACAATTTTCCTCGAACGGACTACGAGCTGAAATATTCTCTCACTAAGAAATTTCTCTCCCCCTTACTACAAGTCTTATGTGCAGAAAAACAACCTATGGCCTTCCCACTTGCTTACGTATACAAGTCTTATGAGCAGCAACGTTCTCTCCTGCTTACACCACTGTAAGTCTTACGAGCAGCAACGTTCTCTACTGCTTGTATCTTATAAGTCTTATGAGTGGAAGGTTTAACAAGGAATTCTCTCAACTGCTTCTCTCGTAAGGATATCTACCCTCTCAAGGTCCCAATTCCTTGAGATCAAATGAAAATAGAATTTGAATTGTATAAAGACTCTCTTACAGAGCAAGTAGATGAACACTGAAGATCAATATGTATACAGAGAAAATATGAATAACAGAGATTCGTGTACATACTTGTGAATTCTTGTACTTCGTTATTGTTGACGATCTCTGGATCTCTGTATTTATAGATGTTCAGTTTTTGCCCGTTTGAGTAATGATCATTGAGGAGCGGGGCTTGTTACTGTGGAATGACACGCGCATGTTTTAAAAACTTTGAATGCGGTAGGTACGTGCTTGTAATGATGTTATCTGCCGTTGTTTGACTTTCCTCGTGTCTGTTTATTTCAAACGTTCATCCTCCTGTATCACACTTATAATACATTCAAAATAATGTTAAATAATGATAATAAGTGATGATAAGATAAATAAATAACATTAAACCATATTCGGATTGAACGCTGTGAGACTTGGTGTATTTAGTCTTCTGGCAGAGTATCACTTGAGCATGGATGGGCTCACTCGAGTGATATTGCTATTTTTCTCCTTGTTCTTCAGTTTTGTATTTGCACTCGCATAGGATTTCAGAGAGATAATTTTCTCACTCGCGAGTGATGTGGGGCCTCACTCGAGCACAACTCCTTCTGCTCGAGTGACCTTGCATTTTACACTGAAAGACTCTTCTCTGGACAACACTCGCATACCATTTCAGCAAGAGTGAGATTTTACACTCGCAGGTGATGTGGGCCCTCACTCGAGCACACATACTCCTGCTCGAGTGAGAAGAATATTCTCAAGTAATATACCCTTGTTATCAGCACTTGCATCAGAATTAGAGAAAGTTAGATTTCTCACTCGCGAGTGCTGATGTGTCACTCGAGCATACTTGTGCTTCTTTGACCTTCATGACTCTCGGCCAAGCACTCACAGTCTCTCACTCGTTAATGCTCGAGTACAAGGCAGTTTCATGCTTGAGTATTGATCTTACTGCTCGAGTGCACCAAGGAAGAATGACAGGACTTGCTCTCGACCAAGCACTCGCAGTCTTTCACTCGCATGTGCTCGAGTGAGAAAGACTCTTCTGCTCGAGTGCTATCTCCAGTGCTCGAGTGAATTAATAAAAATAACAGTAGCATACTCTCGGGCAAACACTTTCTGGCTATCACTCGCACCTGCTCGAGCATAAAATAGTTCCATGCTCGAGTGCTTGATTCATGCTCGAGTACACCAGTTAATTTTGACAGCAAGCACCACATAACTTTACTATATGCATTTGGTCACTTTGAAAACATTCCTTAAACTTATAAAACTATGATTTACACACAATTACCTTTTGTTATCATCAAAACTTGGGATCTAACAGACTGTTTTCCAGCTAAACCCACTCATAATCTCTAGTAAAACACCTACCAAATTCCTCGTCAATATATTTTTTTGGGATGCTTGAAAAGCAATAACCTGCTTTAAAAATTTTGTTTAAGTATCTTTACGGTTATAATGAAAAAGCGACAGATATTACTGAATTACTTGACGGATATCTTCAAAAATTGTCAAGTAAGTCAATGCAGATACCAATTCCGTAACCTCATCACTTGATGCTTTTTTATAATTAAGCCGTCAAATATATTTTTCTTTATTTAACAATTAAAAACTGTCAAGTATATAGTCAAAAGTTTAAATGACACATTTTTGCTTAACATTAAAAACCATCAAGTAAGGCTAAAAATAATCATCAAGTATGATTTTTTTTGTTAGTAGTAGTGAATTATACAGTTGTGTTTTCTTTCTCTTTATTTTTTCCACCACCACCGACAACAAATATACGAAGGGAATTAAGGAAGGAAAAATACTTGATTTAAATTCCTTATATCCATTTCGTTAAGTTTTTTATTCAAATGTGACCATGTGTTTTATTTTTGAATCATTATAATTTAACTATAAACCTATATAAAAAAATAGGACATATAATCATTTGTGATTGAAGAACTTGATGTAATGGATATAAAGAACTTGATGTAAGTATGATCCTTAAGGAAGATGATCAATAACTTATACTCCCTCTAGTCCTTATTATAGGATCTATTTAGAGAGTTTATTTTGATCCTAAGTATAACTAAATATAAGACATATTTTTTATTCTTTTTCTTATTTACCCTTATCGATACTCCTTCATAACAATAATCAAGGAGAAAAGGGAAGAAGAGAATTAAAGAAGATGACTAGGGTGTTTTAGAAAATACATGAGGAAAATGGCTAGGGTGTTTAAAAAAATACATATCATATTAACTAAATTAACTAATTTTTTAAATCTAATTAAATTAGATAAATAGATTTTATATTAAGGATTGAATGGGGGCTCATAGATTTGAACAAAAAGAAAGACAACAAGACATGTGTTTTGAGAGAAGAGATACCTTGAACCAATTATTATGGAAATTAATATATATAAACCCACAGTGTGAAGAGACATGACACCAAACAAGGAGATCATGTTGCTCCGGCGCAGCCACCGGCTACTACTAGATTCCCCTGTTAGTTGTAAATTTTTAATAAATAAATAAGTTTTATGATCATATTTATAATTTTTTTTAAAAAAAATGATTTCAAAATCGGAACTGACCATTTGAACTTTTTGATTTCTCATGAATGGAAATATTTTCAGAAGAATTTATTATGAAATATTTTGTTGAGAATTTCTCATGAAATATTTCTTGTGAAGAATGAAATCTGTTTTTGCTGTTTTTGACAAAAACTTCTTACATTCACACCTAATTTTTCAAAAAAATTAAAAATTGTTTTCATTATCATGGATTGTTTTCTGTGAGAATTTATCAATTTTTTCTAAAAAAAAAATATTTCACATTTTTTTCTTTATCTTTCTCACAAATTTTTGATATTGTACAAATATCTTGGTGAGAATGGTTTATGCCTCATTTACATAGATTTTTTTTTTTTTTAATTTCATCGCAAAATAAGAACCTAATTGACTTTTTACCTTTCGAAAAATCTAATAAATCTAATGATCATAAGAAATTCTCCGCACATTGAGTATGCATGCAATATCCATGAGAAACTCATTCTTTTAGTGGCAGGGGATTCAGTTTAGGCTTATATAGATTATTCTTTCTTTCTTTTTTTAATCCCTCAATATAATATTCTTTGAATAAATCTTTGGGAGTGTGCATATTTTGTGGAGTTATAGGAACATGTCTTCTATAATTAGATGTTTCACTGGGAAAAATTACTTAGAATTAGATTAGTTGATAAGGACATTATAAAATACGTACGGATGAGGTCAAATGTTCAAATTTTTCAATATATAATTTAGTAGATAAAAGGGGTCGTTATAAAAAAAAAAGTGTCAGAATGATTCATTATGTTATTTGGGTAGTAATTTCCTTCTATATTGTTGTACTTGTAGATATATCCCTATAAACTATCTTCGAAATAGAAAAATTTCATTTCAGTGCAGCGAAATCCAAAAACCTAAATCAGTCATATGTCAGTATGAATGAACAATATATGGGGTGCTAAAAGACGATTTTGCCCTTCAGCCCTCATTCTTGTCACTTTCAGAATAACAACATGAGCCTTTTAATTAACAACTCCGTATTCTTAATTAACAACTCCGTATTCTTGATTAACAACTCTGCTTTATTCTTTCACATATTCGTATCTCCAAAATATAGTGTTGTTAATGTAAAATACGGTGTTGTTAATAAAGAAAGATGTGTTGTTATTGGTCCTGAAACTTAAATTACGAAGTTGTGAAATAAGAAATGAGAGTTATTAATGTAAAATATGGTGTTGTTAATAACAAGACCGGTGTTGTTATTATGAAAGTAAAAAGATAAAACTGGAGTTGTTAATCAAGAATTCAGAATTGTTAATTAAAAGGCTCATGTTGTTATTCTGAAAGTGGTGAGAATGAGGGCCGAAGGGCAAAATCATCTTTTGGCACCCTAGCACTGTTCATCCGTACTGACACATGACTGATTCGGGTTTTTGGATTTCACTGTACTGAAATGAAATTTTGCTATTTCGAAGGTATTTTATAGGGATTTTCCCTAAATATTATGTGAAAAAAACGCACATCCACACACGCATCAGACACACAACAGAGTAATTTTCATATACCTTGATTATTTTTTCAAAATACATAGGTATTTTTTTAAAAAAATAATATAAACCTTAATATAATATTTGATCCCTCAAGTAGGGGGTGTTCAAAGTATCCCGGTTCCAGTTGTTCCCGCCCGGTCTCGAACAGTTTAATCTTAGGAATTTCCCGTTCCGGTGGGCTGGAACTAGGATTACCCTTGAGATCCCGGTCCTAGTCCTGGTCCTTTTTTTTTTTTTTTAATTTTTTACCTTATAAATTAAGTTATTCTTTCATTTTTTGTATTTTTTACTCCATAAATTAAATTATCATTTGATAAGATATGTATCACATTTTTAGTTTGAGTTAAACTATATATATCATGATACTAATCCTAATTATATAATATATAAAGATAATAATGAAGATGATGATGGTGATCATAATAATAATAATAAAATGTTATTCTTCAATTCTAGATCAATTTGTGTGATTATTATAGCTTTGTTAGGCATTAAATGATCACTTTAAACAATAGATTATAGAAAATTTAACTAATATAATAATGTATTTTAAATTTAATTTTTTTTTTAAAAAAAAATCGGGATTTCCCGATTTGGTCTTGGTACTGAGACTAGGATGCAATTTGCATCCCAGCAAAAAACTAGGACCGGGAATCAGGATTGGGGGATTTCGATCCCGGCCTGGCTTTTAAACACCCCTACCCTTAAGTTTGTCTTTATTTTGGTTTTAGTCCCTCAAGTTTCATTTCGTTTGAAACATTAGAATTCTATAACTCAATAAAAACCTGGACCAAAGGACTAAAATTTGAAATTTGAAGGACCAAAACTAAAATGAGGGTAAACTTGAGAGACTAAAGATGATATTTTTTTACTTATGACCAAAGATGATATTAACCCTTAAAAATACACTACAAAAAAAACTGTAAATTCGTAGTAGTTAATTTGTAGTGGTTGAACAAAACCACTACAAATATCAGGATTTGTAATGGTTTTTTCAAAAAACACTACAAATTTGCAACAGTATAACTCGCACCAAGTGAGGCGCTGGTAAGCAAACGACATTTGTAGTGGCTTTCACAGAAAAACTACTACAACAGGTGGCGCTAGCTTGGTGCCACATTTGTAGCAATTTTGCAATATGAACCGCCATAAATGCGGCGCCAACTTGGCACCTTTTGGCACTAAGCTGGCACCACATTTGTAGCAGTGGGTTTATAGCGGTTCATAAGACAAAAACTGCTATAGAATGCAAAGGGTCGTATATTTGTAGTGGTTCTAAGTAATAACTGCCACAGAATGCAGACGGTTTGCACATTTGTAGCGGTTTTGTAAAACTGCTACAAACTTTCACATTGCATGAGGTAGGGTTTCATGATTTGTAGTTGTTGAGATAGCGGTTTTTTTGTAAAATCGCTATAAATCTTAAGGCTATATAAGTGCCGCCACCCTTCATTTTACCGCTTTTGGCAAATTTGTTTCTCGCATGCTTTGAAAAGTTTTGCTTCAGATTTGAGGTTTTGCTCACGTATTTAAAGAGCTAGACACTTAATGTTAGTAAAGTTAACTCTTTTATTTGGTTTCCCCCCCATTATTATAATTTTTTTTATAAATATTGGGGATATTATTTTTAATTATTTAATAACAACTATAGTTATTATGACTTCCGGGAGAGATAAGAATAATAAGATGAATGCTGAACGTCCCCCTATACCTATTCTACGGGGAAACAGTAGTAGAGGGGGCAGTGGTAGCGTCAGTAGAGGGCAGCACATAGGTACACATGTCCTCGTGCCATCACAAGAGGTGACCTCGCCATAGCAACTTACCCTAGAGCAGCTACAACATACGACCTTATAAGAGGTTACCCCACTAGAGCTGCCTGTTTAGCCAGAGGGGGTTGACATCAATCTTAGTGATTACGATGAGAACAAGGAGTTTGACTTCAACATTCTCATAATAAGTGACGTGGAGTGGTTTCTAGATAAGGAGGTTGCTCAAGACTAGAATAACCCACGATAGTTGTCTTCGCGGTCGATGGGGTTTGAGGTGCAAGTTCAAGGTAAATTTAATTATTGTTTTAATAAAGTTAATATTTAAATTACATAGGTTTAAATGTGGATTTAAATTTAATTGAAGAATGTTATAAATTGTGCAGATGAGTAGGGGAATATAACCATAATGAGGTTGGACGTGGCCGATGTCAATAGCTTGGACTAAGGACTACGTGTCATAGTTCTGTAGAATAAGGCTACGGACCAACCGATTGAGAATGGTGGTCACCTATTCAACTGCTATCTTGATGAGTTGGGTGTGAATTAGATGTGGTTCCCTATCCACTTCAAGACATTAAAGAAGGTTCCCCCAGCGCCGAAGAATATAGCGTGGGATGAGGCTGTGAAGGTAATTAATTGTATTTAATAATATTATAAATGTAAATGTTATAATTTTTGTCATTTTTAATTAATTAATTAATTAATTAATTATATTTAATTATTATTTATTCAATTGTGATACAGGATAAGTTTGCTATGCACGATAATAAGAAGAGGTACAAGATGATAAAGATGATCGATGGCTGGAAGAATAGGCGGAATCGTCTCTACTACATCATGAATAAGGATGGGATGATACCTCTTAAGCAGTTGATAGAGAATGTGGCTGACGGTGTCCCACCTAATGATTGAGCAAGTTTTGTGCAGTATAGGAGGAGCCCAGAAGGACAAGTAATTTTTTTAGTAATAATTATTTTTTAATAATTTGAATGTTTTGTTGTTTTTTGCAAGCTCTTTTCTCAGAGAAACACAGGAGCTGAGGGAACTAGAGGATCCATCACAATGCAGGATAAAAGGCATTTGCTGTCACTTACAATGAACTGGTATTTTTTACAATTAAATTAATTTTAGCTTTATGTTGCAAATTTATTATTTTATTGTTTATAATAATAATTTCTTATTTTAATTCTTTTAGGAGAGGAAGGCTAAGCAGGAGAACCGTCAGACGGACTACGGGGAGTTATTCACATCACCCCTAGATACCAGGACGGGACTGTGACCTCTCAGCAAGAAGATGAGGTCAATGTGAGATATAGATATTGTTTGTTTTAATATTTGTAATTTATTTTAATTAAATTAAATTGCTTAATAATTGTTTCATAAAATGTGTGTGGCAGGAGCGGATTCAGTAGTCGTAGGTTGAGCTGAGAGACACCTAGACACAGGAGTCACAGGGTTTTGTGGATCCCACTGCGCCTCTAAAAGCTACTCTGGCCTTAGTTGAGCACCGTAGATGCTATAGAGTTATGGGGTTAGGAGCTAGGCCTAGCATGGTCTATGATAGGAGCGGTGCCTCTGAGGCTGAAACCTCTAGAGTAGGGACCTCCAGCTTTAGAAGGTCGAGGCAGGAGACTATACAGGATATCTGTTCGAAGGTTGCTAGGGCACATGCCGAGATGGGCCAACAGATTCAGGTGCATGCCAATTTCTTCTACACTTAGTAGACCCAAAGATGGGATATCACAAATGCGATGTTGTCAAGGTCTTGGGCTTGGTGTTTCCTGAAGAGGAGCATATAGAGGTCCCGCCAATCCCTAGGTTCGTCATCTAGCCACCGCCTCCTCCTACTGATGATGATGGCATTGTAACTCTAGTTAGTTCCGTGTTCCTACCCCCCGAGAGAGGACCTAATGATCAGTTGCCGAATAGTTAGTTATCTTGGTTATTTTCATTTATGATTTAGGACATTTTCAATTTGGACATTTGTATTTTCATTTGGAACTCTTACAAAAAATTTTGGACATTTGTATTTTCATTTATGTAATTTCTTATTTAAATTAGAATCCATGCCAAAAAATTTTAAATAAATAAATAAACACAGTTTGTAGCAGTTTTTGACTAGAAACTGCTACAAAATGTAAATTATTTTATTAAAAAAATAAGTTTATTTTTTAAAAAAATAAGTTTATTTTTGTAGCGGTTGCACAACTATGACAAATTGTTAATTATTTTTTTAAAATGATAAATAACAGCAACCGTTACAAAGTGTGTGATTTCGAAATTTGAATATGTCAAATCCCGCCATTTGGGAATGTTAACATAAGTTATAGTATTTGGCCAGTAGTCTTAGTTTCATACAACTTGCCCCGTAGATGTGTATGATCTATGATCATTCTAGGCAAAAAGGCACCGGGTAATGACATCGATGTGTATCTCCAACCGCTTATTACGGAATTGTTGGACTTGTGGAATGTCGACATTGAGACATATAATGTGTACGAGAAGACACTGTTCAACTTACGTGCAATCTTGATGTGGACGATTAGTGACTTTCCTGGGCTGGGAACATTATACAAGTGGAATGTGCATATTGGGATGGCATGTCCAGCTTGCAATTTTGACTATGACTTAGTGCGCCTTCCCCACAGTCGAAAGTGGTGTTTCATGGGTCATCGGAGGTTTCTCCATGGTAAGCACAAGTTTAGATTGTAACGGAATCATTTCAATGGGAAAGTGGAAAAAAGAGGACCTTCTTAGACTTTATCCGGTGCAAATATCTTACATCAACTTCAGGATGTTAAATTTGAGTTTGGAAAAAACGATGATGCAACAAAAGCAGGGAGAAAGACTAACAAGACTTTTGCTTCTGTGACTCAACAATGGTGGAAGATAAGCATCTTCTTCACTCTTCCATATTGGAAATCTAATTTGCTTTGACATAGTCTTGATGTCATGCACATTGAAAAAAATGTATGCAACAATGTGCTGTACACGCTGCTTAACGAACACGGAAAGTCAAAAGATCATCATTAAGTGAGGAAAGATTTACAAGCCATAAGAGTTTATGAAGACATGTGGCCAAATAAGCATAGAAAATTTCAATCGGCAAAATTCACCCTCACAAAGCCGAACAAGGAAATCTGTTTAGCGACGTTGAAGAAAAAAAAGTTTCAGATAAGTATTCAAGCATTATTTCATGATGTATTGACATGCGGCCTCGAAAAGGTTGTTGGACTGAAGAGTCATGACTTATATGTTCTTATGCAATAGTTACTTCCATTGGTAGTAAAAAATACACTTTCTCCCAATGTGTCCATCGTTTTGGTGGAATTGTGTTCTTTATTTTGTAAGTTATGTTCCAAGGTTTTGTTCGTTGAGGAGCTTGATCAACTGTAACAAAATCATTCTTACGCTTGTCATTTGGAGATGATCTTTCCTTCGTCGTTTTTCACTGTGATGGTTCACCTGATAGTCCACCTTGTTCATGAAACAAAGCTCGCTAGCTCAGTTCAATATCGATGGATGTATCATATTGAGATGTACTCATTTCACATATGTGCATCAATATTAATTTCTAAATTTGCTAGTCACACATTTCAGCATTTATTAACATTTTCCCTTCTTTATTTTATATTTTTCTTGGGAAATTGAAATCGTACATAAGAAATAAGGCATCGCCAGAGGGTTTTATAGTTGAAGGTCATATAGGGGATGGGGTCCTTCATTTCTATTTAAGATACTTTGATGACATTGAGACATCTTTCAACCGATCACCTCATGTAGACAATTGCCTGAACCCAAGCCATCATCAACAGAGTTGTTAATCCCTCGTGTTGGTAAACCAGTTAGAGGAAGTGAGAACTTCAAACTAACAACAACTTAGAAGTTGCAAGGCACATAGACATATCTTGATTAATTGCACTCAAGTTGAACTCTTGCTTCAGTAAGAATGATACACTCATATGTTATTATATATTTCCTTACATTTCATGATCACAATTTCATGATTAATTGCTTGGAATTCAGAAGTCATGTGAAGTGTCAACTTAGGATCCGTACACAAGCATCCTTTGAAATTGATAAAAATGTCCACAGAAAATTCCTAAGTTGGTTTGCGCGTAGAATACTAAATGATCACAACCCACACTCACCAGACTTCATAGCTCTCACAATCGGTCCTTTTAACCATGCAAAAATGTTTACAGCTCACAATGTCAATAGTTTCAAGTTTTGCACAGTTTCATGAGATCAAGGATTGCTAACTCAAAACTCGGGTGTTTATGGCATCTTTGGGACAAGGAGTTACACAAGCAGGAGTGACTGCAACATGTAGTTAAGAGGCATCCCTTATTATGGAAAGCTTCTTGATATTGTCGAACTAAATTACCAAGGCCGTTTCACCGTGATGTTGTTCAAGTGTTTGTGGGCAAATACGACAATTTCCCAGGGACTCGCAACCGACGACTTAGGCATCATATCAATAAATTTCTCCTGGCCAATTCACACTGGTCAAAATGAAAATAATGAGCCATATATTTTTACCTCAGAGGCACACTAAATTTATTATGTTGAGGACGAAAGGCATATGGATTGGCATATGGTGGTTCACTCAAAGCCTCGAGACCTTTACGTTATGGGTGATGGTGATAACATTGCCTACGTGAGTGAGTCATTCTAGCTCGGCAACTTTGAAAACTTCTTTCTTAAAGGTGATGACAATTTATGTATAGTTCGATATGTTTTTATAAGTTACGTTTTATTATCACTTAATTTAAATTTAATTTTTGTACAAAATAATAAACTCACCGCTAACATTTTCTCCACATATATTTTGTGGCAATGGAGATAGAGAATGATTATACAAATTTAACTTTTGTTCTATAAACCTCAAGTTATATTTTTTTTTAAAAAATTCGAACCAATATTTGTACTAACCAAAAACCGCTACAAACATTGTCACCTCAACCGCTACAAATATCAACCATTACAAAAACCATCATCTTAACTGCTACAAGCATTAGGCAGATCCTTATAAATATCCCCACCACACCTTATTTCAAACCCTATTCCATTTCTTCCCACCCCTCCTCTCTCTCATTTTCTCTCATCTGGTGAAGATTTCCTGAAGAGTTGAGCAAATTGATCAAATATGATCATTTTTTTAAATCTTTAATTTCAAAATTTTATTTTTTCCTCCTTATAGTAGTTATACTAATTATTCTTTTCCAAAAATTTAAGGACTCTTCCCCCAACATTTTCAACATTCCTTCTATAATCAAATAACATCTAGTGGACAACACAAGTCTTTATTACCTACACATTCTCAATTTAAAACTACATAATATTTATCCTTATCTAACTTAATTTAATCATTCTTCTCAAATATTAATTATTATAATTTAAATTGTTACTTAAATAATAAAACATTCAACATAATATTGGAATAATGGACTCAAATTATTATTTTGCTTTTTTTTTTCTTTTTATGCAATATTTAGTAAAACTGCTACAAATTTAAATTCAGATTCAGATTAAATTGTTGGCGCGCAACTTTTGAAATTTCATCCAATACATGAAACCAATACAAATATTTTAGTGCCAATTTTTTCAAATTCCTGGATATACTTAGTAGTAGTTTCAAAACTACTACAATGTTAGCGCCAAATTTTCAATTTTCATTTGCCATACCAAAATTTGGGGGCCAACATTTGTAGCGGTTTTTAAACGGCTACAAGTTGCTCAGATAATGTGTTATTTATATACACATCTTGTAACGGTGTGCCGAAACTACCACCAATGCTGTAGTAGTTCTTAAAAATTGCTACAAAACTGTTTACAATTGTGTGCTTTATAGTGGTTTCTTCAATTGTTATTATTGTCGTTTGTAGCGGTTAAAATCACTACAAATATATCATTTTAACAGTTACAAAATGACAATTTTTTTATAGTGATAAAATAAAAATTCATATGTATCTCCTAACACTACTTCGTAATTTAAACCCTACCTTGAGGGGGAACATTTTGATTGGAATTCGAGCTTCTTGTTTTTCAGCCTAGTTCGTTGTATATATTCCTTTCCCTTTCTTTACGTTTCGCTAAAATCACCTTACACTATTTTCAACATGTATGTGTCTTTAATTTTCACTAGTTATTGGTATTTTGAAATTCAATTACAATATTTATTTATTAACATTTTTTAATTCTTAAGTATATCCCTGTTATTCTTAAACTACATAAATCATATGGTGTTGAGTCAAGCTTATATTACACAATTTTAAGAAAATTGGCAGAGTTTTCCTTTAAATTTTTTTAACAATATTAAACTAATTAATCAGAAGCAAAGCAGTAAATAATTAGGACAAAACATAAATACCTAAATAATTAAATATGATCATTTCTAGCCATTTGTAAACTATTTTTTTTATAGGCGCATGTATCATTTTATTGGAGGTAATCCTGTTTGAGGTACTGTCAAGTACTAAATGTGAGCACCTCTCCCAGCAAGAATTCAAATATTAGTTCGCCACGTTGTGAGGCACTTGAACATTAAATTTTTTAGAGTAAAATACATTGACTACCCCTCTGTTTTACCTAAATTACACAAACCTCCCCTCTATTTTGAAAACGTACATAAACCTCCCTTGAAATTAAAATGCATGTCACAGAAACCTCCCTTATATATTTGATATTTCATTTCCATCTAGCCAACCGTTAGTTGACCGTTAAGTTTGACTATTAAACATTTACTTTGACCAAAATACCCATTTTTCAATAAATGAATAAACATTTATATTTGTCTAAAAATAAATTTTTATATAAAAAATAATTCTAATACATGTATGTTCAAAATTTCTAATATATTATAAAATTTTTAAAATTTTTTTTATATTATAGAATTTTGAAATTTTAAATTTTTATCATATTTATTGAAACTTATTTATTTAGCATTCTTTTAAATGACTAAAATATTTGAAAGGCAAAAAGAAAAAGAACAAAATATGTTTTATTTACAATATATTATTAATAATGTAAATTTTATACAGTATATGATTTATATTAATTTTAAATTTTAATTTCTTAAATACATTTTTTACACAAACATTTATAAACATGTTTATTTTAGTATGCATCTATTAACATGATTAATCATATTTTTAATTGAGCTTTTTATGTCGATATTAATTAAATTAATTAAGTATTTATCTTAATATGAAAAAAATTTAACATATAACTATTTACAAAAGTAAAAAATAAGTTAAGAAAAAGAAAAAAAAAACTCTTAAATTATTTAAACAATTTTAGTCAAAATTAGGAAATTAGTAACGATGAAGGATAAATTAGTAAATAAAATTTATTTTAATATATATTTTAATTAAAAAATAAAAATCCTTAACGGAGTTAATAGTTTGGATTGAAGTGTATATTTTCAAAATAAAGGGGAGGTCCGTGTAATGAAAGCAAAACGTAAGGGAAGTTAGAGTATTTTACTCAATTTTTTAAGCTAACTCAATCCTTTCACAAAAACTCGGAAAATTTCAAAAATTAATATATAAATCTTATAAAAAATAATTTGGCAGAATGTAAAACTTCAACAATCCTAAAACACAGACCAAAGTTTCCAACTTCACAATCTCAAATACATTTCACTTAAAACCCAAAGCTATTTACAATTATGCCACCATATTTTCTTTCTGCGTCTGTTTTGGTGTTAATGGTAACATCTCAAAATTTTAAATTTAGTTATTTGAATTTACAATTGAGGACTGATCAAGATGACTCTCTAGGGTTTAAAGTTTAAGGAATTTGCAGGTAAAAGTGTAGCAAGCAATTTAATTAAAGTGAATTACTTATGTTAATTATAGTTAAATTGTTTGAAGATTATTTGAAGTAACAAATGATATTATTTTAGCATGAAAGTTGACATTTCCAGCTTTCTATAAAGTTTTGTAATTCATAAGTTTTGGATTGCATAGCCACTATTCCTTAAAGAATTGTATAAACTGATAATATATACTCTCTTCAGTCTTTAATATAAGATATATTTTTCATATTTGTCAGTCTTTTCCTAATTTACGTTGATACTCCCTCAACAATAATCAAGAGGGGAGAATACGAGGGCATTAAGAAAGATGATTAGGTGTGTTTTAGAAAATACATGTCATATTAATCAACTCAACTAACTTCTTTAATTTAATTAGATTAGATAAATATGCCTTATATTAAGAAATAGAAGGAGTATTTTTTTCCATCAACAAGCTTCTCACCTGAAGAGCAGAATTATAACTTATAACCTTATGGGTGTTACGGACCAAATCCTTACCATTTGGACCAACTATTGTTGGCCACAAATTATTGTTGCGCAAGTGTCTCTATTTGTTCTTGTCTTGGGTTACTCCTTCTCGTGGGTCCTCTTGGGCCTTCTGGTTATTGGACCTCAGAAATTTCTCCAGTAAAACAGATAACATGTGGTGGGCTCTCTATGAAAATGGGCCTTCTAGGCTTATTGCACTGTTTTTGTTTTGGTGTGCTTCACTCCTTGATTGGATAAAACAATGGGAAAATCACTCCCAGATCCCAATGACCAAACAAAATAAGGGCAAAGTCTCTTTAAAAAGTTAAATATCAGAAAAGTCTCTAAGAATGTTTCTATGATTATTTTCCAAAGTCAAATGACAAAATAACCCTTAGTTCATCAGATATTTTACAGTTGATAACTTCATCAATCATTTTCACATGTTTTTATACAATAAGTTAATTTCAAGTTTGTGAAGTCCTTATATTCACAACTGTTATTGCGTGTTATATCAACTACTTGAGTGTTTTTTTACACATTCTTTTTGCTGCCTAAATGAAATGACATTTTTTAGAACTCCAAATATGACAATTGCATATGTCTTATTTCACAACAGGTTATGCTTGTGTTTACAACATGTTTAGTCTTTTTTACAATATATTTTTTAGGTCCCAATAAAACTACCTTTTTAACAATTGTTCACCACTGCAAATTACTTAGTTTACAACTCGTTAAACATGTTTTTCATAATATGTTGAGTCATTTTAATAACTTCTTTCTCATGTCTGAATAAAACTACCTTTTTAAACATCTCCAGGTTCAGCACTGAAATTTCCTTAATTTACAACTGGTTAAATATGTTTTTACAATATATTGAGTCATTTTTACAACTTATTTCTCAGGTCTGAATGAAACTACCTTTATTCACATCTCGAAGTTTAACACTGCAAGTTGCTTAATTTACAACTTCTAACGCGTGTTTTTACAACATCTCGAGTCTTTTGTACAACTTCTTTTTCATGTCTGACTGAAATGACAAGTTTCAAAACTCCAACTTTTACAACTGCAAAGTGATTTTTTAACAACTGGTGATGCTTGCTTTCACAATATCATGAGTCATATTTACAAATGCATGAGTCATATTTACAAGAGTATGAGTCATATTGCATTTCATTTTCTCCACTGTTTAAAAACTTCCCCCCACATGAAAGAAACAGAATAGTTTCTTTCCCAAACTAGTTCCTATCTTTCATGACAATTTGTAACATGAACTTCTATTAACAATTGCTACAGCAATATTAACAACTACAAATGCACATATTAACAACACTTTTTTTAATATCATATTAACATTTTGTAATCAAAGAAACCATAGTCATATTCAATCATTCCCCCTTAAAACAAATCCATCTCTCTGTTACCTTACCCAAAAACAGAGCATTCCCTCTATTATATTTTCTAGAAATAGAGCACAGGTTCTGTATTAATAACTACAACAACTATATTAACAACTACAACTGTATGAATTAACAACACCTTTTTTTTCATTTCAGCTTTTTCACATCAAACAACCACCATCATATTCAACCATTCCCATTTAAATTAAAACATAGCACTCCCTCTGTAACATTCCCCAAAAATAGAGCACTATAACATTCACACAACCCAACCACAATGAAACCCTACCTTCAATGGTCAAGATTATATCTTTAGCAAAATTTTAGCATTACTTATCTACCTCCCACCACTTAGTCCACTATTGAGCCCAAGCTCCAACCTTTGACTAACCCGTCAATCTCAATCTAGCCAATGTATAAACAGGGAAAAAAAATTAGTATGTTGTTCTACCTCTGCTACATCACAACGGAGGCTTGGGCATTCAAGGAGCGACGAAGGCTTGGGTAGCGGAGGAGTGACGGATGAATCCACAACACTGGGACTCGGAGGAGCGACGAACGTCACAAGGAAGATGCAGAAGTAGAGCCGAACGAAGGAGAGGGAGAAATAACAGAGTGTTTTAAATTCCTTGGAGGCAACTTTGTTATTTCAACTTGCAAAATAATCACAGAAAAGTCCTTAGGGTCTTTTCTGATCTTGTAATTTTTAAAGGGACTTTGTTGTTATCTTGTTTGGTCCTTGGAACCTAGGAGTGATTTTCCCTAAAATAATCTCTCCAAGACTCCAATATAGGTCTTGTAGGTAAAACGTGGTGAATGCGATGGTTAATTGTGTTTTTCTTCTTTAGAATCTAGGAGATATCCCCCAACCAATAGTTAGAAACTAATCCTACCGAGGCGTAGTGTGAAGGTTAATTTAATATACATCTTATTTAAAAAACTACTTAATATAATAAAGAGTTAAGGTGCAATTTTACCAATAATTTGTTTTTCTTGAGGGGGTGTTTGATATAAATAAGTTTTGGAAGGGGCAAAAATACCAATAAACAATTTAAAAAGGTGTAATTCATCAAAACAATTAAATTTGAGCAAACAGCCGTATTAAATTATAAGAGAAAAAAACACTAATGGCATTTGGTGAAATTTAATGATTTTGGTGAATTTGCACCCTTTTAAATTGTTTATTGGTATTTTTCCTATTCCAAAACTTAATTGTGCTATACACTCCTCGAGAAAAACTTTGTTAGTAAAATTACACCTTAACCTTATAGTAAATTAAGTGCATATATGAATCAAACTAATCTAACCATGGGTTAAGTTAATTAATTAATTAATTACTTGAAAGAGGATATTATTGTTTCATTAGTATTGATTTTACAATGGCTTAATTGCATTTTAATTATAATATTTTTGACCTGGTCATTTTAATTATAATATGTAGCTACTAAATCATTATATTAGCTTTTATAGTATTAATTAATCTTGGTAACCACCAAATGATTATTATTTTTAATGCGATTAATTTTTGTAACCTTCATTTTATTACACGTTTGTTATCACATGATATGACATTTTTTTTAATGTTTTGATGAAATATCACATGATATGACTATTGTATATCGCTTAGAATATGATGGCCCATTTAGTTCATGAAATCGTGGAGAATGTAAAACAACGATGGTTATATGAATTTTTTTGATTTTTCGTTAAGAAAAAAATGAGGCATAAGCATAAAAGCATTTGGTTGGATTATATCGGAAAAAAAAAAGAGACTACGTGGGAATAATAGAGTAAGAGACAAAATTGCCCATATATACATATATATGTATAATGGATTAAAGTATCTATTTTTCACCAAATATATACACGCATAATACTACAAAAAAACACTGAATTTCTGGCAAAATTTACCACGGAATTTAGAGTTTCCAACGGAATTTTTGACAAATTTCCGACTGAATGGATTCTGTCGCTAATAATAGTGTGTCAAACCAATTTCTAACGAAATTCAGATTCCGTTGCAAATTTCCAATCAAATTTCAAATAGAAATAATTTCGTCGCAATTTTTGAAGGAATTTCTGATGGAATTTCCTTTAGAAATTTGCGACTCCGTGAAATTTTTTGACGGAAATTTTCCTTCACAATTTCTGACGGAATTCAATTCTGTTGGAAATTTCCTCGCAAAATTATTTTTTATGTTTAAAATTTTAAAAAGCCACGTGGCAATTCTGGCGCCTGCCACCTCATTGCCGCGGTGGCACGTGGCATATATATTATAGAAGAAGAATTATAATTTCTATATATTAACTTCCAACTGTGTTTGTAATCAATGTTGGCATCAATATATTAATATCTATATATCTGTTATAATAAGTTATATTATTTATTTGATTTGATTTTTACAATTTTTGAACAAAATTAATTTATTATATTTTTATTTGATATATAATATAAAAACACAAACAAACTTTATTAATTATAAAAGATGAATAATATACTTCATTCTGTGCGTTATACATTTTGGGCTCATAGTAATTTTTCATTTTGTGCAGTGTACATGAAGAGCTGGACTTATCTTAAGCCTTGGGGTCCTCTTAAAAAATTAAACCAAGGATTGTAATGTAGTGAAACATCAATCAGGATGTCTCTTGAAGAGCCTTTTATTGGAATCTAAGCAACCTAAATCCCATGAAATGCAAAACAACAACGGGAAAGAATTGATTTTCTTTTAAACTTTCTATAATGCAAGAATGATAAATAGTCTAAACTACTATATTTTTTTTTATATTTTTGGATATACAAAGGATAGGTGAATGGATATAGATGAAGTGAATCTCTTGAAAATGGCAATCATATTTCAACAAATGATAAAGAGAGTTTAATTTGTCGGTTTAGTCAGAAATGCTCAAAAGACCTTTAGAGCTAGCTTGAGTTAGGTTAATTAAACACTTCTACATTGGGCAAGGTCTAACCCCTCTAACCAAACTCAATTCAAAATACCATCAATTGCAATCAAGTCCCTCAAAATATTAAGCCTAAAAAATGGTTGAGTCTAGTGCATTAACCAATTATTATTCCTAGACCCTGAAAAATAATCACTTCTTAATACACTATTAAACACCACTTAGAATGAAATTATGAAATCACTAAGCTTTCTAAAATACCAAACCTCATCAACTGATAAGTCTTGAATCAAAAGAGAGGAACCCCTACTCTTGAGATAATATTAAGCCCTCTTAGTGTGTGATTGTGATTAATCAATGCAATTGGTTCCAAATGCAATCCAAAATCAACTCAATACCTAAGCAATACCATGCAAGATAATAAGAATAAAGGGAATCCCAATGAAACATATATGTAATCACATATATTGATTCGCACAAATTCTCATTACAAATCAAAATCACAAATATAATTCAACAAAGCTACTCAAACAAGTAAACTAAGGTCCAACCACATAAATATAATCTCCAATACAATTAAACATAAATACAGAGCTAAACAAAACGGATCAAACTAAATAAGCTCTCCCTTGAAACTTGGAAACTCATGCCATCTTCATCATCTTCAAGAGTTGAAGCTCTTAGCTATGCATAGTTTCATGAATAGCTCCAAAAGAGGTGAATTTGTTGACCATAGTGGTTGGAGTTGGAAGGAAATGAAGAAAAATAGAGGTAGAGTAGAAGAAATAGGAGAGATTGAGGTTGGGAGTGAAGTGGATAAAGATGGAGAGGCAAGAAATGAAATGGAGTGAAGGAATATGATTATAATTAGAGTTCTAGTTGAAATTTATTATTAGAAGTGTAATGTCCTAAATTTTGATTAAGGGCTAATGACTTCTAATGAGATTGTAAAGAATGTTTGATGGATGCTTTTGTGGAATAAAGTATGGGTTATGACCAAATTCATAATAGAAGATGCCCAAAAACTGTATTTAAGTTTAATTATATTATAAAGTCTTTATTGAACTTAAATGAGAAGGGAGGGCGCATGAATGAAGAAAGGAAGTATAAAATGTGTTAAGTGGTGGTTCAATAAGAATTTTCATAACTAGGGGCAAAATTGGAAGAATGGGAAATTTTTCGACCAATTAGTCATTTTCTAAAGAGAAAACTCACTTATAACTAAAAGAATAAGAGTTGTAACTAAAAGGCTAATGGATTTGGTTAGTGTAACTATGTAGTTACATGCTTTATGTGAGCCATAGTGTAATACCCCGAATTCTGAGACTTGAGGCTAGAGAATAAGCCTGAGATTAGTGGATTGCTAAGCCCCGGTTTAGCAAGATCCTAAATTGTGATTAAGAGATAATGACTCCAAAAGTGGATGTGGTTAGTGATAAATAACCCTTTTGGAGAATATGATGTGATTTGAGTTTCGGATAATCAGGGGCAAAACGGTAAAGTTACTGACCAATTGATCAGTTACCGAAGAAGAAACTCATTGGTAACTTCAAGATCAATGGTTGAGATTGATTTGTGCAAGAGATCAAGGGGTGGAATCACATGTGTATGAGCTTATGTGAGCTCATGTGAGGTTTGTCAAGATGGTGACACTTGGCACTTTGTGAGCCTTTGGATGAGGTCAAAGTGTCAAACCTAATTTTTCCTCTCTCCTCTCTTTATGTGGTCGGTTTTGGCTCCCAAAAACTGATCCTCACTTCATCATCTTCATCTTCATCTCTCTCTCTCTTGTTCTCCATTTTCACCAAGCACAAGGGGAGGAAAGAGAAAACTAGAGGTGAGATTTTGGTTAGTTTATGGTCCTCTTTAGCTTAAACACTCTTCTTTAATGTTGTTCATAGTGATGAGAGCTTCATCTCTATGGTTTTAGATTCTTGATTGGAGGTGTTTGATGGCTTGAGGAAATTTGGAAAGATGAAGAATCAAGGAATTGGTTTGGGAAAGATGAAGAGGTGAGTATTTGAAGCCTTTTGATCTAAGTTTTGTGATTTGTGGATGAGTTTAGTGAATTTCGAATTTTGCCCTGATTTTCTTGTGATTTTGAATTGGATTAATTGGGTTGTGTTTTATGTTGAAAATGTTGCCATGTTGTGGTATTTGGTCATTGGAATTGGTTTGGGAACTTGGAATGAAAAGAATGGCAAGGTGGTGTTTGTGTTGTGATTTGTGATGACATGTTGTGATTGTTGGTAAAACATGTCCATATAATGTGAATTTGGTTGTTTTGGTGTTTCCAATGGATTCCTTGTGCAAATTTATGTGGAAATGGTATTTGGTGTGAATTTGGGAACCATTGGTGCAAAACTGGAAATTCTGTCCAGTGTAAATTCTGTCTGGGCAGTCTTGTTGTGTGGACGTTTTGACTAGGCAAATGAAGTCAGAAAATTATGAAACTTTCCAGTCTTAAAGTTCACATCCCAAGCTTCAAAATGGATGCATAATTTGTGCCATTTCGTTTTGTCTTCTGTGAGTTATAGCTGTCCAAAATTTGAGGTCGAAAATGAACACTGTTTTGGGACAGTCTTGAGTTTTGGGGAATTATGTATTTATGTGGTGATTTCCAGTATTGACCAATATTTTTCCTGTGTAGAGGACTTGAATAGCTTTCATTTGGCTTTGGGATCACCTCATTTCGACTTTTGTAGAATTAGTTATGATTTTTGGAAGTTCAGCCAAGAAACTGGATTTTCTTGGCTGCGCCAGCGGATTCTGGGCCGCAGCCCAAATGTTTCTGGGCAGTTTTTGGCCACTGCCAGTGGATTTGTGGGCCGCGGCCAACCCCCAAAAATCAGCATTTTGGATTTTTAAAAGGTGATCTTTGGTCAAGTGTTTCCCAAGCCTTTAGGCATATGTTTAGGCTTTGATTAGCCACCTAAAGGTGTTAAATGATAACCAACATTAAGTGTTGAGAGTTAAGGAATTGGAAAAGGGATTAACCCTATGTCCTTGCTTTGATTATAGGGTTGATGTTCGCTCTGAACGTGGTTCGATATTCGCCTGGTCGTGAGTAAGCGGTGCTGGAGCTTATGTGGAAAGACTAAGTGTAGGGAACATATCTCTCCTGCATGTATTTGATATCTGTTTTAGTGTGTGTTGGTTCATGTCTTTGCTTTGCATAATTATGTGTGATTTGAAGCTATGTTTCAATTTATGCTATGGCTATAGGTATATTGTTCGAAGCATTGAGCTTGCAAATTGTCATTGTGTTATCATGAGTTGTGTGATGCAAGCATGTCATGCAATAAACATGTATCGTACGTGCATATTGGTATTGTTATCCTACTGAGATTCTCTCGAATCTCACCCTCCCCTATCAATATTGTAGACAGGGAAGGAAGAGCGAGGATGGTGCCAGCATTCAAGGACGGTGAAGACTCCTTAGAGTATTTGAGTTTGGTAGTTGGTTATCATAGATGTTGGGATAATTATATATGATATGGATGTATATTTGAGTAGGTATTCAGATATGTATTTGAGATGTGTATTTGAGAAGACCTTGTGTAACCCCCATATGAGGGCTTGTAGGGGCGAATATGCCCTATAAGGCTTTGAGTTAATGTATGGAACCCGGGATTGCCGGGATTATTTTTGTGTACTCTAATTTGTTATGAATGTGATATTCCGCGTAGTAATTGTATTCGAAAAGTGATTATGAGACCAAGTTTATAAATGATTTCGAAAGGTAATTGTGAAAACCCCGTCATGTGATGGGTTAGTAAATGTTATTTGTTTATTATTGGTCTCTATTTCACTTTAATCGCGTATTTCGGATATAATTACGGCAGGGGGGTTACACATAGGATTTAGGACAAGTGGCAAGATGTGGATGAAGACAGAGGAGAGGAAAAGTCAACATAACAATTTTTAATTCCATTTTCTCTTCCCACCCCCTTCTTGGTCGACTAAAATGGGTGTGAGGGAGTGAAAAATCTGCATCATCATCATCTTTTATTCTCTCTCTTGCTCTCTCCATTTTTGTCCAAGAACAAGAAGAGGAAAGAGAAAGAAATTCCAAGTTAAGGTGAGATTTTGACTTAGTAATTGAGCTCAAATGCCAAAATCTCCTTCTTTAATCTTGATCCTCTTGTTAAAGGCTTCATTTCAAGAGGAGGTGTTTTAGTGCTGGAGAAAATTTAAAGGTTGAAGAATCAAGAAACAAGCCTTGAAAAGTGAAAGAGGTGAGTGATAGCTTCCTTTTGATATATGTGTTGTGGCTATTGGGACTTTGGAATTTTTGGAATTTTGCCCTGATTTTTGTGCATATGAGGATTGAAGGAATTGCATGATGTTTTGTGTTGGAAATGGTGTCTTATAGTGTCATTGGAACAATAGAATTGGTTTGGAACATTGAATGTGAAGTTTGGCAAAGTTATGGTTGGTTGTTGTGTTTTGGTCAAAACAGAACATATATTGGGATGTGAATTTGGGTATTTTGTTGTTGCCATTGGATTCCTTGTGGAAAGTTGTGTAGGAATAAGTTTGGATGTGAATTTTGAACCATCAGAAACTTAGGTTTAAAAGTTGCAAGATTTGGTAAGTGAAAACTCTTTACAGGTAGTCAGATTGCATGGACGTTTTTAATGGATAAATGGTGGCTAAAAATTTTGAAACTTTCCAGTTTAATAGAGCACATGCCAAGCTTTAAATCGATATATTATGGTGATCATTTTGGATTGTGCTAAAAGTTATGTATTACCAAAGTTTGGGGTTGAAACTGAAATATGTTTTGGAACAGTAAGGGAATTTGTGCAATTCTGTATTTTTTTGTGGTGGTGTCTGGTAGTGGTTCATATTTTTTTTGTGTGTATAGAACTTAAATATATTTCCATAGTCTTTGAAATCACCTCATTTCGATTTTTCTAGAATTAG
Organism: Inga oerstediana; assembly: GCA_963210345.1. Classification (NCBI taxonomy): domain Eukaryota; kingdom Viridiplantae; phylum Streptophyta; class Magnoliopsida; order Fabales; family Fabaceae; genus Inga; species Inga oerstediana. The sequence goes on from OY723401.1 coordinate 45,260,324, forward strand.
TTATGATTTTTTGAAGTTCAGCCAAGAAACAGGATTTTCTTGGCCGCGGCCAAAGGATTCTTGGGCACGACCCAAACGTTTCTGACCTATTTTTGCTCACGGCCAACCCCAAAAAATCAACAAGTTTCACTTTTAAAAGGTGGTTTTTGGTATAGTTCTTTTAAACCCTTTAGGTATTTGTTTAGGCTTCCAGTAGCCACCTAAAGGTCTCAAATGATAACCAACTCTAAGTGTTTTAGAGTTAAGTATTGGAATAGAGATTAACATGTTGTCCTTGATTATGAATTTATGATTTGATATTTGCCCTGTATGTGATCAACCAGTGCGAGAGCACACTCGAAAAGAACAAGGTAGTGACACTTTCTCTTAAACTATGTGTAATGCATTGTATGTATGTCTTATCATTGAATTATGTGAATTGCAAATACTGCAGCGTTTGATGCTGTGAAAGCTATATGTATACTGTGAAAAACATGTGTAAGTCGTGAAGGCAATGTGTATGCCGTGAACGCTATGTGTATGCTGCAGAGTTATGTGTATACAGCCATGAGTACTATCGATTATGACGCTAGTCATGCATCACAGTGATCGTTACTCTTGTTGCTGCTTGGTGATTTACTTGCATGCTATGTGATTATATATTGTATGAGTGATTTGTTACTACTGGGATTCTCTTGAATCTCATTCTTTCCATTAGCTAACCTACAGCCAGGGCAAGCAGCTCGAAGGAGAAGCAAACAACTATGGGTAGCTAGTACTCCTCTAGGGATGTAACTTGGTAGTTGGTTGTCATATTTTGGATGGGATTACTGTACATGTTATAATGTAAATTTTTGTATAGTGTTTTGGAATCCCCTGAATGGGAATTTGTTAGGGGCGGAATGCCTTGTAAACCTTTTAGCTAATACTTAGAACTCGGGCGTTACCAGGAATTTTATTTACACTTTGATATATATGAATGCAACTAAATTGCATTAGTTAATTATATTCGAAATGTGAATGTGAGACCGGGTTAAACAAGTTTTGGAAGAAATTTTGAAAACCCTGTCTTAAGGATGAGATTTTAAATAAGTTTTAAATTACCCGTTGGTCTCTAATTCAACTTAATTATGCATTTTTGAATTATAATTTCGCCAATTAAGGTAAGGGGTTACATTTGTGGTATCGGAGCTGTAGTTGCTGGTAAGGGTAGAATTTGCTAGGATAGTGGCAGTAGTTTTTTTGTCTTAGTGATAGATGAAGACTCATAATTCCTTGTTGTGTATACATATGAATGTTCATATGATATATGAGTTTAAGGACTACGTGTATACATTAATTGTGATATTGACGTGGTGAATCATTTGTAGAGATAGCAGACACAATGGTTTGACCTAGAGTCAGAAGTGTTGACCTAGAGGTGGAGGAACTAAATGACAACCTACCTGACCCTATGCAAGAAATGATAGGTTTGATTAGGGAACAGAGAGATATGATAAATGAGCTGAGGGAAGAGCTCAAGGAAGAAAGGGCAAAGCGTAATGCCGACAGGTTTCAATCCACCTACAAAGAAACCCAAGCAGAGACCTGTCAGGATGAAACAGCTGAGGGGTCATATCGATATCATGAATCTCCACCTCATACTGTGCCAAATCAGGAGTCCCAAGGGGTACCAGCTTGAGAGGAAAGAGATCTACAGTTTTGGGTTTCAAAGTTATGCAAGCATTTACCTCCAGTGTTCAGAGGGAGGTTTGAACCTCAAGCTGCTGAGGACTGGTTGAACTGGTTGGAGAAGATCTTTGAAGTGCTTGATTGCCTGACAGAGGTGAAGGCATGCTTAGCTGTATATAAGCTGGAGGGGGATGTTGATCGTTGGTGGGGGGATATCGCCCTAACATTATGAAACTGGAATGTGCCTCTGACCTGGGAAGTGTTGTAATATCCCAAAAAGTGATTAAGGGCTAATGATTTCAAAAGTAGATGTAATTATTGTTGAATAAACACTTTTGGAGAATGTGTGATGAGAATTTGGATATTTTAATGATTCCAATGGCTTCCTTGTGAAAATTCGTGTGGGGAGAGTGTTTATTGTGAAATTGGAACCATTGGGAACAATTGTGCAAAAGTTGAAAACTCTGTCCATTTATTCTCTGTACAGGGCAGGCGATTTGTGTGGACGTTTTAAATAGGCAAATGGTGTCTAAAAATTATGAAACTTTCCAGTCTTAAAGTTCACATCCCAAGCTTCAAAATGGACATATAATTTGTACCATTTCGTTTTGGGAACTTGGAGATATGTCTGTCCAAAGTTTGGGATCAAAACTGGACTCTGTTTTGGAGCAGTGTTGAGTTTTGTGTAATTCTGTATTTGTGTGGTGATTTCTAATAATGGTCCATATTTTTCCTATGAAGAGGACTTAAATACCTTTTATTTGGCTTTAGGATCACCTCATTTCGATTTTTCTAGAATTAGTTATGATTTTTCAAAATTAGGGCAGAAAATCTGCCAGAATTTCTGAGAAATCCGAAAATGGGAAATTAAAAATTATGACATCATCATATTGTATGATGACATCAACATGGAATTAAAAGCAATTCCATCATCTTGATCAGCCATTCCCGACCCATTTCACAGAAAAAAAAGACGTGAAGAGAGCTTGGAGAAAAGAGAGAAAAAGAGGAAGAAATCTCGCAAGGTAAGCCGATTTCTCCGACGATCTAGCTCCTAACGCGTATAACTCCGACTCTAAGCTACTCCTCTTTATTCTTTAAGGTTGTGAAGCTCAAAATTTGGTGTTTCAAAGAGGCTAGGGTTCAGCCAAATTTGGGAAAAGCCAGAGGGAGCTTGAGGTAAGTTCCAAACTTTCGTATATTGCTTATTCTGGCTGCTGTGGGCAATTTAATCGGTGAAATTTCGCCGGATTGCCATTGGTTTTAAATTTTGGAAATTGAGTTTCCTAAGGGTTATGCTGCCCAATTTTGGTTCAAATGGTAGTTATAACCTAATGTAATAGTGAATAAAGTGGTTAGGAGTAGAAAGGAACGCGTTTACGGAGCCGAAATCGTAAAACCCTGATTTTCCCCGGAGAACTCATAAATTTCGGCCAGCCCTAGAAATGGGTCTTAGAGTTGGATTTTCAATGATTTGATGGTTCCATTGAGTTCAGGGGCGAAAATTAGGTGGGGTTACAGTTGGTCACTTTTTCGGAAAAGGCCGAAAAAGCATAATTACGAAAACGCCCCTAAAACCCTTAAAGTGGGGCTGCCAAGGGTAAATTTGTAATTTTACATTGAATTTGATAATTCCGAGTCCGGAAATGGATTCCTTGGGAGGAAATATGTTAGGATAGCCCAGATTAGAATTTCGAGAAAAGTGCAACCGGTCCGGGTATGGCGGGCCTAGGCCGGTCCCCGGGGGTATTTTTGTAAATTTTCATTATAGACTCATATAACCCTAAGTAATACTATGGAAATGTCTAAATAGTGCATTTGGAAATTGTAGGATTTGATATTTGCCGCCCTCGTGAGCCAACTACGCCAGCGAACGTCAGAAAGGAACGAGGTAGTGACTTTTCTTTTGTACCATATATGATGCATTGTATGTGTGTTATATCGTTGATTTGTAATGAATTCGTATGCTGCGACATCTATGGATTTGTGTTAGCACTGTCATTCCAATAGTCCCTGAGTAGCTAACAACGGTTCGGGTTAGGACGGTGTGCCTTCCCGGCGAAGAAAGGGGATGAGGATGAGGTGTGATATATGTGATTATGTGAGCCGAAAGGCTATTTGTGGAGGCCGACGGGCCATTTGTGAAAGCCGAATAGCTGTATGGGCTATAAGGCTATATGTATGCACTGCCACGCCAATAGTCCCTGAGTAGCTAACAACGGTTCGGGTTAGGCGGTGTGCCTTCCCGGCGGAGAAAGGGGATGAGGGTGGAGTGTGATTTGTGGTGGTGCTGCTATATGATGACTTGCTTACATGCTGTGTGCTTATGTGTGGTATAAATGTTTTGTTACTACTGGGATTCTCTTGAATCTCATTCTTTCCTTTAACTAACCCTTCAGACAGGGCGAGTGGCTCTAAGGAGAAGTGTACGACCCGGAGCGGTTAGAATCCTGTAGGGACATTTATTTTGGTTATGTTGGTTAAACCTGTTAGACAGGGTGTCTGTATATTATGTTTGCTGTAAAGAATAGTTGAACGTAGTTGTGTAGTCCCCTATATGGAGGTTGTAAACCCTTTTTGTGTATGAATGGAACCCGGGGGTTGTCGGGATTGCTATTAGATATTCTGATATGAATGAATGTGAATTAACTGCACAGGTGATTATATTCGATAATTGAACTTGAGATCGGAATAGGAAAGAAGTTTTGAAAATTTTATAAAGTCCCTACTTCACAGGGAGTTCTAAATGAGTTTTGAACTATTCGACGGTCTCTAAACCAATTTAATTACGTAATATCGAATTATAATTACGCTATTTAAGGCAGGGTGTTACAAGTGTTCTAAGAAAGATTCAACAAAAAATATTTTCCCAAGTCAGTGTGGCTCGAGAAGGATACTGAATTCTTATCTATCAAGCAGGGTGATACAGAGACCTTCGATGACTACTTGTCTCATTTCATCCGATTGGTTAGGTATTCCTCTTATCTGCAGCGTATAGATGATGAGGAATGGAGTTTAGATATGTTGATTGGTGTACTGAGGTGTGAACTGAGAAAAAGGTTAGCCACCCACCAATTTTCAGAATTTAACAAAGCGGTGGAAGAGTGCAAAATCACTGAGAACAACTTGAAAGATCTGTATCTCTCTAAGGGTAGTAGCAGCTACAGTGAACCCAATAAGGGTAGTACTCCCCTGAAGAGAAAGGGCCGGGGGTTCTCCTTGGCAAAGGGCATTGGTAAAAAGCCCTATCAATCCGTATAGTGCGAACCTCAGAAATCCACAACAGTATAGATATGTCCTCATTATGGTAGGGCAATTATGGTAGAACATGTCAGGGACAAATGCTCTGTTTTAATTGTAAACAGCCAGGACATATTTACATAAAGTGCTTGGGATTACATGTTCACAAATTGCCATTCGATTTGATTGTGTTGATGCCAATGAGTGTCAAGTCTGTGACAGCTGAAGCTTGTTTAAACTGTGTGATAACCGTTGAGGGGCATGAATCTACTATTGATTTGATTTGCTTGCCGCTCCACCAATTAGAGGTCATTTTGGGTTTTGATTGGTTGACGGCGAATAATGTGCTGCTTGATTGTGGGAATAAGAGGATAGTGTATCTTGCTTCATAGAATGATAATGATGTGAATTCTAGTTTGAACTTCATCTCAAAGGTTAAGGTTGAGAAATATTTGGAGAAGGGGGTGCCAGGGGTATATGATGTTCTTTTCCATGCAAGGAAAGACAGAAGAAACTCTGAGTAGTATACCCGTGGTAAGTGAATTCCCTGAGGTATTTCAAGATAATCTTAACGGATTGCCTCCAGAAAGGGAAGTACAGTTTCCGATTGAAATTATGCCTGGAGCTGGTTCTATATCAAAGGTCTATACAGAATGGCCCTAAATGAAATAGCAGAGTTAAAGAAGCAGATGGAAGACTTGCTTGAAAAAGGGTTTATTAGACCCAGTATTTCACCGTGGGGAGCTCCACTGTTGTTTATTAAGAAGAAAGATGGGAATCTGAGATTGTGAGTGGACTATAGAGAACCGAATAAGATTAATGTCAAGAATAAATATCCTCTCCTGAGAATCGACAACCTTTTAGATCAACTATCTAGTTCTTGTGTATTCTCAAAGATTGATATAAGGTTTGATATCATCAGCTGCGCATGAAAGCAGAAGATGTATCGAAGACTGCTTTCAGAATGAGGTATGGGCATTATGAGTTTCTGGTGATGCCCTTTGGATTAACCAATACACCTGTGGTATTCATGGATTACATGAATTGCTTCCTTCGACAGTATCTGGATCAATTTGTAGTGATGTTTATTGATGACATCTTGATTTACTCCAAGAGTAGGGAGGAACATGAGTATACCTTGAGAATTGTGCTGGAAATATTGCATGAAAAGCAGCTCTATGCCAAGTTAAGCAAATGCGAGTTTTAGCTTGCAGAAGTAAAATTCTTAGGCTATGTTATCTTGCAGGAAGGGGTCTCGGTGGATCCTAGTAAAGTGGAAGCAGTACTAGACTAGAAGAGGCTAGAAACTATTTTTGAGACACACAGTTTTCTGGGTCTTGCTAGTTACTACCAGAGATTCATTCAGAATTTCTCCCGTATCGCCTTGCCGATGACCAAGCTCACGAGAAAAGATCAGCCGTTTGTGTAGGATGAGTGTTGTGAAAATAGTTTCGTTGAGCTGAAGGAGAGGTTGACTACGGCACTAGTGTTAATTATACCTGATCCCAGCTTGACGTATATTGTGTATAGTGATGCGAGTAAGCAGAGATTGGGTTGTGTCCTTATGTAGTAGGGACGTGTGGTGGCCTAAGCCTCCTAACAGCTAAAACCGCATGAAATTAATTATCCCACTCATGATCTGGAGCTTGCAGTGATTGTGTTTACTTTGAAAATATGGCGACATTATTTGTATGGTGTGATGATAGAACTATACTGCGGCCACAAGAGTCTCAAATATTTTTATGATTGAAAGAATTAAATATGAGACAATGTCGGTGTATGGAGTTATTGAAAGACTACAACCTGGAGATTAAATATCATATGGGAAAAGCTAATATAGTCGCGTATGCTCTTAGTCGAAAGACGGTGCTTGTGGCAGCAATGATAATCCAGGAGAGGAAGTTGATAGAAAATTTTTGAGACTTGAATTTGTTGAACTAGATTGTCTATGCTAATTTTAATGTTTCCCAAAGGGAAAGTGATTTGAGAGATGTAATTGAAAAATCTTAGAGGCAAGATAATCGGGTGTAGTCCATACGGCTTATGATTGAATGAGGAGAAGCTCAGGATTATGACTTGTGACGTAGTGGATTGGTTCGCTACAAAAAGAGAACCTGTGTTCCACTGAAGGCGGATTTAAGGCAGAGAATCCTTGATGAGGCATACAAAAGCCGGTATACTCTTTAACCCTGGATGGCCAAAATATACCATGATTTCAGTCCATGTATTGGTGTCCGGGATTGAAGAGCGAAGTGACCAAGTATGTGGCATGGTGTCTTAGTTGCCAAAGGGTGAAGATTGAAGACCAGAAACCACCGGGATTACTGCAGAGCCCTGAGATTCCAGAATGGAAGTGGGAGAGTATGACCATGGACCTTGTTTTGGGATTGCCCAAGATCAAGAGCTATAATACGATCTGGCTAATTATTGACCGATTAACAAAATCCGCGTACTACATACCAATCAATACTAGTTACTCTCTGGATAGACTGGTAGAAATTTATATTCGAGAGATTATGAGGCTTCTTGGCACACCAAAGAATATCATTTCTGATAGAGATCTCCATTTCACTTTGATATTTTGGAGGGCTCCACATGATGCTCTGGGTACTAAATTGAGATTCAGTACGACCTATCATCCTTAAACAGATGGTCAATCGGAAAGGGTCAATCGGAAAGGACCATACAGACGCTAGAAGATATATTGAGAGTATGTGTCCTCGACTTTAAAGGAAATTGGTACTACTTTCTTCAACTTGCTAAGTTCGCCAACAACAACAGTTATCATGCGAGCATTCAGATGGATCCGTATGAAGCATTGTAAGGGAGGAAGTGTCAGTCACCGTTATGTTGGACAAAGCTGTCTGAGAAGAGGTTGTGTAGGCCAGATTTTGTTGATCAGACCTCAGAGTATATTAGACTCATTTGGAAGAGGCTCCTCATAGTGCAGAGTCGATAGAAAAGCTATGCTGACAAGAGGAGAAGACCTCTAGAGTTTGCAGAGGGAGATCATATATTCTTGAGAGTATCTCTGGCACTGGCATTGGGCGAGCAATCAAGCAGAAGATGCTGAGTCCGTGGTATATATGTCCTTTTGAGATTCTTATGAGAATCGGGCTTGTTGCATATCTAGTAGTTCTATCCCCAAACTTGAGCAGGCTCTATGATGTGTTTTATGTTTCCCAGCTAAAGAAGTACCAACTAGATCCAATACATGTTATTGTGTATGAAGATGTCGACTTGCAAGACAACTTCACTAATTTGGTAGAGCCAGAACAAATCATCGACTATGAAGAGCGGCGGCTCAGACATCGAAGCATACCATTTGTGAAATTGGTCTGGAAGGTAATGTCTTTGAGGGAAGCAACCTAGGAAGCCGAAGCACACATGAAGAAGAGGTTCTCGGAGTTTATGCCCCATGGTGTGTAACAAACTTCAAGGGTGAAATTTGTTGTACGGGAAGAGAATTGTAAAGCCTTAAATTTTAATTAAGGGCTAATGAGTTCTAATAAGGTTGTAAAGAATGTTTGATGGATGCTTTTGTGGAATAAAGCATGGGTTATGACCAAATTCGTAATAAAAGATGGCCAAAACTCGTATTTAAGTTTAATTATATTATAAAGTTTTTATTGAACTTAAATGAGAAGGGAAGGCGCATGAATGAAGAAAGGAAGTATAAAATATGTTAAGTGGTGGTTCAACAAGAATTTCAATAACCAGAGGCAAAATTGGAAGAATGGGAAATTTGTCGGCCAATTAGTCAGTTATCGAAGAGAAAACTCACTTATAACTAAAAGAATAAGAGTTATGACTAAAAGGCTAATGGATTTGGTTAGTGTAATGATGTAGTTACATGCTTTATGTGAGCCATAGGATTTAGGATAAGTGGTAAGATGTGGATGAAGAGAGAGGAGAGGAAAAGTCAACATAACAATTTTTAGTTCCATTTTCTCTTCCCACCCCCCTCTTGGTCGACTAAAATGGGTGTGAGGGAGTGAAAAATCTGCATCATCATCATCTTTTATTCTCTCTCTTGCTCTCTCCATTTTTGTTCAAGAAAAGAAGAGGAAAGAGAAAGAAATTCCAAGTTAAGGTGAGATTTTGACTTAGTAATTGAGCTCAAATGCCAAAATCTCCTCCTTTAATCTTGTTCCTCTTGTTAAGGGCTTTATTTCTATGATTTCAGATTTTGAAGAGGAAGTGTTTTAGTGCTAGAGAAAATTTGAAGGTTGAAGAATCAAGAAACAAGACTTGAAAAGTGAAAGAGGTGAGTGATAGCTTCCTTTTGATATATGTGTTGCGGCCATTGTTGTGACTTTGGAATTTCAAGAATTTTGCCCTAATTTTCATGCATATGAGGATTGAAGGAATTGCATGATGTTTTGTATTGGAAATGGTGTCTTGTAGTGTTATTGGAACATGAAAATTGGTTTGGAACATTGAATGTGAAGTTTGGCAAAGTTATGGTTAGTTGTTGTGTTTTGGTCAAAACATAACATATAGTTGGGATGTGAATTTGGGTATTTTGTTGTTGCCATTGGATTCCTTGTGGAAAATTGTTTAGGAATAGGTTTGGATGTGAATTTTGAACCTTTGGAAACTTAGGTTTAAAAGTTGCAAAATTTGGTAAGTGAAAACTTTGTGCAGGCAATCAGATTGCATAGACGTTTTGAATGGGTAAATGGTGGCTAAAAATTTTGAAACTTTCTAGTCTAATAGAGCACATGCCAAGATTTAAATTGATATATTATGGTGGTCATTTTGATTTGTATGCTAAAAGTTATGTATTACCAATGTTTGGGGTTGAAACTGAAATATGTTTTGGAACAGTAAGGGAATTTGTGCAATTCTGTATTTTTGTGGTGGTGGATGGTAGTAGTTCATATTGTTTATATATAGAAGACTTAAATAGCTTTCCATAGGCTTTGGAATTACCTTATTTCAATATTTCTAGAATTAGTTATGATTTTTCGCAAGAAATAGGATTTTCTTTGCCGCAGCCTAAAATTTTTTGACTGTTTTTGGCCTCAGCCAGAGCATTCCTTTGTCATGGCCAACCCCCAAAAATCAGTATTTTTCACTTTTGAAGGGTGGTTTTTGGTATAGTTCTTTACAACCCTTTAAGCATTTGTTTAGGCTTCTAGTAGCCACCTAAAGTTCTCAAATGATAACCAACTCTAAGTGTTTTGGAGTTAAGTATTAGAATAGAGATTAACATGCCATCCTCGATTATGAATTTAGGATTTGATATTTGCCCTGTACATGATCAACCGGTGCCAGAGCACACCCGAAAAGAACAAGATAGTGACACTTTCTCTTATACTATGTGTAACGCATTGTATGTATGTCATATCATTGAATTTTGTGAATTACAAATACTGTAGAGTTTGATGCTGTGAAAGCCATGTGTTTGCTGTGAAAGCCATGTGTATGCCGTGAAAGCCATGTGTATGCTGCCTTTAGCCAAATGGATGCATAACATTCCAAAATTATCATTTATTGGAAACTGCCACAAAAACTTGTTGGTTTCATTTGGCTAACTTCAAAAATACATAACGCTTAGTGTACAAATCCAAATGACTTATATGATATATCAAATTAAAGCTTGATATGTATACTTTTATTCTTGAAATTTTCACATTTATTGGATATCATTTGGTTAACCAAAAACATGTTACAATCTCACTGCCTCGCAGGAAATCACACTGGTAACATATTTTAGTTTTACAATTTGTGTTTCAATGTTCCAGAATTTATAACAAAGGGCTATTTCCACATAGTTATTCATGTAGAACACAATGGTGACATAAAAAAACACCAAAATCCAGTCCAAACACAGCTAAAATAGGTGTGGATGAAAATCTAGAAAAATTGGGGAAAATGGATTTTCTTGATTCCATTTAACAAAACACCTCCTTTTCACTTGTAATCACATGTTTAATCACTTAAACACCTCTTAAACATGATTAATCAAAATTTGGGCAGCACCTCCCCTAAGGGTTTGGCATTCCCAAATCACAAACCAAGCCAATACAAGCCACAAATTCAACCACAACAACAAGAAGCAACCTTGAATCAACAAGAAATCAAGGTTTTTGAGATTATCTTTGGTTTATCTTCTTTCTCTCTCTAAAACTGTGGCCTCCTCCTCTCTCTTCCTCTTTATTTTTGCTTGCTACATGTGTGTTTCAAGAACGCATAATGATTAGAAGAGAGTTTCCAATAATTAGAAGGTATAATCACATGAACTTACCTTCAACTCACCTTGATTTTTCTTCTTGTAAACTTGAGCTCTCTCTCTCTTGTTCTTATGTAATATCCCAAATTTTGGGATTAGAGGCTTGAGAATGAGCTTGAATCAAGTGGACTGCTAAGCCCCGGTTTAGCAAGTGTCCCGAGAAGGCATAAGAAGCAGAATGGCTTACAAAAATTGCACTCAGGTAGAATATGAATTTTGGTGCATATTAGTCAAAAGAAAATACTTGATTCCTTTAGGATGTGTTAGGGTGACATAGAACCTAACTCTGATCCAAAGGAAAAGGGGAATAGTGTCAAGAAGGAATAACAAAGAAAAATAAAAGAACAAATGGCACAAGAAATAACATTGCCATCATTAAGGGCAAAAGAGACAATTGCCACTTGATCTTGAGGTTAAAATTGGAAACAAAATGAAGGGTTAGGATTTGCTCTTCAAAAGCAAAGAGTAATTATAAGAATGAAAAGCAAATAATCTCCCACCCTTATATTGATAAAAAATGTCCAAATTAAGGCCCAAAGAAAAAAAGAGAATAGCTTGGTCAATTAGTTAAAGTTAGGAAACTTTTCCAACTTAGGAATTTATTGACGAATGGCAAGCTAAAAGAAGCAAAATGGGTCAACATTTTCCTCTATTTAACAGCCCATATTTCCATCCAAATTAAGGAGGAAAGAAGAAAATGAAAGTCAACATAAGTTACATTTACCACATATGGTAAATTAAAGTGGCTTGTACAAGAAGAGTGATTTTTGGCCATATATTTTGCTCCTTTCTCATAGGCCATTTTCAGCCAAGTAATAAAGAGGCAAGGAAAGAGAAAAATCATAATATTTCTCTCTCTTGAAAATTTTGGCCAAGAGGCCAAGGAAAAAGAGAAAAGAGAAGACAAGAAGCAAAGGTGAGTTTCTAGCTTGATTTTCACCTTCTTAACTACTTCTATAGTTCAAAAGCTCTTCATGAATCTTGTTCCCCTCTTCAAGAGCTTCATTTCTATGGTTTTTGTTTTTGAAGAGGAGGTGTTTTGAGCCATATTGCAAGAGCAAAAGATGGAGAATCAAGAAAAGAGGTCAAGAAGGAGTTAGAGGTGAGTAAGAGCAACATTTTGATGTATATGTTGTCTTGATTGGTTGAACTTTGGTGTGTTGTTTTGGTTGCCCTAATTTTGGTTTGTTTAAGGGTTTTTTAGGGTTTCATCATGCTTTGGTCATATACATGTGGTTATATGATGTTTGGGAAGAAAATGAGATTGGTTTGGTGGTTAAAATATGAATTGTTGAATTGTTAAGTAGAAGCCTAATTTTTTGGTCTAAAAAGGGAATAAAGAAGGAGCATTATTTTTCCATTTTTGAGCTATCTAATGGATTATTTGGGAAAAATTGTGTAGGAATAGGTTGTTGGCATAATTTTAGAAAGAATGGATTTGAAATCCAAAAATTGGATTGAACATAGTGCTGCCAGATTCCGTTTTCTGGGAGACAGCTTGGTTATAGTGAGGTTTTCAATGACCAAATGTTCTCTAATGGCTATGATACTTTCCAAATGTAATGTAGACATGCCAAGATTTAATTTGATGTGTCATTTGTCCCATTTGGATAAGTATATTAGGAGATATGATTTATTGAATTTAGACATATAAATATGGAATGATTTTATGGTAGTGATGAATAATTGAGGTATTTTGAATTGTGTGTATGTAATTGGCTGAAGGAGATATCTTTCCTTCAAAATAGGCTTAATGAGGGTCATATAGAACTTTGAACCAACCTAATTGGAGTTTTCTAGACAAAGTTATGAATTTTCAAAGTTGGTTGAAAATTCTACAGCTTTTGACTATGGTGCGAAATTAAGAGAATAAGGGTATATTGTAATAAATGGGAACTCCAAGGGTTAAGTTGAGCACTTGGGGCTAGTGTAGCCATATTAGATGTTCAATTGTCATGGCTCTAATGAGTTAACAGATAATATGGTTATGTGACTAGGGTCACGAGGTGACAAAGAAGAAGCAACTTCAATGGTTGGAAGAAAAGGAACAAGAGGAGGATATAAAGACACAAGGTAGTCAAACTCTTCTGACTTGCATGTATTTGTATGTGTATGTTTGTGTGATGATATGTGTTATTTCTTTGATGAATTGTATGGAACATATGTGAATGATTGAAAGCTATATTGGTACTTATACTATGGCTATGAGTATAATGTAAAGCATTAGCATGTAGATGTCATTATATTGGCGTGAATTTATGTAAGCAAGCATGTCATAGATTAAGCATTATCTTGCATGTATAGTTAGCATTATTTGCTACTAAGATTCTCTCGAATCTTACTCTTCCTTACCCAACCATATAGGTACATTGAGAACAAAGAAGATGGGAATGTGTCTACTGTTTTTGTGTTAGACTTAGACACTTTGGTAGCCCTGTATGGCTACACAATTTGTGTATGTCAATGAATGAATTATGCAACCCCCTACCTTGAAAGCCATTATGGTTAAAAAACGTGCATTAGATTAAACTGGAGACTAACGAATAACTTAAAACTTATTATTGATCCTAACTTCAAGACAGGATTCCAACCTCTGATAAAGTAGGTTTTCAAAACTTTTCTGAAACTTGTTTAATATGGTCTCATATTCACTTCTCGAATCTATTTAGCTTGTGTAGTTTGGTTTATTCATAAATATCAAAGTGTATAGTAAAATTCCTGATGACTCGCTGGTTTCATTCATTTAAACAATGGGTTTATAGGGCATATTTGCCTGTTACAACTCCTATAATGGGAATGACATAACACTATCCAAATTTACAACATACACAATATATACAATAATCCCCAAAAATTGATAACTAACATAGCCTAATGCCTAGCCGTAAGCACTAGCCACCCTTGGTTACCTTCTTTTCCTTCGATCCGCTAGGCCTAGCTGTAGGTTAAATATTGGAAAGAGTGATATTCATAGGAATCTTAGTAGTAATAGTTTCACTCATATGATATATAATAACAAAGAATGTAAGCAATAATCATAAAACAATATCCACAGCAACAACAATGTAACGCCTTAAATTTCAATTAAGGACTAATGATAATTATCGAGGATAATTATTGAATTAAAGTGGAATAATTATGGGTTTTGGCGGTAATATTAATTATTATGCCATGATTAGTAGAAATTGAAAGAATGAAATTGTTGGGCAATTAGTTAGGGATTAATAGAGAAATTAATTACTAACTAAGAGAAAAATGAGAAGGGTAATTAAATGGCTAATAGAGGGATTAGAGTAACTAATTGGTTGCTTATTTTATGAGAACCAATGAAATGGTGACAAGTGGCAAGCTTATAGGATGAGAGAGTGTTGGAAAAGTCAAATGTATTATTTTAATGTTTCCCCCCTCTCTCCCCCCTCATTCTCGCTAAATTGGTATAGGAGGGAGTATTATCATCATTTCTCATCTTCTCTCACACTCCATCTCTCTCTTCTATCTCATTCCCTTCTCCATTTTTGGGCAGCCATGGGAGCTTAGGAGAGAGAAAGAAAAGCTTGCATTTGAGGTATGCTAATGTTCTCCTTTACTCAAACTCTCTTCTATAAAGTTGCTCCTTCAGTTGAGAGCTTCATTTTGGTGGTTATAGATTGGCCATTGGTGTTGATTTGTGACATCAAGGAAATCTAGAGGTTAGAGAATCAAGAAGTGTCTTTGGAAAAGTTGAACAGGTAAGTGAATCAAACCTTTCTATCTATGTTTCATGCCATTTGATGAGGTTTGGAATTTTTGGTAATTATAGCCTTAAATTAAAAAATGAGTGTTTTTGGGAGTATGGCATGTTATTGGCATGGAATTGGTATAATTGGAATGTATGTGGATAGATAGAAAGGGATTTGGGATGGACTGATTGAGTTTGCTAAGTTTGGAATTTTGATGTTCATGTCGCCCAAAACTAAAGCATGATAATGGAATAGAAATTTGGAAGTTTTGATGGTTCCCTTGGTTTCCTTAGGTGTTTTTATGTGAGAATAGCTTTGGTTGAGGTCTTGGGTCTATTGGTATCACTTGGGGGAAGTTTGGGAAGTGCTGTCAGTTTTCTATGTTTTCTGGTTTTTGATAGCATCACTCGAGTGATCTGGGGCTCACTCGAGTGTGGGATGAGCATCACTCGAGTGAGGATGGGTTCACTCGAGTGCGATAGGATATTTTCCCTTTCGGCTTCCAGTTTCAAGTTGTACTTCCGTGTGTTGAGGTAAGAGTGTTGTCCTACTTGCAAGTGCTGTGAGTTCTCACTCGAGTGAGCCTTCTCTCACTCGAGTGCAGGTGTATTTGACACCATGAACTCTCGTCTCAGGTTGTCACTCGTGGTCAAGACTCAAGAGTGTGCCTTAACACTTGCGAGTGTTAAGCCATCACTCGAGTGCAAGGGTTCTCACCCGAGTGTTCTTTTTTCCTTGAAAGTTCTTGTGCTCTCGGGTTCTCACTTTCTATACTTCACTTCCTAAAACCTGGGTGAGCATTAAACTATCACTCGGGTGAGGTCTTCTTCACCCGAGTGTCCGTACAGTATCACTCGAGTGAGGCCATCTTCACTCAAGTGCATCAATGAAAAAATCATGTCTTGTGCTTCCAAAAAGGGATCTTTGGGATAGTTCTTCCAACCCTTTTAGGACTTGTGTTAGAGGCATATGTGAAGGCTTAAGTCACAGTAATGGTAACCAACATTAAGTGTTATGAAAGTGAGAACTTGGAGTGGAGAATAACCCGATGTCCTTGATTTGGTTTATAGGGTTTGATATTCTCTCTGATCATGAGTAGCTGGTGTTGGAGCACACGTGGAAAGAACAAGAGTAGGGAACTTACCTCTCCTGCATGTATTTGATAATTGTGTTGGTGTATTGATGCATGTTATTGCTTTGCTTGATTATGTGAAACATACTTGATTGAAGCTTTGTTTCAACCTATGCTATGGCCATAAGTATATTGTTTGAACATTGAGCAAGCTGATATGTCATTGTGTAAACATGAATTATGTATTGCAAGCATGTCATACATTAAACACTTATCTTGCATGCATATTGGTATTGTTTTCCTACTGAGATTCCCCATAATCTCACCTTCCCCTGCCAACAGTGTAGACAGGGCAAGTGGATCAAGATGGAGCAAGCAACCAAGGGTGGCTAGATCTCCTTATGGGCAAGTGCATTGGTAGTTGGTTATCGTTATATGTTGGTATAATTGTATATGTTTGGTCGTATATATTCTGATGATAGATTGGAATGTGTATTTGGAATAAGTATTGTGTAATCCCCATTTGAGAGATTGTAAAGGGCATATGTGCCCTATGAATATTTAGTGAAGGTTTGAACTCGGGATTGCCGGGATTATTATTGTGCACTCTGATATTTATATGAATGTGATTTATCTTCACGAGGTAATTGTATTCGAAATATGATTGTGAGACCATGTTAAAGTGTTTGTGAAAGGAGTTTGTAAAAACCTTATCTTAAGGATGGGAATGTAAATGAGTTTTTATTATTATTGGTCTCTATTTCATTTTAATCCCGTATTTCAGAACATAGTTAAATGTTATGTATTCATAAAGTTTTCACTTGTTATTATTATTAAACATTATTTAGCATATACTTCAAGTGTGAAATAGGAGATTGAATGTCTGAATTAGAGATGCATATGGTAAGTCAAAAATGGCAGACATAATCATTTCATTCAAAGTCAACTAGCTAAGTATGCAAGTTACAGACCTACCACGATATATTATCCAGAGATTTCAAACGCATACATGCCACTCTATAACATTACGCTTCGCTTTACAATGGCTATCATTCAATGGACCAAAACCAATGTGCTATAAATACAGATTTTCAAGAGACCAGAAAGTTGAACATCATACGTAAACTTACAGCAAACATTCACGAGAGTCTTTATTTTAATATCTTCTCTGTGTTTGTATTCTACTTCAATGTTTATCATATTTGCTCTGTGAGGGAGTTTGTATACATTTCAAATCATATTTTGATTTGATCTCAAGGTACAGGGACCTTGAGAGGGTAGATATCCTTACAGAGAAGTAGTTGAGAGAATTCCTAGGAGTACTTTCTATTCGTAAGACCTACAAGGTGCAAGCAGGAGAGAACATTACTGCTCATAAGACTTACAGGATTGCAAGCAAGAGAGAACATTGTTGCTCATAAGACTTGCATATATAAGCAAGAGAGAAAGGTTATAGGATTATTTATGCACATAAGACTTGTCATAAGGAGGAGAGAAAATTCTAGGTATTAGAATATTTCTGCTCATAGTCCATACAAGGACGATTGTTGTCTTGTGGCATTCTGAGAGCCTATTGAATCTTTAAAGAATAGTGAAAGTTGTAGGTCTTGATCTTTGAGGACTGGACGTAGGCTTAGGTTTTGAGCCGAACTAGTATAACTCTCTGTGTGCTAATCTTCTCAACTCTGCTCTATCTACAGTAATCTTCATATCACCAAATAAACCAAAACATTTATCACATCACCTAATTCACCCTGCTCTTAGGTAAAGTTTGCCTCTTTTATTTGGTATCAGAGCGAGGTCTTCTCCAAAGAGCCTAAAGCTTGAGAAGGATCCAATAAATGCAATAATGGGGAAGAACATTCTTCCAGATAGAGGTCCTATCACTAGACCTCTTGGTTTTACTAGAGAACATATTTTATTCTAGAAATCTAAGTTTAGAGTTTTCGTGATTGCTAACGAATATGGTTTATGGAATGTGATACAAGAGAGTGATTATATTGAAAAGAAGAAAATCAAAGATAGAGTTGTGGAAAAGAGTACAGAGGAATTTGACGACGATAAGAAGAGGTTAGTAACATTAAATAGTAAAGCTATTATAATGATACAGAGTGCTCTTAGCTAGAAGGAGTATTTCTGAATCTGCACACTACCCATAGCCAAAGACATGTGAGATTCTCTTGAAATTGCTCACGAAGGTACATCTAGAATCAAAGAAAACAGAGTTAATACTTTGATCACATAGTATGATTTGTTTCAGATGAAACTTAGAGAAAGGATCTCTAAATTCAAACTCAGGTATACTTATCTTGTTTATCAACTATCAGCACTTGGGAAAACATTTGATCAAAATTCCCAGGCAAGAAAGATCCTTAACATTCTTATGAAAGAATAGGAAGCAAAGGTGGCAGCTATCAAAAAAGCTAAAGGCGAATCAATGAGATCTGTATCTGCTCTATTTTGAAGTCTTTCTAAGTATAAAGGAAAGCTGAAATTCAAAAAAGAACTAGAAGAGTTCGATGACAAAAAGAAAAGAGGATTCACTCTCAAAGTCATCAAGGAAGATAAGTCTTCAAAAAATGAAGATGTTCCTGATGATCATGATATGGGAATGATCATGAGGAAATTCAAAAAGTTCTATAGAAGAGGACAAAAGAACTTCAAGAATTACCAAGGTGGACCAAGCAAGAAAGAAAATAAGGAGCAACAGATAGTATGCTATGAATGTGGAAAGCTTGGACATATCAAATCTAAATGCTTCAAAAACAAAGACAAGAAGAAGCAGAAAAAGAAAGCATACATATCATCCATATGGGGTGATAGCTCGTTGGATGAAGAAAACGACAACGACGAAGTTGCAAATCCATGCTTGATAGTTAAGAAAGAAGAATCAGACTCTGAGGTAAGTGACTCTATACCTACTTATGATGAGTTATTATCTAAATATAATTCTTTGCATACTGAATTCATCAAGGTAGCTAAAGAAATGATTAATCATAAGAAGAAAGTAAAAGAGTTAGAAAGTACTATTATCTCTTCATATGCATTGTGTGAAGAAAAAGATAAGAAAATAAGTGATTTAATAAAAATATTGGAAAGATTTACTTAAGGAAGTGAAACTCTTAAAGTAATATTGAAATCACAAAGAGTTACTCATTATAAATCTAGAATTGGATATAATTCGAGTCAAAATAGAAACAGAGGAAAGAAGAAGAAAGGTAGTAAGGTATACCTCAAATATTTTAAGATTTCTATGCATACTTAAATCCATTTGCATCATGTAATTACTGCATAGGAAAGATCATTATACTTCATCATGTCATTTTATTAAGGGCAAGATTATTGGCACGTACAAATGGGTTCCAAAAGGGACGCTTATACCAAGAGTAATTCATACCAACTACGAAGGACCCAAGAAAGTGTGGGTACCTAAGGCTCGATCATAACACTCTAGGTATGTCTCAAAGCATCACAGGCAAATAAGTAGTACATTGATATTGGATGCTCAAGACACATGACTGGTGACATAAATAAGTTCACCATGTTGGAAACTAGAGAAGTAGGGAAGGTAAATTTTGGAGGCAACCAATCTGGATGCATTGCTAGATCGGTAAAGTGGGAAAATCAGATGGTTTTCAAATCAATTATGTATATTACGTTGAAGGATTATGCCACAACCTCCTAAGTACGAGTCAAAGCACTGATAAAGATAAATGGGTAATTTTTGATTCAGAGGAATGCTTGATAGTAAACAAGAAGGATGTACTGCTTAACCAAGAATCCATCAAAGCAAAGATCCAAGCTCAAAGGGACGGTGACTGTTATAGTATTGATTTAAATTCAAATCTTCTAAAAATTGTGTTTTAGCAAATCAGAGGAGAGTTGGTTATGGCATAAGCATTTGGCTCATGTTAACATGAACCAACTTGACAAATTGATTAGAAAAGATTTAGTTGTTGATCTTCCTCAACATAAATTCAAAGACAACATGATTTGTGATGCGTGTCACAGAGGAAAACAAACTAAATCTTTTTTCAAAAAAAAGTATGATATTTATACTTCCAAGCCTTTACATTTACTTTACATGGATTTGGTTGGTCTAGCAAGAGTAAAATGTTTTGTAGGAAATTTATATACCTTAGTAATTGTCGATGATTTTACAAGATTTACATCGACTATATTTATTACTTCAAAAGATAAAATGTTTGTTGAATTTATTATGTTTGCTAAGAAGGTCCAAAATGAGAAAGGTATTTCTATTGTCTCTATCAGGATAGACCATAGAGGAGAATTTGATAATAAACTCTTTGAAGACTTCTGCAACAACGAGGGAATAGATCATAACTTCTCTGCACCTAGAATGCCTCAGCAGAATGGAGTAGTAGAAAGGAATAATAGAGTCCTCATAGAATTGGCAAGGGCAATACTCAATGAAAAAGAAATGTCTCAAGTGTTCTGGGTGGATGCAATGAGCATTGCATGCTATATCTCAAATCGAGTATATATTCGCAAGTCACTTAAAAAGACACCATATGAACTCTACAAAGGGAGAAAGCCAAACCTTGCTCATCTACACATCTTCGGATGCAAGTGCTTCATTCACAATAACAGTAAAGAAAACTTGGGTAAATTTGATTTAAATTCTGATGAAAGTTTATTTCTAAGATATTCTAATAGAAGTAAAACATATAGAGTTTTTAATAAAAGAACATGTACTGTTGAAGAGTCCATTCATGTTGTGTTTGATGAACTTAATTCTCAGATAAAGTCTTTTGATAAAGAAGAAATGTATTTGATAAAGAAAAACAAAACTATTTCAAATCAGAATGATTTTGAAACAAATGATCTTCAAAATGAAAAAGGTGTAGATGATCATGCTCAACCAAAAGCATGGAGACATATTAATAATCATCCAATTCATCAAGTAATTGGAGATATTGACGAAGGTGTCAAAACCAAAAATAGAATTCTTAATGAAGTAATATTTTTTGCTTTTATTTATGAGATTGAACCTTCTAATGTCGAAGAAGCACTTTCTGACAATGATTGGGTGATTGCTATACAAGAAGAGTTAAATCAATTTATGTAAGAAGAGTTAAATCAATTTTAAAGAAATCAAGTTTGGAATTTGGTACCTCAACCAAAAGGTCACTCAGTCATAGGAACTAAATGGGCTTTCAAAAACAAACTTGACGAATCAGCAATCATTGTGAGAAACAAGGCTAGGTTGGTTGCCAAAGGCTATAATCAAGAAGAAGGTATTGACTATGAGGAAACATATGCTCCAGTGGCAAGTTTGGAAGCAATACGAGTACTATTAGCTTTTGCTTGCATTAAAGGTTTTAAACTTTATCAAATAGATGTGAAAAGTGCTTTCTAAATGGTTATATTATGGAGGAAGTATATGTAGAACAATCTCCTGGTTTTGAAGATGAAACAAAGCTTAATCAAGTTTTCAAACTTAAGAAAGCTTTATATGGTTTGAAACAAGCACCCAGAGCTTGGTATGAAAGGCTAAGAAAATTTCTTCTTGATCAAAACTTTGTCAAAATAAAAGTAGATACAATACTCTTCATCAAATATAACAAAAATGATCTTTTAATTGTTCAAATTTATGTTGATGATATTATCTTTGGTACTACTAACAAATCTCTATGTCAAGAATTTTCTAAGCTTATGCAGGGAGAGTTTGAAATGTTCATGATGGGAGAATTTCACTTATTTCTTGGACTTCAAATCAAGCAACAGAGAAATGGGATATTTCTATCTCAAACCAAATATTTGAGGGAGTTATTAAAGAAGTATGGAATGGAAAATGCCAATGGAGCTGACATTCCAATAAGCTCTACTATACTGCGAATGCTAATGTGAAAGGCCCTGACTTCAACATTACTAATTATAAAGGAATGATTGGCTCATTACTCTATCTAACAACAAGCAGGCCAGATATACAATCCAGCATTGAGATATGTATAAGGTAATAATTTGCTTCTAAGGTGTCACATGCAGAAACTATAAAAAGAATCTTCAAATACCTAGGAGACACTGTATAAATTGGCCTATGGTATCCAAAAGGAGGAAATGAATATTTGATGGCATATTCAAATTCAAATCATGGAGGATATAAAATTGACTAAAAAAGTACTAGTGGACAATATCAATTTCTTGGAAGTTCTCTAGTATCATGGTTCAGCAAGAAGCAGAACACAGTGTCATTATCTTCCACTGAAGCTGAATATAGAGCTGCAGTAAGCTGTTGTTCTCAAGTACTATGGTTGAAGCAAAAACTTTAAGACTTAGGAATATACTTGAAAGAGATACCTATCTACTGCGACAATACTAGTACTATTAGCTTGGCTAAAAATCATGTACAATATTCAAGAACCAAGCATATAGATATCTGACAACATTTCATAGGAGATATTGTACAGAAGAAAGATATCAAAATAGAAGTCATTCCTACTCATCTTCAACTCGCCAATATATTCACAAAGCTGATTGCCAAAGATCAATTTTTATATATACGAAGAGAATTAGGAATGGTTAATCCTAATGAGTTGTAAGTTTTTCTTGTTAATTATTGTGTTTCATAAGTGTTTTGATGATAACCATAGTAACTTAAGCATCGGATTAGGTAGAAGTTTGTTTTGCAGCATTATCACTTGAGTGCAAGAGAGGTCCCTCGAATGCAAGGCACATTATCACTTGAATCATGGATGAACTCTCGAGTGCAAGTCTAACTCATATGCTCTATTTCTAGCTTGCAAAACAGAGATAAATAAGGGAGATAAAAGTGCTAAGAGCATAATTAAAATTCAAAGGCTATGTTGGATCTCACTCGAGTGAGGAAATAGCCCACTTGAGTGTAGGAAGAACACACCTGAAAGTGAGGGAAGAACTCTTGAGTACCACAGGTACAAATTTATAAATCAGCTTTAAAGCATGATTTACTCAAGTGATCTTGGAGGACTTGAGTACAAAGATAAAGATCACAACAAAATACACTTAAACCAGGTACATATTTACAAGTTTTCTTGAATTTTTCTCTGTCTCACTCGAGTTCAATAATAGGTGACTTGAGTGCATGAGTATGAATACTCGAGTGCTTAGGTTTCTCACTCGAGTGTCAGGGTCTATATCAGTTACACGACACCTCAAATGGCGCACTTTTACTTTTCACTCGAAAATGTCTCCTCACTTGTTCATCACACCTCTTTACTTCCAGCCGTTACTCGTAGATTAAACACATAAAGTCCTTTTGATTTTTGGTTGCAACTCTTCAATCATCTCCAAAAGGTCAGATTTTTCTATTTAAACTCCTCATTTATGCCCTAAACTTCCAAAGCTTTCACAGTTGATTTTGGTTTTCAATCCTTTCTGAATCTCTCAAAATGGTTATAACAAAGGTTCCTTAAGTTTCCCAGAAGTCTCCTACTCCTTCACCTTTTCATGCTACCGCCAGTGAGTTAGTAACACCATCGGCAACACTGACTCCAACTCCAACTCTAACTCTGACACCTTCACCTTCTTCTACACCAACACCTCCTCCAAATCCAAACACTACTAAGAAAAGGACAAACCCAGCTAAAAGAAACATCCAAAGTTGAAGGTGGCTAAAGAGGTTCAACCACCTCCAAGTAAAACAAAGGGAGTCATCTTTAAGGAGCCCATTGTCATACGTGTGAGTTCACCATTGTTAATGAGGACTACGGTGGAGCTATGTGTGTGAGCAGGTGGAGTAATTTGTAAACCATGGAAGCTAAGGCATTCGAAGTTTGTAGTTAAGTTGTGTGACAAATTTCGAGGATGAAATTTATTGAACGGGGGGAGAAATGTAATACCCCTAATTTTGAGATTTAAGGCTAGAGAATAAGCCTAAAATAAGTGGACTATGAAGCCCCATTTTAGCAAGAGCCCAAATTTATTCTCTAATGATTTTTATATCTTGGGGTATTGAGGAAAGTAAAATGGTGAATTTTAGAGAAAGTAAATATGTTTTTGGTGAAATCGCCTATGAGGTAGTGAGTTTATCATGTGATTTTGTATAATCAAATGATGATCCAAAATTATGAAATTTTACAAGGTGAAAGTAGACATCCTAAGCTTTAATTTGATAGGTCATATGACTCAATTAGAGCTATATACAAAAAGTCATGAATTTTTGAAATCAGCATAGAAAAACTGTGAAATTTCTGAAACAGTATGCAAAGATTGAAATTCTGGGAATTTTGTGATTCCACCTAGCAAACATTTATATTTTTCCTTAAAACTAAACTCAATAAGGGTTCTATAGGCTTTGGAATCACTCCAATTCGATGTTTCTAGAATTAGTTATGATTTTTCAAAGTTTGGATATAAATCTGTCAAAACTTTGTAAAAATCCGAAATTGCGAAAAAGAATTAATTAAAATGGGATATAATATAAAATCATCATCTTCTTCATCTAGCCCTAAAACTGACATGCTTTATGCAGAAAATAGAGAGAGGAGTTGAGAGAAAAATAGCGAGAAGGAAGGAGAAATCTCACAAGGTAGGTCGATTTCTTCGTTGAATTCGTACTTAACGTGTATAATCCTTCTCCTATGCTTCTCTTCTATGTTATGTAAGGTGTTTGAAGCATAAATCTTGGTGTTTTGAAGTTAGGGTTTTCAGCCACAAGAAGGAAAATCCAGAAGGAAGAAGAGGTAACTTCCTAAACTTCGTATATTGACTATTTTGCTTGCTGTGGGCAATTTAATCGGTGAAATTTCGTTGGATTGCCAATGGTTTTAAAGTTTGGAAATGATATGGCCTAGGGCTTATACTGCCCAAATTGGGTCTTAATGTTAGTTGTAACCTAATGTAATGGTTAATAAAGTAATTAGGAGTAGAAAGAAACACGTCTGCGGAGCCGAAACCGAAAAACCCCAATTTTTCCTGGGGAATTGAGAATTTTGGCCAAGGCAAGTTTGGAGGGGTTAGAGTTGGATTTTCAATGATTTGATGGTTCCATTAAGTTTTGGAGCGAAAATTAGGTGGGGTTACAATTGGTCACTTTTTCGGACGAGCGCAAAAAAGCATAATTACAAAAACCCCCTGAAACACTGAAATAAAGGCTGCCAAGGGCAATTCATCTTGTGGCAGTGAATTTAGTAATTCCGAGTCTGGAAATGGATTCCTTAGGTGAAAATTTGTCAGGATAGCCCAGGATAGAATTTTGAGAAAAGTACAGCCGGACCATGTACGGCGGGGCCGGGCCAGGTCCTTGGGGGCATTTTAGTAAATTTTCGTAACATGCTCATATAAACCCCAGAAACACTATGGAAGTGTCTAAATTATATATTTGGAATTGTAAGACCAAGTTGTGAGCCTAGTTGTTGGCACGTTTTATGAGTCAAACTAAAAGGTGGTCTTTGAGATAGTACTTCCCAACCCTTTAGGAATGTGTCTAGGCTTCTAGTAGCCACCTAAAGAGTCTAAGTGATAACCAACTTTAAGTGTATTGAAGGTGGAAATTTGAAATAGAGAATAACCTGTCGTCCTTGACTTTGGTTTATAAGGTTCGACATTTGTCCTAAATGCAAGCAACCTGTGCTGGCGCACGTCAGGAAAGAACAAGTTAGTGGCTCTTCCCTTATACTATGTGTAATTGGTTGTATATGTGTATGTCATTGTCTTGTTATGGCGGATGGAGCAATATGGAAGCCGAAAGGCTATAAGTAAGCTGTATGGCAATATGGAAGCCGAAAGGCTAATTGTGAGTCGCAAGGCTATGTGTATGCACCACCACGCCAATAGTCCCTGAGTCGCTAATAACGGTTCGGGTAAGGACTGTGAGCCATCCCTGCAATAAAAGGGGATGAGAGTGGGGTATAATTTGTATTTGTGCTGCTATGTGATGATTTACTTACATGCTATGTGATTATATATTGTATGAGTGATTTGTGACTACTGGGATTCTTTTGAATCTCATTCTTTACATTGACTAACATTCTAGATAGGATAAGTGGCTCCAAGGAGAAGTGAATGACCAGGAGCAGTTAGGACTTTATAGGGATGTTATTTTGGATTATTGGTTATCTCTTTTGGAAAGGGATTACAATAAAATGTTTTTGGGATGTAAATATTATGTTTAATTTTGATCATGTAATCCCCTAGTTGGAACTTATAACCCTTAGTTTATACATGTATGAAACCCGGGAGTTGCCGGGAATTTGGCTATGTACTCTGTTATGTATAAATGTGATTTAACTGTACAGGTAATTATATTCGATATTTGAAATTGAGACCAGGATAGGGATGAAGTTTTGAAAATATTTGTGAAAACCCTACCACAGGGTGGGAGTTTAAAATGAGTTTTAAATTATCAGATGATCTCTAAACCATTTAATTATGCATTCTCAAATTATAGTTACTGTTTTAAGGCAGGGGGTTTACATTCTCAATCGAAGGAGGTGCAAGGAAGAGGAAGGGGGAAGACCAAGAAGTTCTATAAGAGTCTTCCTTTGATGATTCCTTCAATATACAACTCTAAGAAGCAATGGAGAAATCAAAGTTGGATGCCTTGGTTGGAAGATTGCCTCCCAAGCCGGTGCCTCTTAATCTCATCATGTAGGCTAGTCCAGTCACGCCGGTACTCAGTTGGGGGCACCATTCACTTTTCAGGCTCTAGAGGAAGAAGAATAAGAAACCGTCCCTCCAGAAGGCTTTAACACCTATGAACTGAAGCCACTCCATCAGATGGTATATAACACTGAATTTGCTCAACATAACTTTTATCTTGTGGTATATGTAGATTTAGATTATCTAAGTGCAAACCGTGGCCTGAATTTCTGACCATTCCTGAACTTTTATGAACTGTGGTTGATTGTGCACTTTTCTTATTCACCCACTGTTATGAGAACATTTTACTGCAATATGAAAGTACATAACATTACACCCAAAACCAGAGAGACAATAGAGGAAGGAATATCCATTACTGTTAGAGGACAACACATTATGATATCCCCTTCTATCATGAACCACATGCTTGGCTATGTAGCTCCTCCTAGCAATCCACCCTCATTCTCAGCTAATAAAGCCTTCCGGAGATTAAGACTTGATGACCCAGTAGGACCCCTCATTTTCAAACCCATTGATACGCCTGATTCTTATTATGCCCTTCACTATATTTATACTCAGAGTATAATCAACAAGTCCAAAAACTTTACCCACTTTGCCTAGAGAGATTACTACTTATTGGCACCCTTTTTAGCTGGCCAATAGAGAGATGTTGGTGAGTTGATTTTTAGTGAGATGAAAAGATTTTGATTTTCTTCATCTAGATCCACAACAATACTATACCCCCAACTTGTCTCTCTCATTCTTTGCCATAACAAAGTTTGGTACTTGGAGGGAACTGAGAGGGTAAGGATTCTAAGATTTGGCTGTACACAGTTGACACACATGGGGATCACTCTTCTAGTTAGTAAGGCAAAGGCTACATCTTAAAGAGAACCCAAACCATCGAGAGGTGATGAGGCTCAGTCTTTAGCACAAGGTCGATCTCCACCTCCATCATTTCTCGATACTTCTTTTTAGGATTATCTGGCTGATATGATCAACCAAGCAGTTGCTGGTCTGAAATGGAAATTTCTTAATGAATACGAGAAACTAGTCGACAAGATGGAATTTCAAGTCACCAAGTTGGTAGACAAGGCAAATGTCAACTTTGACTTGATGCTTAAGGCTCAGGAAGAATAGTCAAAGAGAATCAGTGATTTAGAGACTTTCTTGCATACTCAACTTTTGACTCCTCAGCTTGATATGCCTCCAATTTCTACACCTACCACTACCATTTCTCTATCCCAGACACAGACCTATATACTATTCACTTACACTAATCCCAATATAGCTACCCCGATTGATATAACTGTTTATCAGTCCTCATCATCCCTGCCTACAGCCTCTATTCCTTAGCTATCATCTCTACTATTTGAGTCTAATCCTATTGATCCCTCTACTACCATGGTGTTGTATATTCTGCCTCAGTTATCAGACATCACTTTCCCTCAGCTCCCTTCTCACGATAACAAAACGGGGGAGAAGAACATGTGATGTATTTGAGTTGTCTGTGGATTGATATGGGCTAGGGCTAGATTAAGGGGGAATGTTTGAGTTCTAATGTATATTTCGGTTCTGGGTTGTTAGCTGCTAATTTTTTATAATTTTGGGGTTATATGGGTGTATTTGGATGTCATCAGGGTAGTTTTTGATTTTCTGTTTACCAATGTACTTTTCAAGTTTTTAAATGAGTCAAAGTTTATTTTCATGTTCTTTAACTGTTCAATAAGTTTATTATTCAATTCTATAGTATTGTGACTTATCTTTGCTTTGAGTAGCCATTGGAAGCTTTTCAGGAAGTTTTTAAAATTAAGGGCAAAAATAAGTCAAATAACTCAAAACTTTAGTGAATGTGCATTTGGAAATCCTAAAAGTGTTTTGGAAATCTTAAGAGTGTTTTTCAAAGGCTTTTCAATTTAATCTAGTTTTCAAATTTATCACAAAGGTTTTGTCATCATAAAAAAGGGGGAGAATGTTAGATTCCAAGTTTTGATTATAACAAAAGGTGATTATGTGTCTTGGTAAGAAACATTGATTTAATTGATTATCAAATGCATTTAACAAGGTTCAGTGATGGTTGCTGTGATTTTACTGATGCACTCGAGTGATGACTCTCGTACTCGAGTGAGAATCCATTTTGCAATCGAGTCGAGAAAGTGTTTTATAGAGAGCCACTCAATTCAAAACATTTTCAGCAATGCTAGAGTGAAAGGCATTGTACTTGAGTGATGACCTGATTTGCAATCGAGTATGAAGGCACACTCTTAGAAGTTTTTGATAGAGAGCAAAGTCAGAGATAGGAAATGGTCGTTGCACTCGTGCACGTACTCAATACTCAAGTGTGAGCCTCAAACTCACTCGAGTCATGCAAGTGTGGTACAGGAAGTGTTTACCGGAGAGCAAGGAAGAGCTGAAAGTGAGAAGTGTGTTAGGATCGGTAGGCACAGCTGAAGAATTTAAAAATTTTCACCGATCCTAATCGAAGATCTATCAACGACGTTTAAACTAAGTTGGAAGGATTCATACCTTTTGATGATTCAGGGTTTTCACAATCTCTAGGAGCCAACATGTCAGGTCCGCTCCCACTACCGGTATCTACACGAATGCTCTCCAACCGAGACTGCGTGCTAGCGCTTCTAATGTCTCCTAGGGTTTCCCTTACGGCTCTCAATTCTCATCTCTATCTCAGTATATCTGCTCTATCAAGTTTATAACCTATGAGGGCTATTTTCAAATTTGAAAATTAATCATCATTAATTTTGAAATTAATTAACTATTAATTATCTTGATGAGCTAATTAAATAAATTAGTTTAAATTAAATCTGTCCAATAGTTTTAATTTAACCTATTTATTTAATCCAAATAAAGAGCCATTAGACTTAAGTTATCTTCATAAATTAAATATGAGATACCATATCTTAATCATGTTAGTTATTAGATTTAATTTAGCTTAATAATTTAAATTTAAAACTAACACAATATAATAATATCATATAATATATATATAATATGTATTTGGAAAATACATATCTATATAATATTATTAATGAATTTTTTATATTACATATATACATATATATATATATATATAAATATAAAATTTGTCCACCCTAATTAAATATTATCTCGTGTTGGGCCATTCTTGTGTGCGACCCTGTAGGCCCATATGAAGTTGGCAGTGGGCCAATATCTGTATTAACCCACAAGTCACAGGCAGCCTCTAGCAAGACATCATGACTATCCAATTCATATGAGATCGTTAACACGATGCAACCTGTCATATAACCATGTCACATCCCTTTTGTCACAGATATATCGGTCAAGGATGAGGCATGGATAATGTCATCCTCTTATTCTTGACCATTACTTTCTTGATTCCTGAGTAGTCTAACAATAGAAATGGAAACTCCTTTCCATTGTAGTATGGCCATACATTTCTTAGACTTACTCATCGAAGGGCCTAGTAATATCTCTCTACTAAAGTGAGGGACAAATTCCATCTTGGTCATGGATATTCCTCTGCATGAAAAACCACCAAGCTCGATTATAGCCTTTATCATCACCCGATCAAAGGTGACTTTTGACTAGTTCAAAGCTTAGCAACTCTCATGTAGGAATCCATGATGACCTTAGGTCAAAGGGTATTGCGACGTGGTTATACATGAGAAAAGCTTATGACTTGATCCATTTAGCTTTCTCATAGTGGGTCGGTTCAGTACCTTGTACTCTTACAAGTGCTTAAGACTTTGAATCGTATTTCCATATCTTATCAAAGTCATACTGATCTTGTTTCGTCTCTGCTCCCGCATAGATGACCGACCAGGGACATTTTAGGACAATCTTTATGAATTATCCAAGGATACAATTATCACAGTTAACATGCAAATAATATGATAACAGAATAAAGAAATTTCATTAAATTAATAATGTTCAAAGTACAATGATTAGCCCTTTGGGCACAATTTCCAATATCCTCCCACTTGCCCTAGGTACAATTATTAATTTGCCTAATTCCCATTGTCCTAACATGACGCTCATGCTTTGCCTGTGCAAGCGGCTTAGTAAGAGGATCAGCAATATTATCTTCTCCTGCTACTTTGCATATCTTTATATCACCTCTATTATTGATTTCTTTAATAAGCTGAAATCACCTGAGTATATGCTTGGTCCTTTGATATGACCTAGGCTCTTTGGTCTGTGCAATAGCACCGCTATTTTCACAAAACAAATCTATTGGATTTGAGATGGTAGGCACCACCCCTAGTTCAGTAATGAACTTTCTGATCCAAACGGCTTCTTTAGCTGCATCCGGTGCTGCTATATACTCAGCTTCTGTTGCAGAATCTGCTACAGTGCTCTACTTGGAGCTCTTCCAGGTTACTGCTCCACCATTCAGGAGGAATACGTATCCAGATTGCGATTTAAGGTCGTCTTGGTCAGTCTGGAAACTTGCACCTATGTAACCAGTTACGCAGAGCTCATCATCCAATCCACCATAGACCAAAAATAAGTTCTTAGTCCTTCTTAAGTACTTTAGGATATTCTTGATGGCAGTCCAATGACCCTCACCAGGATCTTGTTAGTATCTGCTGGTCATACTTAAGGCAAATGAGGCATCCGGTCGAGTACATAACATGGCATACATGATGGACCCAATGGCCGAGGCATATGGAACCTTACTCATGCGATCTCACTGATCAGGTGTACTAGGACACAGATCCTTACTAAGATGGATGCCATGAGATATGGGCATGTAACCCCTTTTTGAATCCTGCATACTGAACCTATGCAGTATCTTGTCTATGTATGTGCTATGACTTAGGCCTATTAGTCTTTTGGATCTATCCCTATAGATCCTAATCCCTAGGATATAGGTGGCTTCACCTATGTCTTTCATTGAAAAGGACTTTCCTAACCAAGACTTGACACTCTGCAAGGTAGGAATATCATTCCCAATGAGTAGGATGTCATCTACATAAAGCACTAGAAATACAACTATGCTCCCACTAACCTTTTGTAAACACAAGGTTCATCGATGTTTTGAATGAATCCATACTCTTTGACTACTTCATCTAAATGATGATTCCTGCTCCGAGATGCTTGCTTCAATCCATAAATGGATCTTTGAAGCTTGCAAATTTTACAAGAGTCCTCTGGATACATAAAACCTTTAAGTTGTGTCATGTATACATCCTCAAGAAGCTTTCCATTAAGGAAGGCTGTTTTGACATCCATCTGCCATATTTCATAGTCATAATATGCTGCAATAGCAAGAAGGATTCTGATTGATTTGGCCATTACAACTAGGGAAAAGGTTTCATCATAGTCTACACCATGAGTTTGAGTGAATCCTTTTGCAACCAGTCGTGCCTTGAAGACATTTACATTGCCATCTATGTCAGTTTTCTCCTTGAAAACCCATTTGCACCCGATAGTTTTTACACCTTCAGGTGGATCGACTAAGGTCTATACCTGATTGTCGTACATGGATTGCATTTCAGACTTCATGGCATTTCGCCATTTCTCGGAGTTTGGTCCCACTGTGGCTTCTCGATAGGTGGTGGGCTCATTTTGCTCAATGAGCAACACATCACGGCCTTCAGTAATCAGAAATCCATATCTCTAAGGCTGATGATGTGTCCTATCAGATCTTCGTGGACCTTGTGTTACTTGAGGATGCTCAGCAACTTGTTGTGAGTCTTCTCTAATTTCTATATGTTGTTCTGTACTATCTTGTGACTCTCGAATTTCTTCGAGATGTACCTCACTCCTACTAGTTGTTTTAGAGACAAACTCTCTTTCTGGAAACTTACCATTTCGAATAACAAATACTTTGTTATCGGTGGGACTGTAGACAGAGTATCCTTTCGTTTCTTTAGGATATCCCATGAAAAGGCACCTTGTGGATCTGGGCGCTAATTTATCAGAGGCTTATTGCTTAACATATACCTCACATCCCAGATCTTGAGAAAAGATAAACTTGGTTTCTTTTCAGTCCATATCTCATATGGTGTCTTTTCAATTGCCTTAAATGGAACACGATTTAGTGTGAACCCAGCTGTCTCTAGGGCATGTCCTCAAAAGGACGGTGGAAGATCTGTTTGACTCATCATAGATCGAACCATATCTAATAATGTTTGATTCCTCCGTTCAGAAACGCCATTCCATTGTGGTGTTCCTGGAGGAGTCAATTGTGAGATTATCCCACAACTTCTAAGAAGGTCAATAAATTCTTGGCTCAAATATTCACCACCTCAATTAGATCGAAGTGCTTTAATTGTTTTACCAAGTTGGTTTTGTACTTCATTTTGGAATATTTTGAACATTTTAAAAGATTCAGATTTATGTTTCATTAGATATATATAGCCATATCTACTAAAGTCATCTATAAATGTAATGAAGTAGACATAACCTCCTCTGGCAGCTATATTGAATGGTCCACATACATCTGTATATATGAGGCCCAATAATTCAGTGACCCTCTCACTGTGCCTAGTAAAAGGTGCCTTCATCATCTTTCCTAATAAGCAAGATTTGCATGTATCATATGATTCAAAATCAAATGAGTTTAGAAATCCATCTTGATGGAGTTTAGAAATGTGTTTCTCATTTATATGGCCTAGATGGCAATGCCATAGGTAGGTTGGATTCAAATCATTTGATTTTATCCTCTTAGTAGTTACGTTATAGATTTTCCCATTATTAGGATATTCCAAATTTAATATATAATGACCAACATGCAAATCACCATCAGCATAGAAAATGTCATTACGATAAATAGAACATTTACTATTCCTAGTAATGGAAGCATTACCTTCCTTATCCAAATAAGAAAGAGAAACAATGTTACTACTTAAAGCAGGAACATAATAGCAATTGTTCAAAACTAACAAAAGCCCACTGGGCAGAACTAATTCATAAGTGCCTAAGGCTAAAGCAGCAACTCTTGCTCTGTTTCCAACTCGTAGG
Source organism: Inga oerstediana (assembly GCA_963210345.1). NCBI lineage: Eukaryota > Viridiplantae > Streptophyta > Magnoliopsida > Fabales > Fabaceae > Inga > Inga oerstediana. Next base: position 45,293,793 of record OY723401.1, read on the forward strand.
TCCACCTCGCCCTTCTTTAGCTTTCTATTGTCCTTTAGACCCTGCACATTTGTATAAATATGAGAACCACATGCAGTATCTAATACCTATATAGAGGAAGTAGAAAAATGAATGTCTATAACATAAATACCTGAAGTGATAGCCTCGCTATCCTTCTTGTTCTTTTTCAGATCTTCCAGGTAGAGTTTGCAATTCCTCTTCCAATGACCGGGTTCATTGTAGAAGTAGCAGACTCCTTCCTTTGGAGGCTTTGCCTTCTTGGGTGCAGGCTTGGTTTCGAGCTTGTTTGACTCTTTGGTCTTACCACCTGAGCCATTACCCTTCCATTTGCCCTTCCCTTTCTTTTTCATACCCTTTCCTTTCTGAACCATCAAAACTGTACTGGGCTTTTTCTTAATGCTTTACTCAGCAGTTTTAAACTTCCCATGCAGCTCAGAAATTGATTTCTCTATGTTGTTCATGTTGTAGTTCATAAAAAACTTATCATAAATCTATGGGAGTGAGTTGAGGATCAAATCCGTAGCTAACTCCTAGCTTATGGGAAATCCAAGCCTCTTAAGGTGATCAATATAGCCTTTCATCTTTAACACATGAGTACTAACCGATGTACCTTCAGCCATCTTGCAAGAATGTAAGAACTTTGTGGTCTCATACCTTTCTTGCCTTGCCTATTGCTAGAACATTTCCTTAAGATGGACTATCATCTCATGAGCCTCCATGAGTTCCAGATCTCTTTGGAGCTTTGGAATCATAGTGGCAAGCATTAGGCAACCTACATCCACAGAGCTTCCTTATGCTTTGTGTATGCATCTCTCTGAGCTATTGGAGCATTGGCTGCAGGCTCCTCAGGAATAGGTTGATCTAGGACATAAGCCTTTCTTTCCTGCTTGAGAACAATTCTCAAGTTCTTGAACCAGTTAAGAAAGTTTATCCCATTGAGTTTGTCCTTCTCAAGGACCGATCGCAATGATAGTGTAGCAATATTACTAGTCGACATGATTCTACAATTACAATATACAAAGTGAGTTAGTAATCTCCCACTAAGTTAACAACCCTCAAAATAATAATTAGTGGGCTAAGATTCATATTTAGCTTAAATTTAAGTCCGCTTTGGCAAGACACTTAAATTCAAGTTATTTAGGTAGGTAACCTATTTACCAATTACATCGCATATAACTCTTAGATGTTTATGGGATTCGACCATCATATGACCCCGCATGTTTAATCCCATCTAATGCCTTGAGATGCAAAACCGTTTTGTTAATCTCAATTAAGTCCAAACAATAATGAATATTATGAGCAGCACCATTACTCATGCTTGTCTCATCAAGATAACTCAAGTGCATCCACTTGGTGGTTTCCACAATTGAACGATCTAGGTTTTGACAAGTATTCATTAATTGATGGCATTATGACTTAAGATTTGATTCAGAGGGCTAAATTAGTTTTGTTTATATGGATGCAATCGTGGTCATATCTCATACAGATAAATACATATAAATGCAAAAGTATTCATATAATGATCTAATCAAAAGCATAATTTAAATGTGACATAACATGGCTTACCTAACCTAAAATCCTCCCAAGCCAATGAGAGGACTTCTCTAAATAAGAAAAGAAATACATTGAGAGAAACCTCGTTTAAACATTCGAGGGGAGTGAGATGAGAAGAGAATGTACATCGAGAGTATTTAGAGAAAGGCATGGCACGCAAGCCGTATTTAAATATTACAACCCTTTATAAAATTCTAAAGCCATGTTGTTCACCATACCCAAAAGAAGTATAATAATAAACCACAACAAGAATTCATACAATATGAAAAGCAATAAATGTCGTGATTAGATTATATTGCGCTACGCAGAGATGGTCACGGCGGTCCTGCTTTGATTACCCGAATAGTTCTGATTGTCTTCCCCATAGTTTGGATCCCTATTACCCGAATAGATATCCGAACCTAGACCCGATTTGATTGCCGCCAACTACGATCTCAAGTACCCAACCCAATTTCATGCTTGTTAGAAATGTTTGGAATTGATTTCATGCTTGTTCCAAACGAGAATCACATCCATGTTTCAAAACCGAAAATGAAACAATTTCAAGATTCAATTTAAACGAAAACAAAAATCAGCGGAATTATAAGATCACATCTTTCTAAATAATTTCATTTTGTATTAACCAAATCACATGCATATTCGAATGTTTCTTATAAACATACGTACACATCCCATATATATCACATGTATAAGAAAACTCAATTTAAACGCACAATTGACCTGGCTCTGATGCCACTGTTAGGATCGGCAGGCACAGCGGAAGAATTTAAAAATTTTCATCGATTGTAATCGAGGATCTATCAACGGCGTTTAAACCAAGTTGGAAGAATTCATACCTTTTGATGATTCAGGGTTTTCACGATCTCTAGGAGCCAACACGTCAGGTCCACTCCCTCTACCGGTATTCACACGAATGTTCTCCAACCGAGACTGCGTGCTAGCGCCTCTAATGTCTCCTAGGGTTTCCCTTGCGGCTCTCAATTCTCATCTCTATCTCAGTATATCTGCTCTATCAAGTTTATAACCTATGAGGGTTATTTTGAAATTTCAAAATTAATCATCATTAATTTTGAAATTAATTAACTATTAATTATCTTAATGAGCTAATTAAATAAATTCAGTTTAAATTAATTCTGTCCAACAGTTTTAATTTAACCTATTTATTTAATCCAAATAAAGAGCCATTAGATTTAAGTTATCTTCATAAATTAAATCTGAGATACCATATCTCTATCATGTTAGTTATTAGATTTAATTTATCTTAATAAATTAAATTTAAAACTAACACAATATAATAATATCATATAATATATATACATACATATATATATATATAATATGTATTTCAAAAATACATATCTATATAATATTATTAACGAATTTTTTTATATTACATACATACATATATATATATATATATAAATATAAAATTTGTCCACCCTAATTAAACATTATCTCGTGTTGGGCCATTCTTGTGTGTGACCCTGTAGGCCCATATGAAGTTGGCAGTGGGCCAATAATTGTAGTAACCCACAAGTCGCAAGCGGCCTCTAGCAAGACATCATGACTACCCAATTTATATGAGGATCGTTAACACGATGCAACCTGTCATACAACCATGTCACGTCCCTTTTATCACACGATATATCGATCAAGGATGAGGCATGGATAATGTCATCCTCCTATTCCTAACCATTACTTTCTCGATTCCTAAGTAGTCTAACAATAGAAATGAAAATTCCTTTCCATTGTAGTATGTCCATACATTTCTCAGACTTACTCATCAAGGGGTCCAGTAATATCTCTCTACTAATATGAGGGACAAATTCCATCTTGATCATTCATATTCCTCTCCATGAAAAACCACCAAGCCCGATTGTAGCCTTTATTATCACCCGGTCAAAGGTGACTTTTGACTAGTTCAAATCTTAGCAACTCTCATGTAGGAATCCATGATGACCTTAGGTCAAAGAGCATTGTGACGTGGTTATACATGAGAAAAGCTTATGACTTGATCCATGCAGCTTTCTCATAGTGGGTCGGTCCAGCACATTGCTTACAAGTGCCTAAAACTTTGAATCGTATCCCCATATCTTATCAAAGTGATACTGATCTTGTTTCATCTCTGCTCCCGCATAGATGACCAACAGGGACATTTTAGGACAATCTTTATGAATTATCCAAGGATACAATTATCACAGTTAACATACAAATAATATGATAACAGAATGGAGAAATTTCATTAAATTAATAATGTTCAAAGTACAATGATTATGTGGCACAATTTCCAATAAAGTGCACTCGAGCAATGGCTTTGGTACTCGAGTGATAGAGCAACACTCACGAGTGAGAAAACATACTTCCTCAAGTATTGCCGCAAGTGATGAGCATAAGGTTGACTTGATGCGAGGAAATGTTGATGCACTTGAGTGAGCATCTTAGTATGCAAGTGAGGCCCCACAATACTTGCAAGTGTAAAATATCACTCTTGAAAAAGGTGTTGTCCAGAAGCTAAGCCTGAAGCTAAAATACAATGGTGTACTCGAGTGAGACATCGTCACTCTAGTGGGGACCTACATCACCTGTATGTGCAACATCAAACTCTTGAAAAATATGCTGCAATTGTTATCAAGAGACGTGAGCCCATAGTGCAAAATACGCAAGTACTCAGGTGAGACAAGATGTACTCGAGTGATGACCCACAACGCTTACTAGTGAGAAAATGCAATGTTGCTTTTTTGCATGGAAGTGCAAATCAGAAGCTGAAGCGGAAGAGGAAATATGATGTTGCACTCGAGTGAGGCCACTGTACACTGGAGTAGAGCTGGGAAAACGGGCCAGCCCGGCCCTACAGGGCCGGCCCTTCACGGGCTTGGGCCTAAACGGGCCGGCCCGTTTAGGCCCGTTTCCTAAAAAGTACTATATTTTTGAAGCCCGCGGCCCTACAGGGCTGGCCCTTCACGGGCTCGGGCCTAAACGGGCTTAAACTCATTTTAATTAAAATTTTTTTTTAAAGTTTTACAATTTATTTATTATTTTGCTTTAAATTGGTATACATTATTTTTAAAAATCATAAATTTTTAGTTAAAATAATCATCTAATGTCCAAATTAGCCTTTTTTTTTAAGTTTAAATGAATAAAACATTGTAGAAAATAAAATAAATCAAACCAATTAATAAGTGTTTGCCTGTTATTAATACTCTATTAGGAACTTAGGTGTCTCTCATATTGATAATTTGATATAATGATATTATATTTATTAATTTATTTTAAAAAAATATTAAACGGGCCTAAAAGGGCCGGCCCGCAAGGATTCAGGGCTGGCCCTACAGGGCTTGCGGCCCTACAGGGCTTGCGGCCCTACAGGGCTTGCGGCCCTACAGGGCCGGCCCTTTTAGGCCCGCTTCCATTTTCAGCCTCTAAATCATAGGCCCGGCCCTTGATGGGCTCGGGCCTAAACGGGCTCGGCCTGAATTCCCGGCTCTACACTGGAGTAATGCTATGGCAGAAACCAAAATGCAACAGACTTACAGTGATCAATCCAAACATAGGTCAATGTTATGTATTCACAAATTTTTCACTTGTTATTATTATTAAACATTATTTTCCATATGCTTCAAGTGTGAAACAAGAGATTGAAAGCCTGAATCAGAAATGCATATGGTAAGTAAAAAACGGTAGACATAATCATTTCATTCAAAGTTAACCAACTAAGCAAGCATGTTACAGACCTACCATGATATATTATCCAGAGATTTCAAACACACACATGCCGCTCTACTATGCTCTCCTCGACAATGGCTATCATTCTACAGACCAAAACCAATGTACTATAAACACAGAGTTTTAAGAGACCAGAAAGTAGAACATCAAAAGAAAACTTGTAGCAAACATTCACGAGAGTCTCTATTTTCATATCTTCTTTGTATTCATATTGTACTTCAGTTTTATCATATTTTGTGAGAGAGTCTATATACAGTTTAAATCATATTTTTATTTGATATCAAGGAACAGGGACCTTGAGAGGGTAGATATCCTTACAAGAGAAGCAGTTGATAGAATTCCTAGGAGTACTTTCTTCTATTAAGATGTACAAGGTGCAAGCAAGAGAGAACGCTGCTGCTCATAAGACTTATAGGGGTGTAAGCAGGAGAGAATGTTGCTACTTATAAGACTTGTCGTAAGGGGGAGAGAAAATGCTAGGCATTAGAATATTTCTGCTCGTAGTCCATACAAGGACGATTGTTGTCTTGTGGTGTTCTGAGAGCCCATTGAATCTTGGAAGAATAGTAAAAATCTCAGTAGGTCTTGATCTCTGAGGACTGGATGTACTGGACGTAGGCTTGGGTTTTGATCTGAACCAGTATAACTCTCTATGTGCTAATCTTCTCAACTTTACTCTATTTATAGTAATTTTCATATCACCAAATCAACTTAAACATTTATCACATCACCCAAATCACCCCCTCTTGGGTGATGCTTGCCTCTTTCATTACTACCTTATTCTTTCCGTGCCTGCTCGGGTACCTGTTTCTTACACTCAGGGCAGACATCAAATCATATAAATCATAATCAAAGATGGTGTATTATTCCCTATACCAATTCTTAACTCTAAGATATTTAGAGTTGGTTTTCATTTGAGACCTTTAGGCAGCATCGAGAAGCTTAAACAAATGCCTAAAGGGTTGGGAAGAACTAGACTAGAAATCACCTTTTGAAATTCAATATGCAGGATTTTTGGTGTTGGCCGCAGCCAAGCGCCTTTCTGGCCGTGGCTAAGGGAAGGTCAGAAGCTTTTGGGCTGTGGCTAAACCCTTTGGCCATGGCCAAGAACAGGTCAGAGAGTTTTAGGCCACAACCAAGGCCCCTTTGGCCGTGGCCAAGAATTGGTCAAACACTTTTAAGCTACAACCAAGAACCACTGGCCCCGTCCAAGAAGTAACCTATTTCTTGGCAACTACCAACGACCAAAACTTCTTACACACACATCGAAATGACACAAACTTTATATTATTTTAAAGCTTGCAAATCCTAGTACAAAACTAGAAATTTTCACAACTTTTTGACAACTTTTTCTATTTCAAACACCATGCAAAGTGTAAACCCCTGCCGTAATTATATCCAAAATACGCAATTAAAGTGAAATAGAGACCAATAAGAAACAAAACTACATTTTACAAACCCATATACCAGACGGGGTTTTCATAAATACCTTTCAAAATCATTCATAACCTGGTCTCACATTCACATTCCGAATACAATTACTACACAAAGATCAATCACATTTAAATATATCAGAGTACGCAATGTAATAATTCCGGCAATTCCGGATTACATTTATTAACTCAAGCTTTACAGGGCACAATCGCCCATACAAGCCCTCAGGTGGGTATTACACAAACCTTTCTCATAGACATAACAAATCCTCATCAACATACATGTAAACACATCCATGTATACAAATACACATCCCTACTATAATGATAACCAACTACCGAATCTTTAACTCGAAGGGAGTCCTCATCGCCCTTGTCTGCTTACTCCATCATCGATCTACTACCCTGTCTGAAAGGTTAGTAGGGGAGGGTGAGATTCGAGAGAATCTTAGTAGGAAACAGATACCTATATGCATGTATGATATGTGTTTAATGCATGACATGCTTGCAATACATAACTTATGCTCACACAATGACATATCTGCGTGCTCAATGTTTCAACAACATACTCATGGCCATAGTATAACTAGAAACAGAGCTACAATCATTCATACATGTTTCACATAATCAAGCAAAGCAATACATGCATCAAAACACAAACACAAATATCAAAGCATGCAAAAGAGGTAAGTTCCCTACACTCTTTCCACGTAAGCTCCAGCTCCGGCTACTCATGATCAGGGCGGACACCAAACCCTATAACCAAACAAGGACATAGGGTTAATCCCTTTTCCAATTCCGTAACTCTCAAACACTTAAGTTGGTTATCATTCACGACCTTTAGGTGGCTAATCAAAGCCTAAACATATGCCTAAAGGCTTGGGAAACACTAGACCAAAGATCACCTTTTAAAAGTCCAAAATGCTGATTTTTTGGGGGTTGGCCGCGGCCAAAATCTGCCTAGAAACATTTGGGCCATGGCCCAGAATCCGCTGGCCGCGGCCAAGAAAATCCAATTTCTTGGCTGAACTTCCAAAAATCATAACTAATTCCACAAAAATCGAAATGAGGTGATCCAAAAGCCAAATGAAAGCTAATCAAGTCCTCTACACAGGAAAAATATTGGCATTTACTAGAAATCACCACACAAATACAGAATTCTCCAAAACTCAAGACTGTCCCAAAACAGATTCCATTTTCGACCTCAAACGTTGGACAGCCATAACTCATAGAAGACAAAACGAAATGGCACAAATTATGTGTCCATTTTGAAGCTTGGGATGTGAACTTTAAGACTGGAAAGTTTCATAATTTTCAGACATCATTTGCCCAGTCAAAACGTCCACACAAACAGACTGTCCAGAACAGAACTTCAAGGGACAGATTTTCAGTTTTGCACCAATGATTCCAATGGTTCCCAAATTCACACCAAATACCATTTCCACATAAATTTACACAAGGAATCCATTGAAAACACCAAATCAATCAAATTCAAATCATATTGACATGTTACCACAACATGTCACACAAATCACAATTCAAACCACAACATCACAACTCTTCCAATTCAAGTTCCCAAATCAATTCCAATGACCAAATACCACAACATGGCACCATTTTCAACATAAAACACAACCCAATTCATCCAATCCAAAATTACAAGAAAATCAGGGCAAAATTCGAAATTCACAAAGCTCATCTACAAATCACAAAACTTAGATCAAAAGGCTTCAAATACTCACCTCTTCCTCTTTCCCAAACCAATTCTTTGATTCTTCATCTTTCCACTTTTGCTCAAGCAACAAAACACCTCCTCTCACAAATCTAAAACCATAGAGATGAAGCTCTCATCACTATGAACAATATTAAAGAAGAGTGTTTAAGCTAAAGAGGACCATAAACCAACCAAAATCTCACCTATAGTTTTCTCTTTCCTCCCCTTGTGCTTGGCGAAAATGGAGAACAAGAGAGAGAGAGAGATGAAGATGAAGATGATGAAGTGAGGATCAGTTTTTTGGGAGCCAAAACCGACCACATAAAGAGAGGAGAGAGGAAAAATGAGGTTTGACACTTTGACCTCATCCAAGGGCTCACAAAGTGCCAAGTGTCACTATCTTGAGAAACCTCACATGAGCTCACATAAGCTCACACACATGTGATTTCACCCCTTGATCTCTTGCACAAATCAATCCTAACCATTGATCTTGAAGTTACCAATGAGTTTCCTCTTCGGTAACTGACCACTTGGTCGGTAACTTTACCGTTTTGCCCCTGATTATGGCAATTCCTCTTGAATCACCACCAAACACACCATATCATTCCTTTTCTTCCACAATGCGCCCTCCCCTCTATTTTAAGTCAATTTAGATGTTAATCCATAATTGAACTTAAATATAGGATTTCGGCGTTGCTCACAGCACATACGAACCACATCCGAAACTCAAAGTACATCATATTCTCCAAAAGGGTTATTTATCACTAACCACATCTACTTTTGGAGTCATTATCTCTTAATCACAATTTAGGATCCTGCTAAACCAGGGCTTAGCAGTCCACTAATCTCAGGCTTATTCTCTAGTCTCAAGTCTCAGAATTCGGGGTATTACACAAAGTAGCTCCCCTACACAGAATTTCTATTGCCAAAATTTTCTGTTTTCAACCTAAGTTTCCAATGGTTCCAAAATTCTTATCCAAAATTACTCCCATGCAATATTTCACATTGAATCCAATGGAAATATCAAAACAACCAAATTCACATTCTATTTACATGTTCTGTTTTGGCACATTTCACAATAAAAACTCAAAATTGCCAAACTCCACATTCAATACTCCAAATCAATTCCATTGTCCAAAACATAACACAAGACACCATTGTAATAATCAAAACACAATGACTCTCTAGAACCCTAATATATACCAAAATTAGGGTAAAATTCTACAAATCCAAAGTGTTAACTAATGGTCACAATATATATGTCAAAAGGTTGCTTTTGATTACCTCTTCCTCTTTTTCTAGCTTGTTCTTTGATTCTTCAACCACCAATTTTCTTCGAACACTCAAACTCTTCCCCTTGAAAATCTAAAGCCATACACATAAAGCCATCATCAAGATAATCAAGATTAAAGAAGAGGTTTTTGGCATTTAATTTCATTCACAAGGTCAAAATGTAAGAAGAATACCTTAATTTCTTCTTTCTCTTTCCTCCTCCTTCTTGAACCAAAATAAGAGCTGAAGAAAGAGAGAGAGAGAGAGAGAGAGAGAGAGAGAGAGAGAGAGAGTAGATGATAAATGATTAGCTTTTTCACTCCCTCCATGGCCCTATCCGACTTAAAGAGAGAGTGAAGAGAAAATGAGTTTAAACTTTGACTCCATCCAAGGGTCTAAGTGATGCCAAGTGTCCTTATCTTGTAGCTTCTTACAAGTGCATGCAACCATATGATTATTCCCACTAATTCCATGAGCTATTTAGTCACACCACATACTCTTTTAATTATTAATAAATTTCCTCTTTGGTTGTGACTAATTGGCCGATAAATTTCTTTCTTCCTGTTTTGCCCCTGACTATAGCAATTTCAATTGGATTACCACTTAACACATTATTTGACCCTATTTCCTCATGCCATGTGCCCTCCCTTCACTTTTAATTCAATTTAGGCTTGGACATCATAATTGACCTTAAATACTGGGTATGGGCACTGACTACTACTAATTCAGGTCATAATTCACATTGTATTCTCTGAAAGTGTTTGTTTTACACTAATTACATTCACTTTTAGAGTCTTTAGCCCTTATACACATGTTGGGGCTTTACAAATTATGTATGAGTATAGAATCACTTTGATTGAATTAAAAAAAAAAGATAAGAATCGATGAGTAATAACAAAATTGCAAAACACTAGAATACGCTTCTGCAAGATTTTGAAATTTTAAGAAAAACCCACTCACCTACAAGTTCGAATCTTGTCTTGAGGTTGGGAATAGGAAGAGTTTTACAAAAGAATATTACTTAGTGGTTTGAATTCGCTGCGTAAAACTCATCAGAATGATTATGAAAAATATGGTGTTACATCTTGTATTTTCAAGACATGCTCTCTCTCTCTTTTTCTTCTTATGTTGGACAAAAATGGGGGATTTTGGAAGAGGATAATGATATTAAAATATCACTCTTCCACCTCCTTGAAATATTATATTAAATTGCTAATTAACATATGATTATTGATTTTTTGTGTCATCTTTTTCTATATGGCAAGAAAGGCTTCCAAATGGCATCATTTTTGTTCAAGTTTTGTTTTCCCTTCTCTTCCTCTGTCTTTGGCTGAAATTGCCCTTAATTATTAGGCAAAAATATAGCTTCTTGCTTTATTGGAAAATGACCAATTTGCCCTTTCATTTTTGCCAATTGTTGAATTAAATTATGGCTTCTTCCTTTCCCCTTGTTTTTAGCCCAAACTTGAAATTTTTATTGGGCCAATATTTTTGCTCTTCCATTCTCCAATTTGGTTTACAATATTAGGCCTTTAAGGACAAAAAAGCTGCACTCTTGTGTTTACACTTAGCCAAGTTGTATGTAACTACTAATTGCAATGTTTTTTTTGCCATTTTATGTGCACCAAAATTCACCATTTTATTCCTTATAATGTCACATATATACAAGGAATATTAGTGAATAAAAATTGGGATGTTACATGTTGCATATGGGATCTAAGATCTCTTCTTCTCCGGTGACCTCGTGCTTCCTTTGCCTTCTGATTCTCTCTCTCATGCTCTATTCGTTCTAGCTAGACAATGGGAGAATGAGACAAATAAGAGAGTGAATGGGAGAGGGTAACACATTAGAGTTTTGTAAGGGTGATAAGAAGACCATTTTACCCATCATTAAAACTTTTCTTTTCAGTTCAATCCTTTTCTCTATATACTAAAAAAACTAAATAATTCTTAGAAATTAGTCCTTAATACTTTAGTAGGATTTCCCTCCTCATTTAATTTCTTTAAGCCATAAAATAATCTCCCTAAACCTTTTAGGCCAAATAATAACCTCTAACTATTCTTCTAGATTTTCTCAAGAAATTAGGCCCTTAATTCCCAAAATTAGCTTTACAATCACCTGTAACTCTCTTTAGGAAACAAAACGCTCCACGAACACATTTTTTCCCAAAATAACTAGTAATAATTTTTAATTTAATTTTTTTGGCCTTTATATATATACAAGCTATTTCCTTATTAGCTTTCCTGAAATTCTAGCCTGAAAATAATATTTCAACCAAATAATTTTCTTTGGAGGCTCTTTAAATTTTAGATAACATCCCTAGGCCTTAAATAGCTTGATAAATCTCTTCGTAAAATTTTGGGATGTTACATTCAACATAAGGAGGAGACACTAATTGTGACAAAAACAAGGAAAAAGAGTAAGAACTTAGAAATTCCTAAGTTATAGGTTGATGATAAGAGAAAATGAAATATGCACACTACATCATACTTCTCAGTTGCTCTAACAATTCATAGTAGATGGCTATACAATGATTGAAGCATAATGGTTGTTACAGATTAGGAGTCACAAGAAAGAGCTAAGAGTTGATTTGTATAAAGGATTATCTGATACGGTGATAAGTGGAGAGACAAATGCTTCTTTAACATGCAAGATAATTATACTAGCCACATCATTCACTAGAGAAGCAAGGTATATGATACAAAATTACCAAGATGCAATGGCAATATGCAAAATTGTTGGCTATTCAGATCTTTTCATCACTTTCACTTGCAATCCTATATGGCATGAAGTAACTAGATATTGAGATCGTTATAATCTAATTCCTTCTGATTTCCTGACTATATTATTTAGGATTTTCAAGGTGAAGTTACAGTCCTTGATTAAGACTTTAAAGACAAAGAAGACATTTTGAGCAATACGTGCATGTAAGTCATACAAAATTGTGAAAATTCTAATAAATGATATGTTATATTTTGATCTTTCAATTGTTGACATGGATTAACAGAAAGTGTTTATGTAACATACTAATCATCACATTGTTTTATGCATGTGACAAAGGTATACATAATTGAGTTCTAGAAGATAAGTCTTATGCATGCTCATATACTTCTATTCTTGGACATGAAAGATGAGTTGATAGATGCAGATCTATTGTGACCAGGTTATTTAAGTAGAAATACGAGACAATGAGAAACACCTATTGCTTCATGAGTTGGTTAAGAAATTCATGATTCATGGTCCTTGCAGTATTAGCAAACTTAATGCTCCGTGCATGAAAAACCATAAATATAGTAAGTATTTCCCAAAGAAATTCAATAACAGTATAATGATAGATGAGGATGGTTATCCTACATATAGATGTAGGGATCATGGAAGTTCAATTGATTTAAAGGGTGTGCCGCTGGACAATCAATATATTGTGTCTTATAATCCCTTGCTACTACACATGTTTAGGCACATATTAATGTTTAAAAATATAACCAGTCAACTGTTATTAAATACTCATTCAAGTTTATTAGCAATAGGAATGATAGAGTTATTCTTGCAATATTTGATAGGAGCCAAGATGTAACTGAAAATAAGGTAATTGATGAGATACAACAATATTATAATTGTCATTATGTTTTTTCTTGCAAAGCCTCTTAGTGAGTTTTAGGATTTGATATCCTTCATAAGTATTCTGATATTGAAAGACTGAGCTTTCATCTACCAAATAAACATTTTGTTATTTACTCCAGTACAAATGATGTTGCTGAATTATTAGAAAAACCATACGTTAATAAGTCACAATTTCTTTCTTGGATGAAAATCAATGCTAAGGACAATTTTTCCAAGACTAATGCTCCATGCATGGAAGAGTCCCAAGAATATGGAGAGATAGAAAGACTCTAGGGGACTATGTGATGTAGCCCTACCAGGTAGTGGTCCCAATATGTGTAGTTAGTAGGATCAAAGTGTCGGTGCAGATGTGTATAGGACACATATACAATGCCATTGGGTTTGTAAAAAGATGCCACTTAGCTATGTCATAAGGTATGAGACTGATTAGTCTAGCGAAATATGTCGGTGTAGGTGTGTACATGGCATTTTCAGGGCAGACATGTGTACCCTGCGTTTTTGAAGTAGACACTGGTATGTGGCGCCATGTTTGGCCGTACATATACTATGACCTAACATCATTTAGCGAGCCTTGATATGTGTGTCATGATCCCAAGTAGACACCGATAAATTAACTTTATTAAAGTAGCTTTAATAAAGTAAGCAATGATTACTCATGACGGCATAACTTTTTTGTTGGCTAAATAAGAGCAAGACATGTGTCCCTTAATCATGACAAAGGACAAAGCCACTTTTGCATTGGCAAAATAAGGAAGTGACAAGTGTCCCTCATCATTACATTACCTTTATGCCTTTTATGTTGGGGTCCCCAAAGCGTGCCACCTAGCGCCTGAGCCTAGGGAATTCACCGGTCCCCGGTTTAATCCCATGAATAACATTTTTGAGTACTATACCTAGGAGTCAGGGGAATTCATCAGTCTTCCTTTCCCCTGACCAGAAGAAGGCTCCACCTAGGAGAGAGAAAGAGGAGACCAATTGCTTTTTGGACATATGGCAATCTTGCACTCTAATCTTTTGACACTTTGCAAGCTAAGGAAACATCAAATTTCAAGATCAAATCTCAACCCTTCCCTCCCCTTTAAGTGACATTTTGGCCAGCCATGGAAGGAAAGAGAAAAGAGAGAAAACAAATCACACAAAATAGAAAGAAGAGAGAAGGAGGAGGAATAGTAACATTTCCTAAATACTGGAGCCGATTATGACCTCGAAACACCGTTATGTTTGGTAATTCCTTCAGGAAACTTCTTCCACTCGCTGTAAGCTTCAATTCTTTGGTCTTAAATTTCTTATCTGAGGTGTTTTGTGTTAGTTAGTCAGCCGGAGTATTACCGAAATCAAGAACTAGTTATAGAATCGGATAGAGATACGTATAAGCTACGATTTGAATCGTTTGGTTTGTTATTTGGATGAGTTTTTATGAGGATGGAATACTATTCATTTTTCATCTAGGGGTATTTTTGAGGTTTAATCATGGTTTAATCATGTGTTTATGGTTAAATGATGATTTATCATGATTTTGGAAGTTTATGTTTAAAGATGCCTGAATTCATTTTCTAGAGGCCGTGAACTTGTAACTTGGTTTTGATCAGTTAAACTTCATCCAAATGCTATGAAATTTTACATGATTAAAGTAGATATCCTAGGCTTTAATTGGATAGGTAATATGAGCCATTCAGACTAGTAGATTAAAAGTTATGATTTTTCAAAAGGTGACCTTGATTTTGGAATGAAATCTGTGGCAGTCTGTGTTTGACGAATTTCTGGAAAATGTGTGGCTGTAATCAATGCTCTGTGATATTTTTCACTAAATTAGGACTTAAAGAGATTTTATAAAACCTAGAATCAATCCATTTGGATTTTTGTAGAATTAATTATGAATTTCCAAAATTTGGTCTAGAAAATTGGAGAATTCTAGGGGCAGTGATCAATTAAGTGAGATATTGTATTGATGTGTGTCCAAAAGTGTAATAGCTATGTCTGTCCCTGAAACTAGACTGATTAGGGGTCACATAGCCTTTAGAATCATCTTAATTGGAGTTTCCTAGACAAAGTTATGAATTTTCAAAGATTATTGAAAATTCTGGAAGATTTTGGTAATTAGGCTAAAATAAGAAAATAAGGGTAACTAGTAATTAATTTGAACTTCAATTGTTAAGTAAAGCCCATAAATTTAGTGTAGGCCTATTAAATACCCATTGGGCCTAATGTGTTAACTTTAAGGTTAACCAACCAAGTTGTCTTGGGTTATTAAAATTTGAGATAAGTATGTGCCCAAATAAGAAAGACAAGTCTTAGAGGTTAAAGTAGCCCTTTGGATATTTATTCGTTATGGCTCTAATAATATGGTCATTTATCTAGAGCCATGAGATGACAATAAAGAAGAATGGGAGAATTTCCAAACAACTTTAATGGTTGGTATAATCCCCCACCTTGATAACCGTAATTAAGATTTAAAAATGCGTAATTTAAAGGAATTAGAGACCGACGATTACGTTTTCCTCAAATCTCTTTTCTAAAATTCATTCAACATGGTCTCAGATTCATCTTTCAAATCTAATTACTCTGCGCAGTTCAATCATATTCATACATATCAGAGTGTATAGCCAAATTCCTGGCAACTCCCGGATTTCATACATGTATAAACTAAAGGTTGTAAGTTCCAACTAGGGGATTACATGACCAACATCAACGTAATATCTACATTTCAAAAATAAACAGTAATATCAAGTCCAAAATAGATAACCAACAACCTAACAACACATCTCTACAAGATCCTAGCCGCTCCTGGTGGTTCGCTTCTCCTTGGAGCCACTTGCCCTGTCTGAAATGTTAGTCAATGGAAAGAATGAGATTCAAAAGAATCTCTGTAGTAACAAATCACTCATACAGTGTATAAACACATAGCATATATGATCATGTTAAGCAGCATCACAATGTATCATGGCTTTCACCATAAACAACAGCACTCATGGCTGTAATCCTATGCGTCAGCTTTCGCTGCGATCTCTATGTATCACAAGGTATCACTATGTGTCAGCTTGTGCTGTGAACTCAAAGCATCACAATGTATTCACAAAGTATTCTCAATGCATGACAAACATACATACAATGTTTCACACATAGTATAAGAGAAAGAGTCACTACCTGGTTCTTTCCGAACGTGCTCTGGCACGGGTCGTTCACAAACAGGGAAAATATCGAATCCTACAATTCCAAATGCACAATTTAGACACTTCCATAGTGTTTCTTGGGGTTATATGAGTCTATAATGAAAATTTACAAAAATGCCCCCGGGGACCCGGCCAGGGCCCGCCGTACCCGGTCCGGTTGCACTTTTCCTGAAATTCTAATCTGGGCTATCCTAACATATTTCCGCCCAAGGAATCCATTTCTGGACTCAAAATTATCAAATTCAATGTAAAATTACAAATTTACCCTTGGCAGCCCTACTTCAAGGGTTTTAAGGGCGTTTTCGTAATTATGCTTTTTCGGCCTTTTCCGAAAAAGTGACCAACTGTAACCCCACCTAATTTTTGCTCCTGAACTCAATGGAACCATCAAATCATTGAAAATACTAGAGCTGACCGAAATTTATGAGCTCTTCGAAGAAAATCGGGGTTTTACGATTTCGGCTCCGTAAACGCGTCCTTTCTACTTCTAACCACTTTATTAACCATTACATTAGGTTAAAACTAAAATTAAGACCCAATTTGGGCAGCATAACCCCTAGGCCATATCATTTCCAAACTTTAAAACCAATGGCAATCTGGCGAAATTTCACCTATTAAATTGCCTACAGCAGCTAGAATAAGCAATATACGAAAGTTTGGAAGTTACCTCAAGCTCCCACTAGCTTTTCCCAAATTTGGCTGAACCCTAGCCTCTTTGAACCATGAAATTCTTTGCTTCAAAACATCAAAGAATAAAGAGGAGTAGCTTAGAGTCGGAGTTATACGTGTTAGGAGTTAAATCGTCGGAGAAATCGGCTTACCTTGTGAGATTTCTTCCCTTTCTCTCTCTAAACTCTCTCACCTTCTCTCTCTTGTTTCAGGTCTGGAATAGCACAAAAGTGGCTGGAGAAGGAAGGCTGATGGTATTTAATATAATATATTATATGATATTTAATTATTGATTAATTTCCAACAATTTCGGATTTTTCAGAAATTCTGGCAAATTTCTGCCCAAACTTTGAAAAATCATAACTAATTCTAGAAACATTGAATTGGAGTGATTCCAAAACATATGGAACCCTTATTGAGTGTAGTTTTATGGAAAAATATAGAATATTTCTGCATGGAATCACAAAATTCCCAGAATTTCAATTTTTGCATGCTGTTCCAGAAAATAATTAATTTCGCTGGGAAAACTTCAAAAATCCATAACTCTTAGCTCAAAAATCAAAATGATACAAATTATATGTCCATTTTAAAGCTTGACATGTGAACTTTAAGAAAGGAAGATTTCATAATTTCTAGACACCATTTGCCTATTTAAAATGTCCATACAAATCGGCTGCCCTGTACAGAGTTTCAACTTTTGCACAATTGTTCCCAATGGTTCCAATTTCACAATAAACACTCTCCCCACATGAATTTTTACAAGGAAGCCATTGGAATCATTAAAATATCCAAACTACCATCACACATTCTCTAAAAGTGTTTATTCAACAATAATTACATCCACTTTTGAAGTCATTAGCCCTTAATCACTTTTTGGGATATTACAGTTGGAAGAAAAGGTACAAGAAGGGAACTTAAGAACAAAAGGTAGTATAACTTTCCTGACTTGCATTTACTTGATAAGTATGCTTATGCATTGATGTGTTTAATTGCTTTGATAAATGGTATGAAGCATGTATGAATGATTGAAGCTCTGTTTTTACTTATGCTATGGCCATAGGTCTAATATGTAAAGCATTGAGCATGCAAGTATGTAATTATGCTGGTATGAATATATGTAAGCAAGCATGTCATGCATTGAGCTTGAATCTTGTATGCCTAGTTAGCAAAGTTTGCTACTGAGATTCTCTCAAATCTCACTCTCCCTCGCCCAACCATATAGGCAACTGAGTATAGAAGAGTAGTGCATGCATGACGCTATACTAGGAAAGAAGTTGGAATAAAGAAGAGAAGAATTATTGACACACTAGTCCGTTATGTAAATTAATAAATTAGATTTGGTTAACTGTATAACCCGCGTAACAAATGAATTAATTATCCAAGGTGATAATTGAATTAGAAATGGGTAATTACATGATATAAGCCCATTAGTTAAGAAACCTTCCGCACATAAAAATGAGCAAAGAAGTACTCTAATTAAGATAATAAAGAGATCAATTAAAAAATGATGGGTTACGAAGAAGTTATGAACCACTTTATGATATTTTTTGAAAAGTTTTAAATTATTCAAAAAAACCCACTCAACTATAGGTTTGAGTCATGTTTGGAGGTTGAAAATTGAAAGAGTTTTGGAAAAAAATATCGATTAGTGGTTTGAATTCGTTGCGTAAAACTCATCAGATCGATTTTGGTAATAAGTTGTGATAAAGACTAAATTCTAGTGAAAGATTTCTTTTGGTCTTTTTGTGGGTGTTGTGTTTCTATTCTTTATAAGGAAATTTTATTTAGACAAGTCTTCTTTAGTAACCTTCAGAAAACTAGACACTTGAATGAAAAATTTTAGCATAATATTTTATGACTAGACCTTGCCACTCTTTTTTTTCATGGTTTAGTTAATAAGGGACGTCAATCAAGCAACCCCTACCATATTTTTGTCCTTTACCTTTGATTTTGGTTTTCTTTATGCATCTATATACTTGGAAGTATGCATTTGTTATGGCATTCAGATGAAAGTGAAAGAAAGAGAGAAGATTAGATACAGAAAAAAACATAGGAGTTTAGAGAGAGAAAGAGAGAGGAGAAGAGAGGAATTTTGAATAATTCCTTATATCTCTTAATTGGGTCGAAAGTAAATAGAAGTAATTATAGTAGGGGTAGTGAGGTATTTATAATGATATACCCTTACTTAAGCCTTCCTTCAGTGCTTAACGCCCTAATAGTCATATTAGGAATAACTAACTAACCAATGAACTAACTAACATTTAAATTCTTATTTATATTCCATAACATTGGCCCCTTGATACAGCCCTTCTCCTCAAGGGTTTGGCACTTGAAATTGTGTAAACTGTTTCTGCAAAATAAATAATGAAACCCAAGTGACTTCCTCATCCGTAGAGCCTTGCTACTGAACTAACACTTCAGTGATGATAAGATGCTTCTTCCTTTCAATACCCCTTTTCGATATCTTCTTTGGATATAATAAACTAGGGATTACATGCCGATCAATATGAGGATAATGCTACTTCATACTCAGATCTGAGCATAATTTCAATAAAGATACATGAAAAGTAGAGTGGATTCTTGTTTCAGGGGTAAATCAAATTTATATGCTACTAGCCCTACCCTTTCCAGCACTCTCTATGGACCATAAAATCCGAAAGCCATCTTTTGGTTGCTTCTTGTAGGTACTGATATTTGGTAGTAAATGTTAGATCAAGGTTTCACCCAAGAGGGGGGTGAATTGGGTGATACTAGAATTTCTTTCGAAAATATAAAACTTTGACAAAAGAATTAAAATAGTAATGAGTAAGGAGAAATATCACCGAAGTGTACACCGGGAGTTATACTGGTTCGGTCACAACCACTTTGACCTACGTCCAGTCCTCAGAGCTTCTCTGAGAATTTCACTATAGCTTCCAAGATTCAGTGGGTTCTTGGCACCTCAGTACAAGCAAGTTCCTTACACCTGGACACTCGCTCCCCCTTACAGATTGTAATCCAATCCCAACTCAAGGTTCCACAACCTTAAGTTATCTCAATAACAAATATTGAGTTTGAATGAAATATCTCTCTTACAGAGTAAATGATAATCACTGAAGCATAGAAATACAATTTCAATGTGAAAACAGAGCAATGAACTTAATGATACGTTCGTTTGTGTGCTTTGTTGTTCTTCTCTGTTTGGATGTTCCCATATATATAGATATGTTGGTGATGACTGTTGGAACATTTTCTTTCGTCCGTTGGTGAGTACGCAGCCACTATTGACTTTTCAAGTTTTTGAAAAATATCCGTTGGCGGTGGTTGGCATTTGAACGTTTCTTTTGACTTTCATCTCTTGATATGATTTCTTCATTGTTTATCTGTAAATAGACTAACAATACTAATACAATGAAAGGTTAATCATATAGAAAAGAATATAATGTAAGTTTGAATGATTTCTAAATTTCTGGGTATGCTTACTCGAGTAGCTCCTCGAGTAACCCTTGAAGTTTACTCGAGTAGCTCCTCGAGTAACATCGAGAAATCATTGTTTAATTGAAAGTCAATGAAGAGAAACAAGATTACTCGGGTAGTGCATGGAGTAAATTAAATTTCAGACCTTTGGGAATAGTTATTTACTCGGGTATCTACTCCAGTAATGCTTTTGCAACTTCATAGATTACTGGGGTAACACCTCGAGTAATCCTTTAAAAAACTTTTGATTACTCGATGCTCTACTCCAGTAATGTTGGCAGGATTTCAAGGCCGAGAGCAATTACCTTGTTACTCGAGTAGGGACTCGAGTAATGCATTCATTTTTGCATAGGTTACTCGGGTAGCTCCTCGAGTAACTAAGACTTTTGAGCATGATTTACTCTGGTAATGACCTGAAGTTTACTTTGAAAATATTTGTGCATACTGGGGTACTTACTCGAGGAATCCACTTAAAATAAACCATGAAAAACTTGTATACTAGAGTAAGTACTCGAGGAAGATAAAACAAAGAGAGATCAGGTTAATCGGGTACCAACCTCAAGTTTTTACTTACTTTAGTATGTTACTCGGGTAGCTCCTCGAGTAACATTGGCAGTGGTACAAATTGCTGAGAGTTACATATTTTCAGAACAGAGTTACTCGAGTAGCTCCTCGAGTATCATGGGGAAACTTGAAGGCAACTGGAAGTTTTCACAGGGTTACTCGAGTAGCTCCTCGAGTAACATTAGCAGTGGTACAAAAATGCCGAGAGGTCCATATTTTAGGAAACACAGGTACTCGAGTAGCTCCTCGAGTATCATTGGGAAAACTTGAAGGCAACTGGAAGTTTTCACTTGGTTACTCGAGTACCTCCTCGAGTAACATTAGCAGGCCGAGAGCAACCTCAAAATTTTACCTGGTTACTCGAGTAGCGCCTCGAGTAATGGTGGCAGGTTACTGGAAGTTTTCCTTGGTTACTTCAAGTTTTGTCTCATTACTCGAGTAGCGCCTCGAGTAATGCCTTAGAAACTGTACTTCTGATCTAGTTCCTCAGCATTTTCTCTTGGCCAATCTTCACTACTTCCATGCTTACCTCAAGTAAGACTTGTTCCTGTCATTACTTAGCTCAAACTTGATTATTAATCATTTCTCTTTCAAACCATACTTTTGTTATCATCAAAACATGAGGTCTAACAGTAAGGTTGCAGCTTGAGAAGTACCCATTGTCCAACCTCAAATTCCCTATCAAACCTCTTCAAATTTGCCTTGCCTTTGGCTTCATAGTGTTGTCTGATTTATATAGGTAATGCTTCAAAACTACAATAATTCTTTCTCTAGCTTGAAAACTTTAATCCATAGCCTCACTGTAGCTGACCTAGGCACATAGGGAACATAAAATAAAGGATTTTGACCATATAAAAGCTCATCAAGTACAATAATTGGTGTTATACCACAACTCACCTAAGGATAACCATTGACTCTACTCTTTAGGCACTTCCCAACACATGCAACGCAATTAAGACTCCAAATATCTATTAAGAACTTCAGTTTGACCATTACTCTAAGGATGGTAAGTAGAGGAGAGACTTTACTGCACTATCAAGACCTTTAAGAACTCTTTCTAAGAATAGCTAAGAAAGAGTGGATCTTGATTACTCACAATCTCTATAGGAGCACCATGCAATTTGTAGACTTGATCTAAGAAAGCTTGTGCAAGTGTAGAAGCTCAATAAGGGTGAGAAAGAGGGATAAAATGAGTATACTTACTCATTCTATCAACAATCACCCATATGACTTCTTTACCTCCATATTTAGACAAGCCTTTTATGAAATCTATTGGTATCCTTTCCCACACTTTGCTTGGAATTAGTAATGGATTGAACAAACTAGGTGTAATAACAATTTCATATTTTCATCTTGCTTATGTATCACAGTCCTTGACAAAATCCTTAACACCTTTATGAAGATGTTTCTACTAAAATAGACCTTTAACCTTGTAATAGGTCCCTTGAATACCCGAATGATAACCTCCTTAAGAGCTAGCATGAACCCATTCCAGCAGGTTTTGCTTCAAAATAACGTCATTACCAACAACTAACTGACTATTCTTCCTCAAATATGTGTTATTCAAAGAAAACTTCTTGAGGACACCACCTTTCTCTTTCAACTTAGCTATAATGGTTGTTATATTATCATTAGATTCCCAACTCTTCTTAATTTCTTCAATCATATTTAGTTGAGTAAAATTCTATTTTGGCCTTAATCACTTTTAATGCAAAAGTTATAATGATATAACAAAATAGTTTTCGTCTATAAGAGGTATGAAAGTCTCTCTCACACGCACAATATTATCTATCCATTCCATTTCCTTAATGTTTATCTACTTTTTACAACATCTAACTGTCAACATGTGCTTTGGAATTGTGAAAAGTAAAAAATGTTATAACAAACCTGAACTAAAATGGAAATTGAATGCCTTTTTTTGTTTGTATTATATTCGTCTGCACTATTGTCAATCGAGACGTATTGATAGCATAACCTTAAGCCTATCATTCAAATTTTAGATCTATCTTATTCAAAGACCAAGTCAACTTTAAAATGTTTTGTCAAGGCACTATATCCATATACTTTTCAAATACTATTTACATGATGTTTTCTTAAATTTAACTATTTGTTTCAGTTGTTGTTGACCTTGCCCTCTAATTCTCATTATATCTCTTACTTTTACTTGAATCCACATTACATGATGTCATTGCTGCTTAGTTTTTCATTCCTCAAGTAAAATATCAGCCCTTTGATTCTCATTATATCTTTTGCTTTTCCTTGAATCTAGCCACCTTATCTACTTCTATCATTCCATCTAGGGACTTAGTAGTTGATAATGCCTATTTCTGAGATACTATTGAGCCTTTAAACATTTGTTGTAGATTTTGTTGACCATGCCTAACAATACATTTGGTAAGCTTTCATTTTTCCCCAAAAATTCCCTGTTGTCATCTTGGATTTATTACCTACGTGGGTTGCTTTACTCACACATCATTATCACTTACATGTTGCCAACATGGGCTTCATCATTCAATATTTCCCAAGTTAATTGTGGAGCCAAAGTTTTAAAGAATCACTCTATTTCATACCATTATTTGATATTTAAACCACCTAGCTATAAGTGTCTTCAAATCTGTCATTTAGTTAAGAAGATTGAGGTTTTTCCAAACCTTTAACAAAAGAGTTGTGTTATCATATCCAACATGTCTACTTCTTTGCTTAAGGATTTGCATGATGGCTATGACATATGGACTACAGTTGTTCGAGTTTTTAGGAAATGGAATGCCTACCAAAAGGTTACACCCATTGAGATTTTTTTGGTTCCTTCTTGTTGGTTGATATTGAGGTATATTTTGAGGGCAAGTTTGAGTTAACGGTGGCAAAGTGGCCTTTTTTCAAGCTTGCTTTTAGAAATTTAAGTTATGGTAGAAGTTAGATAATGTAATGTGATTTATGTTTGGATTGATAGTGGCAAAAGTAGCCTTTGTTTAAAACTAAAACTTGTTTAGATGATTATTTTAAAAACAAGTTTAAATGGAAAATGACTAAAACGGACATGAGTTTTTATTAAATGTATTCAATTTGATAATTGATATATTATTGAGAAAAATTTGTAAATACTAATAAATACTTAATTAGAGATTTTTAATAGATAAAAATTTAATAAATTACAAATAATAAGAATCTTAAACTTTTTTACTAACTAATATTATATTACTAAAATTAGAATTAATTTTTTACCAACATTTTTTACTAGCAAATATTTCTTAGCAACCTAAAGTTTAACAATACATGTTTGATAAAAAAAATATTATATATCTCTTACCTTTTTACACCAATAGTCTCATTAGTTAGAACAAGACAAAGAGGTGGGGACATGATGGAGTGATAGTATAATGGAGGAGGCAATGAGGCATGATGTGGGACCTATGGCCACTTTAAATCTCACCATAAAAAGCAACAAATTTGGTCTTCAGCATTGATGTGGCTTTTATGGCAAAAGCAAGATATCATTAACATCTTCCCAAACATCACTCATTTGCCAAAAGCATCTTTTTCCCCCTCTTGATGTACATTTAAGGGTGGGAAACATGTTCTTAAACAGGCCCTGAATACTCACCAATTCCTAGCTTGTGTTTTTTTAACATGTCATTACAATATAAAGCTTGTGGTACATATTTCGGTCCTCATTAAGTTTACAATTTTGATCATTTTGATATATTTTTATCTAAGGAAACAAGAATCAGGCAAGTGTTCTGAACAGATATATGCATCTATAACTGTTGACCTACTACTCATCCTTTTAAGATAACATTCTAGCCTTGCACATCTATCATAGAAGAAGATGCTGCAATACCACTATACTCATACTCATTCAAATCTATCTCTGAGATCTTCAACCTTGATGAAAAGGAACAAATTGAATACATATTTGTGTTAGGATCGGCAGGCACAGCGGAAGAATTTTAAAAATTTTACCAATCCTAATCGAGGATCTATCAACGGCGTGTAAACCAAGTTAGAAGGATTCATACCTTTTTGATTCAGGGTTTTCACGATCTCTAGGAGCCAACACGTTAGGTCCGCTCCCTCTACTGGTATCCACACGAATGCTCTCCAACCGAGACTGCGTGCTAGTGCCTCTAATGTCTCCTAGGGTTTCCCTTGTGGCTCTCAATTCTTATGTGTATCTCAGTATATCTGCCCTGTCAAGTTTATAACCTATGAGGGCTATTTTTTCAAATTTTAAAATTAATCATTATTAATTTCAAAATTAATTAACTATTAATTATCTTGATGAGCTAATTAAATAAATTCAGTTTAAATTAAATCTGTCCAACAGTTTTAATTTAACCTATTTATTTAATCCAAATAAAGAGCCATTAGATTTAAGTTATCTTCATAAATTAAATCTGAGATACCATATCTCTATCATGTTAGTTATTAGATTTAATTTATCTTAATAAATTAAATTTAAAACTAACACAATATAATAATATCATATAATATATATACATATATATATAATATGTATTTCAAAAATATATATCTATATAATATTATTAACGAATTTTTTTTATATTACATATATACATATATATATATATATATATAAATATAAAATTCGTCCACCCTAATTAAACATTATCTCGTGTTGGGCCATTCTTGTGTGCGACCCTGTAGGCCCATATGAAGTTGGCGGTGGGCTAATAAATGTACTAACCCACAAGTCGTAAGCGGCCTCTAGAAAGACATCACGACTACCCAATTCATATGAGGATCATTAACATGATGCAACCTGTCATACAACCATGTCACATCCCTTTTGTCACATGATATATCGGTCAAGGATGAGGCATGGATAATGTCATCCTTTTATTCCTGACCATTACTTTCTCGATTCCTGAGTAGTCTGACAATAGAAATGGAAACTCCTTTCCATTGTAGTATGGCCATACATTTCTCAGACTTACTCATCGAGGGGCCCAGTAATATCTCTATACTAATGTGTGGGACAAATTCCATCTTGATCATTCATATTCCTCTGCATGAAAAATGACCAAGCCCGATTATAGCCTTTATCATCACCCGGTCAAAGGTGACTTTTGACTAGTTCAAAGCTTAGCAACTCTCATGTAGGAATCCATGATGACCTTAGGTCAAAGGGCATTGTGACGTGGTTATACATGAGAAAAGCTTATGACTTGATCTATGTAGCTTTCTCATAGTGGGTCGGTCCAGCACCTTGTACTCTTGCAAGTGCCTAAGACTTTGATTCATATCCCATATCTTATCAAACTCATACTGATCTTGTTTCATCTCTGCTCCCACAGAGATAACGGACTAGGGACATTTTAGGACAATCTTTATGAATTATCCAAGGATACAATTATCACAGTTAACATGCAAATAATATGATAACAGAATGGAGAAATTTCATTAAATTAATAATGTTCAAAGTACAATGATTGGCCCTTTGGGAATAATTTCCAACAATTTGGTACTGTAAACTACATACTTCTACTCTTCTTATCATTTTCTTAGTCCAAACTTTTTATAAATCTACAGAATTTGTTCTCATATCCAACGTAATACTTCAAGTAGTTTGAAGGCACCGTACTATCTTTGCAAATGTTATTACATTCATTAGCTGCATTGGTACCTTGGTATAAGATCATAAAGACAATGAGACAAAGTACATGGTGTAGATGGTTTTGGTTGGTATCGAGTGGGAACCAAATCCTTTTTAATATTTTCAATTTATCTTTTTTATTCTTTTATAAGCTTTTATGGTTAACACATGGTTCTCTGTAGAGGAAATGATATAAAGTATGTACTATAGTCTGAGTATACCTCAGATGCATACATGGCTTAGTTGTAGAATCATGACACTCCTAATATTGTCTTGTTAAATCTAGCTAAGCTTGGTTGGACTGAAGATAGTAATAGTCTCATCTTTATATTAGCTTTGATATCAAGTATTTCTCATGATGTAGATTGGTCTTTTCTTTGTATTGTGACCCCTATTTTGACTCAATTTGTATTTTTAAATCATTATTTGTGCAAAAGGCATCAAATATGTAGTTCATTTACTGCTACAAGGTTTCATTTAGTCCTATGATTAAAGAGGTCAATGATTTAATTGAGAGGTGAACAAGCTACAACACACATCTAATAGCAGTCATCATTGTATACTCAACTAATAACTTATTATTGTGGGGAGAAATTGTGTAACATCCCACTTTTTATTAACCAATATCCCTTGTATATTTTTGACATTAAAAGAAATAAAATGGTGAATTTTTGGTGCAATTGTATCGGCAAAATATTGAAAATAGGGGCTACATGAAGTTGGGCTAAGTTGAGACATAAAAGTTTAAATTTTTGTCGCATTAAAGGGCTACAAAATTAACCCAAATTAGAGCATAGAAGAGCTCAAATGTTGGCCCAATTAATATGCTAAATTTTGGCCCAAACAAAAGAAAAGGAAGAAGACCCAATTTAATACAAAAATGTAAGGGTAAAATAGTCATTTGGCTAAATAAAAATTAAAAGCCAATATTTTCCCTTTCCTTATGGTGTTGGACGGCCAAAAAGGAAGAAGTAAGGGGAAAATAAATATTTAGAGATAAATATGTCAAGTGGAAGCATTTTGGGCCAAGTAAAAAGGAAGAATAGAAGTCAAAATTAACATGTGATTATTAGCATTAAAATAATAATATGTTAAGGAGGTGGAAGATGATATTTTTCAGAGATCATTATCCCTTCAAAAGGCCTCATTTTTAGCCAACACAATAAGCAAGAGAGAGAAAGAGTGTTTTGAAGAAGCAAGAACACATAGGAGAGCAAGAAGCAATCAAAGTCAGTTGTTCTTGCCTTCTAGTTCATGGGAAACTCCCTCTAATCTCTATGCTTTCCTGAACCACACATGTAGCAAGCACAAACTCAAGGAAAAGAAAGAGAGGGACGGTTGTTGAGAGCTAAAGAGAGAGATCAAAGGTAATCTCAAAAACCTTGCTTTCTTGATGATTTATGGTTGCTTATTGTTGTTGTGGCTGATTTGTGGCTTTGTATTGGTTGAATTTGCGATTTGGGATGCTTAAACCTTAAGGTAAGGTGCTGCCCATTTTTTGAATAATTATGTCTACGAGATGTTTAAGTGGGTAAATAAGTTATTAGAAGTGAAAGGAACGAGTTGATTAAATAGAATCATGAAATTTCATTTTCCCAAAGTTTTTTAAAAGTTTCGGCCAGTAGCTGTTTAGGGAGTTAGAGTTTGGATTTGGTAAATTTGATGGTTCCATTGTGTTTAGAATTGAAAATTGTGTAGGGAATATGTAAAATATGAAGTGTGAAGGCTTTAGGGTGTGAAATGACAATTTTACCCCTAAAACTCTAATATAGGGCAAGGGCATCTTTGTCATTTGAGCATGAATTTTCCAAATCTAAGATCAAAAATAGATTCTACACACAAAATTGTGTAGGAATAGCTAGGGTCTTAATTTTTGGTATAGTACAGCTGGATCGGGTATAAAGGAGCTTAGACCGAGTCTCTAAGGGTATTTTGGTCATTTTGATATTTTGAGTCAAGATAATGAACAAAATAAGTTTAGAATGAGACATGAATGAGTAATAACTTATTTGTTGTAAACTTGGAATTTTAGGACTTTATTACTAGATGAGCCGGAACATGGATATTAGACTGATGAACAAGTCAGGAGAGGGCAATTCAGGTAGTAACTCTATCTTTCATACACTTTGTGATTGTTTATATGCTGTATGTATGCCATATTTTGTAATATGAATAGTGCTTGACACACAATGTCTACCTGTGGTGTGGGAAAAACACAATTACTGTCCGATAGGAAAAGCACATGTACCAGCCAGCCTAGTATGACCCAACTATGATATACAAAGTATGAACAGAACCGAGATGTCGTCTGAAGCTAGTTGAGGTGACAGACAAGTAAGGGACCAAACAGTCATTTGGCCCTAAACAGTGTGCATAAACAGGTTACAATACGATTTTTTTGTTATACTTTGTGGTGCATTGCATATTTATTTATCGTATTTTATATGATTGATTGCATGTTACTACTGAGATTCGTATGAATCACACCCCTTTCCAAAAATTTAAAATTTATTTAGCTGAAGGGAGCGATTCTATGGGCAAAGTTGTGGATACCAGCAACTAAGGGTTCTAGTACAGATCAAGTTGTTGTTGGTTATCTGTAGCTTTATTTTTTTGTCTTTTGGCCTCTGTATATATTTTGTTCAAACCCTAAGGCAATTCCTCTAAATGTAATCAAGTACTATGTATCAATATACTTATGCTATTTCTATATGCATCATTAACTACGCATGGTTACTCTGTTAATTATCAAAATGTTGAAGGGTTTGACATTTTTTGTATCAGAGCATGACAGTTGTAATACTCTAGTTTCATTATCGTTCTAATGAGTCTTTCGTAGTGAATCTGAACCACTAAGTGATATTTCTTGGTAAAAATTTCAAATCCCAACTCCAAAAACAGGATTCAAACCTTTACTTGAAAGGGGTTTTCTGAATAACTTAAAACTTTTCAAAGATTATTCACCGTGGTTCCCTACTCATTGTGACTCATCTTTCCTTAATTCTCTTTATTATCTTAATCAGAATGATTCTTTGCTCATTTTTATGTGCGGAAGGTTTCTTAACTAATGGACTCATATCGTGCAATCACCCACTTCTAATTCAATTATCACGTTTGGATAATTAATTCATTCGGTATGCGAGTTATACAGTTATCTATTGCAAATATATTAATTTAAATAACAGACTAGTGCATGAATAATTCTTCTCTTCTTTATTGCAACTTCTTTCCTGGAATAGCGTCCTGCACTCCTTTTTTGTGCTTAGCTTCCTATATGGTTGGTGGGGGAGGGTGAGATTTGGGGGAATTTCAATAGCAAACATTACAGACAATACATGTATGATGAATGCTAGTGTATGATATGCTTGCCTTACATAGGTTCATGTTCGTATAGTGATATTTTGCTTGGTCAATGTGTCATGCAACATACTTATAGCCACAACAAAATCAGAAACAGAGCTTTATTCATTCATACATGCTTCACATAATCGAATAAAGCAATATAACAAATCAATACATAGCATAAACATCACATACATACAAGTAAGTAAATTCAATACCTTTTATCTTTGAGTCCTGTTTTTGTTCCTTTTCTTCCAACCGCTGAAGTTGCTTACATTCCTCTTCTTTGTCATCTCATGGCCCTAGATAAATGGCTATATTACTAGAGCCATGACAAATAAATGTTCAATGGGCTACTTTAGTCTCTAGGACTTGTCTTTATTCTTTGAGCTCATACATGTTCCAAATTTTAATAACCCAAGACACTTTGGTTGGTTAACCTTAAAGTTAACTTATTAGGCCCAATGGGTATTTAATAGGCCCACACTAACTTTATGTGCTTTACTTAACCATTAGAACCTAACCTTATTACTAAATGACACTAGTTTTTCAGTTTTGCATAATTACCTAAAAGCTAACAGAATTTTCAGTTAATTTTGAAAATTTATATCGTTTTCTAGGAAACTTCGATTAGGGTAGTTCAAAACTCTATATGTCACTCATTAAGTCTATTTTAAGGAAAAAATCCTTCTAGCAGCCATATGACCATGCACACATCCCAGTTTCTCTTTATACCCTTGCTGCCAGAAAATTTGACCAGTTTTAATGGTCTAACTTTAAACACTCATAACTCCTAGTGTACTTATTCAAATCCTTCATGGTACGTATCAAATTAAAGGTTATTATGTATGCTTTAAATCTGAAAAATTCATCATCAACAGATGAAGTTTAAATAGTGAAATTTTCACCACAATAAATCTGCCAGTAAAAAATGCAACACTAATAGCTTCATTACACTGATAGACTTAATTTCCAGTCTTTGAGCTTTTAAACCAGTCTGTCAAAAATTATAATAAGAGCCTATTCCTACATGAGTTTTCTTTTAGAATCCATTGAAAACCTCAAAAATACCAAAATCAAACTCCTTCACCCATTTTTGCTTCTGACCGAAACATGTGCCAAGAACAACAAAAATCTAAGGTTTCATTTTATCTATTAAACCATTCTTATATTGCCATTAAGCATGTGATTTCACCATGTTAGAGCTTAAACCAATATTAAGCTTTAAAAACACCTCTTGGTTGAAAATTTAGAGGGGTCCAAGAGCCAAGAAAACTCAACGAAAATTCAAGGTAATTGGTTCAAAAGGAAGCTGAGGTTTACCTTTTTGAGTTTCTACAACTCATTTTGTATTCCAACGATACTCCTGCTGACTAACTAATACAAAACACCTCAAATGAGAAATCTGAGACCATAGAATTGAAGCTTATAGTGAGTAGAAGAAGTTTGCTGAAAGACTTACTAAACAATAGTAGGGATTCAGGGCCAGAATCGGCTTCGGTACTTAGGAAAAATAACTATTCACTCTTTCTCTTTCATCTTACTTTTTCTCCTTTTTTTTCCACTTTCTCTTTTTTTCTATGCTTTTGTAAAAAAGCCCATAAATGGAAGGGAAGGGTTATGATTTGATTATGCAATTGAATTCTCTTATGGTGTGCCAAGTGTCATAAGATGTGAGCTCAAGATTGCCATATGTCAATAAAGCATTTTATATTCTCTCTTTCTCTCTTAGATTGTGCCTTTTTGGTTAGGGAAAGGAGAGGCCTGACAAATTCCCCTGATGCTCGGGTTCGGTGTTCAAGAAAGTCAAGTACCGAAGCGGATAGGGGATCAGTGGAATCCCCAAACTCAGGTACTAGGTGGTGCTCTCCGGGAATGCCAACACAAAAGGCATAAAGGTGAATGTAATGATGAGGAATACTTGTCACCTCCTTATTTGGCCAACAAAAAAGTGGTTTTGTCCTTTATCATGATTAAGGGATACATGTCATGCTCTTATTTAGCCAAGAAAAAGTTATGCCATTATGAGTTATCATTGCTTACTTTATTAAAGTTACTTTAATAAAGTTACTTCATCGGTGCTTACTCGGGATCGTGACAAGAATATCGAGGCCCAAAAGGTAACATTAGGTCAAAGTATGTGTATAGGCCCCACATGGTGCCACCTACCGGTGACTTTCCTAAAAATGTAGGGTACATCCATCAGCCCTGAAATGCCATATGCACACCTACACTGGCATATTTGTAAGACCAATCAGTCTCATTCCTCATGACATAGCTTAATGGCATCTTTCTACTAACCCAATGGCACCATATATGTGTCCTGTGAATATTTGTACTAACACTTTAATCGTACTACCTATGCATACTGGGCCCTCTGCCAGGTAAGGCCTAATTATATAGTCCCCGAGAGTCTTTCTATGTCTCAAAATTCTTGGGACTCTTCCTAAACTGGGCTTAGTCGTCTGCTTGATATAGGCTTAACCTCAAGTTTCTAGGCCCAGAATTCAAGATATTATAACAGTTCTGGCAATACTGGAATGGTATATTGATATGGTCTTAGTTATATGGTGACAAGTATTATACGTATGGGAAGGCAGTAGCGAAATAGATCACCAGCATTAGCAAACCAGCCTCTAAAGAATTAGCGAATACTACAGCATTAGACAATGAGTGGTGCAAGAGTGTTATGGACACTGAGGAAGCGAGTCCAAGTCAGGCCAGTAGTGAGATTGGCATAGTTAGAGAGCTCATCAGTAGGGGTCACTGATCAGCCACCAACTGATGAGACAATACCAGCTTTAAGGCTAAAACGGTGTACATGCAGCATGACCTACAATTGGATCTTGAGTTATGGGATTATATCAAAAGCATATATCTGCGGGCCTTCTATGAGAATGGCACACCTATCACTCAGTACATAGCATATCTGGATGATGTGAATTCATTCTACTAGGAATAGAGTCTTCGTTACCTAAATTGTTTGGATGACGTTTGGATCCGCACAATGATGTACTTCTTTCTGGATTTTTCATTTTGGTCCCGAAAGAAGAATGAGACTATAGAGCAAGGTCCGAATGACAACTTTATTGAGTTCATGGAGCATATCATGAGTTATGTGTTGAATTACATGTATCAGTATGGATAGACAATCTATACACAAGATTTAGTTACCCAAAGTCAGGTGGCACAACTTTTTGGATCGAGCGTATTCATGAGGTACTGGTGCACGGAAGCGATTAAAGCCGGTATCAACATTTTTCCACAGGTGCACTAAGGTTAAGGGTGCTTAACCTAAGGAAATCTAGGGATGGGTGCCCCTGGGAAGTCACTTGTACATGTTAAGATGTGATATAAAAGAGTAGAAACATGTTGTACAGTAGTTTATAGTTTGTATGTTATTAAAAGCTTTCCTTAACTACTGTAAGTATCTGCTATATGCTATTTCTACATTACCTGT
The DNA here is from genome assembly GCA_963210345.1 of Inga oerstediana. Classification (NCBI taxonomy): domain Eukaryota; kingdom Viridiplantae; phylum Streptophyta; class Magnoliopsida; order Fabales; family Fabaceae; genus Inga; species Inga oerstediana. The sequence continues at coordinate 45,327,386 of OY723401.1, forward strand.
ATACCCAATACTTTGTGAAATGACAAATATGCCTTTGTGACTATATGTAATTTACCTCTTCCTTATTTCAATATAGTGAAATATAAAGATGGTGAGAATAAGAGGTAGACCAATAGGAGGAGGTCCTGGGTAAGGTCAAGGAGATGGACCTAACCCAATGCAGCAACTATTGGGCATGATGACGCACAATAGACTATGCTAAATGAACTAAGAGATAAGCTGCGAGAGGTGCAGCAGAAACAATGGGTAGATGGTAAAAGATCGAATAATCTTGTTAAACAAGAGGATGACCCTATACATCCTGAGGAGCCTGAATAGGAACCTCTGCTTAGACCTATACCTGATGTTGACATTTTGCAGACTTGATATGCCTAAATGACATCAAGGTCAGCTGGCAATTTACAAACTAAAAGTGGATGCAGACAGGTGGTGGAAAAATACAAAGCTGATTCTACATGTACGGAATTCTCCTGTGACATGAGAATTATTCCAAGAAAAGCTTCATGAGAAATATTTTCCCTGGTTAGTCATAATTGAAAAAGAAAAAGAATTTCTGTCAATATAACAAGATGAGAAAGAAAGCTTTGATGAGTACTCGACACGATATATTCGGTTGTCTCGATACTCTTCGTATCTGAAGTATTGTGATAACGAGGAATGGAGCTCAGACATGATGATAGGGGAACTGAAACCAAAATTGAAAGAGCAGTTAATCTCCAAGCAGTTCACAGAATTTAACAAGGCAGTAGAAGAGTGTCAGATCACATAACACAACTTGTTGAATTTGTACACCAACAGAAATGTTAACAGTAAGGGTGCATCTAGTAGTGGGATTTCTTCCCAAAAACAAAAGAATCAGGGAGGTTTATCTGGCAGAAGCAATAAAAATCCGTATCAGTCTAGCAACTGCAGTAACTAAAGACCCCCTTTGAATGAAACATGCAGACACTGTAGCAAGCCTTATCATCTAGGATAGTCATATGGTGCAGCAAAATAGGCACCGGCTCTAGTAAAATAGATAATCTATTTTAATTTCCAAAAATCAGGATATTTTGCCTGAGATTGTCAACAATAGCAATAGGTAGGGGAGCCTAAGCAGAGAATTCAAGGCAAAGTCTTCATTCTGACTCATGAGGAAGCCAGGAAATCTCCTGAATTAATGGTAATTTAGTACAAATATTGTATGATTTGGGTACTAGTCATTCATTTATTGTATTTGACTGTGTAAGATAGCTAGGCCTAAGTATGTATCAATTACCATATGATTTGGCTGTATCTATGCCTACGGGTAATGGATTTGTCACAGTCGATGTTTGCCTCAATTGTATAGTGAACGTCGAGGGACACGAATCAACAATGGATCTAATTTGTTCACCATTGTGTAGTCTGGAGGTAATTCTCAATATTGACTGGCTGATAGCAGACAATGTTTTGCTATACTGTGGAAGCAAAAAGGTTATTTATCCCAATCGGCAATCTAATGCCAACACAGAAAGCAACCTTAATTTTCTCTCAGCAGCTGAGCCCGAGAGATGTTTGTATAAAGGTTGTAGGGGGAATATAGTGTTCTTCTCTATGCAGACAGAAGCTAAAACAACACTCGAGGATATCCCTAAGGTAAACGAGTTTCCTAATGGGTTTCGAAAGGATATTGAAGGACTACTCTTGGACAGGGAAGTGGAGTTTGCAATTGAAACTAAACTTGGAGCCGGACCAATATCCAAAGCCTTATACAGGATGGCTCCAAATGAGATAGCAGAATTGAAAAGGCAGATTGAGGAGCTATTAGAGAAAGGGTTCATTAAACCCAGTGTTTTTCCATGGGGAGCTTCAGTACTCTTTCTTAAGAAGAAAGACAGAAGCCTGTGGCTCTATATTGATTACAAGAAGCTAACACAAGGTGGCTGTTAAGAAAAATCCTACTCCCCAGAATTAACGATTTGCTCGATTAGTTATTTGGTTCCTGTGTATTCTCAAAAATTAATTTGAGATCAGGGTATCACTAGCTCAGAGTAAAAGTAGAAGATGTACCAAAGACTGCTTTTAGAACTAGATATGGTCATTACGAGTTTCTAGTAATGCCATTTGGGTAGACTAATGCACCTACAGTATTTATGGTCTACATGAATCATATTTTTTGTCTGTATCTGGTCCGATTCATAGTAGTCTTCATTGATGATATTTTAGTGTATTCATGGAGCAAAGTAGAACATGAAAACCATTTGAGAATAGTGTTGAACACATTGAAAGATAAGCAACTCTATGCCAAGCCGAGCAAGTATGAGTTTTGGCTCCAAGAAATTAAATTTCTAGGCCATATAGTTTGATAAGAAGGGTCTCAATGGATCCTAGCAAAGTGGAAGCAGTACTGAATTAAAATAGGCCAGAGACTATTATTGAAATACGCAGTTTTCTGGGTCCTGCCGGTTATTACAAATGATTTATATAGAATTTCTCCAAAATAGCTTTGCCTTTGACAAAGAGAACATTAAAAAATCAACCTTTTGTGTGGGATGATAATTGTGAGAGTAGCTTCACAAAGCTGAAGGAGAGATTAACAACAACACCAATATTAACAATCCCAGATCCACAATTTACCTGTGTAGTCTACAGTGATGCGAGCAAGCATGGATTGAGATATGTCCTGATATAGCAGGGCAGAGCAGTGGCATATGACTCTTATCAGCTGAAGCCTCATGAATAGAACTATCCTACTTATGATCTTGAGTTAGCAATAGTTGTGTTTATACTAAAAATCTGGAGAAACTACCTTTATAGGACAACTATAGAGCTTACTATGACCACAAGAGCTTAAATTATTTGTATGATCAGAAAGAACTGAACATAAGATAGTGCAGATGGATGGAGCTACTTAAAGATTACAACCTGGAAATCAAGTATGATTCAGGAAAGGCTAATAAAGTGGCTGATACCTTAAGCCATGCAACAGATTATGATTTGTGGCAACAATGTTAGTCAGGTAGAAAATGATCTGAGAGCAGCAATAGAAGAAGCTCAGATGTAGGATAAAAGAGCACAGTCTATTCGAAACGTGATTGAAAGTGGTAAAACTAAGGAATATGACTTGTCACCGAGTAGACTAGTCAAACATATGAAGTAGATATATGTTCGACCTAAACAACACTAAAGCAGTAAATCCTGGATGAAGCACACAAGAGTAAGTATTCTCTACACGCAGGAGTGACTAAAATGTATCATAACTTGAAAACCATATATTGGTAGCTAGGGATAAAAGGAGATGTGACAAATTTTGTTGCTCGTTGTCTCACTTGTTAGAAAAAGATAGTCGAGCATCAATAACCGTCAGGGCTCTTACAAAACCCTAAAATTCCTGAGTAAAAATGGGAGAGCATCACTATGGATTTTGTGATAGGAATACCCAAAATCAGAAACCACGATGTAACATGGGTAATTGTTGACTAATTCATGAAACCAGCCCATTTTCTACAAATCAATATTCACTATTCTTCTAATAAGCTGTAGAGATCTATATCAAGGAGATTGTGCGATTATATGGTACACTGAAGTACATAATTTCTGACAAAGATCCTCAATTCACTTCCAAGTTTTAGAAGGTAGTACATGAGGCTTTGGGTACCAACCTTAGATTCAGTATGGCCTATCATCCTTAAACAGATGGACAAACAGAAAGAACGATACAGATGATAAAGTACATGTTGAGGGCGTGCGTACTAGATTTCAAAGGCAGTTGGAATTGATTTCTTCCACTCGCAAAATTTGCATGCAACAAAGTTATCACTCGAGCATTCAAATGAATTCACATGAAGCGTTGTATGGAAGGAAGTGTCAATTGCCCTTGTGCTATATAGAACTATCTAAGAGGCAATTATATGGGCTGATATAGGTTACCAGACAATAGAGCAGATCAAGTTGATAAAACAAAGACTGTTAGCTGATCAGAGTAAGCAGAAGAGCTATGGCGACAAGAGGTACAAACCTCTAGAGTTTAAAGTCAGAGATCATGTATTCATAAAGGTTTCACCTATCACTGGTATCGAAAGGGCATTAAAGGTAAAGAAGCTAAGTCCAAGGTACATTGGTCCATTTGAAATCTTATTGAGAATTAGGCCAGTAGCATACAAGATAGCTTTACCCCCATGTTTGAGCAGATTACATGATGTCTTCCACGTCTCACAGTTGAAGAAATATCAACACGACCCAAACCTTGTACTTTAATACAAGGAGGTAGACATGCAAGATGATCTTACATATGAGGTCACACTTGACCGATTCATTGATTGGCAGGAGAAACAACTCATGTATAGAAGTATCCCATTCATAAAAATAGTTTAGAAGGGACTGTCTCCTAGAGAACCTACCTAGGAAATAGTGGAAGATATGCAAAAGCATTACCCGGATTTCATGAATGTATATGTAGCAAATTTTGGAGATGAAATTTTATTAAGGGGGGAGAGTTGTAACATCCCACTTTTTATTAACCAATATCCCTTGCATATTTGTAATATTAAAAGGAATAAAATGGTAAATTTTTGGTGCAATTGTATTGGCAAAATATTGAAAATAGGGTTTACATGAAGTTGGCTAAGTTAAGACATAAAAGTTTAAATTTGCATCTTAATAAAGGGCTACAAAATTAACCCAAATTAAAGCATGGAAGAGCACAAATGTTGGCCTAATTAATATGCTAAATTTCGGCCCAAACAAAAGAAAAGGAAGAAAACCCAATTTAATACAAAAATATAAGGGTAAAATAGTCATTTCACTAAATAAAAATTAAAAACCAATATTTTCCCCTTTCCTTATGGTATTGGATGGCCAAAAAGGAATAAGCAAGGGGAAACTAAATATTTGGAGATAAATATGTTAAGTGGAAGCATTTTGGACCAAAAGGAAGAAGAATGATCAAAATTAACATGTGATAATTAGCATTAAAATAATAATATGTTAAGGAGGTGGAATATGATATTTTTAAGAGATCATTATCCCTTTCAAAGGCCTTATTTTCAGCCAACACAAGAAGCAAGAGAGTGAAAGAGTGTTTTAAAGAAGCAAGAACATAAAGAGGAAAGCAAGGAGCAAGGAGCAAGAAAAATTCAAAGTGAGTTTGGTTGTAATTTCCACTTGTTCTTGCCTTCTAGTTCATGGGAAACTCCCTCTAATCTCTATGCTTTCTTGAACCACACATTGGCAAGCATAAACTCAAGGAAAAGGAGGAGAAGAAGGACGATTGTTGAGAGCTAAAGAGAGAGATCAAAGGTAATCTCAAAAACCTTACTTTCTTGATGATTCAAGGTTGCTTATTGTTGTTGTGGCTGATTTTTGTTTTGTATTAGTTGAATTTATGGTATGGGTAGGTGTTGACCAATTTTTGAATAATCATGTCTATGTGGTGTTTAAGTGGTTAAACAAATGATTAGAAGTGAAAAGAAGGGGTTGGTTGAATGGAGTCATGAAATTGTATTTTCCCAAATTTTTTTAAAAGTTTTGGCCATCAACTGTTTAGTTGATAGAGTTGGGATTTGGTTAATTTGATGGTTCCATTGTGTTTAGAATGGAAAATTGTGTAGGGAAAATGTTAAATATGAAGTGTGCAGGCTTTAGGGTGTGAAATGACAATTTTAACCCTAAAACCTTAACATAGGGGCTGTCATGGGTATTTTCATCATTTGATCATAAATTTGCCAAATCTGAGGTTAAAAATGGATTCTACATGTGAAATTGTGTAAGAATAGCCTGAGTCATAATTTTTGGTAAAGTATAGTTGGACCGAGTATAAGGGGGCTTGGATCGGGTCCTTAGGGGAACTTTGGTCATTTAGCGATTTTGAATCAAGATAACCAATAAAATAAGTTTAGAATGACACATGAATGAATAATAACTCATTTCTTGTAAACTTGGAATTTTAGGACTTATCACTAGCTGAGCCATAGGACTTATGACTAGCAGAGCCGGAACAAGGATATTAAATCGATAAACAAGTCAAGAATGGGCAATTCAGGTAGTAACTCTATCTTTCATACACTTTGTGATTGTTTATATGATGTTTGTATGTCATGTTTTGTGATATGAACAGTGCCTGGGGCATAATATGTACCTATGGTGAGGGAAAAGCATAAGTACTGTTCGATGGGAAAAGCACACGTACTAGCCAGCTTAGTGGAACGTAGCTATGATATACATTGTATGAATAGAACCTAGCGTGGTCTAGAATCCAGTTGAGGTGACATACAAGTAGGGGACCAAACAATCATTTGGCCCTGAGCAGTGTGTATAAACATGTTATAGTATGAATTTTCTATTACACTATATGGTGCATTGCATATTAATTTATCGCATTTTATATGATTGATCGCATGTTACTACTGAGATCATATGAATCTCACCCCTTTTCCAAAATTTAAAATTTATTCAGCTGAAGGAAGTGGCTTTAAGGACAAAGCTGTGGATACCGGCAACTGAGGGTTTAGGTACAGATCAAGCTATTGTTGGTTATATATAGCTTTATCTTTTGTCTTTTGGCCTCTGTATATATTTTGTTCAAACCCTAGGGGAATTCTTGTAAATGTAATCAACTACTATGTATTAGTATACTTGTGCTATTTCTGTTTGCCTATTTAACTACCTATGGTTACTCTATTAATTATCAAAATGTTGAGGGGTTTGACAAATTGCAACAATAATGTTTTTGTTCTTTGTCTTATATGATGTAGTGCTAAGGATCGTGCCACACCTTTAATTACTACCTTTAGTCATTATGGTGTATCTAAGGATCGATTTAGAGTGGTTCTTCTGAGTTTTATCGGTCCACACCAAGCAACTTTTATTTAAGGGAGAAGTATTTTTTACAATATAATCATTGCACAAGAAGTAATTTGTTCAATGAGAAAAAAACGAAAAGGTGGGTAGATGGCAATTAAGGTGGATCTTGAAAATACTTTTGATAGTGCGATGGGAGTTTATAAGAGACACTTTGGGTGATGTTGGTTTGCCAAATGAAATAGTACATCTCATAATGCAATGTATTACAACCCCAACAATGCAAGTTATGTGGAATTGAATCCCTTAACCACATTTTTTTACTAAGGGAGGTATTAGAATGGGTGACCCTCTTTCACCTGCATTTTTGTGCTATGTATGGAGAGGCTATCTCAGACTATATTTTAGCATTTAATATTGGAGATTGTCAATCTTTAAAGATGGATCGTAAGGGTGTTCCTCTTTCTCACCTCTTTTTTGCAGATGACTTAATCATTTTTTGTAGCACCCCTAATTCTCAAGTTGCATTGATTTAGAATGTTCTTCATGAATTTTGTTTCTCTTCTTAACATAAGATTAGTCACTCAAAAACCAAGGAATACGTATACTTGTCAATAAATGTTGAGCCTTCTAGATGAAGAGATATTTGTCAACAACTGGTATACGGCCAAGCAAAAAATCTTTAAGAAAAATACTTGGGGGTACCTTTAATTAATGGAAGGGTATCTATGTCTACATATAAATACATTCTAGAGATGCTGTAATAAAAGCTTGTGGGTTGGAAAAGCCATTCCGTTTCTCTGGTAGGGTGAATCACTCTAGCCAAATCAATTTTGCTATCAGTACTCTTCTACATGATGCAAAGTACTCTTTTGCCAACTACAAGCTATAAAGAAATTGAAAAGCTAATTAGAAAGTATATCTGGGGTTACTTAGATAATTACCAAGGGATCAATCTTGTTAAGTGGAATGATTTGTTCCAGCTTATAAAGAACAGAGGGTGTGGCATAGTGCCAATGATTCATGCCAGCCTATAAAGAACAAACCTTTTCTCATGAAGCCAATTTTTCAAATGTACTTTAAGCCGATACTCTATAGGTGTTATGTTGAAAGGAAAATTTGCTATTGCTAATAGGGTAGAGGACATTTCTAGATCCCATTCTTCATACTTTTGGAAGAATATGACTAAGATATGGGAAGAGGCTTCTCTTTATATCAAATGGAGCCCAAGTGCTCTTGTCAAATTCTGGTCGAACTATTGGATAAGCGAACATAGCCCTTTGCAACATATATCCTATGTTGAATACTAGAAGCTGATTTGTTGAAGGTTTTACTTGACTTCATTGATTATGATGGCAATTGGAAGTGGAATTTAATCCAGCATCTTCTTCCACCTGATGTTCTCATGGCTATCTTAGGAACATCACTAGGGAAACTCTCTCAAGAATAATCATGTTAATGGATGTTAACTTCACCATGTAAATTCTTTGTCAAATTTGCTTGTCAAGCTTTGGAATCAATTAACAATGACACAAATGTCACCAAATTGACTCAAATATGGAAGCTTCCCATGGCTTAAAGAGTTAGAACCTTTACTTGGTTACGAATGAAAGGTGGTCTACTCACAAATGATGAATGCAACTGAAGAGGAATGACCACAGATCAACGTTGCACTTTATTCCAAGGTAACATAGAAATAATTAATCATGTTTTCAGGTATTTCCCCTTAGATGGAAGAAAATCCTACCTACAGATATGTGTAGAGAATATTTTTTATAGGATATTGTTGACTAGATATGCACGATCCTTGAAGTACAAGCCCTAGATATCTCATGGAAAATTGACATTTGCATAACTTGCTAGAATTTATAGGATATATGAAACTATCATATTTTTACCCATGAAATATATGCCGCAGATGAAATTATTCCTCATACTAGAATTATAGTTGCTCATACTTTAAAAAGCTTTTCGCTCTTTAGAAATTAAAGCATACTACAAATTTGCTCTCATAAGATTACATATACCTATATAGATTTTGAGGCTTACTTGTATAGATGTCCCGCTTTGTAACTACTTTTGATGAAATGAAATTATCCTTTCATTAAAAAAAACCCCATTAAAGAAGACCATAATAGAATCAACAAGACACCCACATAAGGAAAACTAAAAGCAGGATACAAAGCAAAATCCTAACAACTAACAGGGGAGACCAAGACTCCAAAAGCACTAGCAAAGAATTCCCCACCTCTCATTGTACCAAGTGGTCGTAGGCCTGCAACTGAGCACCAGAGTAGAAGCCGTCACAAGATTAGCTTCCTTCGATTCTGAACTTGGTCTATTCTATAGCTTCAGTGCACTAAACTTTGGATTCTTTAAGGTTGTGACCCCTACCATGTTCAAAACTTTAACAACTAGCCTTAAATCCTCAACGCCCTTCAAAATCTCATTCCCTGCCATGATTGTGCCACCAAGTCAATTAGCCTTAAGAACCTCACTGAACCTTTGAATTACAACAGCCAAACTAAAAAATCCTTCTTCCCATTCCATAATCCCATGTTCTAGTATATCGAGGAGCCACTTTAATCTCCAATTATGCCCTTGACTATCATCTTCCTCCCTTTTCCCGATGAAACTTCCAGTAGGAATTGGCAAAGTTGTCAAACAAAGACGCCACTTTGACAAACCCTAGGAGAGAACCCTAAACCTACACATACAGAAAGACACAATTTAGAAGGTACTTGTGAGCAGCATTGGTTAGTTACTAACAAAATATACATGCATAATTCTTAAAATTCAATATAACATTTGCATTATCTTAATATGCAATGAAATGAGAAAGAGTTAAAGGGTTTAAATTCCTTGGAAGTTTTCACGTATGGGCATTGAGCACCTAGAAGTTTCTAATGGGGTAAATGTGCTTTGGAAGTTTCTAAAACAAGGCAATTTTGCCCCTTCGTTAACTAGCCCTAATGGTCTACATTTGTTGACCAAATATACAAAAGCGGCATGCCTTTGTGGCATCCACCTCATCCTTTTTTTGCCAACAACAGTTGTCAGACATTTTAGTAGGATTTTTTTTAAAGAAAAAACCTCAGATCATCTCTTACATTATCTCTCATCCTTGAATTAATTTGGTAGGGTACTTCATGAGTTTCACATTACAATGGCATGTAATTTTTTTTAAAAAAAAAATACTAGTTCTAACAGTTGATTAATTTAGGATACTAAGGAAGTTAAATAAATTATTTTAATGTATTTATATTTATCATTTTTTCTAAAATAATTTGCTTGACTTATAACTAATATATAATTAACTAATTTATTTAGGTTTTTTAATCTCCCCAAATAACTTAACTAAGTCTTATATCAAGGACGGGATACATTGCAAGGGAGGACTTGAGTTATTTTTTTTAAAAAAATCCTACTAAAAAATCTAACTACCAACATGGGTAAAAAAAAGGTGAGGTGGATGCCACATAGGCATGCCACCTTTACGTATTTGGTTAACAAATGTTGACCATTAAAGTTGGTTAACAGAGGGGTAAAATTGCTCTATTTTTGAAACTTTCAGGCCACATTTGCCCCTTCAAAAACTTTTAGGTCCCTAATGCCCATACCCGAAAACTTTCAAGGCATTTAATCCCTTTAACCCAATGAGAAAATTATTAGTCTTCATCATTAATTGTTTGATACATTTTTTTATGGGAAAATGACACCTAGGTCCCAAGCAATAGAAAAAGTACCAAGAAAGTCCCTTTGAAAAGTCAATGGTCAGAAAAGTCCCTAGGGACTTTTTTGACATGAATTCCCAATGTCTATTTACAAAAATAACCCACAAGCAATTTAACCACCGTAATTGTTTACAACATGTTATGCTATGTTTACAACATCGTAAGTCATATTAACAACATAGTCAGTTACGTTTACAACATGTATATAAAATGTGTGCTTGTGTTACGTTTACAACCTCTTCAATTATATTTACAACTCATTAAATATAGCATAACATGTTGTAAACGTAACTGACTATGTTGTTAATATGACTTACGATGTTGTAAAAATAGCATAACATGTTGTAAATAATGACAGTGGTTAAATTCCTTGGGGGTTATTTTTGTAAATGAACATTGGGAATTCATGTCAGAAAAGTTCCCAAGGAATTTTCTGACCATTGACTTTTCAAAGGGATTTTTTTGGTATTTTTTCTATTGCTTAGAACCTAGGTGTCATTTTCCCTTTTTTCATTCTTGATCTTGTATCGAATTATAAAATATTTGATATATGTATTAGATAGTTATTCAAGTATTAACATTCATTATATTTACACCCTTAATCACTATATAATGTATAATTTTATTACTCATCATTAATTATTAATCTATAAATATAATTCAATATTAGTAATATAGGAACACATACAAAATATAAAGCATATAATAATAAAGCCTTGTTTGATTTCATAATTCCAAAGCATTTTTTTTTTTTAATTTTTGAAACAAAAAATTAAAACTTTTTTGTTAATTAATTTGCAGTGAAATGTTTTGACAGAAAAATAGTAATATATTTTTTAAAACAAGAAACCAAGATAGCTTTGATATATTTTCTTATTTTTTTTGTTTTGTAAAATCATTTTTAATTTTGTAAAATTAGGGAAAACACAAAGCACAACTTTATCTTCCTTCAACCACTTTAACAGCTTGAGCGTTCTCATCTTGAACTTGAACTTGTCGAAGCTTCTCTCTCTAGTCTCAATGTGCTCACTGGCTTCACCCCTAGTTTGTATGTTTGGTACTTAGGGCCTGTTTGTTACGCGGACAATGGAGGAGGGAAAGGGAAGATGGCCAAGTTCTATAAGCAAAAACGTGTTTGGCTGGCGAAAGTTACTGCAACCCATATTCCCGCCAACTTCAATCTTCCTTTAAATATGGGAAAATGGGTTCCCACCAAAAGTGGGATCAACTTGAAATTGTTCCTAAAAAGCATAAAGTATGGGACAAAAATGCCCCTGAAAACATTAAAATAGATTTAAGACAAAGGCAGAACGTGTGAAACCAAATTGGTGTATCGAAGGCATATCTGTAAAAGGGAAGAGGGAAGAACAGCATGTGGAATTAAACTCAGAATCAAGGTAATGTTCGTCTGATTATGTTGTGGTCTATTTCATGAAGTGGGCAATATTTTTTCGCTCTGCTCTTTATTTTGAACAACCGGAGAGATGCCCAAAAGCTAAAGGCTGTGTGTATGTTATAAATTGGTATTTTGTGATGTGGGTCTTCTTTGTTGAACTGGCGTGAATGAAAAGAGAGTCCAAGGCTGAAATGTGTGTGGTTGCTTGCCATGTGACAGTGTGCTCTGTTTGTTGTCTTACAATTGGGTTTTAATTTTAAGTAGATATAATTTATTTCATGAATGCTTAATGGTGAATGAAGTTGAAAGTTGAGCTAGCTGTGGGTAATGTCAAATGAACACAGGTAGATGGAAGCAGTGAAAGATTAATAAAGTCAGTAGAAAGATAGAATGGGTTAGATGGTTGATGCATAAGATAAGTGGGTTATGTTTATTGTGTGAAAAGTGTGGGTGTAATTATGTGCATCGGCTCTTAATTTAAAATGTAATTTATTTAAATGTGTTAGTATGATTTAGAAAGAGGAGTTGGCAAATTATATTGTAAAACAAATCAGTATGGGAAAATTGTGTATGTATAGAGCCACAATCGGATATAAAATGTTTGCCATGTTGGCTGGGTGCCTAGCTTTGCTTCTTGCAGTTAGGAGCTTGCTTTTAACCATGATAATTGCTATGGGAGGAGATAGACCGAGGCACGTACGAGATAGGTCTTTTCGATTAGATTTTCATGCAAAGCGATCAAATTTGAGGGCAATGATATACAATAGTGACACTACTTGCTTTAACCAAATTAGGATGTATCGGGTGACCTTTGATAAATTGTGTTACATGTTAGACACAATTGGTGGATTAAGACCAACAAAACATATGTTAGTTGATGAGCAAGTTGCAATGTTCCTGCATATATTGGGGAATTATGTCAAGAACAGGGTCATTCAGTTTGAGTTTGGTAGGTCGGGTGAAACAATTAGTAGATACTTTAAAATTGTGTTGAATGCAACAATTAGACTACAATCATTGCTCTCGAAAATAGCAGAGGCCAATCTGGAAGACTCAAATTATCATCGCTAGAAGTGGTTCAAGGTATAAAACTTTTGCAGTTGTGTCATATAGTGCATTTACTTTGTAAGCAAAAGTGAAATGTATAGGGCTTAAATTCCTGATTATGTTTACAGGGGTGCCTAGGTGCGTTAGATGGTACTCACATTTGTGTACAAGTCCTGGCAGAGCATAAGGGTAGGTACCGAAACAGAAAAGGAGAGGTGACAACCAATGTCTTAGGTTTATGCTCACCAGATGTGCAGTTCATCTTTGTAATGCTTGGCTAAAAAGGTGTTAAGGGATGCTGTAAGGACACAACATGGGCTAAGAGTACCACAAGGTATGGCCTTCAATTTCCCATTTTTAGTGTAAGTTTATATGATTCGGGCATGTAATGCACAAGTTAGGAGCATTGCTCATATTAATTCTTTTATTATCTTGGGCAAGAAAATACTACATGGTTGATGCAGGGTACATTAATTGCCAAGGTTTTTTGGCGCCTTATAGAGGGCAAAGGTACCACCTGAATAAGTGGAGGCAGGGACACCAACCCCAAACTCCACATGAGTGCTTCAACATGTGGCATTCATCTGGCCAAAATGTCATTGAAAGGTGCTTCGTGATACTAAAGTTGTGTTGGGCAATACTGAGGAGTGCTTCTTTTTATCTAGTGAAGATTCAAAACAGATACATTATGGCATGCTGTTTGTTACATAATCTAATTCATCGGGAAAGAATTCAAGATCCACTAGATGAGCAGCTTGAGACCTTCGACCACCACCACCAACAATTGACAACATGCCCATGATGATTATGGAAAGTAGTGATATGTGGACCAACTTTAGGGAAGAGCTAGCAAATGAGATGTTTGCTTCCTATGTGGCTCAGAGGGATGACATTTGATGATGTTGTAGAATTATGTTTGAAAAATCATGAACATTGACTTACCTATATTTGTGTGTATGGACAAAGTTTGTGTTATGTGCATTTCAATTTAATTTAAGTGCAAATTGTTACCTGATGTGCGTATGATTTATTGTTAGATTTAATTTATGTTAACAACCTTTTCTTTATGCCTAAGTCTTAATAGATGGACCAGAGTGAATAGTCAAACAAGTTAAAGCTTAAAATGTGGTCGTCTGAGGAGGACAAGGACCTAGTGGAATGCCTTGTAACTCTGGGGATGGAGCAAAAGTTCATAGCAGGCAATGGTTTCAAGCCTGGATTTGTTAATGCTCTGCAGGGAATGATGGAAGAGAAGCTGCCTAGATGTGGGATCAAAGCATGCCCTCACATTACCTCCAAGATCAAGACCTTGAAACATTTATGGTAGGCGGCTTACGATATGGTTTATGGCACCAACACTTCAGGCTTTGGTTAGGATCCTGATAAAAAATTTGTGACTACTAAAAAGAAGTGTGGGATGAGTATGTGAAGGTATGTGAAATTGCTGAGGAGTTAATTCCATTGAACTGAGTTCAAAAGTGATAGGTGCAAGGTTAAGCTGTATGTCCTTACAAATATTTTTGTTGTACTTTCAGGTTCACCCAGGTCAGGATAGTTTAAGACCAAGTCTTTCCCAAACTTTGAAAATTTATGCTTTGTGTGGGCTAGGGACAGGGCAGTTGGGGAAGAAGGAATATCCCCTGGTGCAATGGAAGATGAAGTTAATGTTAAAGTTGATGACCTTCCAGAATCGCCTCAAATTGTAGGAGCTGAAGTAGACTTGTCACAAACTATGGGAGAAACTCCTCCAAACACTACCTATATCAATGATACCTCTTCCTGTCTAAGGAAGAAGTGTAAAGTGAACAACTCAGAGGTTATTGCTGAAGTTTTACGTGAAATTGTGACATCATTGGATGAAACCATCATTCATGCCTTTGAGAAACTAGGCAACTAATTGTCAGGTTAGGAAAGACAAGCACAATTAGATGTAAAAGGTGCTGATCTGTTCATGGAAATTGTTCAGATTGAAGGCTTGTCACAGTTTGAAAAAAATGCAGCTCATATCAAGATTGTGGGTTCTGAGCAACTACTGAATGCGTTTGGAAAAATACCAACGGTGTACAAAGCCTTATGGATCCGTAGCTTATTATAAAAGTAGTTATGTTATGCAGCTGTACCTTTTGTGGACTAGTATATATGTAGTGCCTTTACAACATATTTTGGTGTAACATAGTCTACAAACATAAGTGTCTATCTCTTTTGGTGTAATATAGTGTAGAGGCACAAGTGTCTATATGTTTTAGGTCATACAAATGGTCTGCAAACTTTAGACCATGTTAAATCAAGGAAATGTTAACATGGCACAAAGTTTGTGCCCACTGCAATGTGATTATATAATTATGGTATGTAATCTTTGGATATGTAATTATGCTATGCAAACATGTGAGGTGTGTAGCTTCTCACTTTTTTGGATGAAATATAATCTTCCCAACTTTGCTCTCAGTTCGAAAAAATATGTTGTTGCACATGGCTGTTATTGTCTTCTTGTATCTAAGTGCTTCAACCTGAAATACACAGATTGAAGGTTTGCATAGCAAGGGTTGCTGATGTAGTACCTGATATGTTCGTTCGAATGGTTTGATTTACATAGATATCAAGTTTGAATTCATCATGTAAGTTGGAACATACAAAAGTCATTAGCAATTTGAACCTGACATGTACTATGTGCCATTCACAGATATATGAAATCTGGTTCTATGTTTGCTAAATTGGTTTGAATGTATTACCTAAAATGGGTATGAAGTTCGAATTCACTATGTAAGTTTGAATTACCAAATGTAATATACAATTAGAACCTGACATGCACTCGTTCCCATTCACAGATGTGTGAAATCTCCTTTACTGTCTAATAAGTTGGTTCAAATTGTTTATATAAATTGGCAAGAAAGTCCGAATACGACATGTATGTTCGAACTTCTTATCCAAGGGTAATTTGATCTTGTCCAGCACAATTGATACCCAAGTTCGAACTTAGGTATATGGTTCGAACTTCAGATAGCGTCCATGTGAACAAGTTACAAAAAAATTATTTTAAATATTTAAAGATGCCACACGTGTTGAGGTCAGTAGAGTTGCAGTTTAAATTTTAGGTCAACCATTCCAAAGATGGTTCGTATTCTCTAATTAATCACCATAACTACCTTTGCCCTGTCTACATATGTAATATCCCAAAAAGTGATTAAGGGCTAATGACTTTAAAAGTGGATGTAATTATTGTTGAATAAACACTTTTGGAGAATGCGTGATTGGAATTTGGTGGTTTTAGTGATTCCAATGGTTTCCTTGTGAAAAATTGTGTGGGAATAGGTTTGATTGTTGATTTTGGAGCCATTGGACACATAGGTTGAAAATTTGAAAAACTGTTAAGTGTAATTATGTGCAGGACAGTCAGTTTGTATGGACATTTTGAATGGGCAGATGGTATCTAAAAATTCTGAAACTTTCCAGTCTTAAATTTCACATGTCAAGCTTCAAAATGGACATATAATCTGTGTTATTTCAATTTGTGAGCCAAGAGTTATGAATTCTTGAAGTTTGCCCAGCGAAATTAATTATTTTCTGGAACAGCAGGCAAAGATTAAAATTCTGGGAATTTTGTGATTCCATTCAGCAAAATTCTATATTTTTCCATACAATTAGACTCAATAATGGTTATATAGGCTTTGGAATCACTCCAATTCGATTTTTCCAGAATTAGTTATGATTTATCAAATTTCGGTCAGAAACTCTGCCAACAAATCCGAAAATGGAAAATTTGTGATGGTAACTTTGTAATTATGGGATAATTTTTGATCAGCCCATTTTGGCACAAAATTGGGCCCCGGACGTGAATATGACTGACCAAGAAGAGGAAAGAGTGGTTGGAATTTAATTGGGCTTGTGAACCATTTATATGTACAAAAAGGATTTGTGTACATAAAGTGGATTTTTGGAAATTTCTAAATATGACATAAGCAAGCAATACCATGACATGAGCCTAATGTTATAAAACAATTACAGCACCTTTTCCCTTCCATTTCCCGTCGTCTTTTCCAGCAACACAAAAGTGAGAGAGAGCTTTGAGAAAAATAGAGAGAAGGAAGGAGGAATCTTACAAGGTTGGTCGATTTCTTCAGTGAATTCGTACATAACATGTATAATCCTTCTCCTAAGCTATTCCTCTATGTGAATTAAGGTTTTGAAGCAAAGAATTTCATGGTTCAAAGAGGCTAGGGTTCAGCCAAATTTGGGAAAAGCTAGTGGGAGCTTGAGGTAACTTCCAAACTTTCGTATATTGCTTATTCTGGCTACTATGGGCAATTTAATCGGTCAAATTTCACCGGATTGCCATTGGTTTTAAAGTTTGGAAATGATATGTCCTAGGGGTTATGCTGCCCAAATTGGGTCTTAATGTTAGTTTTAACCTAATGTAATGGTTAATAAAGTGGTTAGGAGTAGAAAGGAACGCGTTTACGGAGCCGAAATCGTAAAACCCCGATTTTCTCCTGAGAGCTCATAAATTTCGGCCAGCTCTAGAAATGGGTCTTAGAGTTGGATTTTCAATGATTTGATGGTTCCATTGAGTTCAGGAGTGAAAATTAGGTGGGGTTACAGTTGGCCACTTTTTCGGAAAAGGCCCAAAAAGCATAATTACGAAAACGCCCCTAAAACCCTTGAAGTAGCCGCCAAGGGTAAATTTGTAATTTTACAGTGAATTTGATAATTCCGAGTCCGAAAATGGATTCCTTGGGTGGAAATATGTTAAGATAGCCCATATTAGAATTTCGAGAAAAGTGCAACCGGACCGGGTACAGCGGGCCCCGGCCGGGTCCCCGAGGGCATTTTTGTAAATTTTCATTATTGACTCATATAACCCCATGAAACACTATGGAAGTGTCTAAATGGTGCATTTGGAATTGTAGGATTCGATATTTGCCCTGTTCGTGATCCGCCTGCGCTAGAGCACAATCGGAAAGAACAAGGTAGTGACTCTTTCTCTTATACTGTGTGTGAAACATTGTATGTATGTTTGTCATGCATTGAGAATACTTTGTGAATACATTGTGATGCTTTGAGCTCGCAGTGCAAGCTGACGCATAGTGATACTTTGTGATACATAGAGATCGCAGTGAAAGCTGCACATAGAGATTACAGCCATGAGTGCTGTCGTTTGTGGTGAAAGCCATGATACATTGTGATGCTGCTTAACATGATCATATATGCTATGTGTTTATACACTGTATGAGTGATTTGTTACTACAGAGATTCTTTTGAATCTCATTCTTTCTATTGACTAACATTTCAGACAGGGCAAGTGGCTCAAAGGAGAAACGAACCACCAGGAGCGGCTAGGATCTTGTTGAGATGTGTTGTTAGGCTGTTGGTTATCTATTTTGGACTGGGATTACTGTTTATTTTTGAAATGTAGATATTACGTTGATGTTGGTTATGTAATCCCCTAGTTGGAACTTACAACCCTTAGTTTATACTTGTATGAAACCCAGGAGTTGCCAGGAATTTGGCTATGCACTCTGATATGTATGAATGTGATTGAACTGCACAGAGTAATTAGATTCGGAAGATGAATATGAGACCTTGTTGAACAAATTTTAGAAAAGAGATTTGAGAAAAACGTAATCGTCGGTCTCTAATTCCTTTAAATTACGCATTTTCGAATCTTAATTACGATTATCAAGGTAGGGAATTACATTTTTGGTATTAGAGCTGTAGTTCCTGGCAATGGTAGAGTTTGTTAGGATAGATCCCTTAGTTGGCTTTAGGGATAGAGGATCATCTGTGGATAATTGTTGTGTATGCACATGTATTTTCTACTGATATGGATATATATATGAGACTTGTGAATATATGTGCATACTATCTCTGTAATATTAATGGGGTAAGTTGTTTGTAGAATGAAGAAAACTAGAGGACGCCCCAATGTTCTGCGTGTAGACCCAGAGGTTGAGGTAGTCAATGACAATCCACCAGATCCAATATAAGTGCTGATGGGTCTAATCCGGGATCAAAGAGATATGATTGCTGAGCTAAGAGAAGAGCTCAGAGTAGAGAAAGCAAAGAACAAAGAGGACCCGATTCAGTCTACTCCAGTGGAAACTCAAGAAGAAACTTATCATGATGACACTACTGAAGGGTCAGCACGACTGCTGGAGTCCCCACCTTACACTATTCCAAACCAAGAGTCTTATGGAGTACCTATAACAGAGGGTAGGGATCTTCAGTTTTGGGTTACCAGATTTTACAAACATCTGCCTCCAGTGTTCAAAGGGAGGTTTGATCCTCAAGTGGTGGAAGATTGGTTGAACCGTCTCGAGAAGATATTTGATGTCCTTGGATGTCCGGATGAGGTGAAGCCACGCTTGGCAGTCTACAAGCTTGAGGGTGATGCGGACCGTTGGTGGAGAAATATCTCTCTCACACTACGCAGCATAAACATGCCATTGACTTGGGAATTGTTCTAGCAAGAATTCAATGATAAATACTTTCCCAAATCAGTGCAGCTTGAGAAGGAGACAGAATTCCTTAACATTAGACAAGGGGACACTGAGAGCTTTGATGATTATTTGTCCCGTTTCATCCGTTTGTCCCGATATTCCTCCTATCTCCGATACAAGGATGACGAAGAATGGAGTTCAGATATGCTCATTCGTGGCCTGAGTCGAGAGTTGAGGAAACGGTTGGTCACTCACCAGTTCACCAAGTTCAACAAAGCGGTGGAACAATGCAGGATTACAGAGAACAACTTAAGAGAAGTATATCCTACTAAAGCTACTGGCCACCGCAGTGAACCCAGTAAGAGTGGTACTTCATAGAAGCGAAAGGGACAGGGATCTTCATCTGGGAGTGGTAAAAAGCCCTACCAGTCTGGGAGCCGTGATCAGCAGAGAACTCCTTTTACACCTTGGATATGCCCTCGTTGTAATCAGTCACATCATGGCAAGACTTGTGAGGGTCGAATAATATGCTTCAATTGTAAACGTGTGGGGTATACTGCTGTTGAATGCAAAGAGCCACGACCAGACCAGAGGCCGAAAACTTAGGGCCGAGTATTCGCTATGACCCACGAGGAGGCCCGTAAATCTCCTAAGTTGATACAAGGTAAAATTCTTCTTAATGGCTATTTATTACAAGTTCTGTTTGACTCAGGTGCAAGTCACTCCTTCATTGCCTAAGATTGCGTGAAGCGCCTGGGATTGCATGTGTATAAATTACCATTTGATCTGATAGTGTCAACTCCGATGGGTGTTAAGGCTTTGACTACTGAAGCTTGTCTGAATTGTGTCATAACTGTAGAAGGGCACCAATCTACTGTGGATTTGATTTGTCTGTCACTTTACTAATTGGAAGTCATTTTGGGTTTTGATTGGTTAACGGCGAATAATGTGATGCGTTATTGTGGGAATAGAAGGATAGTATATCCTGCTTCTCAGAGGGTTGAAGTTGTAAATGGTAGTATGAATTTTCTTTCTACGGTTAAGGCTGAAAAATATCTTGGAAAGGGTTGCCAGGGGTATATGGTAATCTTCTCTGTACAGGGGGAGATTAGTGAAACTGTGAGTAGTATACCCGTGGTAAATGAATTCCCTGAGGTATTTCCAGATGATCTTAGCAGATTACCTCCAGAAAGGGAAGTTCAGTTTCCCATTGACATTGTGCCTGGAGCTGGTTCTATATCCAAGGCCCCTTACAGTATGGCCCCAAACGAAATGGCGGAGTTAAAGAAACAAATAGAAGACTTGCTGGAGAAAGGGTTTATTAAACCCAGTGTGTCGCCTTGTGGAGCTCCAGTGTTGTTTGTGAAAAAGAAAGACGGGAGTCTTCGTCTTTGTATCGATTATAGAGAACTAAATAAGATTACTATCAAGAACAAGTACCCTCTTCCCCGAATCGATGACCTTTTAGATCAACTATCCGGTTCATGTGTATTCTCAAAAATTGATCTAAGGTCAGGGTATCATCAGTTACGAGTGAAAGCAGAAGATGTTCTAAAGACTGCTTTTCGGACCAGGTATGGTTATTATGAGTTCTTGGTGATGCCATTTGGGCTAACCAATGTACCTGCGGTTTTCATGGATTACATGAACCGTATCTTTCGACAATATTTGGATCAATTTGTTGTGGTATTCATTGATGATATTCTGATATACTCTAACAGAAGAGAAGAGCATGAGCATCATTTGAGAATTGTATTGAATACATTGCGTGAGAAGCAGCTCTATGCCAAATTGAGTAAATACGAGTTTTGGCTATCAGAAGTAAAATTCCTAGGCCATGTTATCTCGCAAGAAGGGGTCTCTGTAGATCCTAGTAAAGTGGAACCAGTACTAAACTGGAAAAGGCCAGAATCTGTGGCAGAGGTACGCAGTTTTCTGGGTCTTGCTGTTACTACCAGAGATTCATTCAGAATTTCTCACGTATTGCTTTGCCAATAACCAAGCTCACGAGGAAGGATCAGCCTTTTGTGTGGGATGAACATTGTGAAAAATGCTTTGTGGAGTTGAAAGAGAGGTTGACTACGGCACCTGTGTTGATTATACCTGATCCCAGCTTGACCTACATTGTGTATAGTGATGCGAGTAAGCAGGGATTAGGGTGTGTCCTTATACAGCAGGGACGTGTGGTGGCCAATGCCTCTCGACAACTCAAACCTTATGAGATGAATTATCCTACACATGATCTGGAGCTTGCGGCCATTGTATTTGCCTTGAAAATTTGGAGGCATTATCTGTATGGTGTGACGGTAGAATTGTGCTGCGACCACAAGAGTCTCAAATATTTGTATGATCAGAAAGAATTGAATATGAGACAGCGACGGTGATGGAGTTGCTTAAGGACTACAACCTGGAAATCAAATATCATCCGGGTAAAGCAAATGTAGTCGCAGATGCTCTTAGTCGAAAGACAATGTTGGTGGCAGCAATGATGATTCAAGAGGGGAAGTCAATAGCGGATTTTCGTGATTTGAATCTGTCAAATCAGATCCTCTGTGCCAATTATACTATTTCCTAAGAAGAAAGTGACTTGAGAATTGAGATTGAAGAAGCTCAGAGGTAAGATGGCTGGATACAGCATAATCTAGCTCAGATTAAACGGGGAGAAGCTCAGGGCTATGATCTATCGCCTAGTGGATTGGTTCGCTATCAAAAGAGAATCTGTGTTCCACTTAAGGCGGAGTTAAGACAGAAAATTTTGGATGAGGCACACAAGAGCCGTTATACTCTTTATCTTGGTATGACCAAAATGTACCATAATCTGAAGTCTATGTATTGGTGGCCGGGTTTGAAGAGTGATGTAACGAAATACGTGGCACGGTGTCTTACTTGCCAGAAGGTAAAGATCGAGCACCAGAGACCACCTAGGTTGCTTCAGAGTCCTGAGATTCCGGAATGGAAATGGGAAAGTGTAACCATGGATCTGGTTATGGGATTACCCAGGATCAGGAATTTTGATGCGAACTGGGTAATTGTGGACCAATTAACGAAGTCAGCACACTTCATACCAATTAATGCTGGTTACTCTCCGGATAAACTAGCAGAGATTTATATTCGAGAAATTGTGAAACTCCAATTGTACCAAAGAACATCATTTCTGACCGTGATCCCCAATTCACTTTAAGATTCTGGAGGGCATTGCATGAGGCCCTGGGTACTCAATTGAGATTTAACACGGCTTATCATCCTCAAACGAATGGACAATCAGAAAGGACAATCCAGACACTGGAAGACATGTTACGGGCCTGTGTTCTAGACTTCAAAGGGAATTGGGATCGCTTTATTCCACTTGCTGAGTTTGCCTATAACAATAGCTATCATGCAAGCATTCAGATGGCTCCAGTGTTCAAAGAGGTTTGATCAAAAGAGAATCTGTGTTCTACTTAAGGCGGAGTTAAGACAGAAAATTTTGGATGAGGCACACAAGAGCCGTTATACTTTTTATCTTGGTATGACCAAAATGTACCATAATCTGAAGTCTATGTATTGGTGGCCGGGTTTGAAGAGTGATGTAACGAAATACGTGGCACGGTGTCTTACTTGCCAGAAGGTAAAGATCGAGCACCAGAGACCACCTAGGTTGCTTCAGAGTCCTGAGATTCCGGAATGGAAATGGGAAAGTGTAACCATGGATCTGGTTATGGGATTACCCAGGATCAGGAATTTTGATGCGAACTGGGTAATTGTGGACCAATTAACGAAGTCAGCACACTTCATACCAATTAATGCTGGTTACTCTCCGCATAAACTATCAGAGATTTATATTTGAGAAATTGTTAAACTCTATGGTGTACCAAAGAACATCATTTCTGACCGTGATCCCCGATTCACTTTAAGATTCTGGAGGGCGTTGCATGAGGCCCTGGGTACTCAATGGAGATTTAGCACGGCTTATCATCCTCAAACGGATGGATGTCAGAAAGGACAATCCAGACACTGGAAGACATGTTACGGGCCTGTGTTCTAGACTTCAAAGGGAATTGGGATCGCTTTATTCCACTTGCTGAGTTCGCCTATAACAATAGCTATCATGCGAGCATTCAGATGGCTCCATATGAAGCGTTGTACGGAAGGAGGTGCCAATCGCCTTTGTGTTGGAATGAGTTATCAGAAAGGAAGCTGTATGGACCGGATCTTGTTGATCAAACCTCAGCATAGATTCGGATTATTCGTAAGAGGCTTCTTGCAGCGCAGAGTCGACAGAAAATCTACGCTGACAAGAGGAGACGACCTCTAGAGTTTGAGGTTGGTGATCATATATTTCTGAGAGTATCACCAGTCACTGGCATCGGGAGAGCTATCAAGCAAAAGAAGCTGAGCCCAAGGTACATAGGTCCTTTTGAAATCGTTGAGAGGATTGGGCCTGTTGCTTATCGAGTAGCCCTACCCCCGAACTTGAGCAGGCTCCATGACATGTTTCATGTTTTCCAATTAAAGAAGTACCAACCTGATCCATCTCACATTGTTGAATATGAAGAAGTTGAGTTACAAGACAACTTCACATATGCGATAGAGCTAGAACAAATCATTGATAAAGAAGAACGACGGCTTAGACACCGAAGCATTCCATTTGTGAAGGTGATCTGGAAGGGAATGACTCAGAGGGAAGCAACTTGGGAAGCGGAAGTGGATATGCGAAGACGTTATCCAAAGTTTATGGCTCAAGTTGTGTGACAAATTTCGAGGACGAAATTTATTTTACGGGGAGAGAAATGTAATATCCCAAAAAGTGATTAAGGGCTAATGACTTTAAAAGTTGATGTAATTATTTTTGAATAAACACTTTTGGAGAATGCGTGATGGGAATTTGGTGGTTTTAGTGATTCCAATGGTTTCCTTGTGAAAAATTGTGTGGGAATAGGTTTGATTGTTGATTTTGGAGCCATTGGACACATAGGTTGAAAATTTGAAAAACTGTTAAGTGTAATTATGTGCAGGACAGTCAGTTTGTATGGACATTTTGAATGGGCAGATGGTGTCTAAAAATTCTGAAACTTTCCAGCCTTAAATTTCACATGTCAAGCTTCAAAATGGACATATAATCTGTGTTATTTCAATTTGTGAGCCAAGCGTTATGAATTCTTGAAGTTTGCCCAGCGAAATTAATTATTTTCTGGAACAGCAGGCAAAGATTAAAATTCTGGGAATTTTGTGATTCCATTCAGCAAAATTCTATATTTTTCCATACAATTAGACTCAATAATGGTTATATAGGCTTTGGAATCACTCCAATTCGATTTTTCTAGAATTAGTTATGATTTATCAAAGTTCGGTCAGAAAATCTGCCAACAAATCCGAAAATGGAAAATTTGTGATTTTAACTTTGTAATTATGGGATAATTTGTGATCAGCCCATTTTGGCACAAAATTGGGCCCCGGACGTGAATATGACTGACCAAGAAGAGGAAAGAGTGGTTGGAATTTAATTGGGCTTGTGAACCATTTATATGTACAAAAAGGATTTGTGTACATAAAGTGGATTTTTGGAAATTTCTAAATATGACATAAGCAAGCAATACCATGACATGAGCCTAATGTTATAAAACAATTACAGCACCTTTTCCCTTCCATTTCCCGTCGTCTTTTCCAGCAACACAAAAGTGAGAGAGAGCTTGGAGAAAAATAGAGAGAAGGAAGGAGGAATCTTACAAGGTTGGTCGATTTCTTCAGTGAATTCGTACATAACATGTATAATCCTTCTCCTAAGCTATTCCTCTATGTGAATTAAGGTTTTGAAGCAAAGAATTTCATGGTTCAAAGAGGCTAGGGTTCAGCCAAATTTGGGAAAAGCTAGTGGGAGCTTGAGGTAACTTCCAAACTTTCGTATATTGCTTATTCTGGCTACTATGGGCAATTTAATCGGTCAAATTTCACCGGATTGCCATTGGTTTTAAAGTTTGGAAATGATATGTCCTAGGGGTTATGCTGCCCAAATTGGGTCTTAATGTTAGTTTTAACCTAATGTAATGGTTAATAAAGTGGTTAGGAGAAGAAAGGAACGCGTTTACGGAGCCGAAATCGTAAAACCCCGATTTTCTCCTGAGAGCTCATAAATTTCGGCCAGCTCTAGAAATGGGTCTTAGAGTTGGATTTTCAATGATTTGATGGTTCCATTGAGTTCAGGAGTGAAAATTAGGTGGGGTTACAGTTGGCCACTTTTTCGGAAAAGGCCCAAAAAGCATAATTACGAAAACGCCCCTAAAACCCTTGAAGTAGCCACCAAGGGTAAATTTGTAATTTTACAGTGAATTTGATAATTCCGAGTCCGGAAATGGATTCCTTGGGTGGAAATATGTTAAGATAGCCCATATTAGAATTTCGAGAAAAGTGCAACCGGACCGGGTACGGCGGGCCCCGGCCGGGTCCCCGAGGGCATTTTTGTAAATTTTTATTATTGACTCATATAACCCCATGAAACACTATGGAAGTGTCTAAATGGTGCATTTGGAATTGTAGGATTCGATATTTGCCCTGTTCGTGATCCGCCTGCGCTAGAGCACAATCGGAAAGAACAAGGTAGTGACTCTTTCTCTTATACTGTGTGTGAAACATTGTATGTATGTTTGTCATGCATTGAGAATACTTTGTGAATACATTGTGATGCTTTGAGCTCGCAGTGCAAGCTGACGCATAGTGATACTTTGTGATACATAGAGATCGCAGTGAAAGCTGCACATAGAGATTACAGCCATGAGTGCTGTCGTTTGTGGTGAAAGCCATGATACATTGTGATGCTGCTTAACATGATCATATATGCTATGTGTTTATACACTGTATGAGTGATTTGTTACTACAGAGATTCTTTTGAATCTCATTCTTTCTATTGACTAACATTTCAGACAGGGCAAGTGGCTCCAAGGAGAAATGAACCACCAGGAGCGGCTAGGATCTTGTAGAGATGTGTTGTTAGGCTGTTGGTTATCTATTTTGGACTTGGGATTACTGTTTATTTTTGAAATGTAGAAATTACGTTGATGTTGGTTATGTAATCCCCTAGTTGGAACTTACAACCCTTAGTTTATACTTGTATGAAACCCGGGAGTTGCCGGGAATTTGGCTATGCACTCTGATCTGTATGAATGTGAATGAACTGCGCAGAGTAATTAGATTCGGAAGATGAATATGAGACCTTGTTGAACAAATTTTAGAAAAGAGATTTGAGAAAAACGTAATCGTCGGTCTCTAATTCCTTTAAATTACGCATTTTCGAATCTTAATTACGATTATCAAGGTAGGGAATTACAACAGATATCTCTGTTTCTCCCTCCCTTTATGCTTCTCCTTGTCTCGCATTACTCTCATTGCGAGTTGTAATGGCTAGGACCAAGATGACAAACACGCAACTACAAGAAATGGGCATCACAATGGAATATGTTGAGAATTTTAGAAAGCAAAAGGCAATACTACACTACTACAATCGATCTGGGCGTTCAAAGTACAAAACCTAATAAGGCAACTGGTATGGCAACTATGAGGCTGCTGCAAAGTAGAAACGCGATAATGATGCAAAGGAAGTGAAGAAGAGACAACGGGAAGAGCAACTGCAACAGAAGGGAAAAGTGAGAGGTCAGAGAAAGCAACTTTTGGAAGAGGAGGTGGAGGAGGATTCGTTGACAGAGTCCTCTGAATCCCGAAAATGGTGTAAGATAGAGGAAGTGAGGTAAGGGAAAAAGGCTGTGGTTGAGAGTGGGCGGTCGTCGACCTCTTAAAAACAAACATTTATCTCAGCCTCATATGAAGACACCTCAGCGGCTATAAATACTGAAGACAAAGACAATGTGGTGCTTGATGATGTTAGATGGAAGTTGTTGAAGAAGCTTCAGTTGAAATAGAGGAGCAATGTTGCACCTCAGGCAAAGGAGGATTTGAACAAGTCAGCCCTGGAAGAATAAGATATCAAGTTAGCTGGCCGCACATGCTGCAAAATGAGTAGGATAAAATTGGACACTTTTGACTCTGAATTTAGGTTTCGATTGGGAACAATATTGCAGCCATTCAGAGGTATTTTAGAATTGTCATTGCCTTATTCTGAATCAATGGTCAAGGTTTTTTACACCAAACTGAAAATGTCTAGAAAAGGGGTCGTGTCTACTTGTGTTAAAGGCCAGACCATAGCAATCACTGAAGAAAACATTCTGGCCTAGTTAGATGTCACCTGCCCACAGTCCACAGATACTAATTTATCACAGGCACAAATTGATACAACACTACTTGAGGGGAACAAACTTGGTGACACTCTTCTGTGTAGAACAAAGTAGCTGCCTCATAGGTTTTGGGTCTTATATTACTTATATAGTAGGAACTTTGTTAACAAAGGTAAGCACTACACTTCACTGACCCCTGAAGACAAATACATCCTCACATGTATGATCAAGGGCAAGCCTTTACATATGGGCAAGAGGATTATGGATAAAATGTTAAGGGCTGATACTCTAGGAAAGAAGAATTCAGAACTGCCCTATCCCTCCCTTGTGTCTCTAATACTACAAAAGAACAAAGTTTGGTATTTACAGGAAGGGGAAACACCTATTTGAACTGAGGAATTTGGTGAGCAGGCCTTGAAACGAATGCAAATACCCATAGGAAATGAAGCAAGGACAAAGGAAGCACATGACATAAACAAGGCTACTGCTAGTAACCCTCCAGATGATGCAGCTGCTATTTCTTCCCATACTCAGAGATCCACTCCTTCAGATCAGCCTGAAGCATTCATAGAAGCCATGGAAAAAATAGTTAACCAAACAATGATGAAGCTACAAGCACAGTTGGATGCAAGGATTGACCAACATGAGGAACATGTAGTGAAGTTGTAAAGCTATGTGAAAGAGCTGTTTGAGGAACATGTGGTCAAGTTGCACAGTTATGTTAAGGATAAGCATAAGGAATTTGGTGCACAAATTTGACACATGGATTCAACCATTACTCACATGGACTCATGCGTGTCTGAGCTTGCACTAGATGTCAGGGACCTACACGAATTCATTCACCTCTACTCTACTGAGTTCAAGGAATTTACTTCATACAAGGCTTCACATCATGAGGAAGCAGGCCTTTCTACCCATCCTGGAAATGAATCCCATTCCCCTGCACAGTACAATGTTCCATCTCCAAAGAAAGGTAAAGCTCATGAAGAAGGTGACTCATTTTATGACACTGCTGACTTCTCTACAGAGTCCCCCACAACTGGTGTCCGTCGTAACCCCAACGTGCCTGAACCAAGCAGCCCAGTCGACACACATGATGCTGATCTAATAACCCCACTGTCAATCATGCCTCTGCCTGAACCTACCAACCCTCCTCATGCACCTTCAAGACCAATACTTGACCCTCAGCCATTGCATTTCATATTAGTACAGGCTTTCATGTTTGGCCTTACTACTAAGAATATGCCCTATTTGTTCACAGCTGCCGCATCCTTTCCTCCTCAACCTGCAACATTTGGTGGCCCCAAGTTTATCCCTGTCAACGTCCCTAGTTCGCAGACACTATCTCAAACTAGGTCCCAATCCAAAAGATCCCCAGCTAAGAGGAAGAAGAAGAATTAAGGCTGCATTGCTTATTTTTTATCTTTCTATTTTGTGATGCTACTGCCAGGACATCTGTGTGCATGCACTTTGTTATTGTTCCATTCTATTATCACTGATTGACCGAGTTTGAACTTATCGATTTGGTTCGAATTTTAACTACTGTCATTTTGAAACAACTGTTGTCATTATGTTGTGTTTGAACTTATATGTTTAGTTCGAACTTTGCTGTTTCTAATTATATCTGTCAATGCTTAATGGAAGTGGCAAATGTGCCACCATGTCAAAAATTGACATTTTATTTTCTCTATGTACTGCCGCAACGATTTTGTTGTTGTTGTTTAAATTTTTGTTTGGCCCAATTAAACTATGTTCTGTTTTTAATTCCGCATGCACTTTAAGCACACTTTAAAACCTCATTGTTGTCCTTTATAGAAAACACAATTTAAAACAAATTTTTAGAAGCAATGACATCACCAAATGTCAAATAGCTTTTGCAACTATTTGGTAGTAGTTTTACTACTGCTCTTTCAATTTCAAGACCAACATATTGAATGCATTATAAGCAATTAGCAGCCAAGATTGATATACAAAAAGTGGTTATAATTTTTTTTCCCAAAAAATTTGATTGCAAATATTCAAAAGCTGTCTAACTTTTGTCCAGGTATTTTTGGAGGAATAGTTTTGGTGGTTTTTCTTGTATAAACTATAAACATAAAGACATATGCAAGGCACGCTTGCTGGTTTTAATAACTACCTATCTCATATTGCGAAGCATTAATACATATTGTTGGTATTTTGGTATATTGTTTGCATTGTTGTTGCTGTCCTGATCCTTCTTTCAATAATCAGCCCCAGCAGAAGAATGAAGATAAGCCGCCAAAAGAGGAGGAAAAGAAATAAAGTTATGGGTCATCTTGTCCATGTCAGCCTTTATATGTTGTTCCTTTAATAGACAAGTTTATTAGCATGTTGGATAGTGGTTGAAAATAGAGCACTATTATGACCTGATGTTTGGTCCTATGGCGAAGTTAACAGATACAAAATGAAAAACAAAACGTTTTGGAGAGTAGCCATGGAACATACTTAAAGCAACACTTTTACATTGAAGAGATAATTATATATGTTGTACATCAACTTACATGATTACATCAAAAGTCCTATATGGTTACCAATATTGTTATCAAGCTTAACAAGTCCTATATATGAATAGACTAACAAAATTAAATAAGACAAGTTGCAATGTTCCTCAGGTCACATTTTCAGTCTTGGCTCCTAATTCACGTCCAAATATCAGTCTTGGCCTTCAACCCACACCCTGGCAACCTCTCTTCCATCCTCCACTCCAAATGCATTAGATCT
This sequence comes from Inga oerstediana, assembly GCA_963210345.1. Lineage (NCBI taxonomy): Eukaryota > Viridiplantae > Streptophyta > Magnoliopsida > Fabales > Fabaceae > Inga > Inga oerstediana. The sequence goes on from OY723401.1 coordinate 45,357,699, forward strand.
ACTCCCAACCACGCTCATTTAGCCATGTTATGCCTTGCTTTTCTCCTCTACAATTTGACCAGCGTCTTCTCTTCTTCACTTGTCCACACATGTTCAGTCTTTCCTGACTCCAAACAAAAAATTAACAACATTATGACACTAACCCACATTACCAACACACGCACTCACCATTTCTTCCCTCTCTCATCCTTTCCATACTAACTTGTGTCTATAAACAATATCCTGTTGTATCCATAACCTCTGCCATCTGGGTCTTCGTTCTCATGTCCAGCTCCCCTCCTGCTCCTCGCCGTCGCAAATGCCATCCACACCACCTTCAATTTCCCTTCTTCCCCAACATACAGACCCACTTCAGCTGAGCCTCTGTTTCTCTCTAATGACATTTTCCTAACATTTTGCAGCTTATTTTATTACTTTATGCCAGGGGTATTATGGTCTTTTACCCATTGCTTCCCACTTAACCCAATTCTTTTTCTTCCTACCAAACACTTTATTTTCCCTCAACCTATGTTCAGTTCCCATGTCTACCAAACAGCTCACTCTTTTAGGTTCCCTCTCAATCTTCCCTTCCTTTCCATTCACTTCCCTTCCTTTTTGTTCCCTCCTAAAATGTTCCTTGTACCAAACAGGCCCTTATTTTCTCCTCGAATATTTTTTAAAAAAATAAAATCATTTCAAAAAAGTTTTTATATTTTTTTTCTCTATATGATTTTTTCGAGCAATCATCTGAACATTTTTTTTAAAATTTTTCTTTCTAAAACTCATTTTGAAAATTATCTTTCATGCCTTTTCAAATTATCATAATTAATAGAATGTGAATCTATGTATCAAATATTCTCTCCATAGGTAGATGGAGTATGTTGATTTAAAACTCTTAGTCGTCTCGGATTAAATCAAAATAAACTAAATTATATAGTGAATTCTACAATTCAGGTTGTATTCTCTTAAAGAACTTTTTATTTAATTCCTAGGCTAAACTAAGTGACAAAAACATTGAAAGAGGTGTTGAAATTGATTTTTTTAAAAAATTTTTAATGATGGAAAACAAACTAAACTACTATTTTTTTTTGAATTTTTGATAAAATGATGAAAAAAATTATGAAATTAGATTAAAGGAATGATATGATGGAATGCTCCTCAGAAGTAAACCTATGGCTATCATAGCTTTGTTAGATTCCAAGTTTTGATGATAACAAAAGGTAATTGTATGCAAAGTATGTTTTTACAAGTCTAAAGAATGATTACAAAGTTACCAAATGTATATGGCAAAGTCTTGTAATCTCTACTATCAGTTTTTACTGATGCACTCAAGCAACATAGCTGGCACTCGAGCATAAACCTCTTTTACACTTGAGCACATGCAAGTGTTGGATAAGAAGTGTTTGGCTGAGAGCAATTACTATCAATTCTACTGATGCACTCGAGCATGAAGCTGTTTTGCACCCGAGCACTAGCGAGTGAGGGACTGCGAGTGTTTGGCCGAGAGTCATGCAGAACAGAGAAACAAATGATTTTCAAAATATAGAAGATGTCGATGATCATGCTCAACCAAAAGCATGGAGACATATTAAAGATCATCCAATTGATCAAGTAATTGGAGATATTCATGAAGGTGTCAAAACCAGAAATAGAATTCTCAATGAGGTAACTTTCTTTGCCTTTATTTTTGAAATTGAACATTCTAATATAGAAGAAGCTTTATCTGACAATGATTGGGTGATTGCTATGCAAGAAGAATTAAATCAATTCTAAAGAAATCAAGTTTGGATTTGGTTCCTCAACCTAAAGATCGTACGGTTATAGGGACCAAATGGGTTTTCAAAAATAAACTTGATGAATCAGTAATCATTGTGAGAAACAAAGCAAGATTGGTGGCCAAAGGCTATAATCAAGAAGAAGGTATTGATTATGAGGAAACATATGGTCCAGTGGTAAGATTGGAGGCAATACGAGTACTCTTAGCCTTTGCTTGCATAAAAGGTTTTAAACTTTATCAAATGGATGTGAAAAGTGCTTTTCTAAATGGTTATATTATGGAGGAAGTATATGCAGAACAACCTCCTGGTTTTGAAGATGAAACGAAGCCTGATCATGTTTTCAAACTTAAGAAAGCTTTATATGGTTTGAAACAAGCACCTAGAGCTTGGTAAGAAAGACTAAGCAAGTTTCTTCTTGATTAAAACTTTGTCAGAGGAAAAGTGGATACAACTCTTTTCATCAAACATAACAAAGATGATATTCTAATTGTTCAAATTTATGTTGATGATATTATTTTTGGTGCTACTAACGAATCTATGTGTCAAGAATTTTCTAAGATTATGTAGGGACAGTTTGAGATGTCCATGATGGGAGAATTAAAATTCTTTCTTGAACTTCAAATCAAGCAAAAGAAGAATGGGATATTTGTATCTCAAACAAACTATTTGAAAGAGTTGTTGAAGAAGTATGGATTAGATAATGCTAATGGAGCTGATACTCCAATGAGTTCTACAACGTTGTTGGATGCTGATGTAAAAGGTCCTAGTTACAACATCACTAAATACAAAGAAATGATTGATTCATTACTCTATCTTACAGCAAGCAGGCCAGATATTCAGTTCAGTATTGGAATGTGTGCAAGGTATCAATCTGCTCCTAAGGTATCACATGCAGAGACAGTGAAAAGAATCTTCAAATACCTAGGAGACACTTCAGAACTTGGCTTATGGTATTCAAAAAAAGGAAACGAATATTTAATGGCATATTCAGATTCAAATCATGGAGGATATAAAACTAACAGGAAAAGTACTAGTGGTCAATGTCAATTCCTTGGAGACTCTCTGGTATCATGGTTCAGCAAGAAGCATAACACAGTGTCATTATCCTTAACTGAAGCTGAATATATAGCTGTAGCAAGTTGTTGTTCTCAAGTACTATGGTTGAAGCAACAACTTCAGGATTTGGGGATATACTTAAATGAGATTCCAATTTATTTGACAATACTAGCACCATAAGCTTGGCCAAGAATCCTGTGCAACATTCAAGGACGAAACATATAGATATCTGACATCATTTCATTCGAGATCACGTGCAAAAGAAGGATGTCAAAGTAGAATTCATACCAACACACCTTCAACTTACTGACATATTCACAAAGCTAATAGCTAAAGATCAATTTCTATATATTTGAAGAGAATTGGGAATGGTTAATCCCAATAGGCTGTAAGTTTTCTTGTTAATTATTGTGTTTAAATGAGTTTTTGATGATAACCATACTGACTTTGGCATCGGAGTATTAGAAATTCTTTTTGTAGGTCTATCACTCAAGCACAGGAAGTGTCACTCGAGTGACAAGCTCATACTCACTCGAGTCAGTCAACCCTGCTTGAGTACAGAACCATTAAATATACTCTGTTTCTAAGCATGTAAAACAGGGGTTAACAGAGGAGATAAAAATACCAAGAGGTTATCTGAAGTGCAACAGTTATAATTATTCTCACTTGGGTGAGAGAGATTCTCACTCGAGCATGGTATGAACATACCTGGAGTGCAGCAAGAGAACTCGAGCAGAAGGAAGGAATTTATACAAATACTTATTCAAAGCATGGTTACTCAAATGAATTTGGAGGATTTGAGTACAAAGATGAAAAATATAACAAGATATATTTAAATCAAATACGCTTTTACATATCTTATCAAATTTGTTTGAATATCACTCGAGCACAGTATGATCACACTCGAGCACAGTATGAATAGCACTCGAGCACTAGGGTTGTTGCTTGAGTATTGGAACTTATATCAGTTACGTGATAGCTCAGACCGTCGCACTTCCTCTTCTCACTTGAAGCATTATGTCACTCAAAGGTCAACTCTCTTCACCTCCAACCGTTACCCATCGATTGAACATCTCTTTTTGCTTCAAATCACCATTACAACTCTTTAATCTTCTTTATAATGTGAGATTTATCCTCAAAGTTTCTCATTTCATGCCCTAACTCTCTAAAACTTTCTCATTCAATCTTCAGCAAATCTGTGATCCTTGTTGTTCTTATTTCGTTTCTAAAAGGCTAGAACTAATATTCCTGTTGTCTCCCAAAGATCTCATTTATCCACTCCCACTCATTCTGCTGTTAGTTCTTCAGGAACTCCGGTAGCAAGACCTTCATCTCCTATATTGTCTTCTACACCAACACCTCCTCCTAAACCCAAAACCAAAAAGAGAACTCCATCCAAGAAACCTCATCCTAAGCCTCAAATGGCTAAGAAGGATCAACCTCCACAAAAGAAACCAAAGGGTGTGGTTTTCAAAGATCCAATGATTACTCAGTCTCAAACCAAAGAAGTCAAGGGAAGAGGAAAGAAGAAGGACACTGAGCAACCATAACAATCTTCTTCTTCCTCCGAAGACACTTTCAATATGCAACTCCAGGAAGCAATGGAGAGGTCAAAACTTGATGCATTGGTTGGCAAAATTGCCTCTCAAGCTGGTGCCTCAAGTTCACACCATGTTGGTCAATCCAGTACAGCTGCTTCAGGGTACCTTCTACATCACAGGCTCCAGAGGAAGAACAAGTCACAAGTCCTCCTGAAGGTTTCAATGTTAAGGAACTGAAGCCACTAAAACAGAAGGTATGTGATACTGAGTTTGCACATAGACATTTTTGCCCTATAGTTTATGTGGACTTAAATTATCTGAAGAAGAATTGTCATTTGGATTTATATCCTTATCTTGGATTTTATACTCCCTGGTTGAATATTCACATTCCTTATTCACCTTCTGTTGTGAAAACTTTTTATTGCAACATGAAAACCCACAACATACAATCTAGGATGGAGAATTGATTGAGGAAGCAGTATCTACCACTGTTAGAGATCAATTCATTATGATATCTGCTAGTATCATTAATGATTTACTTGGGTATGTTACACCACCTCCAGATCCACCCACTTTTTCAGCCAATGAAGCCTTCCAGCTTTTAAGACCAAATGACCCAATAGGTCCTCTTTATAGGATCGGTAAGCACAGCGGAAGAATTTAAAAAAAAATTTCACCGATCCTAATCGAGGATCTATCAACGGCGTTTAAACCAAGTTGGAAGGATTCATACCTTTTTGATGATTTAGAGTTTTCACGATCTCTAGGAGCCAACACGTCAGGTCCGCTCCCTCTACCGGTATCCATACGAATGCTCTCCAACCGAGACTGCGTGCTAGCGCCTCTAATGTCTCCAAGGGTTTAACTTGCGGCTCTCAATTCTGATGTACCTTGAGTCTATCAACTCTATCAAGTTTATAACCCATGAGGGTTATTTTCAAATTTCAAAATTAATCATCATTAATTTCGAAATTAATTAACAATTAATTATCTTGATGAGCTAATTAAATAAATTCAGTTTAAATTAAATCTGTCCAACAGTTTTAATTTAACCTATTTATTTAATCTAAATAAAGAGCCATTAGATTTAATTTATCTTCATAAATTAAATCTGAGATACTATATCTCTATCATGTTAGTTATTAAATTTAATATATCTTAATAAATTAAATTTAAAACCAACACAATATAATAATATCATATAATATATATATACATATATATATATAATATATTTCGAAAATATATATATCTATATAATATTATTAAATATAATATAATATATATATATATATATATAAGATATATATTTCGAAAATATATATATATCTATATAATATTATTAATGAATTTTATATTATATATATATATATATAAATATAAAATTCATCCACCCTAAATCAAACATTATCTCATGTTGGGCCATTCTTGTGTGCGACCCTGTAGGCCCATATGAAGTTGGCAGTGGGCCAATAACTACACTAACCCAAAAGTCGCAAGCAGCCTCTAGCAAGACATTACGACTACCCAATTCATATGAGGATCGTTATCACGATACAACCTGTCATACAACCATGTCACGTCCCTTTTGTCACACGATATATCGATCAAGGATAAGGCATGGAAAATGTCATCCTCTTGTTCCTGACCATTACTTTCTCGATTCCTGAGTAGCCTGATAACAGAGACAGAAACTCCTTTCATCATAGTATGGCCATACATTTCTCAAACTCACTCATCGAGGGGCCCAGTAATATCTCTATACTAATGTGAGGGACAAATTCCATCTTGATCATTCATATTCCTCTACATGAAAAACCACCAAGCCCGATCGTAGCCTTTATCATCACCCGGTCAAAAGTGACTTTTGACTAGTTCAAAGCTTAGCAACTCTCATGTAGGAATCCATGATGACCTCAGGTCTAAGGGCATCGTGACGTGGTTATACATGAGAAAAGCTTATGACTTGATCCATGTAGCTTTCTCATAGTGGGTCGGTCCAGCACCTTATACTCTTACAAGTGCCTAAGACTTTGATTCGTATCTCCATATCTTATCAAAGTCATACTGGTCTTGTTTCATCTCTGCTCCCACATAGATGACCGACCAGGGACATTTTAGGACAATCTTTATGAATTATCCAAGGATATAATTATCACAGTTAACATGCAAATAATATGATAACAGAATGGAGAAATTTCATTAAAATAATAATGTTTAAAGTACAATGATTGGCCCTTAGGGCACAATTTCCAACACTCTTATCTTTAAGCTTATTGACATGCCTGATTCTCATCGAGCCCTTCACTACATATAATCTCGTAGCATGGTTAACAAGTCCAAGAATTATACCCATTTTGCTCAGAGAGATTACTATTTGCTGGCCTCCTTACTAGTCGGACAACAAAGAAATGTGGGGGAGATTATTTTTAGTAAGAATATTTTGATTTTCTTCATCAAAATCCATGACTATACCATATCCTCAACTTGTGTCCCTCATCCTCATGAAAAACAAAATATGGTACTTGGAAGGAACTGAGAGGGTAATCATTCCAAGGATTGGCAAGACTCAACTGACACACATGAGTATCAATCTTCCAGTGAGTCAAACCAGGGTTACATCTCAGAGAGAAGCCACTCCATCAAGAGGTGATGAGGCTCAGTCGTCTGCTCAAGGTCAGGTTACCCCTCCATCTTTCCTGAATGCATCACTTTCCACTCATCTGATTGAGGTAATCAATCAAGCTGTGTCTGGTTTGAAAAAGGAATTAATGACTGAGTATGAAAATTTGGTGGACAAAATGGAGTTACAAGTCTTAAAGTTGGTGGACAAGCCAAATACCAACTTTGACTTGATGTTAAAGACTCAAGATGATATGTCTAGAAGAATCACTGATATGGAGATCTTCTTATGCTCTCACTTTCCGGCTACATCTTCTGAGGTGCCACCTGAGACCACTCCTGCCTCGACTTCACCTCCTCAACCACAGACACATGTTCTCTTCACCAATTTGGATTCTAATATTGATGTCACTTATGATCAGTCGCCTTCACCACTACCCTCAGCCTCTGTTCCTCAGCCATCATCTCCACCCTTTGAGCCGGTGCCAGTAGACCCTTCCACTGCCATGGTGCCCTTTATCCCACCATCCGATCTCACTTTTCCTCAGCCCCCTTCTGATGTTGGCAAAACGGGGGAGAAGGATTTGTGATGGTTTCTGAGCTTATATGGGGCGTATTGGGTAGTTTTGTGTATTGGGGTAGGATTATTGTTATTTTAGGGTGTATTTCTACTGACATGGTTTTATATGGGGTTTTATGGGGAGGTGATGATTCAAACTTAATATTGTACTTTTCAAGTTCACTAATGGTTATTTTCAAGTTTATTAAGTTTTCTGTTCAGTTTTAATGGTTTCTGTGATACTATTACTTATCTTGGTTGTTAAGTGTCCATTGGAAGTATTGCAGGAAACATATGTGAATAAGTGCAAAAATCTAAAATTGAATCTAAACTTTGGTGAAGATATGCATTTGGAAACGTTAATTATGTTTTTAAAAATTTGCACTCTAATCAAGATTTTGCTTAAAACTCATCACAAAGGTTTTGTCATCATCAAAAAGGGGGAGAATGTTAGATTCCAAGTTTTGATGATAACAAAAGGTAATTGTATGCAAAATATGTTTTTACAAGTTTAAAGAATGATTACAAAGTTATCAAATGCATATGGCAAAGTCTTGTAATCTCTGCTGTCAGTTTTTACTGATGCACTCGAGCAACAGAGCTGGCACTCGAGCATAAACCTCTTTTACACTCGAGCACATGCAAGTGTTGGACAAGAAGTGTTTGGCTGAGAGCAATTACTATCAATTTTACTGATGCACTCGAGCACTATAACCAACACTCGAGCATGAAGTTGTTTTACACCCGAGAACTAGCTAGTGAGGGACTGCGAGTGTTTGGCTGAAAGTCATGCAAAACAGAGAAGCACAAGCTTGCACTCGAGCACTAGCGAGTGAGGGACTGTGAGTGTTTGGCCGAGAGTCATGCAGAACAGAGAAGCATAAGCATGCCCAAGTGAGAGTTCATATGCCTGAGTGATACATCAGCACTCACAAGTGAGAAATCTAACTCTCTCAATTTTGATGCAAGTGCTGAAGACAAGAGTATGTTACAGAAGAATATTCTTCTCACTCGAGTAGGAATATGTATGCTCGGGTAAAGGCCCACATCACCTGCGAGTGCAAAATCATACCCTTGCTAAAATGGTATGCGAGTGTTGTCCAGAGTTGTGGCTCTTAGTGTAAAATACAAGGACACTCGAGCAAGAGGAGTTGTGCTTGAGTGAGGACCCACATCACTCGCAAGTGTGAAAATGCACTCTCTCAAATCATGTGGAAGTGCAAGTGTAAAACTAAAGCAATATGGTATTGCACTCGAGTGAGCCCCCTCAGTGCTCGAGTGAGACTTTGCCAGAAGCCAAAACGCCGGTGTCTTACAGTATTCAATCCAAATATGGTTTAATGATATTTATTCATTATATTTTCACTTATTATTATTATATAACATCATTTAACATGTATTATAAGTGTGATACAGGAGTTTGAACGTTTGAATTAGAAACACACTGAGGAAGTCAAACAACGGCAGACAGCATCATTACAACCATCCAAGCATGTACCTATCGCGTTCAAAGATTTCAAACGTATGCATGCCGTTCCACAATAACATGCCCGCTCCACAATGATCATTATTCAAACTGGCAAAATTGAACGTCCATAAATACAGAGTTCCAGAAATAATCAATAACAACAAAGTACAAGAATTGACATAAGCAATTTCACGAGTCTCTGTTATTCACATTTTCTCTGTATTCATATCGTTCTTCAGTGTTTATCATATTTGCTCTGTAAGAGAGTCTGTATACACTTCAAATTCTATTTTCATTTGATCTCAAGGTATTTGGACCATGAGAGGGTAGATATCCTTACTAGAGAAGCAGTTGAGAAAATTTCTAGTAAAACTTTCTACTCATAAGACTTACAAGATACAAGCAGTAGAGAACATTGCTGCTCGTAAGACTTACAGTGGTGTAAGCAGGAGAGAACGTTGCTGCTTATAAGACTTGTATACGTAAGCAAGAGAGAAAGGTCATAAGTTGTTTTTTCTGCACGTAAGACTTGTCGTAAGGTAGAGAGAAATTTCTGAGTGTTAGAATATTTCTGCTCGTAGTCCATTCGAGGATGATTGTTGTTTTGTGGCATTCTGAGAGCCCATTGAATCTTGGAAGCATAGTGAAAATCTCAGTAGGTCTTGATCTCTGAGGACTGAACGTAGGCTTGGTTTTTGGGCTAAACCAGTATAACTCTCTGTGTACTAATTCTCTTAACTCTACTCTATCTACAACTATTGTCATATCACCACATCAAACGAAAAATTTATCACATCACCCAATTCACCCCCCTCTTGGGTGAAGCTTGCCTCTTTCAAGCTTGCTTAATGATATGACAGTTAATTAATTCACCAAGTCTAATAAAAAAAACCCTCATGTTTGAGTCAAGTGATTCTTAACAAATAATTGTTCTAAATGCTATATAACTACTACTTATTAAGGCACTTTTGAAAACCACTTTATATGTAATTTAAACTGAATTAGTAAAACTTATTTCTCTAACGATGAATGCTCACAGAATGTTAGATAAAACACAAATCAATTATAATACCTAACAGTACATTAGATAAAATAATTTCAAGTGTAAATGGAAATACATAAAATCAAAGTTCAAGTGTTACAACTCAATTCAACCACAATAATCCAACTAACAAAGACTATAACACATAATCTTAATCTCAAATTCAAATCAAAATAATTCATAACAAAGGAAACTCATCAAATTCAAGAAAAACTTAATTGGAAAGCAAAGACTCCCTTAATTAAAACTCTCAAACTTGAACTATAGCGTCCACTTCAAGAATCACCAGAAAATTTAGTTGTGCATCGAGTTAATTGTAGCTCCAACTCGTCCAAAGATCAGCCTGGCTATGAATGGAACTGATGAAGATAGTAGACGACCAATTGATGAAAGGACAGCGAAGTTGATGGTGGTGTTGGTGGTGCGATTTCCGTCGACTGTGAAGTGTTGCTCTCTCCGTTTAAGCTTCAATGGCAAATCTTGACAGTGGTGAACAAGGGAGTCGAAGGTGATGGTTGTGAATAAGGGTGAGCTTAGGCCGGTAGTCGCCTCTTATTTTCGTCTTCGAAATCTGTCTCTTTATTTAAAAGTCTCAGCTTTTGATTCCCTCTTCCCTGTCTAATTTTGTTGGCCAGCCCTTCTAGCAAGTCCAGCAATTTTCTGACCTAATTTCCCATAATAAAACACTGCAGTTTCATTGGGTCCTTTTCGGACATTTCAGAATTTTAGGTCCTTGGCAAATATTAACTATAGTCCTTTATCATAATTAATTCTGGTCCTGATCCTTGAAAATTATTAATTGCTGTCAGCTCCAACTTTCCTAAAATGACCTACAATGCAAATCAAAGATTATGTAGCATCATATATTCTAGGAAAACCAACTCAAATAATAGCAATTACAATATTTATAGAAATATTACCCTTTTAAGCTCTATTTTCACACAATCATCGTTAATTTAAATTAATCATAATAAATAATATTTAGCTTGAAATTAATGATAAAATCTCTAAATAAGACATTAAATATCATAATAAAATAGGGATATATCATCCGTAGACCAAATATATCCGTAATTGTTAGACCTCACATGCTCATACTAATATTGACTTGGACTTTTGAAAATTCATTCAAGTTTTGTCACTAAAGTTGATGTTAGATATTTATCCAAAAAAAACTACAAACATTTAAAAAACTTCCTAAATCCTACATGGTGGAAAATATTTATTAAAATACTACACTAGAAATTATTTAGATCAAGAACTATTTTACTTTTTATGAGAAACTCTTTTTAGGTCAAAAACCATTTCGCTTGAACTTTAATCTCTCCCATGTCAAACCACGTTATCATATCTTACGTTTAGTGTGTGTTTGGATGCATAAAAAAAATACTTTTTGAATGAAACCATGGTTTTGACAAAAAGTTTCAAAACACTGCAAAAATTTAGATAATCTCGTTTTTTGGCCAAACCATAGTTTTGAGACAAGCCATTTTTTTCCAATTATTGCTGTCCTTTTCTCTCTCCTCTGCACTATCATTTTGTCTCTCTCTCTCTCTTGTCTTCACCTTCAATTTCTTTTCTCCATTCCGTTACTTCATTCCTTCCCGTTCTTGTCGGAAATCTGGCCTTCAATTTGGTCGATCCGAAGAAGTACTCGGCGATGGTCATCAATTGGCGACTAGAAATAGAGAACGTCGACTGCACACTGTCATTCTTCCACACTACCGTCTCCTTCAAGCTCCACCACCTTCCACCATCTTCACCAACACCGCACTTCCATTTCTGGTGGCTTCTAGTATCGGAGAAGCACTGAATACAAATAGAGAGGAACACCAACAGGAGCTTCTAACGTCATTTCCTTCTTACCTTGCTGCCAACCCAAATGGCACTACCCCCACCACACTTGACTGTGACACTGCCTAGAACTCTGTGTTAGGATCGGGAGGCACAGCGAAAGAATTTTAAAAATTAACGCCAATCCTAATTGAGGATCTATCAATAGCATTTAAACCGAGTTAGAAAGGTTCGTACCTTTTCAAATTCAGAGTTTTTGATCTCTAGGAGCCAACACGTCAAGTCCGCTCCCTCTACTGATATCCACACAAATGCCCTCCAACAAAGACTGCGTGCTAGCATCTCCAATATCTCGAAGGGTTTCCCTTGCGGCTCTGAATTCTCATACTTTTTTTAATATATCTGCTCTATCAAGTTTATAACCTATGAGGGCTATATTCGAATTTCAAAATTAATCTTTATTAATTTGGAAATAAATTAACAATTAATTATCTTGATGAGCTAATTAAAAAAAAATCAATTTAAATTAAATCTGTCCAATATTTTTAATTTAACCTATTTATTTAATTCAAATAAAGAGCCATTAGATTTAAGTTATCTTCATAAATTATATATGAGATACTATATCTCTATCACGTTAGTTATTAAATTAAATTTAAAACTAGCACAATATAATAATATCATATAAGACACACACACACATATATAATATGTATTTCAAAAATACATACATATATATATATATATATATAATATTATTAACGCATTTTATATTATATATATAAATATAAAATTCATCCACCCTAGATTAAACATTACCTCGTGTTGGGTCATTCTTTTATGCCACCCTGTAGGCCAATACGAAGTCGGTAATGGACCAATAACTGTACTAACCCATAAGTCGCAAGCGGCCTCTAACAAGACATTATGACTATCCAATTCATATGAGGATCGTTAACACGATGCAACATGTCATCGAGGGGCCTAGTAATATCTCTCTACTAATATGAGGGACAAATTCCATCTTGATCATTCATATTCCTCTGCATGAAAAACTACTAAGCCCAATCATAGCCTTTATCATCACCACGTCAAAAGTGACTTTTGACTAGTTCAAAGTTGAGCAACTCTCATGTAGGAATCCATGATGACCTCTGGCAAAGGGCATTGTGACGTGGTTATACATAAGAAAAGCTTATGACTTGATCCATGTAGCTTTCTCATAGTGGGTCAGTCCAGCACCTTGTACTCTTACAAGTGCCTAAGACTTTGATTCGTATCTCCATATCTTATTAAATTCATACTGGTCTTGTTTCATCTTTGCTCTCGCATAGATGACCAACCGGGGACATTTTAGGACAATCTTTATGATTTATCCAAGGATACAATTATCATAGTTAACATGCAAATAATATGATAATATAATGGAGAAATTTCATTAAATTAATAATGTTCAAAGTACAATGATTGGCCCTTTGGGCATAATTTCCAACATCCTCCCACTTACCCTAGGTACAATCAGTAATTTGCCTAATTCCCATTGTCCTAACTTGACGCTCATGCTTTCCCTGTCCAACACTTCTACCCCCACTTTCGGTGACCACCGTAGCTAAGAAAGGCAAAGCATAGAAATAAGATAAAGAGAAAATCGAGACACGAGAAGGAGACACACGGTGGAAAGGAGGGAGTTGGACGCTTACAACACAAACCAGAGTTTTTATTTTCCGGTGAAGTTGACTTTTTCGGTGAGCTTTTTCTTCATAGTTCTAGCGTCTTTTCTTACTAGAACACCACAACATCCTCATCCATTGGCATTCTTTGTCAATTCCAGCTGTTTTTGCAATCCTCCGGTTGAGTTTTGCATTTTTCGATGAACTTGAGTTTTCCAGCCCCAATTTTCCGGCGAAGTCAATTTTTTTTTCTCATTATTATATTTTGTTTGAAACTTGATTATTATTTGTGTAATTTGTGGATTGAACATGTGTGATTTGATTTCTTTTTGCCTGTTGGATTTATACACACACACACACACACACTCTTTTCTTATTAATATTAAACAAAATTAATTTCAAAAACCCTTTTTCTTAATCAATTTCTCTTGATATTTAGTTTAACCTATGAAATCAAAATAAAAGGCTCTTCGAATGAGACAACCCAAGTATTGTATTGTACTGCAATTTTTAGATTAAATATTTTGTATTTGATCCTGAGACGCAAAGACATGGTCAAATCAGATACTTACTATTTATAAATGATTTTTCATTATACAATTTATTAATATATATATATATATATATATGTATTTTTTATATTTTTTAATGTTACTTAAATGACTAATATTATAATTTTAAATTTTTCAGAAAAATTTATATCATTTTTTATATTTATTATGAAATTTAATGTTAAATAATACAGAAAATATAATCTTATCCTTTATATGTAATTATCACAAAAGTTAATGTCCTTTTTAGTAATTTGACCATGAAAAAGCTATTTTGATCACAATATCCAAACACTCTCATTTTATCAAAATCACTTTTTTCCATAATCTATCCTGCTCATAAGATATTATCCACTTTTTATCTAGAAGCTATTCTCCAAAAGCTAATCCAAACACACTCTTAGATTCAATCAAGTTCTAGCAAAACTTCAGTACAACAGCTTTACCAACTCGTAGTCACTCTAATCATACTCCCTTACCCATGGAGCGGAAATTTTCACTCACTATTCCCACTAATCTTAAAACTTTCAAAAAAAGACTAAAATATTCCTAACATAAATATAAAAATATGATAAGTTAATTACTTAATATTAATAAGAGTCTTGGGGGTGTAATGACCCAATTTGAGATTAAGGGCTAATGATTTCGAAATTGATTGTAATTGTGTAATTAAATACTTTTGGAGAAATGTGATGTGAATTTGATATGAATGTACTTAGTGATAATTTATTAAGCATGGTGAAAATCAAGGGCAAAATGGTAAAATTGGAAGTTTACCGACCAATTGGTCAGTTACCGAAGAGGAAACTCATTGGTGATCAAAGATCAAGGGTTGAGATCTATTGGCTATGGGTCGGAATTGTGTGCTATGCACCTATGTGAGCTCATGGAGGAAGTGAGAAAGATGTTGACAAGTGGCATTTTGTGGACCATAGGATCATGCTATAAGTCAAACACTCACTTTTCTCTCTCTTTTCTCTCCTATTTGGTTGGGAGCTTTGGGAAGGGAAAAGTTCTGCACATACTCATCATCTCCATCATCTCATCATCTCTCTTTCTCTCCTCACCTCCATTTTCGGCGATTTCAAGAAGGAAAGAGAAAGAGAAAGCTTGATTTTTTGGTGAGTAATGTTTCTCATATGCTCAAACACTCTTCATTAAACTTGTTCATAGTGTTAAGAGCTTCATCTTGGTGGTTTCAGAATTTTGAAAGGTGGTGATTTGGGTATTGGAACAAATTTGGAAGTTAAGAATCAAGGTTTTGGCTTTGGCAAATTGAAGAGGTGAGCATTTGGATCATTTTGGTATATTTATTGTGATTTTTGGTTTAGCTTGATGAATTCTAGAATTTTCCTTGGTTTTATGCCAATTTTTGAATACATGGATTATATGATGAATGATGTTGGAACTAGTTTATTGTGGAGTTATTTGAGTGTTGGATGTGGTTTTGAATTTTGGAAGTGAGTTGAATGAATTTGGGTATGGTGTGTTATAGAGACCCAAGAGTATGAATTGTTGGTAGGATGGGTTTTGAGTGTTTTGGAGGTTACCAATGGGTTCCTTATGGAATTTTAAGTGGGTGTGAGCTTTGTGTTGAGTTAGGGAACTATTTGGATTAGTTTTGGCAAATCTGGGAATTTCTGTCTTTTGCTGCGATCTGGCAATCTGATAAGCCTCACTCAAGTGAGGATGAGTCTCACTCGAGTGTTGTGCATATTTTTGCCCAAGTTCTTTCAGTTCTTGTTGTACTTTCATGCCAAAAGTGTGAGTGCACTTCCTGATTCGCGAGTGATATAGGCCATCACTCGAGTGAGCATGGTTTCACTCGAGTGCAAGTGTAATGCCATGTTAAGAGTTGCTATCGGTCAAGCACTTGCAGGCCATTTGTCAAGAGTGTATTTTGACACTCGTAAGTGTTGTCTTCTCACCCGAGTGCCAAGGGCTGTGCTCGAGTAAGCTTCCTCCTCTAAAGTTGTCTGTGCTCTCGAGCAAGCACTTTCTGTGTTGCACTTTTGAGGACTTGAGTGATTTTGGAGTCACCACTCGAGTGGAAAACCCCCATGTTCGAGTGTTGTGAGCACTTTCTGGTCATGGTTATTGCTCACTGTCAAACACTCATGAGTGAGAGCCACTCTCACTCAAGTACAAGCCTCCCACCACTCGAGTGAGGTCATCTTCACTCGAGTGAGCCAACTAAAAATCAGTGTTGTGCTTCCGAAAAGGGGTCTTCAGGGTAGTTTCTTTCAACCCTTTTAGCATGTGTTTAGGCCTCTAATGGTCATCCTAAAGAGTTTGAATGATAACCAACTTAGAGTATTATAGAAATAAGCATTTAAAAAAGATATTGATCGGCTGTCCCTAATTTGGTTATAGGATTTGACATATGCCATACTCGTGATCCCATTATGCCAAGGAACGTCAGGAAAGAACAAGGTAGTGATTCTTCTCGTATACTTTATGTAAATGTATTGTATGTATGTTGTCATGCATTGAGTTGTTTCTACTGCTTTGTGATGCTTTGTCTTGTGATTCTGCTGTATAGTGTTTACCGCGAAAGTGGGCATGGTGATTACAGCAAAAGCTGGTATAGTGTTTACTATGAAAGCGGTCATTGAGATTATAGTGAAAGCTGTCGCATTGTGATTACAGCCGTGAGTGCTGTCGTTCGTGGCGTGAGCCATGAATCATTGAGATGTTGCTGAACATGATCGTATATGCTATGTGTTTATACATTGTATGAGTGATTTGTTACTACTGGGATTCTCTTGAATCTCATTCTTTCTAATGACTAACATTTTAGACAGGGCAAGTGGCTCAAAAGTGAAGCAGACAACCCAGAGCGGTTAGGATCTCTTAGAGACATTTTAGTTGGTTGTTGTTTATCTATTTGGATTTAGGATTACTGTATATATTTTGGGTTGTAAATGTTATTTTTGGATATGTAATCCCCTATTTTGGGAAACTATACACCCATTTTATATATACATGTAACCCGGGGTCTGCCGGGATTTTAGTTGTGCACTCTGATATTTATCAATATGATTTTATTTCTCAAGTAATTATATTCAAAGAGTGAATGTGAGACGAGGATGAATATATTTTGAACTATTTTCTAAACAACCCATCTTGAAGGTGATGGATTATAAATGTTGATTTTGTTTTATTGGTCTCTATTTCACTTTAATTTCATAAACCGATGTAAATTATGGTGAGGGGGTTACAGGGGGGATTTTTGGTCAATGTTTAAGGAGTATGATCAACAAGGCTGAGAGTTGATCAAGTTGTTGTATTAAAGTTCTAATATGACTTGATTGAAATTTTAAAAAAACTTAGTAGAAAATTTAAAATGAGGAGTTATAAGATTGGATGTAGGCTCAAGTGATGGATTACATGTGAGAATGTTGCATGAGATAGGGAACAGGGAATGATCGGGATCAATGGAGGTGGAGTTCTATCATTGATCGGAGCATATTTGGTAAAAGAGGTGACTACGAATCGGCTGGGAGAGTGAACCAAGGAGCCTCAGAGAGTGAGCCGATAAGAAATTTATGAACAAAGAAAACAAACTTGCTTGGATTTACCTCTATGAGATTTACCAAGAAATTCTAGATTTACCTTTCTCCCACTACCACTATCTTCCTCATTTTTTCCGCCTCATCTTCTTTGTCTATTACCTTCTTCACCGCTTTCCCTATTCCATCCTGTACTCACCGACTTCTTTTTTTGATACTCAGTAGAAGAAAAAGACGTAGGCAGTGGAAGAATCACTGTCAAACCCCTTAATATTTTGACATTTATCAAAGTATTAACGTGCAGTTCAATGGGCGAACAGAAATAGCACAAACATACTGATATGAAGTACTTGATTATATTACAAGAATTCCTACATGGTTTGTACATAATATTTACAGAACCCAAAATAACATAAAAACTACGGATAACCAACACTAGTGCTTGGACAGGTACTGGATCTTCAGTTGCTGATATCTACTTCCTTGCCCTTGGAGCCATTGTCTCTTACTAATTAAATTTTTAAATATTAGGAAAGGGGTGAGATTCAGACGAATTCCAGTAGTAATATATAATCAATCATATAAAATATGAAAAATAAATAGGCAATGCACCATATAGTGTAACAGAACAAATATACTGTAAACATGTCCGTTTGTTCGTCATTCAGGATCAAATGACTATTTGTCCCAACTGGCCATACTATGTACACTGTTCAGGATTAAATGACTATTTGACCCTTTCTTGCTATAATGTTTTGGAGCGAATAACTATCTGTTTATACTTGTCTTACTACCTCAGCTGGGTCCCACTTGGCCTCATGGTACTTGTGCTTTTCCCATCGGGTGGTACTTGTGTTTTTCGCACACCACAGCTAGGTTTTGTAGCAAACAATTCATATTACAGAACATGGCAACACAAAGCATATAAACAATCACATAGTATATGAAAGATAGAGTTACTACTTGAAATCCTTTGCAACTGTCTAGCTAATCTAGTCTAATGATTCTTCATCTAGCTCAAGCAAATGTTAAATCCTAAAATTCTAAATTTATAATAAATGATTTATTACTCATTCATGTAGTTGGTTATCTCCACCAAAAACGCATAAGTACCAAAATGACCTTAGGAATCAGGTCTAATTTCCCTTTATACCTGATATAACTATACTTTACCAGAAATTATGACCCAGGCTATTCCTACACAATTTTTCATGTAGAATCCATTTTTGACCTCATTTTTACCAAAATCACACTTCATTTCCCAAATTACCCTTGTAGCCACATATGTTTGGGCTTTAGGGGTAAAATTTTCATTTTACACTCTAAACCCTCCATACTTCATTTTTCAGATGTTCCCTACACAATTGTTCATTCTAAACACAATGGGAACATCAAATCCATCAATTCCAACTGAAACAAAGCAAATCACCCCTGGCCAAAATTCAAGAAAAATTGGGAAAATGAAGTTTCATGTTTTCTTTCAACATAACACCTTTTCACCTTAAATCACTTCTTAAACCCTTTAATTACACTTCCTACATGATGAATCCAAATTTGGACAGCACCTCCCTTAGGGTTTATGCCTCCTAATTCACAAAACCATGAAAACCAAGGCAAATATTCAACCAATTCACCAACAACAACCATGAATCAACAAAAAAGATAAGGTTTCATGATTTACCTCTTGATTCTCTATTTCTTCCTCCTCAACGGTCCCTTCTCCTTCTTGTTTCTCCTTGATTTTCTTCTTGCTTTATGTGATTTCTAGAAGGATATGAGAATTGCAAGAGGTTTCTAAGGATTTAGAGACAAGAAAAAGTGAATTTTGCATTCAAACTTACCTAGGTTTGCTTTTTGAATCCTTGTCTCTTCTTTTACTCTTTCTCTTCTTCAAGATGTTCCTATCTCTCTATTTGTCTGAAATTTTGGCCCCTTGGAAGTGTTTAAGAGCTTCTTGAAATATCTCCTTCTACCTCCTTAAAATAATAATAATTTAGTAGGATTTTTGCATGTCTTGAATATTTTATTCCTTCTTCACTACTACTAAAAGAGGTTTTAACGTCCCTATTTTGGCACTTTTAAAGTCCAAAAACTGGGGGACGTCTATATGGGGGGCGTAGTATGTTTTAAGAAAAGACGTTTTAAAAAAATGGGACGTCTAAAGTCCTCAACCGGGGGGACTTTAGACGTCCCAAATCTCAATTTGGGATGTCTAAAGTCCTCCACAGGGGGACTTTAGATGTCCCAATTCTGAATTTGGGACATTAAAATGTTTGATTTTTTTTAAAAATGATTATTTACATTATGCATTACCCAACGAATTCAAATTGCAGAAACATAATAGAAAATGGATTCATAAACCACAATATCCGTTACAAAATGGTAAGGATATCCAGCACTACAATCTTTATTACATATACATACAATAACGACTCAACAACCTACTACTATATATATGTACAATAACAAGCAGAAAGTGTCAAAACATTGTCATCACACAACTACAAACTAATATAAATAAAAAGTTTACTGCTCTATATTTTGAAGAAGATGTCCAGCCAAAAGGTCTCTAATCAAATTAAGGTCTTCACGTAGGTAGGCATCTTCATTATCAAAAATCTAAAAATTAGAAAATAAGCTTTGATGAAATGAATTGAGCAAATGAATTAATTAGCATTTCAATTAGAACACCAAAAATATTATCATTTGAGAATAAAGAAGCGATTACCTTTTCAAAATCACTAGTAATTCTACTTTGAGTGATGTTATACATATAAAGTATGACATAATATCCGCATTCAGTGTTGCCAGGTTGTCGAGGGAACTTTAAATCAAAGGCATTCAATTGGTTGTTAAAATCAATAAAGGTATGTCTAAAACGACCGTCAATGAAACAATTAGAATCGAAACTACTTACTATCAGATAAAAGCACTTTGGCTTTTTAACAACTGTACCCTCGCGTTACCCGACTAGGACTCTATATGTTTGACAAGCACTATCATGAAAATCAAAATCAACAGAAATTAGAACTATTCATTTTTTTTAAGAGTCAATAAAATACAAACAGAATAACTTACGTGTCGAAGACGGATTTTGTAACTTTGTCTGGCCTTTTACGCAAGGGATCAAATAATAGACTAGGTTGCAGCGAGGACATATAACACACAAACTCCAGTGGTAAATATAACAACATGTACAGATTAAAATGAAGTTAGATGACAAGGCAATTATTTATTAAACATCTTAAATTGACAAAATGAAAATACAAACCGTTGAACAATGGGTGCTAGATAACAATGAAGTTTGGTCTATCCTATTGAATGTATGAAATCAAAAAACCACTAAACGAATTCTTTGGGAAAATTGAAAAAAAAAAAACTTATCGAATTGCAAATTTCACCGAGCCTGCATCTATCTCCTACAACCTAATAAACTGTTGGAGATCTGTATTGTCAATCATGTAGGGATACTCCAATGCAAGGCCCACAATCCCTTAAGGCATCTTCAAGTCAACCTGTTTAATGCCCTTATAGATATGTTGCATCCGTGCTAAGTAGGGTCATTTCCTTGTATCTTCGTCATCCTTTTAGAACATCAAAAAACAAATTGTTATCAGGATGCCAATAGATTTTCAGTAATAGTAAGGTAATGCCTACCATTGGAGGTGTTGCCTCTAAACCAATAAGATTTTGAGGCCAAAGGATGAAAGATCCTATCGCTTGAGCTAACGTACTAACCTCTGGATCAGGAATAGGGATGGATATACCTTCTTCCCCCTTTCTAACACTCGTCACATTCTCCCTACGAAAATCCTGCGGAATTTTTTGATGATGGTGGGTGGTAGCACATGTGTGAACGAGAGCATCGGCAACAACATGCAATAGTGGATCCTCTAAATAGAGGGTGGAAAGGTCTCCCAACGCTGGAGTAGAGAAGGGTTGCCAAGTAGTTCCTCCAGAGGGTTATAACTTCCTTTGGTGCTATTGAAGGCTGGGGATTCCTGAGTTCTATGCTCGTCCCTTACCCTTTGCGCTTCGAACATCTGTGCCATTTCAAGTTGAAGCTTTGGCAACAACTCTTGTTAGAGCTTATCGCGAAGGTTGGCCTCGAGCTCTCGTTTGAAGTCCTCTAGAATCTTGGCCACAAGGTCCCTACTAGGTTTAGCTTGTGACGAATAACATAAGTCTCGTCCAAAATACCTCGCAGCACTAACTCCCCGTGTCTCTCCTCGAACACGACCAGGGTTATTTGCCTTCCCAATAGCCGTTGACAAGATGTCCATCCGTCTACTTGGATTGAATGAACCTTAGCTACTATGATCTTCCAGTTCATCCTGTAGGATACAATTTATCGTAAATGTATCGAAACCAATCTTGATATGTAAAAAATTAGGTACTTATGGTATAACTACTTACAATCCTCACATCAACCTCGGCAACAACTGGATTTATATACTTCCCACCCTTAATCCTCCTTGCTTTCCATTTTTCATGATGTGGAGGAGGTGATGGGGCCTAGATAACAATGCTAGGATCAGATTCTGCTACTTCCTTCATTTTTTGTAACTCTTCTTGCATCATTTGCCGCTTAAGCTTCCGATATCCACTACGAGACATGTAATGTTGATATTTATTTTCTTCTTGCCTCTGTGCATTTGCTACACTTAATGCCTATTAATGAAAAACAACAAAAAATAAATCAACGATATCAAGTATAAGAAAATTAAAAGCTCTATATTATGATGACATAAATCTTACCAAAAACTCAGAATTTTCCCGTGATGCCGCAAACAACCTCCAGTCCTTTGGAGACAAATACGAATAATATTAACATGAATCCTCACCCCTCTGGGCCCCTTGAATGTACCTTGCTGTTAGCTTGTTCTTGAAACCTTTGCATCATATCTGAACCTCATCCATCCAGTGCCTGTACATCTCCCTGGTGTCTGGGACATCGTATGTTTGCTGCAAGGTAAAACATAAGATAATTATATTTGAAACAATAGGAATAAAGCTACAATTATTATAGATGCATCAAAACTTATATACCAAAAGTTGTTGCCAAATCATGTCTTTCATTTTTGGGGGAACCAATCTCCAATTATCATAGGTAATACGCACTTTACTTCGACCCAAAAACCCTACGTAGCTAATGAAATGGTCTTCCTCAAGACCAACTGGATTCAGATTGTCATCGAAGTCTATATGCAGCCTCTCTTGTTGATGTTCATGACGTGCAACCAATGCTCCTATCTTTATACAGCCTCTAACCCTCCTTCTTGCAATGGTTTCATCTCTAGGCTTTTCGTCATCGCTAGGGCTTTCATCATCTTTACACCTTTTGTCATCCCCAATACTTTGATTTGAGTCACTAGAGTTGTCCATATTCCTGTTAACAATAAAAGCATCGTCAGAAACGTAAATAAATTGCAATAAAATAAAATAAACTACGTAGGAGTAAAACAAAAAAAACACACAGTTCTCATTTATAAATTAAGGTCTTACTCTATATTGTTTCCTATATTCCTTCACCATGGTCATTTCTTACAGCATATTCGTCATCATCTACCAATTCTACTTTATTTGTTCAAGGTGGAGTTGTTGTGAAAGGTGGTATGTCATCAATGTTGAAGGTCGAATCACCATACTTCTGTTTTTTACTTTTAAGGACAATGGACATGTTTTTGCTCATAGGATAGGTGACATAAAACACTTGTTTCGCCTGGCTTGCTAGAATGAAAGACTCATCTCTATAGCCAACTCTTCGAAGATCGATTGAGACAAATCCAAATTATTTATCTATTACCACAGCATTATTGCTAACCCACTTACATTTGAATAAAGCAACTTTGAACTTGTTGTATGTAATCTCCCATATTTCTTCTATAACTCTATAATAGGCTATAGACGCTAATATGGGGTTTTTTTGTCTCTCGAACTGGAAAAGTGCATAGCTTCAGCTTCTACCATGACCCCACTATTTTGCATGGTACTTCTGTCATCTTGCTCTTTCATATAGAAAGAATAGCCATTTATATTATAACTGGTCCAAGTAATGACCTGAAATGAAGGCCCCAAGCTAGCCACTCAATTGTCTCAGACACACCGGTCTCGTGCGCAACCTTTTCCTCGAACTACTCTATAAATGTCTTATTTTGCTCAATAGCAATCTGCATGTCATTCTTCCTTGGATTCTTATTCTTCAAAGTTTTTCTGTGTTCATCTATGTAAGGTTGAACTTCTTCCATATTATTCATGATATACAAGTGGGCTTACAACACCTCTTCATGAGGAACATTCTTTACTTTCAGTCCTCATGTTCCCTTGCTTCTCCCCTCTTCATGTTGAGATTGTTCCTTCTTCCCTGACATATAATCTTTGCAAAACTTCATAGCCTCCTCAACTACATATCTTTCTACTATTGAGGCTTCTGGTCGATAAGGATTTTTAAAATACCCTTTCAAGATCTTCATGTATCGCTCGAAAGGGTACATCCATCTCAGGTAAACTGGACCATAAAGCCTTACCTCCCTTACCAAATGAACTATCAAATGCACCATTATATCAAAAAATGAAGGAGGAAAATGCATCTCTATTTGTGACAAAATAATGTAACCCTCATTTTCCAGTTTATCCAACTTTTTAGTGTTAATGACTTTATTACAGATAACATTGAAGAAAATGCACAATCTTGTTACAGTCATTCATACTTCATCTTTCATTATGCCTCTAATAGCTACCGGTAATAGTTGTTGCATCAACACATGATAATCATAGGACTTCATTCCCACTAACTTCAAATTGTCCATTGAGACACATCTTCTCACTTTCGAGGAATACCCTTGTGGCACCTTAATTTCATGAAAACACCCATACAAACTTCTTTTCTCTGCTTTTGATAGTGTATGAGTTGCTGGCTCCATGTATGTCCTCCTACCATCATCTCTTAGTTGTGGATCTAATCGTTCTCTTATTCCCATATGAACAAGGTCTAATCTCGCACTAATCCCATCCTTAGTCTTCCCTGGTATGAGTAAAAGCACTGATAAGGCTATCACAAACGTTCTTCTCCACATGCATCACATCAATACTGTGTCTCATGTAAATTGAACGCCAATATAGAATATCAAAGAAAATGGATCTCTTCTTCCATATGTTCTTCTCACCCGCAATCCTCTGATTCTTACCAAAAGTGACATTGATATGTTCCACTTGACTAAAAGCTTCCTCTCTGGTTAATGCATTCAGAGCCATTCCATGTTCTGGTAAGCCGTTAAAACGCTTTCTTAGCCTACGATAAGGGTGGAACCGATGAAGAAACCTCCTGTGGCCAAGGTAGACAGTTTTTCTTCCATGCTTTAGTTGATGGAAGTGTGTGTCTTCTTCATATATCGGGCATGCTTTATGACCCTTCACGCTATACCCTGACAAGTTTCCGTACGCAGGGAAGTCATTTATCGTTGTGAAAATCATTGCATGTAGTTTGAAGGACTCCTTCTTATAAGCATCAAACACATCTATGCCTTCCTCCCACAACTTCTTAAAATCCTCAATCAAAGGCGCCAAGTAGATATCAATATTGTTCCCTAGCTGTTTTGGTCTAGAAATCATCATAGAAAGCATCATATACTTGCATTTCATACATAGCCAGGGAGGCAAGTTGTATATTATAAGGAGAACCGGCCACGAACTATGTGTGCTAGTAAGAGTTCCATACGGATTGATGCCATCTGTACATAGCCCAAGCCAAAGGTTTCTCGGCTCACTGCCAAATTGAGGGAACATTTCATCTATTTTTTGCCATTGTGGAGAGTCAGCTGGGTGCCGAAGATATTTCCTATCAGATATTCTCTCATCAGAGTGCCATCTCAACTTCTTTGCTTTTGTTGCAGTCACAAACAAACATTTAAAATGTGGTATTATTGGAGGATACCATATAACCTTTAAAGGTTGCATTTTAGTTGTCACATCGCCACAACCACCATCTTTTTTCACTGTATATCGTGTAGTTTTACACTTAGAACACTCACTAAGACCTCCATACTCATTTCTGTACAGTACACAATCATTAAGGCAAGCATGTATCTTTTAATACTCCATACCCGTCGTAGACAGGATTTTCTTGGCCTCATACATACGATTTGGAAGTACATTATCCTCTGGAAATATATCACACAATAGTTCAAGCAGCAATGTGAAACTACTATCGATCCACCCATAAGTTGCCTTTAAGTTAACCAAATGCAACGTTCCTGTCAACTATGTGTACTTACTCCCAGGGTACAACGGTGTCTCTGCATCACTCCGCAGGCTGTCATACTCCTGCAACTGCACAAAGCATTCTACCTCAACATCATGAATCATTTTCTCCATTATATCCTCATCTATGACATCCACATCTTCCTTCTTGTGCGACGGACAATCCGTTACTTCCTCACCATGCCATATCCACCTTATGTGTCACAAATTTATTCCATCACAAAGTAGGTAATCCTTTATGACATCAACATCCTATCAACTCTCATTTAAACAATTCACACAAGGACAAAAATACTTCCTATTTTTTGCTGGAGCATGTAATATCCCAAAAAGTGATTAAGGGCTAATGACTTCAAAAGTGGATGTAATTATTGTTGAATAAACACTTTTGAAGAATGTGTGATGGGAATTTGGATATTTTAATGATTCCAATGGCTTCCTTGTGAAAATTTATGTGGGAATGATGTTTGGTATGAAAATGGAACCAATGGAAGCAAAGATGCAAAATCTAAAATTCTGTCCAGTGAAATTCTATTCTGGGCAGTCTGTTTGTGTGAACGTTTTGAGTGACTAAATGCTGTCTACAAATTCTGAAACTTTCCAGTCTTATATTTCACATCTCAAGCTTCAAAATGGACATATAATTTATGACATTTCATTTTGTGAACTAGGAGATATAACTGTCCAACGTTTGGGATGGAAACTGAACTCTGTTTTGGGGCAGTGATGAGTTTTATGTAATTCTGGAATTGTGTATTGATTTTTAGTAATGGCCAATATTTTTCCTATGAATAGGACTTAAATATATTTCATTTGGCTTTGGAATCACATCATTTTGAGTTTTCTATAATTAGTTATGATTTTTCAAAGTTTGGGCAGAAAATCTGCCAGAAAATCCGAAAATGGGAATTATGACATCATCTCAATAAAAGATGACATCAGCATGGAATTAAATATGTTCTCATCTTCTTCAGCTCTCATTTTCTGTCGTGAGTTTCAGCTGAAAAGAGAGAGAGACATTTGAGAGCTCTTAGAGAGAGAAAGAGGAGAAATCTCACAAGGTAAACCGATTTCTCTGACGATCTAGCTCCTAACGCGTATAACCTTGTTCCTAAGCTTCTCTTCTATGTTATTTAAGGTGTTGAGAAGAAAATTTGGTGTTCAAGAGGCTAGGGTTTTCAGCCAAGTCAAGGAGAAGCTATTAGGAGCTTGAGGTAACTTCCAAACTTTCGTATATTGCTTATTCTGGCTGTTGTGGGCAATTTAATCGGTGAAATTTCACCGGATTGCCATTGGTTTTAAAGTTTGGAAATGATATGGCCTAGGGCTTATGCTGCCCAAATTGGGTCTTAATGTTAGTTGTAACCTAATGTAATGGTTAATAAAGTGGTTAGGAGTAGAAAGGAACGCGTTTACGGAGCCGAAATCGTAAAACCCCGATTTTCCCCGGAGAACTCATAAATTTCGGCCAGCTCTAGAAATGGGTCTTAGAGTTGGATTTTCAATGATTTGATAGTTCCATTGAGTTCAGGAGCGAAAATTAGGTGGGGTTACAGTTGGTCACTTTTTCGGAAAAGGCCGAAAAAGCATAATTACGAAAACGCCCCTGAAACCCTCGAAGTAGGGCTGCCAAGGGTAAATTTGTAATTTTACATTCAATTTGATAATTCTGAGTCCGGAGATGGATTCCTTGGGCGGAAATATGTTAGGATAGCCCAGATTAGAATTTCGGGAAAAGTGCAACCGGACCGGGTACGGCGGGCCTGGGCCGGGTCCCCGGTGGTATTTTTGTAAATTTTCATTATAGACTCATATAACCCCAAGTAACACTATGGAAGTGTCTAAATTGTGCATTTGGAATTGTAGGATTCGATATTTGCCCCCCTCGGGAGCCATCTGCGCCGAAGGACGTC
Source organism: Inga oerstediana (assembly GCA_963210345.1). Taxonomy (NCBI): domain Eukaryota; kingdom Viridiplantae; phylum Streptophyta; class Magnoliopsida; order Fabales; family Fabaceae; genus Inga; species Inga oerstediana. The sequence goes on from OY723401.1 coordinate 45,385,443, forward strand.
AAGAAAGGACAAGGTAGTGACTCTCTCTCTTATACTTTGTGTAATGCACTGTATATGTGTTGTATCATTGTTTTATGATGATTTCTGATGCTGCTGTGGTTACAGCTGGTGATAGCTGTCGTTTACAGCGCAAGCTGTCGTTTACAGCGTAAGCTGTCGTTATTGTGATTACAACGTAAGCTGTCGTGATGTTGATTACTGATTACAGCGTAAGCTGTCGTGATGTTGATTACAGCAAGAGCTGTCGTATTGTGTATACAGCCGTGAGTGCTGTCGTTTGTGGTGAAAACCATATATCTGTGAATTGCTGCTGCTGTTGCTGTTTGTGATTTATGTACATGCTTTGTGTTTATGCATTGTGTGAGTGGTTTGTTACTACTGAGATTCTCTTGAATCTCATTCTTTCCTATGACTAACATTTCAGACAGGGCGTGTGGCTCAAAGGAGAAGCGGCCAACCCGGAGCAATTAGGACCCTTAGGGGTATATAGTTGAATTGGAAACGTTGGTTATGTATTTTGAACTCGGGATTACTGTATATTCTGAATCAGGAACACTACATTCGATTTTGGTTGCGTAATCCCCTAATGTATACTTATAAACCTTCAGGTTTTTATGCATAGAACCCGGGAGTTGCCGGGGATGCGGTTATACACTCTGATATGATTGAATGTATATTAACTGCACAGGTAATTATATTCGAATATTGAAATTGAGACCTGGATGGGAAAAAGAGTTTTGAAAGTTTTGTAAAAATTTTACTTTGAGACAGAAAGTTTAAAACGAGGTTAAAGCATCCAATGGTCTCTAATCCGATTTAAATATGTGTTATCGAATTATAATTACGTGTTCAAAGTCAGAGGGTTACAGAGCATTCTTTCTAGCGAATTCAATAAACTCATCCACCCCTTTCTCATATTCTTCACTAGTTCTCAAAGCATTCATCCAACTGTGATCCATTTTGTTACCACCTAAGCCATTCCCAATAACACTCACACGTTTAGTACAATTGTCAACGATATATGATAGGGATTGCCTTTTTTCACTTTTTGCAACAAAAAATTCGACAACATTTCCCCTTAAAAGTAAGACATCCTAAAATTTCAAGCAACCCTATCTTAGTAATTAATTTGTATTCTTAACTATTTATAACATAATTCTCCTATGAATATAGAAAAGAATATATAATTTCAAACAAATATTGAATTTGTTTTTTCTATTCTAGGACATAAAGAACTTCTAACAATTTGAAGAGAAGGATTAATATAATATAATTCAATCTATATATTAAGTATATTTCTTAATAGTCAATTATATGTTTATTAATTATCAATATGTTTATCTTATATCTTTATCTTATTAATCTCTTTATCTTAAAATAAGATTTTCTCCACTACACTAATAATAATCATACTACTAATATTAAGGAAACTACATTAATAATCATACTAATCTAATCAAATAAAATAAAACCAACCATATTAAAGATGTTCAAAAATTACAATGTTTAATTATTGTAATTTAAATTCCGATTTGCCAAATTTTTTTTTGATACTTCTATATCCATCCACAAAGTTATCATCACTAGATACGGGCATTACAACCGCCCAAGTGGCAGTGGCACTACGACTTATAAAATATGAAAATTCCAACTTATATATATACTAATATACCAAAATCCTAAAACAAAAGTTCCTTCAAATCATTCTTAATATCATCATATCCCACGAGAGAATTACTAATAAGGAAGTAGATTTTTTATGGCTCAGAAACTATTCCTAGCTATTATATTTAATATTCAGTATCTATTTTAAAAAATAAAACTAACCAAGGGGGGAGCCTACGAAGGAAGGAGGTGGAGGACCAGAGCCTGCGTCATAATGGAGGAGGGAATGGTTTGTACGTCAACAGGTGGAGGAGCCTGCCTTGTCTTGTCTTAAAAACTGCTGGTTCAGATTGAGGACGTGAGCACAGCATAGAAGGGAGGAGGAGGAGTCAGCGTTGAAGAAGAAGGGATGAGGCAAAAGGTAGGGGTGTTTGAGATTGAAGAAGAAGGGTGAACGAAGTTACAGAATGATGGAGGAGTAAAGTGAACAAAGAAGGTGGGAGTTGTTGGTAAAAGAGTAAATGAGGGGGTAGTCTTTGAGAAGACGCATGTCAGACATTTGTCTGACGTGCGTTCAGGGACCTTTAGGCATCCTAAATGATTTTTGGGATGCCTAAAGGTGCGAAAGGCGTCCCAAATGATTTTTGGGACGCCTAAAGGTGGGTTAGGCATCCCAAATGTATTTAGGACACCTAAACCTTGACTTTAGGTGTCCCAAATCATTTTAGGATGCCTAAAGTCCCATATTTAGGCATCCCAAATGCATTTAGGATGCCTAAACTGATACTTTAGGTGTCCCAAAAAATTTTTTGGAGCCTAAAGTAAGTCAAATTTTTTTAATTCCCTCTTTTTGGCGCCCGCGGGAAACTTTAGGTGTCCCAATTTAAATTTGGGATGTTTAAAATCTACTTTAAGTGTCCCAAATTTGAATTTGGGATGCCTAATGTTCCCATTTCCCATCTTTATTTATGAAAATGCCACCGCCTCAACCTTTTAACCTCCCTTTTTAAAATAGAGACGTCTATAAGGGTAATAGTATCTTCAACCTGTAGTAGTGCTTTTTCCACTTGGTTCCATAAGCTTCCACTTGGTTCTATAAGTTTCCACATAACTCGATAAGCTTTCACTTGGTTCCATAATTATGAAGAAGTAGCTTCTTGATTTATTAGCCAAATAGCCATTTTGCTCTTACATTTCTTCAACTTTTGAATTAAATGTTGTCTTCCTTCTTCCCTTTTTATTTTTGGCTGAAAATTGAGCACTAATTTTCAGCTAAAAATTGTGCTCTCTTCTTCATTTTGGGCCACAAAATTAGGCCTTTAAGAAGACAAGGAATTGAACTGTTATGTCTTAGTTTTGCCAAATTTCATGTAATCTCTACTTCTAATATTTTGCCATTTCATGTGCACCCAAACCCACCATTTTATTCTATTTATGTAACAACCATACAAGGAAATTTGGTAAACAAAATTTGGGATATTACAATCACAGTCTCGTCCTCCACTTGAAATTGGGATAGAGAAATAAAAAATAGGAGTGGGAAAGAGAAAGGATAGGACTAATATAATATAAAATATTAATATTAATTTAAAGAATTAGTTAGGATTTGTGGCTATTAGTTACCAAATATTGTTGATATGAAACTACTCACTCCTGTCTTAAATATAAGACATAGTTGATTATTTTGAAGAGATTAAAGAAACTAATTAAATTATTTTAAAATATTTATATTTGTCATTTTTTCTCCAAACTATTTTGCCTAACTTATAAATTGATATATAATCTAAGGATACACAAAATATGATATAATTAAGTAACTTAGTAAGCTTCCTTAATCTCTAAAAAAAAATCAACTTTGTCTTATATTTAGAATCAGAATGAGTAATAGATATTCATAAGGAGAATTACACTCAGGTCCCGTATAAGAGAAAAAATGAAAAAATGTTCTTGTTAACAACTCCAAAAACTTCAATTGGCAACTCTAAAGATGTCATTGACAAATTTAGAAAACTGTTTTTCATTTTTTTTCTCCTATGCGGACTTAGTGTAATTCACCCGTATTCATATTATGATAGATATTCAGCCTTGTACGTATAGAAATATATTCAATTGATAAACAATGAATTACTTTTCAGATTTTTGTACGCATGGTTATTGTTTCACCTTGGGAAGCAAAAAATATGGGAAAAAAAGAGAAGATGATCGATATTTAGTTGGATATTGTGACTCAAATTTTGTGGGTAATTTAGACAAATGAAGATCAACAATCAGTTATGTGCTTATCTTTACAAAATCACCAGTTAGTTGAAAGTCGACTTTTCTATCAACAATTACTTTATCTACCAACGTTTTGAGAGTCGAACCAAACCAGACGGTCTGACCGGTTGAACCGTCGATCTAACTTCAAAACAGCTCGTTTTCATGACAAAAACTGTTTTTGGGGTTAGGCCATTTTAAGCCGCTATTTAACCGTCATTAGGCCAGAAATCGCTTTTAGGCCGGAACCTATTTTGAGTATTCAATAGCCAGATGGTTTGAGTGCCCAAAAATAACCCAATGAGAAGAAGAACAAGAGGAGGAGGTGGAGATTGGACAAAAAAGAAAACAAAAGAGGAGAAAAAAAATATAACAAACCTCAACTACACAAAAGAAAAATAAAAGAAAAGGTAAGTGGAGCTGCATTTGAATTTATAAATCTTGAAAATTAGAGATGCCGACTGCAAAACAAGTGAAGAGAGGGTTTTGTTACAAGGAAGTAGAAAAATGTTAAAGTTTTTAAGTCGAAAAAGAAAGTTACAGGGAAGCATTTAATTATCTAGTTCTAATGGATAAAAAACTTCACTATACTAAAAACCCATCGGATAAATAAATGGAGCTAGGTCACTTAACTCACTTTTCTTCATCCAAAGCCAAAAGTCACATCAACCCGCGTGACTCACCGAGGAAAATTACTAGTATTTCCTTTGACTGCTTTTTCCAGCATTATATACCGAGGAAAATAGTATTTCACATTGAAATAAATTTTAATAAATAAATAAATAATAATTTATATTCATATTTTTTGGGTAAAACTATATTCATATTGAATTTGGATTATTTGAACTTATTACTATAAAATTATTTAAATTTAGATAATTTTTTATACTGGTTCAAAATATAAGAGTCAAACTTGCGAGGTGTTTGATTTTTTATATGAGCTACTTTACTTTTATCTCATCATTTAGGGCCCGTTTGGTTCAATTGCAGACCCCTCTGGTAATGCAATGGACTGCAATGTAATGGGGTGCAATGCAATAATGATTACCATTATCATGTTTGGTTGCTTAATAATAAGATATTGAGAAATTTTTTTTATATTTAAATTGAATTATAAAAGGTCCAAAATACCCCTTAAACATAAAAAAAACCTCCATCATCGATCATCTCCTTCCTTACCCCAATAATCTGTCTCCCCCAAAGCCTCAGTGGAACCAAAGCCATACTCGTACAAGTTACACATCGCACCTGCTTAAGTGAAGAAAACACATCGGACGCAATGAATACGCGGGTGCGAAGAAATTTTAAAACTATATTAGAACCCTAATTATAGCTAACCTAACAATTTTAAATCTCAAAGAAACCAAGCAAAAGGGGGAACGATCTCAAAAGTTAGAGCGAGAGCGGGAGAGAAAATGGGTTGTAAGGACCAGAGGAGTACTCACACTGGAGAGGGTGACAGAAGGAAGAAACCGGAGATTGAAGGTTTAGGAAGTGCCGAAACTGAAACAACAATTTTGACTTACTTCATAAAATGTTGAGGGCTCAGGCATCAGGCCGTATGGGCATCTTCGTTGAGCGGGAGCAGCGTTGGTGAGGATAAATCTTGTCTTTTTATTATATTAGTAGGGTTAAAATTGAGATTTCATCAATGATTACAAGCCTATAATGAGTTTTCATAGGGGTCCCCCTATGAATGGAGATTACCATAAAATATGCAATCTATTTTACAATTGTAATCTACATTACCATTAATAATCCCAACCAAACAGGCCACCAATGGTAATACAATCAAGATTACCATCGCATGTGTGCAATGCAATCTAACCAAACGGGCCCTTAATGTTTTTTTTTTGGGTCAATATTACCCCTAATTAATTATATGTTTCTCTCATCTATTTTTCCGCTCTTTCTCTTTTATATGTATTTCCACTCATTCTCTCTCCCTCTCACACATTTTATAAATAGGGACTTTTTAGGCAAGTTATATTTTTTACAAATTCATTATCTTTAACTAATTTTAATTAACTTTTCGAATTGCTTAATTTTGTTATTTGGCTCTTATATTTTGAACAGGAGATAATGCATATATTACTTTATACATATATATAATATTTTTTATTTAACTATTTAGTCAACGGTTCTACCAGACGGCTCGACCATTTTAACCGTTTACACTACAAAAAAACTGTAATTTAGTAACGGTTGAAAGTGTGTATTTATAGCGGTTTTAACCACTACAAACATAATTCGTAGCAGTTCCTTAAACCGCTACTAAATTCACTGTTGTAAGTATATTTGTAGCAATTATTTTTAACCGCTACTCAATTAAAAAAACCGCTACTATATTTGTAGCGGTTAATTAGCACCGCTACAACATTTTCAATCAGATAAACCTTTTCTTGGTAATTTGTAGCGGTTATATAACGGCTACAAATGGTAAACCATAAATATTGTATGGTGGGAAAAACTGCTACTATATTGAATTTAAAAAGGGTGGGACATATTAGTAGCGGTTACATAACTGCAACTAATTTCAATAGAAATTTAAATTCTGTACCAAAAATTTTGTTTGTCTTTTAAAAAGTATATTTGTAGTGGTTATAAAACTGCTACAAATGTCAGAAAAATTTTTAAAAAAATACAATTATCTATTTCCTTTTTTTAATATTAAATTAAATATTTTATTATTTTAATAGTTTAACTAATTTAATTAGCTTATTATTTATTAGTTTAGATCATTTATAATTTTAAAGGAATGATTTAATTAAATTAGATAAGTTTGAAAATTGTATTAATAATATTATTGGGGATACGTAGGTAATAAGGAACTATTATATTGTCTGCTACAATGTGATTATGATTATGTAAATAAATATCTGAAAACAAATAATGAGAAAAAATGTTATGCAAAAGAAAAAAGTATTGAAATAAAAAATTTAAAAATGTATTACCATATTTGATCACCTTGTTAAGCTCCTCAGCTCAGAAAAAAAGTGAAAATGAGAGAAGATGAAAGAGAGGTAAGGTGAAAAGAAATGGGGGAGTGTTTGAAATGAGATGTGGTTAGGGTATTTATAGTGACCTGCATGGAACTTGTAGCGGTTAGTGTCATTGTTTTGTAGCGGTTTCAATTTGCAGCAGTTATTTATGTATTTGTAGAGGTTTTAAAACCACAACAAATATTTTTTTTAATTTTTTTAAAAATTGTTTTTTAAAACAACAAAAACATAATTTATTTGATCAGTCATCTATGCCATCCCTACAGAAAATGTATAAAAAAATTGTTAACGATGTATTTTTTTTGTTAAAAAAATTTAATTAAAATGATATGAATTTAAAAAAAGCACCAAACTATAGGTACATTGTGATCGCCTTCAGGGAAGAAGTTTTCAAAATTGGCGGGGTGAAACAGCTCACTCTCATAGGCGATGTTATCACCATCACCCATGTCGTAAAGGTCTCTAGGTTTTAAATGAACAACTATATGCCAATCCTCATAACCTCAACATAATAAACCTGGAGTGCTTCTGAGGCAAGAATATACGGCTCATCATCTTGAGAATGACTAGTGTGAATTGGCTGCGAGAAATTTATCGATGTGATGCCTAAGTCATCAGTTGTGAGTCCCTGGGAAGTAGTGGTATTTGCCCACAAACACTTCAATAGCGTAACGGTGAAACGGCCTTGGTAATTAAGTTTCAGGACATCAAGAAGCTTTCCATAGTAAAGGACGCCTCCGATCTGCATGTTGGCGTCACTGCTGCTCGCATAACTCCTTGTCCCAAAGGTGCCATATACTCCTGAATTTTAAGTTTGCAATCCTTGATCTCGTGAAACCATGTAAAACTTGAAACCATTGACATTGTATATTGTAAACCTTTTTGCATGATCAAGAGGCCCGATTGCGAGAGCTTTGAAATCTGGTGAGTATGGGTTGTGGTCATTTAGTATTCTATGCACAAACCAGCTTGGGAATTCTCTGTAGACCTTTTTGTCAACTTCGGAGGATATTTGTGTACAGATCCTGAGTTGACGCTTAACATGGCTTCTGAATTCCCTGCAATTAATCATGGGAAGGTGATATAGAATAACATGTACAATTCTTATTGTATGAAAGGTTCAACTTGAGTGCAATTAATCAAGACATGTCTATGTACTTGCAACTTCTCAGTTGCCGTTAGTTTGAAGTTCTCAGTTCCTCCAACTGGTTTACCAACACGAGGGATAAATTCACCTGATATTAGCGCAGGTTCAAGACAATCATCTACACGAGGGGGTCAGTTAAAGGTGGTCTCAATGTCATCAAAGTACCTTGAACAGAAATACAGGACCTCATCTCCTATATAACCTTCAGCTATAGAACCTTTTGGCCAAGCCTTATTCCTTACGTAAGATTTCATTTTCCCAAGAAACCTACAAAGTGAAGAAGAGCAAAATGATACAAAATGCTCAAAAAGGTGACTAACAAACATAAGAACTATTAATGACGCACATATATAAAATGAGTACCTCTCAATAGGATATATCTATCAATATTGAATTAGGCCAGCGAGCTTTGTTTCATGAACAAGGTGGACTGTAAGGTGAACCATCATAGTAAAAAAGGACAGCGGAAAGATCATCTCCAAATGGCAAAGTGTAAGAATAATTTTGGACTGCAGCTGATCGAGCTCCTTAACAATCAAGACTTTGGAACAAAACTTCCGAAAGAAAGAACAAAGCTCCACCAAAATGATTGACACATCAGGAGGAAGTGCATTCTTTATAGCCAACGGAAGTAACTGTTGTATAAGTACATGTGAGTCATGACTCTTCAGCTCAGCAACCTTTCGATCCTGCATGTCAATACATCATGAAATGTTTCTTGAATACCTATATGGAACTTTTATTTTCTTCAACGTCGTGAGAAAGACTTCCTTGTTCTGTTTTATGAGGGTGAACTTTGCTGGCTGGAATTTTCCATGCTCATTTGGCCACACATCTTCATAAACTCCCATAGCACATAAATCTTTCCTTGTTTGAAGATGATCTTTTGACTTTCCCGGTTCATTAAGCAGTGTATATAGCACATTGTCACATACATTTTTTTCAATGTGCATGACATCAAGACTGTGGCAAAGTAAATTAGAATTCCAATATGGAATAGTAAAGAAAATGCTTATCTTCCTCCATTGCTGAGGCATAGAAGTCTTGCCCCACTTTCGGCCTTCTTATGTTACATTGTCACTTTTTCTGAACTCGAATTCAACATCCTCAAGCTACTGTAAGATGTCTGTACCGGATAAAGTCTAAGGTGGCTCTCTTGTTTCTGGTTTCCCATTGAAGCAATTCTGTTGCAATCTAAACTTGTGCCTTCCACCGAGAAACCTCTGATGCCCAATAAAGCACCACTTCTAATTGTGGGGAAGGCATACTGCATCAGAGTCAAAATTACAAGCTAGACAAGCTGAGCCAGCATGCACATTCCACCCAGATAATGTTTTAATTCTAGGAAAGTCACTAATCGTCCACATCAAGGCTATATGCAAGTTGAACAATGTCTTCTAAAGGCGTCATATGTCTCGATGCCGAAATTCCACAGGTCAAGCAATTCCACAATATATCAGTTGGAGATACATATCAATGTCATTACCCTTATGCCTTTTTTCCTAGAATGATCATAGACAAAATGAAGGAGCTTTGTTTCATACAAATCCAGGAGGTAAATTGTAGGGAACTAAGACTACCGGCCAAATACTGTAACTTGTGATAAGATTCCCAAATGGATTGAAACCATCGATTTCCAAAGCAAGTATAACATTTTAGGGGTCAGCAGTGAAAGATGGAAAGTCTTTGTCGAACGTTTTCCAGGCGTCTGCATCTCGAGAATGTCATAATTTACCATCTTCATTCTTATTAACCTCATACCACCTCATGTACTCCTCCGTTTCCGATGACATAAACAATCTTTGTAAGCGTGGCTTCAAAGTGAAGTATCTGAGAATCTTTGTAGGTTTCTTCTTCTGATTTTTTCCCTTCCGAATTGTCTTGTACCTCGATGTGTGACATCGCTTACAAGTCTCCGTGTTGTCATCTTCTCCCCAATATAGCATACAATTATGGGGGCATGCATCAATTTTTTTGTAGTTCAAGCCTAATTTGTTAATAATCTTCTTGGCCTCGTAGAATATTGTGGGAATCTTCACGTCAGGGAATGCATCTTATAATAATTCTAGCAACATTGACATTCCCTTATCTGTGACTCCACACAAGCACTTGATATGATACAAATTGATCAAGAAAGATAATTTAGAGTATATCCGAAAACCTGATATAAAGGATGATCTGCTTTATCCATCAAGCTGAAAAAATAATGAGCGGCTTCATTTTGCATGAACACCGACTCTGAGACCTGTACTTCTTCATTGAAGTTGTCGTCATGAACACCAAATATATCACGCACGGCATCATTAATAGGATCATCTTCATCTAGTTGAACTGCTACTTGTGAACTTCGAGGAAGAGCATCATCATATCTCATACTGGCCTTTTTACCATGAACTGCCTAGAACGTATAGTCTTTCGGGAAAGACTTCAAAAGCAAAGGTTCCTTAACAACATGTCATGCATGCCACTTCTTGAACTTGCATCTCTGACACGGACATATCGCTACAGTGATCGCTACCAATTTTCGACCCATTGGAATCAAATTAAAGAATTTATTTTAACTTTGTAGCAGTTCTATAACAAAACCACTACTAATATATATTTGTAGCGGTTATAAATTCTTAACCACTACAAATTTCAGGCAGTAGAAGAATTTCAAATTTTAAATATTTTAACTTTGTAGCTTTTATAAGAAAAAAACCGCTACAAATATAAATGACCGTTAGACAATTTTTAAACAAAAAGTTGTTTTCAATTTGAAATGATTATTGGCGTAAACCACTACAAATTTAGAACAAAGTAGGGGGAAATTCAAAATTCAAATGTTGAATATTTATAGTGGTTATTACTGTAACCACTACAAATATTCAACATTTCAATTTTGAAATTCTCTCCCTCGGTTCATTACATTGTAGCGGTTTACACACATAACAGCTACAAATTGAAAACTGACTTTATAGTGGTGTTTAACATTAACCGTTACAAATATGGTTCAAATTTTTTTTAATATTTGTAGTGGTTTTATAATAAAACGACTACAAATATATATATATATATATATATATGATTATTTTTTGTGGTTAATTTAAGAAATATAAATAAGACTGTCATAAATGCGACACAAATTTAACAAGGCTTTAAAAATATAAATATAACTATGGTAAACGTAATAAGAATTTAAGTTCTGAAAATAAAAATATCTAGGTTTATTTAAAAATTTTCAAAAAGAAAAAATATATATGTCCTAAACTAAGTAGCAGGAGGCTGATCATTTGGTCCTCCCTCAGGTAGGGCTCCCTCAGGTGTTGCTGGATCGGGGCGTTGGGCAGAGTTAACAGCACCATCATCATCAGCAAGAGGAGGAGAAGAGGCTGGATGATGAATCGAGGGACATGGGGAACCTATGGAAGTTGCTCGTCAGGGAACAGGCGACTCCACGACCGCTCGACCATGAAGTTTGTGATATTGCGCCACTGCGCATGTTGAGCGTAGTAGAAATCGGCATGCTGCTGCTGCTATTGAGCCACTACAGCCTGTGTCCTAGCCAAATCTGAGCGCAGCTCCTTAACAAAATCATCCCTCAGACATTTGACTCTAGAAGTCTATGCTCTAGAGCTGCCAGCGTCAGAGGCGGTGCTCGTGCCGTAGACCATGCTAGGTCTGGCGCCTATCCCTATCCCCCGCATGCATCTGGGGTGCTCAACCTAACTCATACCTGCCTTTAAAGGAGCGTGGGGTCCACAGACCCTTGTGACTTCTTAGCCTGGGTCTCTCGCAGCTCAGCTAACGACTATTGCATCCGCTCCTGCCATTTTATGAAACAATATAATAATGAAATCACTTACAATGGCTGCCTCTGCCTGCTGAGAGGTTTGAGTCCCATCACGGTGTCTATGTGTGATAGCGAACAACTCCCCGTAGTCCGTCTAACGATTCTCCAGCTATGCCTTCCTCTCCTAAAACAATTACAAAATTAAATTAGTATTAATAAAAAAAGTCCTAGATTTATAATATGAAATAACCAGCTAAAAGTAATTGATATTGTGAAAAGTTACCAGCTCATTGTAAGTGACAGCAAAGGTCTTCGATCCTGTTGTATGGTGGATCATCTGCTGGCCATGGCAGTATTCCTTTAAGAAAGCGCCTGGAAAAAAATAATATTAAATGTATTAAAACAATATAAAAAATTTATAATTAATAAAATCATAAATTAATTAAATTTAAATTATAATTTAATAATTATAAATTACAAAATTATATATAATTAATCTAATAAATACATTACCTGCCCCTCAGCATTCCTCCTAAACTGGACAAAACTTGCCCAGTCGTTCGGCGGGACGCCATCCGGGACGTTCTCGATCAGCTGCTGTAAAGGAATCGTCCTATCCTTATCTATATTGTGGAAGAGTCGATTCATCCTGTTCCTCCAGTCGTCGCCCATCTTCATCAGCGTATACCTCTTCCTGTTGGCCCAGACAGCAAACCTCAACTATAAAAAAAATTTTAAATATGACTAATTACAAATAAGAAAATTAAAAAATTATTAATTAAATAGAATTAATTACAAAAAATATAATATAATTAAATACTATTAATTACCTGCACCACCTCCTCCCACGCCAGGTCCTTCGGCCCTTTCGGAACGTTCCTCCACGTCCTGAAGTGAAGGGGGAATCGCATCCAATTTGAGCCCAGGTCGTTTAGGAAGTGGTTGAATAGGTGACCCCCATTGTCGATGGGCTGGTCCGTGGCCTCATTCAACAGAACTACAACTCGTAGTGTCTAATATATGCTTTTTAGACCTTCCATGTCCAACCTCCTCGTAGACACATTCCCCTGCTCATCTGCACAATTTACTGCACGTTAGATAAATTGTAATTCAAATTTAACATTTTGAATTGAAATATATAATTTATTAAATAAAAAATATATATTTACCTTGGACCTACACCTCAAACCCAGTAGACCGCGAAGACGACCCTCGTGGGTTGTTCTGCTCCCGCGCCTCCTCCTCATTGAGGAACCACTCCATCTCTCTGATCAGAATTGGGATCTCGAAGTCCTCGTTCACATTATAGTCATCGACATTGATATCTCCCTCTCCCAGATCAGGCCCCTCTGGTGCAGTTGTCTCTTGTAGGACCGTCTACAGTGGCTGTGGTAGGGCCGACTCAGTTGCTGCTGTGGGGAGATGGGCTGAAATGGCACGGTCACCCTCCCTCCGCACTGCCCCTTCCTCTATTACTGCCATCCCGTAGAATCAGTCTGGGGACCTCGAGCTCCTTCCCCTTGTCCATCCCTGAAGCTTTATCAACTATAAAAATTCAAAAAAAATTGATTTAGTCACATTTATATGAAAAATTATAATAAAAATAAAAATAAAATAAGTATTGTCTGTACCTCAAGTGATAATGAGAAATGCTAGAGAGAAAACTCTCTGACATGCTCAGATCTGAAGGAAAAATCTTAGAGAAACTTCAGAAAATAAAATGGCCAAATAGGAAAAAGGAGGAGGCGGCGGCCTTTTTATAGTTGTGAATTTTGTAGCGGTTCTTGAAAAAACTGCTACATCAACTGCTACAAAAAAGCTAGGGCGATAAAACTTTGTAGCCGTTATAAACTAACCGCTACAAATGTGATGACCTTTGAAGTTCTGTAGCGGTTATGAAAGCGTCACCGCTACAAATGTGATGACTTTTGAAGTTTGTAGCGGTTTAGGAAACATAATCACTGTAAAGAGGCGACCTTTGGCATTTTGTAGTGGTTCGATTCGTAGTAACCACTATAAAAAACCGATACATTATTGGTGTAGCTTGGTGGCGCCAAGTGGTGCGAAATTTGTAGCGGTATATAAGTTGTAACTGCTATAAACTAACAACGACAAATTTTGGTAGGAAACTCACGCCATATTTATAGCGGTTTTTTTTCTATTAACTGCTACAAATAAAGTTACTAATCAATCGCGCCACTTGGCACGTAGGTTGCCGCTACAATATTGTAGCGGTTTATGTTAAAACCGCTACAAATGTCAATATTTGTAGCAGTTAAACTTAACGGCTACAAATGCACCGCTACGAAATACCATTTTTTTGTAGTGTTAAACCATGACCCACTGACTTTTCGGGCTCGATGTCCAGCTCTGATTTTAAAACATTGTTGTCTGCTAGAATATATGGTAATTACAGAGAGTACAAGAGGTTGTTTGGTTGGAGGGAAGGGAATAGGAGGGGATGAAAAATAACGCCCTCCCTTTGATTGGTTTGAAAATTTGGGGGGCAGGGGAGCCAAAATATGGGCTCCAAATCCCTCCTCTCCCCTTATTTTGCTTCCTTTTGATTTGGGGTTTTTTAGAGGGGAGCAAAATATTTGGACTAATTTGCCCCTATTAAGTTTTTAATATTCCTATTGATATCCCTACACCATGAAGCTGAAATTGGGTAAGTCCCAAACCACAGTTTCAAAAGCTTTTTTTCACAAATCAAGATAAAACTTCTCTCATATATTCAGTAAGTCGTAAAAGCTATTCTCTAAAAGCTAATCCAAACAATAGTCCTATTAATAAAAGATGAAAATACGTGGTTTTGTGGTTATATGGACAATAATGTGAGAACAATGTCTTGTATTGTTTTTGCTACCATTTATAGTAAGAGTTACGATTTCCACAAGAGAAGTTTGGGCATCGACTAAAAAATATTGGAGGTTGATTATGATGCTTTCATTTCATAAATACTCTCTCATGTACTTAATATGTATAGGCTAGTTGGGTATTTGATTTTTTTTTTGTAATAACACTTTAATTCATTTTCTTTCTTATATTTATCATTTTTCTAAACTAATTTATCTAATTTGTAAGCCCATATATGATATGGTATTACACATAAATATTTATGAGTGTTTTAAAAATATCATGTACATTTGTTGTAATTAATAATTTATTTTATTTTCTTCATTTACTCAAATTAAGTGACCATCTCTTATACGAAGAATTTAGAATAAGCAGGAGTATTTTTTTCTAAACAAAGCTTTTTTGCAATTGCTTCTCTTTTATTTATTATTACAGTTATAAATGGCCAAAAAAAATAATTTAAATAATTTATATAAGAAAAATAAGTATAAGCTAACACATAAGGGTAAAATGGTAAATTATTTATTATCTCCTCTCCCATCCCTTCTTGAACTAAACAAAGGATTATTAAAAAAACCTTCCCTTTCATCCTCTTCAACCAAACCAAATAAGGTGACCCCCTCTCCCTTCCCTCATTCCCCTCCCCTTCCATCCCTTTCTTTTGAACCAAACAAGCCCTAATTTGAAGGAGAGAGACCAAACGCATGGCCCTTATGGGTGCATGGAACCCAAAAATTTGAAATGCAGCTACATAGACAAAAAAGAGTTGTTTCTATTCAAATGAACAGTAGCTGCAAAAACAATGAGGGAATTAAATGGCTCAACTTGGTTTAGAGGTTATTGAGATTTAAGTAGATAAGTAGATGTTGCATGAGATAAGGAATCTTGCTGGGACAGAAAATCTCATATGACTTTGTCAATGATTTCAATTTTCCATTTTCTTAAAAAAATATAAATATCTCATGTGATAGGACATGATAGAGTGATTAAAGTTAAAGCAAAATTATTCTTGACCCAAACGAGTTTCTCATAAAACAAAATTGTTCGGGACCAAAATCATTTATAGTGTAATATCTTACCCTTATTTGGATGGAGAGAGAATTAGATAAAGGAAAAAAAAGAGAAGATAAATGGGTTTTCTCCTATCAATATATCACACAATTCTCTTCCCTTTTGCAGAGAGCGGAAACAACTGTTCATAAGCCAATAAGCTAATGAACAGCTTTGACTCCGTCTTGGGCTTCACATCAGAATCTATTTCAAATGCTGGGTATAGTTCCTAATTCTTTCCTATGCTGTTGAATCCTATATGAAAACAAGTACTTACATCATGGGCCCTACCTAGCTCAAATGAAAGCCAACAAGATGCATAATCCTTCCACAATTCTGCAGCTGCCTTCGTCCTTTTTTCAAATTTCAAAAATTGGAATTTTGAACTCAAGCGGTTGAGCAAGTAATTCAAATTCAAACATCCCACCAAGTTGTTTGATGGTATATTTATATTCTGAAATCACCCTCACTCTCTACACATTTTCCTCAATTAAGCAGGACCTTGCAGTAGAGAAAATGATACGACGGTGATGCTTGGCTCTACTTCTAGACTTGCTACTTTCACCTTCACGTTTTCAGAGAAGAAGATGGAGGGAAGGCTCCTTTGTTGATTTTAGAGGGGAACTGACATGGGCTTTCCAGCAGTTGTAGGTAAAGACCCTTTTTCTTCTTTTTCATCCACTGCTATATAATTGATTATGCATGGATGGTTTTGAATGTGTCAATGGGTTTGGTTTTAATGGGAAGCTTTACATTCTCTAATTTGTTTTTACTATCCTGCGATAATCAATATCAAGTCGCCAGCCTCCCTTTTTCTTCCATTTGACATCCTAAGTTTCTCCTTCATCTAAAGCATAAATTCCTCTATTCTTGTAGCACACGACATGGCTTCACGAAGTGACTTTGGGGGCTTGTGAGGGCATATTCGTGGTCAAAGTTGACAGAATCATCTGCAAGGAAGTCATTTTCTAGCTTGAAGACAGTTACGGATCACATCAAGGTATTCTTATTAACCCCTGTTCAAAATATCTTCCACCGTCTTTTATTTTTTCTTGGATTTTCGCAAATGATGTTTTAAAACATGCAGGGATAATATGGAGGTCCAGTTTGTCTATAATTTTCGTTCTCTTTTTTGCTATTTTAGTTTTCTTTTCGGATATAATATAAGCCATATGTATTGTGAAAAACAAACATAATTCATCTATAATTTGCATTCTCTATTTTTTCTCCCCTTCAGTTTTCTTCATCTATACCCATCCTTCCTTTTCTCCTTTCTCTTGTAAGAAGCTGATTTCATACCTCTTTGAAAGACAACGGCAAAGATGATGGTGACGAAGCATAGACAAGGAAGCAGGGTGTAACCCCCTCATGGTAATTACATATGAATTATAAAATTCAAGTGAAATAGAGACTAATAAGACAAAATTTAACATTTATAATTCCTCATCTTCAAGATGGGGTATCCCAAAAAACAGTTTAAAACATAATTAATCTGGTCTCACATTCACCTTCGGATACAATTACCTATGCAGTTAATTCACATTCATAAATATCAGAGTGCGTAACTAAAATCCCAGCAACCCCGAGTTGCATATATATATACAATGGGTTTAAGGTTCCCAAAATGGTGATTACATATCCAAAATTATTATTTACATCTCATATACAAACAGTAATCCCAAATCAACAATAGATAACCAACCCCTAACCAAATGTTTCTAAGAGATCCTAACCACTCCTGGTTGTCCGCTTCCTTTTTGAGCCACTTGCCCTGTCTGAAATGTTAGTCATTAGAAAGAGTGAGATTCTAAATAATCCCAGTAGTAACAAATCACTCACACAATATATAAACAAAAAGCATGTAAGTTTATCATGTTCAGCAACAACACTATGAGTCATGGCTCGCGCCACAACCGACAGCACTCACAGCTATATCACAATGCACTATGCCCGCTTTCACGGTAATCATAATGTCAGCTTTCGCTGTAATCACTATGCCAGCTCTCGCTGTGATCTCAATGCCCGCTTTGGTGATAAACACTATGCAGCAGCATCATAAGACATAAAGTATCACAAAGCACCACAAGGAACAAACCATCACGAAGTAGTAGCAACAACACAATGCATGATAGGCATATATACAGTACATTTACACAAAGTATAAGAGAGGAGTCACTACCTCTATCTTTCATGATGCTCTTCAGCACAGTGGTCTCACGAGTCTGACAGATGTCAAATCCTATAACCAAATTAGGGACAACCGATCAATCTCTTTTCCAAATGCTTATTTCTATAACACTCTAAGTTGGTTATCATAAACTCATTCCATCACTTGAGTAATCCCTTACTCACTCGAGTGATCACCAATATCACTCGCGGTTTAAGAAGTGCACTCGAGTTTCTTTCACGAAAACCCAGGGAAAACACAAAGGAGAAAGGGGAAAACAAACGGCAGCACTTGAGTGAGATCCTCCCTCACTCGAGTGATGCTATCAGATTGCCCATAACGCAGCAACTAGCAAAAATTCCCATATTGGTTAAAATTGCTCCCAATGGTTCCCAAACTCCACATAAAGCTCATACCCACATAACATTGGCTAACGAACACATTAGTAACCTCCAAAACACCCATAAACCATCTTAACCACAATCTATGCTCTTGGGTCTCTAATTCACACACAATACCCCATTCCAATCAATACACTTCCAAAACTTCAAAACCATTACCAACACTCCAATAACCTCACAACATACCATTTCCAACATTATCCACTATAAAATTCATACATTCAAAAACTTATACAAAACTAGGGCAAATTCCAGAATTTCTTAAACTTATCCAAAAATCACAATAAATATATCAAAAAGCACCAAATGCTCACCTCTTCACTTTGCCAAAGCCAAATGCTTGATTCGCCAACTTTCAAATTTGCCTCAACACCCAAATCACTACTTTTCAGAATTCTGAAACCACCAAAATGGAGCTCTTAACACTATGAACAAGTTTAATGAAAAGGATCTGAGCATAGGAGGACCATTACCTACCCAAAATTCAAGCTTTATCTTTCTCTTCCCTTGCTTCAAGGTTGCCAGAAATGGGAGAAGGAGGAGAGAGATAAGGAAGATGATGAAGAAGAAGCATTTTCCCCCATTTTCCCATACACAAATCGAATAAAAGAAAGGAGAGAAAAAGTGAGTTTTTTTCTTGTAGCTTGATCCATTGGCCCACAACATGACACTTGTCATCATCTTGCCCACTCCTCTATGAGCTCACATAAGCTTACAGCATAGGATTCTGACCCATAACCAATAGATCTCAACCCTTGATCTCTAATCACCAATGAGTTTCCTCTTTGATAACTGACCAATTGGTCAGTAAATTTCCAATTTTACCATTTTACCCTTAGTTTTCGCTTTGATTAATAAATTATCACTATGAACATTTATATTAAATCCATATCACATTTATCCAAAAGTGTTTAATTACACTAATTACAATCAATTTCAAAGTCATTAGCCCTTAATCTCAAATTGGGTCATTACAATTCTCCCCCCGTAAAATAAATTTCGCCCTCAAAATTTGTCAAACAACTTGAGCCATAAACTCCAGATATCGTCTTCATATATCCTCTCTCGTTTTCCAAGTTGCTTCTCTCTGGGTCATTCCCTTCCATATCACTTTCGCATAAGGGATACTTCGGTGTCTAAGCCGCCGTTCTTCTCGATCAATAATCTGTTCTGGCTCCACCGCATATGTGAAGTTATCTTGCAACTCCACTTCCTCATACTCAACGATGTGAGAAGGATCCGGTTGGTACTTCTTTAGCTGGGAAACATGAAACATATTATGGAGTCTGCTCAAGTTTGGGGCTAGGGCTACTCGATACGCAATAGGCCCAATCCTTTCAAGGATCTCAAAAGGACCTATATACCTCGGGCTCAACTTCTTTCTCTTGATAGCTCTCCCGATGTCGGTGACTGGAGATACTCTCAAAAACACATGATCACTAACCTCAAACTTTAGAGGCCTTCTCCTCTTAGCTACATAACTTTTCTGTCTACTTTGTGCCACAAGGAGCCTTTTACGAATAACACAAATCTGTGCTGAGGTTTGATCAACAAGCTCTGGCCCATAAAGCTTCCTCTCAGACAATTCATTCCAGCACAATGGTGATTGACACTTTCTCCCATACAACGCTTCATACGACGCCATCTGAATGCTCGCATGATAGCTATTGTTGTAGGCGAATTCAGCAAGTGGAAGAAAGCGATCCCAACTTCCTTTAAAGTCAAGGACACATTCACGAAGCATATCCTCTAGTGTCTGAATAGTTCTCTCTGACTGTCCGTCTGTCTGAGGATGATAGGCCGTACTGAATCTCAATTGAGTTCCTAGGGCTTCATGCAACGCCCTCCAAAATCTCGAAGTAAATCGGGGATCTCGGTCAGAAATGATATTCTTCGGTATGCCATGGAGCTTCACAATCTCCCGAATATAAATCTCTGCTAGCTTGTCTGGAAAGTAACTAGCATTGATTGGTATAAAGTGCGTTGACTTCATTAACTGGTCCACAATTACCCAGATCGCATCATAATTCCTGATCCTGGGAAATTCCACCACAAGATCCATGGTCACACTTTCCCATTTCCATTCCGGAACCTTAGGACTCTACAACAAACCAGGCGGTCTCTGGTGCTCAATCTTTACTTTCTGGCATGTGAGACACCGTGCCATATATTTCGTCACATCACTCTTCAATCCCGGCCACCAATACACCGATTTCAAATTATGATACATCTTGGTCATACCAGGATGAAGAGTATATCGGCTCTTATGCACCTCATCTAAGATCTTTTGTCTCAATTCCGCCTTAAGTAGAACACAAATTCTCTTTTGATAACGAACCTATCCACTAGGTGACAAATCATAGCCCTGAGCTTCTCCCTGTTCAATCCTAGCTAGATTATGCTGTATCTAGCCATCTTGCCTCTGAGCCTCTTCAATCTTAGCTTTCAAGTCACTTTCACCTTAAGAAATAGTATAGTTGGCACAGATGATCTGGTTTGACAAATTCATATCTCCAAAATCAGCAATTAACTTCCCCTCCTGTATCATCCTAGCTGCCACAAGCACTGTCTTTCGACTAAGAGCATCAGCAACTACATTTGCCTTACCCGGATCATATTTAATTTCTAGGTTGTAGTCTTTAAGCAACTCCATCCAGTGACTTTTTCTCATATTCTACACTTTCTGATCATACAGGTACTTAAGACTCTTGTGGTCGCAGTACAGTTCTACAATCACATCATACAGATAATGCTGCCAAATCTTCAATGCAAACATAATAGCCGCAAGATCCAGATCATGAGTGGGATAGTTCATTTCATAAGGTTTGAGCTATCGAGAGGGATAGGCCACCGCACGTCCCTGCTGCATAAGGACACATCCTAATCCCTGCCTACTGGCATCATTATACACAACGTATGTCAAACTGGGATCAGGTATAATCAACACAGGTGCCGTAGTCAACCTTTGTTTCAGCTCTACACAGCAATTTTCACAATGTTCATCCCACACAAACGGATGATCTTTTCTCGTGAGCTTGGTCATCGGCAACGCAATACGGGAGAAATTCTGAATAAATCTCTGATAATAACCAGTGAGACCCAAAAAACTGCGTACCTCCGTAACCATTTCTGGCCTTTTCCAGTCCAGTACTGCTTCCACTTTACTGGGATCCATAGAGACCCCTTCTTGTGAGATCACATGACTTAAGAATTTCACTTCTGATAGACAAAACTTGCATTTACTCAATTTAGCATAGAGCTGCTTCTCACGCAATATATTTAACACAATTCTCAAATGATGCTCATGCTCTTCTCTACTCTTATAGTATATCAGAATATCATCAATGAATACCACAATGAACTGATCTAGGTATTGTCAGAAAACACGGTTCAGGTAATCCATGAAAACCACAGGTGCATTAGTTAGCCCAAACGGCATCACTAAGAATTCATAATGACCATACTTAGTCCGGAAAGCAATCTTCAGAACATCTTCTGCTTTCACTCGCAGCTAATGATACCTCGACCTTAGATCAATCTTCAAAAATACACATGAACTAGATAATTGATCTAAAAGGTTATCGATTCAGGGAAGAGGGTACTTGTTCTTAACGGTAATCTTATTCAATTCTCTATAGTCGATACATAGACGAAGACTCCAGTCTTTCATTTTCACAAACAAAACTGGAGCTCCCCAAGGCGATACACTGGGTCTAATGAATCCTTTCTTAAGCAAATCTTCAATCTGCTTCTTCAATTCTGCCATTTCATTTGGGGCCATACGATATGGGGCTTTGGATATAGAAACAGCTCCAGGTACAATTTCAATCAGAAATTAAACTTCCCTTTCAGGGGTAACCCACTTAGATTATCCAGAAATACCTCAGGTAATTCATTTATCACAGTTATACTACTCAAAGCCTTACTAGTTTCTCCTTGCACAGAAATGAAAACCATATATCCCTGACAACCTTTTTTCAAATATTTCTCAGCCTTAGCTGTTGAAAGGAAATTTAAGCTGACATTCTTGCCCTCAATGCTTTGAGAAACAGGATACATTATCCTCTTATTCCCACAATCTAACAATACATTATTTGCTCTCAACCAATGAAAACCTAGAATGACTTCCAATTGGTAGAGCGGTAAACAAATCAAATCTACCATAGACTCATGACCCTCAATGGTTACAACACAATTTAAATAGTCTTCTGTAGTCATAGCCTTAACTCCCATCATTGTTGACACAATCAAATCAAAAGGCAATTTATGCACAGCCAATACTCGGCCCTGAGCCAATAAAAGAGTGGCTTGCATCTGAGTCAAACAATACTTGTAACACATATCCGTTGAGAATAACTTTACCTCGAATCAGCTCTGGGGATTTTCTGGCTTCCTCATGTGTTATAGCAAATACTCGGCCCTGAGCCCTCCGTGCCTGCTCCTGTCGTGGCTATCTACACTCAATGGATGTATGCCCCACTTGCTTGCAATTGAAACAAATCACCCGACCATCGCAAGTCTTACCATGATGTAGTTTGTTACAATGAGGACATGTTCATATAGTAGGAGCTCTTTGCTAATCATGACTCCTGAACTGATAGGGCTTCTTACCACTGCCCCTATACGAAGATGATCCTGAGCCCTTTCACTTCTGAGAGGTACTGCCCTTACTGGGCTCACTATGACCACCAGCAACATTAGCCGGATATAGCTATCTCATATTGCTCTTTGTGATTCGACATTCCTCAACAGCCTTGTTGAACTCGGTGAACTGATGGGTGGCTAATCTCTTACTCATATCTCGCCTAAAACCTTGTACCAGCATGTCTAAGCTCAACTCTTCGTCATCCATCTTCCGTAGATAGGAAGAGTACCGAGATAAGGGATGAAACGAGACAGATACCCATCAAAAGACTCCGAGTCTCCTTGCTTGATATTCAAGAACTCAGTTTCCTTCTCAAGCCTCACTGACTTAGGAAAATATTTTTCATTGAAATGTTGCTGGAACACCACCCAGGTAAGTGGTATATTCTTGCTTCGAAATGACAAAGCAATATTCTTCCACCAGCGATCTGCATCACCCTCTAATTTATACACCGTCAGTTGAGCTTTCACTTCTGAAGGGTACTCAAGAGCCTCAAAAATCTTCTCAAGACGGTTTCACCAATCTTTAGCTGCCTGAGGATTGAATCTCCCTTTAAATGTTGGAGGCAGGTGTTTACAGAATTTGGAGACCCAAAACTGAAGATATCTTTCCTCTCTAGTTGGGACTCCATATGATTCAGGGTTTGGTCTAGCACAAGAGGGCGATTCGAGTGGTCGTGCCAACCCTTCAACCGTTTCTTCTCTATGAGTTCCCTCTTGAGTCTCTTCATGAGTAGATTGACCTCAGCCCTTATTGTTCTCAGCTCTCTCAACTTTGAGCTCTTATCTTAACTCAACTATTATATTCCGCCGATCCCGAATCAACCCCATTATTTCTTGTAGCGGATCCGGTGGATTATCATTGACAACATCCACATCAAGATTTACTTGTTGTACTCTAGGGTGACCTTTTGTTGTCCTTTTCATTCTATAAATAATTCACCCAATTAATCCAACAATTATGGTATACACATAATTCCACAAATCATACATATGCCCACATAACAAGAACATATATGTGTATACAACAATAGTCATTCACATATGATCTATCATCATTAACGCCAAACTATGGGAGCTATCCTAGCAAATTCTACCCTTGCCAGGAACAATAGCTCTGATACAAAAAATGTAACCCCCTCACGGTAATTACATTTGAATTATAAAATTCAAGTGAAATAAAGACCAATAAGACAAAATTTAACATTTATAATTCCTCATCTTCAAGATAGGGTATCCCAAAAAACAGTTCAAAACATAATTAACCTGGTCTCACATTCACCTTCGGATACAATTACCTGTGCAGTTAATTCACATTCATAAATATCAGAGTGCGTAACTAAAATCCCGACAACCCCGGGTTACATATATATACATAATGGGTTTAAGGTTCCCAAAATGGGGATTACATGTCCAAAATTATTATTTACATCTCATATACAAACGATAATCTCAAATCAACAATAGATAACCAAACCCCTAACCAAATATTTCTAAGAGATCCTAACCACTCCTGGTTGTCCACTTCCCTTTGAGCCACTTGTCCTGTCTAAAATGTTAGTCATTGGAAAGAGTGAGATTCTAAAGAATCCTAGTAGTAACAAATCACTCATATAATATATAAACACAAAGCATGTAAGTTCATCATGTTCAGCAACAATATTATGATTCATGGCTCGCGCCATAACTGACAGCACTCACTGCTGTATCACAATGCACTATGCCCGCTCTCGCGGTAATCACAATGTCGGCTGTCACTGTAATCACTATGTCAGCTCTCATTGTAACCTTAATACCTGCTTTGGTGGTAAACACTATGCAGCAGCATCACAAGGCACAAAGCATCACGAGGTAGTAGCAGCAGCAACACAATGCATGATAGGCATACATACAGTACATTTACATAAAGTATAAGAGAGGAGTCACTACCTATATCTTTCCTGACGTTCTTTAGCACAGTAGTCTCACGAGTCTGACGGATGTCAAATCTTATAACCAAATTAGGGACAACCAATCAATCTCTTTTCCAAATGCTTATTTCTATAATACTTTAAGTTGATTATCATTTAGGACTCCTTAAGTGGCTATTAGAGGCCTAACCACATACTAAAAGGGTTGGAAGAAACTACCCTAAATATCCCTTTTTTGAAAGCACAACACATATTTTTGGCTAACTCACTCGAGTGACGATGACCTCACTCGAGTGATGAGAGGCTTGCACTCGAGTAAGACTGGCTCTCACTCACGAGTGTTTGACAATGAGCAACAACCATGGCCAGAAAGTGCTCACTACACTCGAGCATGGGGGATCACACTCGGGTGATGATTCCAAATTCACTCGAGTCCCCAAAAGTGCAACACAGAAGGTGAGAGCCCGAGAGCACATGCAATATCAAAGGTAAAAGCTCACTCGAGCACAACCCTTAGCACTCGGGTGAGAATACCACACTTACGAGTGACAAAACACACTCTTGAACATTGACCAGCAAGTGAGGACTTGAGAGCAACCCTAACCATAAACTCACTCCATCACTCGAGTGATCACCAACATCACTCATGGTTTAAGAAGTGCACTTAAGTTTCCTTAATGAAAACCTAGATAAAACATAAAGGAGAAAGGGGAAAACACACGGCAGCACTCAAGTGAGATCATCCCTCACTCGAGTGATGCTATTAGATTGCCCAGAACGCAGCAACTGACAGAAATTCCCAGATTGGTTAAAATTGCTCCCAATAGTTCCCAAACTCCACACAAAGCTTATACCCACATAACATTGCCTAACGAACACATTGGTAACCTCCAAAACACCCACAAACCATTTTAACCACAATCTATGCTCTTGGGTCTCTAATTCACACACAATACCCCATTCCAATCAACACACTTCTAAAACTTCAAAACTATTACCAACACTCCAATAACCTCACAACATGCCATTTCCAACATCATCCACTATGAAATTCATACATTCAAAAACTTACACAAAACTAGGGCAGTTCCAGAATTTCTCAAACTATCCAAAAATCACAATAAATATATCAAAAAGCACCAAATGCTTACCTCTTCACTTTGCCAAAGCCAAATACTTGATTCTCCAACTTTCAAATTTGCCCCAACACCCAAATCACTACTTTTCAGAATTCTGAAACCACCAAAATGGAGCTCTTCACACTATGAACAAGTTTAATATTCCTAAAATCAAAATCAATGTACAACGTTTTCTTGAATCAACAAAAAAATTTAATTAATACATTAATAATAGTGAAGAAAATGAAGAAAGAAAAAGAAGTGATAAAAAAGATCAAAGTCCAATTCACTTTATTTCTACTCTAGAAAAATCAATTTGTAATATTAGGAATACGAATTTGAGTTTTCTGGAGAATGAAGATGTTTGAATAAGCATTTAAATCTAACAAACATAAATCAATTTATGTAATAGAAAAATCGATTTATGTCATAAAACAATTTGCCTATGACATCTAAATGTTATAAAGTAAGGTAAATCGATTTGCCCCTATGACATCTAAATGTCATAAAATAAGGTAAATCGATTTAAGGCATAGGTAAATCGATTTATGTAATTGAAAAATTGATTTGCGTATGACATCTAAGTGTTATAAAACAAGGTAAATTAATTTAAGATATAGGCAAATCAATTATGTCATAGAAAAATTGATTTATGTCATAAATCGATTTGCCCCTATGACATCTAAATGTTATAAAATTAGAAAAATCAATTTAAGGAATAGGAAAATCATTTATGTCATTGAAAAATCGATTTACCTATGACATCTAAGTGTTATAAAACAAGGTAAATTAATTTGAGGCATAGGCAAATTGATTTATGTCATTGAAAAATCGTTTTATGTCATAGAAAAATCACACGTCCAATTGAGATAAAATAACTGGCATATGAAATTCTAATTCGTCATTTTGACACCAAGATCAAGACCCTGCAAATCTTATACCTTTGTACTCTTATATGGTTCTTCAGCTCTACGTACTCTTCACTAGTAGAAAAATGGCTTTTTAGACCGGTTAAAATCGACTTTTTAGACCAGTTTAGGATCTGGTCTTCATACAGCCGGTCTTAAAAGTATGTCATTTTTAAGACCGGTTTCAAAACCGATCTTAAAAGTCTAACTTTTAAGACCGGTTGTATTAATAACTGGTCTAAAAGTAACAATTTTAAGACCGATTGTCATAAGCACTGGCTTTAAAAGACCTCTAGGGGAAGGCGTTTTAGAGAAATTCTTAAGACCGGTTGTTAAAAATAACCGGTATTAAAAGTAATTTTAAGACCAGTTTTATGTAAAACCGGTGTTAAAAATTTTAATTTTAAGTCCGGTTCTACATAAAACCAGTCTTAAAATTATTTTTAAGACCGGTTATTTTTATAACCGGTCTTAAAAGTGTTATATTTTATTTTTTTTTTAAATGTGTGTGATTAGGTTTTTACTAGAACACATCCTTGAATTGCTACCTGTAATGCCATACTTGTTAAGTGCCATATGGTGTTCAGTTTGCTTCCACTTACAATGTCCTTTTGCTTTAACTTTCCACTTACCATTTCCTTTTGCTTTAACCTTCCACTTACCAATTCCACTTACAATGTTCAGTAGGCATAAATGAATTCAAACATGTCATATATATAATGCAACCAACAAGCTAGTGAATTCATCAAAATATACAAAAATCATCTTAAAACCAACTAGCATGTCAAATAATGCAACCAACAATATTTGCACCCAATTAACCACCATGTCAATTCATCAATATACACAAAAAAATTCCTCAATTTTACAAGAACTCACTGTTGTAAAAGTTCATAAATGAATTCAGCACAACATTTGCGAATGTGCTCAATATCTTCTTCTGGAAAAGGGTCAGCAAGTTCAAACATCTGAAACACCAAAGCCAGAAAAAACATTAAATTCACTTAAAAAAAATAATAGTACAAAATTTTTGAAATATATATATACATTTACCTCTACAGTAAGTTCTGTCGTGCCTAGGGTAATAATATTATACATGTGCCTCAGAATATACATCCCACACAAGTTAGACCCCGGTGGTTGCCTACGGGTCTAAAAAATAATATGATATCATTAAAACAAGTATAAAATTAAAACATGACTTATTATTGAATACATTCTTAAAACAAACCAATATGTAACTAACCTTTGGCAAGATCCATGTAGGGTCTTTTACCTCACGCATAGGCTTACCACAAGCAGTGTGTTGGAATGTCCGCATAGCCCTATATAATCAAAATCACAAAGGTTGCTTATTTTACATAAATTCCATAAATTTTGCACATGAAAGGTAATTAATAATGCAAGAAAACTTACGAGTTCAAGCTTTTCTTCAATTCACTAGTTGGCTTGCTGAGGTGAAGGGAGTATAAGAGGATGACAGAATAACTCCTCTTGCACAAAATAGCCAATTGCCAATGATCACTGAAAAAAGGGAAAACTTTTAAGCAAATATAAAATATTATGTATAGTATGAAATATAAATTTGTCTTACCCATGCAAATATGGAGCCAAGAAACACTCAATTAAGGTTTCACTAAGCCTGTGCGATAAGTATGTGTGTCTGATAGAAGAAGTGGTCCCTTGGTCGTAGAGTTGAACTGGGCATAGGAGTCCAAATTTATCGGTTTTTCCAGAGTCAACCAACCTACGATGCATCAACCTACAATAATTCAAGCAGGGACATTAAATCAAAGTTTAACGGCGTAATTTGTAAAATATTAACTTCCAATTTGAGAAGATACTTACATCAAAAAGAGCTGGACAATCGAAATCATAAGATGTTATAGAGGAGCTACCAGGGACATTAAAACATCATGAGTTCTTGTCCACTAGAAGCAACAAGCTTAAACTATAGTCTTCAACGTACTAGGATCAAAATCATCACTTTCAAATGGAATAATTAACCCAAGTCCACTAGAAGTAACAAGCTTAAACTATAGTCTATAATGCAAATGGAAAACCACCAAAATAAACCCACGTCTACAATTTCAGAATAATTAAACCGTACCTTAAACCTTTGCTTGAGGATCCTCTTCTTCCTCTGGATTTGAACGGTCCTTGGCCATTTGCTGCAGGAATCGAACAAAGAAAATTGAGGATAAATAATCTCACAATTTCAATGAAAAACCCAAAAACGAAATGGAAACATAAACCTGACAATAAAAACGAGGTTGAGAACGAAACCAATTGGAGGGAACAAACGATGATAGCCTTCTGACAATGTATTCAACAGTAAATCTCCGTTGACGGCGGCGAAGTTAAGGACGGAGAAGAGAAGGGGAAAGGAGGAGCTGCCGTGAACAGACGTAGGGGCTTCACTGATGTGCTTAAGTCTTGAAATAAAAATTCAGAGCTAAATTTAGGCGGGTTTTGAAATCCAAGTCAGTTTTAAGATCGGTTGTCAATTACAACCGGTCTTAAAAGTAATATTTAAGACCGGTTCTATTTTAAAACCGGTTTTAACATATATATTTAAGACCGGTTATTAATAAATAACCGGTCTTAAAAATTGAAACTTTTTAAGACCGGTTATTAATTAATAACCGGTCTTAAATTTTGAATTTTTAAGACCGGTTTTTATTTACAACCGATCTTAAAAATAATAAACATTTTATTTTTATGATTGTCTTTAATTCAGATAATATTTTTTAGACTGGTTATTTTTAAAACCGGTCTAGAAAATATATTACATATTTTTATTTTTTTTAATTGTATATATTTTAAGATCAGTTTTTTTGTAACCGGTCTTAAAATTATTTTTAAGACCGGTTTTTACTATAACCGGTCTTAAAAGTATTTTCAAGACCGGTTATTAATATAACCGGTCTTAATATTTCATCATAATTACAAAATGCCACGGGTCATATTTTTAAGACCTTATCCGATATAACCGATCTAAATATTCCAGCCTAAAAACCCTTTTCTGTACTAGTGCTTATTTGGCCTTGGACATACTTATTCATCAATTTGGCCTTCTATGAAGTATTGGCTTATATTTCTCCTCTCTAACAGGAATTGCTCATGGCCCAATTTTATACTGTGATAGAGATTGTATGAATGTTGAGAACGAATAATTTGATAACATACAATAAAATTAATTTATCAAAGTTACACAAACGATAAATCTTATTTTTAAATTATTTTTTAGGAATTATATCTTAAGAGAAGATATTTTGGGAAGTAAATGAAGGTTTTTGTTGAACCAGTTGATTCAGGACCAAGAACCTTTATAAAGAATGTTGTGTACAAGCAAGTTTTTAAAAATGTAGATGCTTAATTATGCTCATGTAAGGTGACAACTGAAATAAAGAGCATCTCTATTCATGAATGTAAGGTTTCATGTGTTGTGTACAAAAATATAGTGTGAAGTATATTATTTTTATTCCATGAAGAATTTAACTAATTTATGTGATGAAAAGGATATATTTTTTTATCAAATAAATAGGTGTTTATCTTTATAATATAATCTCACCATGCAACACACCGGTGGGCCGTTCTCGTTTGAACAATTGCAGAAAAGTGGAAGGAAGGGAAGGTTGAGAGGAAAATGACTTCTGGGACCCACCCCATATCCCCTAAAATTTTCTCAGAAAGCGAGAAGAAAATGCACATACGGTCTCTGCCCGCCCCGCGTTTGTCTCCCGCGCGTCGTTATGGTCCCACTGATGGTTTAGAAAACATTTACCACGAATGGTCTTTCAAGTGCAGAGATTTTAGTCCTTTTGGCATAAATAACTACTAATGGGGAATGCACACTTTATTTTTGTAAATAATGTATCAATAAAATTTCAAAAAATTAATAATACTGGACAATATATTATTTATTTATTTTTCTTTATGTTATATTTAATTTAAAAAAATATTTATTTTTTATTTTTATCTTGAAAAATAATATTTTTTTATTATTATAGTATTGTGATAAAAAGGTACATAAATAATCAATAAATTATTGATTGACGTAGTAAGCGGTTTCATCTCTATAAGGAGAAACCTCATCTCTATAAAGAGAAGAATATAAATTTGAATCCCTAAAAATATATTTATTGAAAAAAATGAAAACTCTTTGTACCTTAAACTTTAAATGAATAACTCTTCACATAACCTTTTAAATATTTCCATTGAGAGTGGCCGAGAATAAAGTATCAGGCAGTTTGGCCACAAAAATAAATTAAAATGAAATAAAATTAGATAAATAATAAGTGTATATTTGGGAACACTTATTTTTTGAATATAAGTACTTATTACGTAAGTCGAGATAAAACTCCTCTTACATACTTATCTTATATACTATAAATCACGATTTATAAATACTTATTTCTTAAAAATAAACTATTCCAAGCTAAAGTAAGCCAAAATAACAGCAACATCCCTATTCATTCACGTGTCTTCTTAACTCTCAAATCATTTATCAACGTTATATGCTCAACTCCACTATGGAAACTGTTCTCATATAGAATCCGATCCCCATCTCTCTCCTCCCCACTTGACCACCACCTCCCTCTTCCATGGCAGATCACCGGCCTCCTCCGCCGGCACCTAAAGGCTATAATTTAACAGCCTCTTCAATCTCCTACGCCAAAAGCACCACCACAATTCTACCATTCTTACATCTTTTCAAATACTGTACCACCACAAGCCCTCCTCCTTATATCCTCAAGAATGTTTGCCTCACCGCCTACCCCTCCCAAATCCTCGCCATTGTCGGCCCCAGCGGCGCCGGCAAGTCCACCCTCCTCGACATCCTCGCCGCCCGCACTTCCGCCACCTCCGGCACCCTCCTCCTCAACTCCTCCCCCTTCAACCCTTCCTCCTTCCGCAAGCTTTCTTCTTACGTCCCACAACACGACGCCTGCCTCCCCCTCCTCACCGTCTCCGAGACCTTCGCCTTTGCCTCCCGCCTCCTCTATCCCAAGCCCTTCGACACCGCCTCCCTCCTCGCCGAGCTCGGCCTCACTCACTTAGCTCACACCAGGCTTGCCGACGGGCTTTCCGGCGGCGAGCGAAGACGCGTCTCAATCGGCCTCAGCCTCCTCCATGATCCTGCCGTGTTGCTCCTCGACGAGCCCACCTCCGGCCTCGACAGTACCGGAGCTTTTAATGTCATGCAGATTCTAAAATCAATCTGCGTTTCCCGTCACCGAACCGTTGTGCTATCTATTCACCAACCAAGCTTCAAGATTCTGTCTGTCATTGACAGAATCTTACTTCTCTCCAAAGGATCAGTGGTTCATCATGGAACTCTTGCTTCGCTTCAGAGTTTTCTTCACTCTAATGGCTTCTCTGTGCCTCCTCAGCTCAATGCATTGGAATACGCCATGGAAATATTAAACCAACTCGACGAGCTAGAACCCATGAACAACAACACAGCTCCAGATGAAGAAACTCGTACAAATTCTCCATGTAACAACTTAGCCACCACCACTTCAAGAAAAATGATCAGATATAGAAGCTCAAGAATTCAAGAAATCTGTGCTCTTTACAGCAGATTTTGGAAGATCATTTACAGAACAAAGCAGTTACTTTTGACCAACACATCAGAAGCACTTCTCGTTGGTCTTGTTCTTGGAACTATTTACATCAATATTGGCTTTGATAAGGAAGGGATCGAGAAAAGGTTCGGTCTTTTTGCTTTCACTCTCACTTTCCTCCTTTCTTCCACCACTGAAACACTTCCGATCTACATCGGAGAAAGGCCGATCTTACTGAGAGAAACATCAAGTGGGGTTTATAGGTTATCCTCTTACATTATCGCCAACACACTCGTTTTCTTACCATACTTACTGGTTATTGCTGTTATCTACTCTATTCCAGTCTACTTCTTAGTGGGTTTGTGTGCTTCTTGGCTTTCTTTTGCTTACTTCGTTCTGGTCATTTGGCTCATAGTTCTAATGGCTAATTCATTTGTCATTTTCTTGAGCTCTATTGCACCTAACTACATTGCTGGCACTTCACTTATGACAATGCTTCTTGCTGCTTTTTTTCTGTTTTCTGGGTATTTCATCTCCAAGGAAAGCTTACCCAAGTACTGGTTCTTCATGTACTTCTTTTCTATGTACAAGTACGCTCTTGACGCTCTTCTCATAAACGAATACTCTTGTTTGGTCACGAGGTGTTTCATATGGTACGAGCAAAATGAAGGAGAGTGTATGGTTACTGGAGGAGATGTGATGAACAAGAAAGGACTTAGCGAGGCTCAGAGATGGACTAATGTGTATGCCTTGCTTGGTTTCTTTGTGTTGTATCGTGTGCTTTGTTTGTTTGTGTTGATCAGAAGGGTTTCCAGAACAAAACGTTAAGAAATTAATAAAAGCATTTGTATAGTATGAAAAATCATGTTTTGTTTTTTAATATCAAGTTGTTTCAATAATTGATTGATCTGTTTCTTTTGTTTCATCTTCTGGTTTTGCATGGTTTGGTATTTTTTTTTATCATATTCACAGCCATAAAGAAAGTATATTTCATGGAGAGATATGTGATAGTGATGTTTCTTTTTCTTCAAATAATGTTGTGGGAGAGATGTACTTGAGAATTGATGTTTCATCTTTAGAAGGATACAAGATCTGTCAATTTTCCTTGATCTAGTCCAATAGCGAAGCTTGACTATATATATATGTGGTGATATCATAAATTAAATTCAAATTAATCATGAACCAATGTATAAATACTTATTTACTAGGCATAAAATATTGGTCTGACTGAGAAATTCTTGATTGTTAACCAAATAATGTGTTAGATCGTGTCAATAAATCGATATATAAATATTTTCACAAAAAAAATGAATAAATAAATATTTTTTCAAACCTAGATGTGAGAAAAAGTATATGTTATTCTCTGGGTGAAAGAAATAGAGAATCACGGGGATTCTTTTCCCATGCAAATAATTTGACAGACAAGACAATCCGATGGTGAAGTGGTCTAGTGGAATCAGTGAGCATACAATTTTTTTTTTTTGAATACATAAGGCCAAGTGAACCTTGGTAGGTGTTTAAACTAGAACATTACATCACAAAATTAACAAGATCATCCCTTATGAACTCGGTACAACCAGGGTGTCTCATTAGTAGTATCACCAGCTCTCCAACTATATGTTGCGCATCCCGTGCGTGCTATCAGTGAGCATACATTGTTCATAGGAATCATAGCTGTTGCTCAGACCAGAAGGTGGACCCCATTGCATTATTTTGTTTGTTTAATTGCAGTATATTGATTATGGACATGGTAATCAAAGATTGGGTTAAGATTAGTGGGTCAGATTAAAGTCAATCCAAAGTTAAACTGGGACTAAGCCAATGAGAAATTAAAGATTTTAGGATTATTAATATAAAATTCTAAAGAAAAAAATTAAAAAAAATTCATTTTTAAAAAAATAAAAAAATCAGACTGGACTGGACACGTTTATTGACCGGTTTGGCAGTTTCCGGCCTGGGTCTGATTACACTGGTTATAGATTCACAGAATTCGTTCTTGATTGAAAAAATAATTCTTTTTAAAGTTAATTTTAACTTTAAATTTTCTAATGGCAAAACAAACAAAGCATGAACAATTTTATTAGATGCGTTCAATATTTTAAAATATCAATATCTGAAATATATTTTAGCTATATGTAAAATTCTAAAATATTTTGTAACCAAGTTCAGTTCTTAGAGTATTAATTTTTTAGGAGAAATCCCCCCCCCCCCACCCAAAGTATTTTTTTAGAAGTAATCTTAACCATGTCATTAAATCCCAAAAAGTTTTCAATTGAAGGTGGATCCAGCGCTATAGATTATACTTTGAGTTTAAGGTGTAAGATATACCTTAACTCAAGTATTATTCTAAACAAATTTGAGTAATTGAAATTAACCGGACAATAAAACATGACCAAAATAACTGTCATTTTCTCATCCATATATTATATATATCAACCTTGAATATGTGCTGACAAGACAAGCTGAGTTTGGGTGGCTTTCATGGCCTAAAGGAATGAATAAATTAATAGCGAAGGCCACAAAGGAGCAAGACGTCCCATTCAATTTAAAAAGCATTATTACATATAAGACTGGCATTGAGTCACGGGTCAGTTTAGTTTATGAAGAAGGGAGTGAGGAAGAAGCCAACATGTCTGGTTTCATCATGAAAAGGTCTTTTGTCGCTTAGCTTTTTTACTACTTCATATTCTGTTCATGCTCACGGATTCTTGATCTGTGATCTCACCCGTGAACTCTTCCTTTAATATATGTTTCTTCTTCTAACACTCAATTTCACGGCCTAAATAGATCCATTTGAAGAAGAATATGACGCTGGATATAACTGTTCATCCACTGCTACCGAAGCAAATAAGCAATATAGTCTAATATAAAAATGTGTTTAGTATAAGATTAAATATCAATTTTTATGAGATAATTCTATGGTTAGTCTTTTGAGCTTGATCGAATTTTTGGTTTAAATTCTTATAGTTTTAAATCATGTTTTTTAGTCTCTTTAATTTTATAAGGGCTTAGTTTGAATTAAACTACTTTAAATATATAGAACTGTTGGATTTTGGGTCCAAGTCCGCCTTTGATGGGCCGGACTATTTGATTAGGAAATAAGTAGCCTAATCAAATAAGAATAAAATCAGCATAAAATGCAGATTTGAGAATATTTCAGCAATAATTATGGATTTGTTAAAAGAGGCACTACAAAAAAATGTGATTTAGTAGCGGTTAAAAATGGGTATTAGTAGCGGTTTTAACTGCTACAAACAACATTAGTAGCGATTAGGTAAACCGCTACTAAATCGTATGTTGCAAGCGTTTTTGTAGCGGTTATAAACAACCGCTACTCAAGGAACATAATTGCTACATACTTTATAGCGGTTAAAAAAACCGCTATAACATCTTCATGGACGGAATTTTTTTCCAGAGATACTACAAATATAAAAAATTGAAATTCTCAAGGCAGGATAAGAAAATTGACATTTTTCAATTTCGTAGCGGTTTAAAAAACTGCTACTAATTTTGAATTTTTATGAAATTTGCAGCGGTTATAAAACCGCTACTAATTTCATGAAATTCAAATTTAGCGCCAAAAAATTTAATTTGAGCTTAAAAATGCGCGTTTGTTAGTAGCGGTTTAATAACCGCTAAAAATATTTAAATTTTTTTTTAAAAATATAGAATCATTTGTTTCTGTTCTTTTAATATTAAATTAATTAGTTTCTTTTTTTTATTAGTTTATCTAATTTAATTAGCTTATTAATAAATTAAAAGGATAAATTTAATTTAATTGGATTAGTATAAAAATTATATTAATAATATTATTAAGGATACGTAGGCAATAAGGAATTATTATGTTGTCTAATATAATGTAATTGTCTACGAAAAATAGATGAAAATGAGATGAAAAATAGATAAAATAAATGAAAAATAGATGAAAATGTAATTATATAAATTTTATATAAAGGAAAGAAGTATTGTAAAAAAAATAAAAAAATTTGTTACCATATATGATCGTATTATTCAGCTCCTCTACTCATACAAAAGAAGTTGTAAATGAGAGAAAATGAAAGAAATGTAAGGTGAAAAGAAATTAGAGAGTGTTTGAAATGAGTTGTGGAAAGGGTATTTATAGGGATCCACGTACTATTTGTAGCGGTTAATGTATCCATTTTGTAGCGGTTATTAGTTAGTAGTTGTTATTTGTATTTTTGTAGCGGTTTAATATTTATAGGGATCTACGTACTATTTGTAACAGTTAATGTGTCGATTTTGTAGCGGTTTTTTATTTAGTAGCGGTTATTGTTACTTTTGTAGCGGTTTAATAACCGCTACAAATAATTATTTTATTTTTTTTAAACATTTTTTTTTTAAATTTTATTTTTAAAATTTTTTTCCA
Organism: Inga oerstediana; assembly: GCA_963210345.1. NCBI lineage: Eukaryota > Viridiplantae > Streptophyta > Magnoliopsida > Fabales > Fabaceae > Inga > Inga oerstediana. The sequence continues at coordinate 45,422,236 of OY723401.1, forward strand.
GTTTTTTTTAAAGAGCATAATTTTGAATTTGATCACTCATCGTCGTCATCCCTACAGAAATTATGTAGAAAAATTATTGTTATGGATGTTTTATTAAATTTAAAAAATTTAATATAAATGACGTGGACTTAAAAAAACTCACCGCAGTAGAGGTAAATTGTCATCGCCTTCAGGGAAGTAGTTTTCAAAATCGGCGGCTGAAATAGCTCACTCTCGTAGGTGATGTTATCGCCTTCACCCATGTCGTAAAGGTCTCGTGGCTTTAGATGAATGACCATGTGCCAATCCCTGTGCCTCTCGTCCTCGACATAATAAACCTGATGTGCCTCTGAAGCTAGAATATACGGCTCATCATCTTGAGAAATACCAGTATAAATTGGTCATGAGAAATTGACTGATGTGATCCCTAAGACGTCAGTTATCAGTCCCCGAGAAGTGGTGGTATTTACCCACAAACACTTGAACAGCGTCACAGTGAAACGGCCTTGATAATTAAGTTTAACTACATCAAGAAGCTTGTCATAGTAAGGGACGGCTTCGAACTGCATGTTGGTGTCACTGCTGCTCGCATAACTCCTTGTCCCAAATGTGCCATAAACACATGAATTCTGAGTTTGCAATCCTTGATCCCGTGAAACGTTGCAAAACTTAAAACCATTGACATTGTATGCTGTAAACCTTTTTGCATGATCAAGAGGGCCGATTGTGAGAGCTCTGAAATTTGGTGAGTGTGGGTTGTGGTCATTTAGTATTCTGCACCCAAACCAGCTCGGGAATTCTTTGTGGACCCTCCTATCAACTTCCGAGGATGTCTGTGTATGGATCCTGAGTTGACGCTTCACATAACTTCTAAATTCCCTGCAATTAATAATGGAAAGACGATAGTGAAATGAAAGTGAGAAATGTTACGAAAGATATAGATCGAATAACATGTGAGTGTACAATTCTTACCGTATGAAAGGTTCAACTTGAGTGCAATTAATCAAGACATGTCTATGTGCTTGGAACTTCTCAGTTGCCGTTAGTTTGAAGTTCTCAGTTGCTCCAACTGGTTTACCAATACGAGGGATAAATTCTCCTGGTGCCGGCACAGGATTAGGACAATCGTCAACACAAGGTGGGCGGTTGAAAGCCGTCTCAAGATCATCAAAGTACCTTGAGCAAAAATATAGCACCTCATCCCCTATATAGCCTTCAGCTATAGAACCTTTTGGCCACGCCTTATTCCTGACGTAAGATTTTAATTTCCCAATGAACCTACGAAGTACAGATGAGAAAATTGATATAAAATGCTAAAAATGACGACTAGCAAACATTAAATATGGAGAATAAAGCACATATTTAAAATGAGTACCTCTCAATCGGATACATCTAACGATATTGTACTAGTCCAGCGAGCTTTGTTTCATGAACGAGGTGGACTGTAAGGTGAATCATCATAGTAAAAAAGGACGGAGGAAAGATCATCTCCAAATGACAAAGCGTAAGAATAATTTTTGACTGCAGCTGATCGAGCTCCTCAACGATCAAAACCTTAGAACACAACTTCCGAAAGAAAGAACAAAGTTCCACCAAAACGATGGAAACATCGGGAGGAAGTGTATTCTTTATAGCCAGAGGGAGTAACTGCTGCATAAGAACATGTGAGTCATGACTCTTCAGGCCAGCAACCTTTCGAGCCTGCAAGTCAACACATCGAGAAATGTTGCTTGAATACCCATCAGGAACTTTTAATTTCTTCAATGTCGCGAGGAAGACTTCCTTGTTCGGTTTTGTGAGGGTAAACTTTGCCAGTTGAAATCTGTCATGCTCATCTGGCCAAGCGTCTTCACGAACTCCCATGTCGCGTAAATCTTTCCTCGCTTGAAGGTGATCTTTTGTCTTGCCGGGTTCGTTAAGCAGCGTATACAGCACATTGTCGCAAACATTCTTTTCAATGTGCATTACATCAAGACTGTGGCGAAGTAAATTAGATCTCCAATATGGAAGAGTGAATAAAATACTTATCTTCTTCCACTGCTGAGGCGCCGAAGTCCTACGCGTCTTTTGGTGAGTTTGTGCTGAATCATCGCTTTTTCCAAACTCGAAGTCAACATGCTCAAGCTGCTATAAGATTTCTGTACCAGACAAAGTCTGAGGAGGTCCTCTTTTTTTTTGGTTTCCCATTGAAGCGATTCCGTTGCAATCTGAACTTATGCGTTCCATCAAGAAACCTCCGATGCCCCATAAAGCACCACTTTCGGCTGTGGGGAAGGCACACTGTGTCAGAGTCAAAATTACAAGCCAGACATGCCGACCCAGTATGCACATTCCAACCAGATAATGTGCCAAGGCCAGGAAAGTCACTAATCGTCCACTTCAAGGCTGCACGCAAGTTGAACAAAGTCTTGCCGTAAGTGTTGTACGTCTCCAAGCCGACATTCCACAGGTCAAGCAATTTCGCAATAAGCAGTTAGAGATACACATCGATGTCATTGCCCGGTGCCTTTTTTTCTAGAATGATCATAGACATAATGAAAGAGCTTTGTTTCATACACATCCAAGGGGTAAGTTGTAGGGAACTAAGACTACTGGCCAAATACTGTAACTTGTGCTAAGATTCCCGAAAGGATTGAAACTGTCGGTCGCCAACACAAGCCGAACATTTCTGGGGTCAGTCGCGAAATCTGGAAATTCGTTGTCAAACGTTTTTCAAGCAACTGCATCCCGGGGATGTCTTAATTTACCGTCTTTGTTGTTATCAACGGCATGCTACCTCATGTGCTTCACAGTTTTAGACGACATAAATAATTTTTCTAGGCGAGGTTTCAAAGGGAAGTACCTGAGAATCTTTGTAGGTTTCTTCTTCTATTTTTTCCCCTTCCAAATTGGCTTGTACCTCGATGTGTGACATCTCTTACAAGTCTCCCTGCTGGAATCGTCTCCCCAATACAGCATACAATCATTTGGGTATGCATCAATCTTCTGATAATTCAACCCTAACCTGTTGATAATCTTCTTGGCCTCGTAGAACATTGTGGGAATCTCAGCATCGGGGAATGCATCTTGTAATAAGTCGAGCAACATCGACATTCCCTTATCCGTGATCCCACACAAGCACTTGATATGATACAATTTGATCAAGAAAGATAATTTAGAATATTTGCGACAACCTTGATATAAAGGACGATCTACTTCATCCATCAAGCTGAAAAAATCCCGAGCTGCTTCATTCCTCATAAAAACTGGCTCAGAACCGTGCACTTCTTTGTTGAAGTTGTCGCCTTGAAATCCAAACGCATCACGTACAGCAACATTCACAGGATCATCTTCATCTACTTGAATGCCTACTTGAGAACTTCGAGGAAGAGCATCGTCATATCTAATGTCGGCCTTCTCACCATGAACTGCCCAAAACGTATAGTCCTCAGGGAAAGGCTTCACAAGCAAATGTTCCTTAACAATATTTCTTGCATGCCACTTCTTGAACTTGCATTTCCAACACGGACAAACAATCTTGCCGTTACAGCTGGCATGAGTGAATGCGAAATCCAAGAAACTGTTTAATCCGTACAAATATTCAAGAGAATTGCGCGGCAACCTGATCCATGATTTATCCATAGCTACTAGTGAGAGAGAAGAAAGTATAGAGAAGAAGATGAGTGAGAAGAGAATGACGAATGCCAAGAACCTTATATTATGAAATTCCAACATTTATAATTTTGTAGTGATTCTCAAACCGCTATACAAACCGCTACAGTTATAATATTAGTAGCGGTTATATATATAAAACCGCTACTACTTTTCAAGCCATTACACATTGGTGGGAAATTCAAAATATACACGTTGAGTTTTTGTAGCGGTTACATATATACAACCGCTACTAACATTAAAGCCGTTGGACAACAAAATTAAAAATAATTTTTAATTTGTAGCGGTTATACATAACATAACCGCTACAAATGTGCACAAAGGCGGCAAATTTCAAAATTCAAATGATGAGTGCTTGTAGCGGTTTTTATTGTAAAACCGCTACAACTATATACATATTTGTAGCGGTTTCTATTGTAGAACCACTACAAATACTCATCATTTGAATTTTAAAATTTACCGCCTTTGTTCACATTTGTGCGATTATGTTATGTAAAACCGCTACAAATTAAAAATGATTTTTAATTTTGCTGTCCAATGGCTTTAATGTTAGTAGCGGTTTTTCTTGTAGAACCGCTACAACTATATATATTTGTAGTGGTTTTTATTTAAAACCGCTACAACTACATATATTTGTAGCGGTTTTGATTTAAAACCGCTACAAAGTTATATATTTGTAACGGTTTGTATTTAAAACCGCTACAAATTTATATATGCTTTATTTTTTTTAATTTAGAAATATAAATAATATTGTTGCAATTAATTTATAAATTCAACAACGCAATCTAATAATATAAATATAATTATATTAAACACAATAAGAATTTAAGTTCTGAAATACAAACTCATATATATATATATATATATTTACAAATGTTTCAACAACAAATAAAAAAAAAGATGTCCTAAACTAAGTAGCTGGGGGCTGATCATCTGGTGCTCCCTCAGGTGTTGCTGGATCGGGCCGTTGCGCAGAGTAAACCGCACCACCATCATCAGCAGGAGGAGGAGGAGGAGGAGGAGTAGTAGTAGTCGGGACGACGTAGCGAGGGACAGGGGGAACCTCTAGATGCTACTCGTCCGGGAACAGGCGACTCCATGACCGCTCGAGCATGTTGTTTGTGATATCACGCCACTGCGTCTGCTGAGCGTAGACCATATCAGCCTGCAGCTACATCTGCTGCAGATGCAGCTGGTGCATCTGCTGCTGCTGCTGTGCCATCTGCTGCTCCAAATCTGACCACAGCTGGTCAATAAACTCGTCCCTCGGACGTCTGACCCCTCTAGAGTTGCCAGCTTCAGAGGCGGCGCTCCTGCCGTATACCATTCTAGATCTGGCACCTATCCCCATCCCCCGCACGCGTCCGGGATGCTCAGCCTGAGACAGACCCGCCTTCAAAGGAGCCGTCAGGTCCTCTGACCCCTGTGACTCCTCGGCCTGGGTCTGTCGCAGCTCAGCCTGCGACTGCTGCATCCGTTCCTGCCATTTGATGAAACAATTACTAATTAGCATTTTTCATTATTAAGTTTGTTTTATAAAAATTATAATAATAAAATTACTTACAATGGCCGCCTCTGCCTGCTGAGAGGTCGCAGTCTCGTCACGGTGTCAGTGTGTAATGGCGTACAACTCCCTATAGTCCGTCTGACGGTTCTCCTGCTGTGCCTTCGTCTCCTGAAACAATTACAAAATTCAATTAGTATTATGAAATAACCAGCTAAAAGTCAGTGATATTATGAAAAGTTACTAGCTCGCTATAGGTGACAGCAAAGGTCTTCGATCCTGCTGTGTGGTGGATCATCTGCTGCGCACGGATCCTGGTGTTCCTCTGAGAAAGCTCCTGGAAAAAAACAATATTAAATGTATTAAAACAATAAAAAACATTTAAAATTAATAAAGTTCAAATTAAATACAATTAAATTGAAATTATAATTTAATAATTAACACTTACAAAATTATATATAAAGAATCTAATAAATACATTACCTGTGCCTCAAGGCTCCTCCTGAATTGGATGAAACTCGCCCAGTCGTTCGGCGGCACGCCGTCCGAGACACTCTCGATCAGCTGCTTCAGAGGCATCGTCTCGTCCTTATCCACCTTGTGAAAGAGACGGTTCCTCCAATTCCTCCAGGCGTCACCCATCTTTACGAGGGTGTACCTCTTCCGGTTGGCCCGGACGGCAAACCGCAGTTGAAGCAAAATTATTTAAATATCAATAATTAAAAAAAAAATAATTTAAAAAATATTAATTAAATAGAATTGACCACAAAAAATATTAATTAAATAATTTTAATTACCTGAACCACCTCCTCCCAAGCCTGGTCCTTCGGCCCCCTCGGAACGTGCCTCCATGTCTTGAAGTGAAGGGGGAACCGCATCCAATTCGCACCCAGGTTGTTCAGGAAGCGGTTGAACAGGTGATTCCTATTATCGATGGGCTGGTCAGTGCCCTCATTCCATGGCACTATAACTCGCAGGGTCCGGTCCATGCTATTCAGACCGGCCACGTCTAGCCTCCTCGTCGAAACGTTCCGCTGCTCATCTGCACAGTTTACCGCACGTTAGATAAATTGTAAATCAAAGTTAACATTTCAAATTTAAATAAATAATTTACTAAATTAAAAAATTTATTTACCTTGGACCTGCACCTCAAACCCAGTGGACCGCGAAGACGACCCTCGTGGGTTGTTCTGCTCCCGAGCCTCCTCCTCATCGAGGAACTACTCCATCTTCCTGATCCCAAGCGGGATCTCAAACTCCTCCTCGTCATAGTCCTCGACGCTGATATCTGGCCCCCAACCTCAGGCACCTCTGGTGTGGTCGTCTAATGTGGGATAGTCTGTGGTGCCTATGGGACAGCCAACTCCAGTGGGGGGATGGGCTGAAATGCCGCGGTCGCCCTGCCTCCGCGCTGCCCCTTCCCTCTATCCCTTGCTCGGCTGCTGCCATCCCATAAAATCGGTCTGGGGGACCTCAGGGGCCTTCCCCTTATCCTCTCTTGAAGCCATATCAACTGTAAAAATCAAAAAAAAAAATAGTCACATTATTATGCAAAAATCAAATAAAAATACAAATACAAATAAAATACATGCTATATATGTACCTCAAGTGTAAATACTGAGAAATATTGTAGTAAAAACTCCTACACAGACGTCTGAATGCTCAAATCTTGAAGAAATCACTCAGAGAAACCCTAGAAAACAAAATGAGCAAACGGAATAATGAGGAACGTACGCCCTTAAATAGGCCAGACATTTGTAGCGGTTATTCCAATAACCACTACCATAATCACTACAAAGCACTTAGGTTGCCTTAAATTTGTAGCGGTTTTATAATAACCGCTACAAATTACAAGAACCTTTGAAATTCTGTAGCGGTTATGGCATAGAACCGCTATAAAAGTTGAGACTCCTGAACTTCTGTAGCGGTTATATCCCTATAACCGCTACAAATATCTGACGTTTGGTATTTTGTAGTAGTTAAGTTGTTGTAACTGCTACAAATAACCGCTACACTGTTGGTGGGACTTGGTCGCGGCAAGTAGCAGGAATATTGTAGCAGTTTCTATGTATTAACCGCTACAACTTAACCGCTACAAGTTTTGGCGGGAATTTTGGCCAAATTGCTATAAAAAACGCTGCTAATCTGTCACGCCAGTTAGCGCATAGCTTGTCGCTACAAATTTGTAGTGTTTAGGTAAAAACCGCTACAAATTTGTAGCGACAAGCTACGCGCTAATAACTAACATGATAGAGATATATTTGGATTCAGATTTCGCAGTGACTTTGGCCTCCCACTCTTTAGAAAGAATATTCAAAATCTTTCGTACTTGGATATTTTGATCATATACTTTTCCAAGTGCTGCAAGTTGATTAACAAGATGAGTATATCTAAGTTCGAATTCAGAAATTGACTCACCTGTTTTCATTCGAAGTAGATCGAATTCTGTGATCAAGGTGTTGATTCGATTCTCCTTTATTCCCGAAGTTCCTTCATGAGCTATTTCCAGAGCTTCCCACATTTCCTTTGCTGTTGGGAGTGTGCAGATTCTGAAGTATTCATTTTGACTCAAGGAGCTTTGTAACATCAGAATTGCCTTGCTGTTGAGAGTGATAAGTTTCTTGTCATTCTCATCATATTCCGCTGGCATCTTTGGAATTTTCTAAGAATCTACAATCTTTGTAGGTTGATAGTTTCTACTCTCAATTACATCCCATAGCCCATATTCGGTAGCCATCACGAACACTCTGAATTTAGCTTTCCAGAAAGAAAAGTGTTCTCCATTGAAACTGGGAGTTCTAGTGATGGATGCTCCGTCGGGAAGAATTCCTTCACCCATGCTTGCCATTGGATCCTTCTTAGGTTGTTATACCTTAACAAGAAGACCTACGCTCTGATACCAAATATTAGAGCAAGTGTTTCACCCAAGAGGGGGGTGAATTGGGCGATACTAAAAATTTCGTTGCAAATATAAAATTTGACAGTGAAATTAAAACAGTAAGGAGTAAGGAGAAATATCACCGAAGTGTACACCGGGAGTTATACTAGTTCGGTCACAACCACTTTGACCTACATCCAGTCCTCAGAGCATCTCTGAGAGTTTCACTATAACTTCCAAGATTCAGTGGGTTCTTGGCACCTCAGTACAAGCAAGTTCCTTCACCTGGACACTCGCTCCCCCTTACAAGTTGTAATCCAATCCCAACTCAAGGTTCCACAACCTTAAGTTATCTCAATAACAAATATTGAGTTTGAATGAAATATCTCTCTCTCAGAGTGAATAAGAATCACTAAAGCATAGAAATACAATTACAATGTAAAATAGAGTAATGAACTTGATGATACGTTTGTGTGTGTTCTTGTTGTTGTTATTCTCTGTTTGGATGTTCCCATATATATAGATATGTTGGTGAAGACCGTTGGAACATTTTCCTTTCGTCCGTTGGAGAGTGCGCAGCCACTATTGACTTTTCCAGTTTTTGAAAAATATCTGTTGGCGGTAGGTGGCATTTGAACTTCTCATTTGACTTTCCTTACTTGATATGATTTCTTCATTGTTCATCTGTAAATAAGCTAAGAATACTAATACAATGAAAGGTTAATCAAATTGGAAGCATAATAATGAACATTGGAATGATTTCTGAATTTCTGGGTTTGCTTACTCGAGTAGCTACTCGAGTATCCCTTGAAGTTTACTCGAGTACTTACTCGAGTATCATTGGGAAAACTGTGATAAATTTCAAGTCAACACACAGGTACAAGATTACTCGGATAGTGCATGGAATTAACTAAATTTCAAACCTTTGGGAATAGTTGTTTACTCGGGTACCTTCTCGAGTAATGCACTCATAACTTCATAGGTTACTGGAGTACCTACTCGAGTAATCCTTAAATAAACTTTGGGTTACTCGATGCTTTACTCCAGTAATGTTGGCAGGATTTCAAGGCCGAGAGCACTTCAAGTTTGATTACATATTACTCGAGTACATACTCGAGTATACTTACTGTTTGTGCAATGATTACTGGGGTAATGACTTGAGGTTTTCCTTCAAACATAACACTACATACTCGAGTAATCCACTTAAAATAAAACATTAAATACTTGCATACTAGAGTAATGACTCGAGGAAAATGAAATAAAATTAGATCAAGTTATTCGAGTACTACCTTCAAGTTTTTGCTTACCTCAGTGAGTTACTCGAGTAATATTGGCAGTGATACATAATGCCGAGAGCAACACATTTTCTAAAACAGAGTAACTCGAGTATCATTAGCAGGCCGAGAGCAACTGGAAAACTTTTACATGGTTACTCGAGTACCTACTCGAGTAACGTTGGTAGGCAGAAAGCAACTCCAAGTATTTACCTGGTTACTCGAGTGGCTACTCGAGTAACATTGGCAGGCCGAGAGCAACTTGAAAATATTTACACTATTACTCGAGTAACATTGGCAGGTTACTGGAAGGTGCCTCTGGTTACTTCAAGTTTAGTCTCATTACTCGAGTACGTACTCGAGTAATGCCTTAGAAAAATTGCTTCTGATCAAGTTTCTCAGCTTTTTCTCTTGGCCTTTCTTCATTACTTCAATGCTTACTTCAAGTGATGCTCTTCCCTATTTTTACTTTGTTCAACCTTATTTATTAATCAAATCTTTTTCATAATATCTTTTGTTATCATCAAAACATGAGATCTAACAATATATATTTCAAAAATACATATATATATATATATATAATTTTATTAATTTTATTTTCACAAATTTTATATTATCTATATATATATAAATATAAAATTCGTCCACCCTAGATTAAACATTATCTTGTGTTGGGCCATTCTTGTATGCAATCATGTAGGCCTATACGAAGTTGGTAGTGGGCCAATAATTACACTAACCCATAAGTCGCAAGCGGCCTCTACCAAGACATTACGACTTCCCAATTCATATAAGGATCATTAATACAATGCAACCTGTCATACAACTGTCTCACGTCCCTTTTGCCACATGATATATCGGTCAAGGATGAGGCATGAATAGTGTCATTATCTTGTTCCTGACCATTACTTTCTCGATTCTTGAGTAGTCTGACAATAGAAAATAAACTCTTTTCCATATTAGATTGCCATACATTTCTTAGACTCATACATCGAGGGGCCTAATAATATCTCTCTACTAATGTGAGGGACAAATTCCATCTTGATCATTTATATTCCTCTACATGAAAAACCACCAAGCCCGATCGTAGCCTTTATCATCACCCGGCCAAAAGTGACTTTTGACTAGTTCAAAGCTTAACAACTCTCATGTAGGAATCCATGTTGACCTCACGTCAAAAGGCATTGTGACGTGGTTGTACATGAGAAAAGCTTATGCCTTGATCCATGTAGCTTTCTCATAGTGGGTCAGTCTAGCACCTTGTACTTTTATAAATGCTTACGACTTTGATTTGTATCTCCATATCTTATCAAAGTCATACTGGTCTTGTTTCAGCTCTGCTCCTACATATATGACAGACCAGGGACATTTTAGGACAATCTTTATAATTTATCCAAGGATACAATTAGCACAGTTAACATGTAAATAATATGATAACAGAATGGAGAAATTCATTAAATAATAATGTTTAAAGTACAATGATTGGCCCTTGGGGCACAATTTCTAACATAAATAGCTATAAGAAGCCAAGAAATATAAACCTCACCATCTGTACAAGGGGTGACATGAGCTGGACTGCTAGAAGAGATGCAAGCAGGGATGACAAGGCACTACATAGTGGTTACCTGTGAGGAGGATGGCAATTGACGAAGGCGAGGGGTGTTCCTAGAGATTGATTGTTCTATTGATAAGCGATGGAGCGTTTAGAGAAGGCTAGGGCAGATGGGTCTTGGGTATTTGGGAGAAGGCTATCAGTTTTTGCCCATTGCCTTTTTGGATGCCTTCTGTCTTTTTTTGGTTTAAAAATAAACTTTAAAAAAAAGGCCATACTATAATAGTGATAGCACAGCCCCACACTTCATAATTATATTTTAAAATAATAAAATAAGATAGTAGGACTGGGACCGTGATTCTTGAAGGCTTGCTCAGATCTTGTCTCGATCCTAGGATGGCAGTGAATTTTTAGTCCCAATGTTACCAGAACCACATGAACACCCTTAGATGTGATTGTTAGTATGTTGTCTTGTGAGTGGTTTTTAGTTTATGAAAGTATGAAATGTTATTTGAGATGTTATGAACTATGATATTTTATGATTGAGAAATTATTGTCATGTGTTTTTTTAGTTTAGGTGGGTTTTGTCCTTTCCTAACATGGTTTGCTTGGTAGTAATATAAGTTGAACCCTTTTTATGCATGATAGATCTCTAATGATTACTTGTTTTCTTTTCTATCATGGATAAGTATTTTTTAAGGCGATTAAATTCTCAAGGCATCAAAATAATATTTAGTTAATTTTCTTCAATGATGTCAACTTTAATTAAAACACTGAACATCCTTTGTAGAATATAACTTAGTGCTTATTTGGATTAGCGGTGGAGAAGCATCTTTTTTTGCAATCTGACTTTTGGAAAAGTCATATAGGATAAAAGTCAGATGGTAAATGTGATTTGTGTTTGGATTGGCGGTGACAGAAGTGACTTTTTTTCTAACCTTAAATTTGTTTGGATTATTATTTGAAAATCCTGTTTAGATAGAAAATGACTGAAAAGGACATGAATCATATATATATATATTATTTGTATATATTGTGATAATTGAAGTGAAAATTAAAATTAAAATTAAAATTTGGTAAAATACAAAAAGTCAGATTAATGCATTTTTTGGGACATTATTACATTATTAAGCACTAATTTGAGTTAGGGACATTCGTATTGAATTAATTGTAATAAGGGGCAAAATGGTCGAAATGTGTTAATTATTTATACAAATGATCTCTTGAACTTTTGATGCTACCTTTTGCTTAATCTTGCATTGTAGGTGCTTAATAAGAAATTAGAGATTTTGGAGGGCCAGAATTAATATTTTGAGGACTAGAGAAAATTATAGAAAAAGTCCCTACAATTTATGAAAATTATAAGTGAATGAAGAAAAGGGACCAAGGAAATCACAGAAAATGACCCAAATGTTTCATAAATTATAGTTCTACCCTACCAATATTTCAAAAATTTGTATTTAATCCCTTCTTGAGAACTGTTGAAGTTTGTAATGAAGTCCCTAGTCAAATCCTAATTTGACCAAAGCTTCTTTCTCCTCCTTGGAACAGAGACCAAACTAGAAAAATAGAGCATAGTTTCATTCGCTTTTTCTTTCATTGCTTTGTGGGATATAAATTTTCTCTCTCTTAAACCTTTATTTTTCAAGAAGAAAGCCTTAATCCGATTAAGCTGGCTTGCTTAACATAAATTTAATTCTTCACTATTTCATGCACGCAATGTCTCGACATAGAGGAAAAATAATGGCTTCCTATTTTAACTTTTAAAAATAGTTACTACCAACTACATTCGATTGAGCAGAAGAGAGGCCTCAAAGGAAGGACATAGATCACAGCTCAAGTTGCATGCCAACGATAGGTAAGGAACTAAATGCCCAGGCACCGATCTTCTATCCACTGCTATATTGAAGCCACTGTGATGAGAAAAGTCAGAAGCAAGGAAAATGAGCTTCTACTAGAAGCCTTGGTAGGCATAAAAGCCTAGTGGAAGTTGACGTACCCTTCACCGCTTTCCAAAACATACCCTTATATAGGCCAGTTGATATAGATTAAGAAAATAGTTCAACTATTCTATTCTTGATTAAGTGTCTAAAATTATGTCCTTGATTCTTGGTGTTGCACCATGTAATATTAAAAATCCAAGTTTTAACATAATTGAGTATCTTGTAGACAATTTTTATTTCAAGTAATGTTGTATTATGTTATTTGAAGGTTGTTTAAATGGCTTAAAAGGTTGAAATAGCAAAAATTGCCAAAGTAAGGAGAGAAAATGTATTATCAGAGGGGAAAATCTTTCTGATTGTATCAACTTATACATGTATATATAATCAGAGATGGTTTGTTAAGTAACAAGTTTACATGACAAGTAGTGTATAGTTATAATTGTAATCTAGTTTAGCTAACTATATTTAGTTCAAAACTCAACTGACTGTTGTATACATTAATATTCCCCCTTGCTAAACTCAAAGGCAACATCAACATAGACTCAAATGAATCTCATGTCCCTAAACTTCTGCCACAATATTTAGCTTGGAACAACAGTAAGCAAACATGGCATGAGTATATGGTTTAGTTAAAACATTTGACACTTGATAAGATACAAGTACATGAGCAACAATCACTAATCCTACTGCAACTTTCTCTTTATAAAATGCACATCCAATTCAACATGTTTGGTTTTCAAATGTAAAAATAGATTCGTTGCCAATGCTATTGTTCCAGTGTTATCACACTAAATGTAGGCATATTTATCACAGATATAGATGCATTTCTTTGTGTAGAGACAACTCACAAAATCTGAGTAATAGTTTAGCCTCAGTTGAGGACCTAGATAAAACTTGCTGCTTTTTAGACATCTATGAAACTCATGTAGATCCAAGAAAAATACAATATCTACTAGTGGAATTTTTATTCTTAGGTATAACTAGAACTTCTTCCTTTTTATCTTTCTTCTCATCAAGTGCCTTTTTCTTTTCAAATGTTCCTCCTTTATTAGATGCAGAATAAGCTTGGACTATAAAATAAGAGGAAGGTTTAATAAGCAAACAATAAGTACTTGTGCCATTTAAATAGCATAGAAGTTGTTGAGCATACTCCCATTGTTTTCCTATTGAAACATGAGTGAATTGGCTTAATTTGGTAACTATAGAAACAATGTCTTGTCTTATATAACAGACATATTGAAGTTATCTAACATTACTTTATCTATATTGCTTTTATACAACTATATGTCTATGAATACAGGGCTATTAGTAGCGGAGAGTTGAATATCCACAACCATGGGAGTAGCAAAAGTATGAGCCTCCAGCATCTTAGCTTTTGCTAGAAGGGAGTAAATGTACTTTTTCATTGTCAAAAGTAGCCCATTGATAGTTCTTTGAAACTTAATTCCCAAGAAAAAAGATGGTTCCCCAAGATCTTTTAATGAAATTGCAATACTCATTAAGCAATTAGTTTTTGAATGGCTTTTTTATTGGATCCAGTAATCACTAGATCATCAACATAAGTCAATAGGCAAATGATTCCTTTTTCATCTTTCTTAATAAACATAAAAGTATAAGATTTTGAAGCTTCAAAACCAAGAGACATTAAATATTAGCTTAGCTTAGAGAACCAAGCACGGGGCACTTGTTTAAGTCTATAAATAGCCTTATTAAGTTTACATACCAACTGTATCCCAATGGAATCAAGCTCAACAAAACCTAGTAGCTACTCCATATATACATTTTCAACTAAATCTCTATTGAGAAAAGTATTATTGAAGTATACTTGATGTAAGTTCCATGCTTTTGTTATTGCTAATTTGAGTAAAATTCGAACAATTGTGGATTTAACTACGTGACTAAAAGTATCTTGATAATCTAATCCAGCCTCTTATAAGTACCCTTTTGAAACTGATCGCCATTTATACTTTGTAGTGGACCCATTAGCATGAGTTTTAATCTACATATCCATTAACATCCAATAATCTTTCTATATGATGGACGGGAACTAATTTCCAAGCCTGAAATTGTATAAGTGCATCATATTCTTCATGAACTACCTTTCTCCAACTAGGATATGCTTAGGGTTGTCAATAGTAGATGGAATTTAAACATCTACAACAACAGTAAGCACTCTTGGTTTAAGTACCCTACCCTTACTCCTAGTGATTATTGGAAGTAGATTTAAGGTAGATGATATATATTTTTGTATGAACTGTTTAGATAATGGAGAAGAAATATAAGTATTATTTGAGGGTATATTATTATAATTGAAAGCTGTTGTAAATATGGAAGATGAAGTAGTTGGAGCCTAAGATGTGATAGGTACAGAGACTCAGAAACTTTGAGTTGCTAAAGGTGGTTTAAAGCTAACTAGTGTAATATCTCAAATTTTAGGACTAGAGGCTTGAGAATGAGCCTGAATTAAGGAGACTGCTAAGCCCCAATTTTGTAAGAGTCCTAAGAAGGCATAAGAAATAGAATGGCTTATAGAAATCGCACCCAGAATAGAATATAGATTTCAGTACGAATTAGTTGAACGAAAGTACCCAACTCCTTTTCGATATGTCAGAATGGCATTGAACCTAACCTGGATATAAAGGAAAAGGGGAAATGGCATCTAGAAAGAAGTAGGAAAGAGAATTAAAAGAACTAATGGCATAAGAATTAATGTTTCCATAATAAAGGGCAAAAGTGACATTTGCTATTTGATCATATATGGTTATATGATGTTTGGGAAGCATATAAGACTTGTTTAGTGGAAAACTTGTGAATTGTTGCTTTGAAACCCCAAGATTTTGCTAGAATAGGGCATGAACCAGGGATGAGAATTTGACAAATTTGATGTCCCCATTGTGTTCTATATGAAAAACTGTGTGGGAATTGTGATACCTTATATATACTTTATAATCTCGAATGAGTGCAAAAGCGTAGTTAATTAAACCATTAAACTAGGAGTTAGTCCTGGAATAGACAAATTTTCAACAACATTTACCAGTCCCAACTTTAAACACCAGGCGTGAACCCGGGTCTGTGTGGGCTTTTCAGAAGAAATTAAAAATTTTCAAAACATTTTAGCAAAGGTTCATTACTTTGCTAAGTCTCATTGGCTCTTATTTTCCTTTATCAAAGTATGCAAGCATTTCTCTACTTAAGTGTTACATTCCATATTTCGTTTAATATTCCCTTATCGTTTGGAAGTGTTATTCAACTAAGTTACTACTAGTTTTTCTACTATATTATTATTAGGTCTACCAAGTTATATACATCATATATAGTACCAAATTAGACTGTATAAATATACATAACCAAAATAGACAACCAACAGGAAATAAAATCTCTCTGCTTCATCCTTTAGTTGTCCGGGTTTACCTTCTTGCCCCTTGAGCTACTAGCCTGTATTGTAGATTTCTTATAGGAAAAGCGTAAGATTCAAAAGAATCTCAATAGTAACAGACATTTAATCAATATATACAAGAACACAGAGCATGCCACACAGTGATCATATACATGAAAATAGCCATCAACATTCAAAAGACATCATGCAGTATATCACATTACCATAGCCTAGGTATATAAATCACTTTTCCCCAAGTGTTCACCCGTCCAACAGGCCCCAGGACTCCACTCATGCATAACAGTAATTTTCGTGGCCCAGGCATCCACCCGAGAAACAGGCCCCGGGCGACCATCTCACAAATTGTGCATGCTTCCAAAATTCATGATAAACCACAACATGCAATGTATCTCATAACACATGAAAGAAAGAATCACTACCTGTCACCTTTCCAGCGGGATATCCAAGGATTTCTCTGAGCTCGGGTAGGTCTTCGATCCCAGACAGCTATCAAATCCTATAATGTAAAGATGACAAAGATGAGGTCATTACTCAGTTCAGAGTTACTAGTATAATGTACTATATACTATTTCTGATATTGTCCTTAACTTAGTCATGTTGGTTATCTATAAGACTCTTATATTGTACCACACCATTTCTATTTCAAGGCATGTGTCTCTTGACTCCGAAGACATGGATACCTAAGTGATCCTATGGTTCCCTAGGTTATCCCTTAACTCTTTATGGTTACTATTATCTTAACTTAGACTAAATTCTTCAATTTCGCAGGTTAAGACTAATCTGCCAGTTTTTGTTCGTCAGCTTTGAAAAATCATAACTTAATCTATAAAAATCCAAATGGAGTAGTTCAAAGTCCTAATTAAAGATTTCTAGGTCCTCTATATAGGAATAATATTAACCACTACCACCTAAAACCACAAAAGTACAGAATTCCATGCATTGCCACACTATTCCAAAACCAATTCTAGTTTCAAACCTCAAATTTTAACAATTACTATCTCCAAATATATGGACCTAAATTGAGCATATTATAATTCAAATTAAAGCTTATAATGTCTTTTATTATTTTTGAAAATATCATAGCCATCATACATAATTTGACTAATCAAATTCATCTCACAAGCAATCTGGTTCCATACTGGCAGCAACTAACTACAAGTACTTTAAACCCTAAATTTTGGTTTTTCATTTCTACAGATTAAAATTTATACTCAGGGCCTATTTCCACACAGTTTTTCATGTAGAACATAAAAAAAGCCTCAAAAATACCAAAATCACACTCCTTCCCTTCCTACCTATTCTAGTTGAAAGTAGGGCCTTAATAACAATCCTCAAAAATGCAATTTTAACCATCAAATCTATCCAATATCATTATCAATCCTCATCTAACAACAAATATGTCATACCCCTTAACATTTCAATATTTGCCAGAGTGATAAAGGAATAGTTCAGTAGGCATACAGAAATAACATAAATATACTAATAAGAAGTACTTGTTTACAATAAAGGCTATCCTCGTAGGGTTTAAGAAATATATACAAACTCGTCCAAAATTATTAAAATAAACTAACTACAACCAACAACAATCTTTAGCTATACCGGAACCCCTTAGACACAGGTATTTCCTGCCTCACCCTTCAAGCCGTTAGCTTCTGCTCGATTGTTTTAAATATTGGAAAGGGTAAGATTCAAATGAATCTAAGTAGTAACAGACAATCATTCATAGAAAATGCGATAAATAAATATGCCAAGTATCAGATAATGCAATATTATAATATCACATAATTCAGTTCGCTAAAAAATGTGCACATGTATTCAGGGCCAACCATTATTGCAACTCTTACTCATTCCGTACCTCAGTCCTCTACTAGGCATATCGGTGTACCTTTTCGGTACCATGTATCGGTGTACCCTTTTTGGTACTGTATATTAGTGTACCCATAGGCACTGTGTATCATACATGTTATAGATGCTAGCATACACAAAGCATTTTCACATTCACATAGTGTATGAACAAAAGAGTTGCTACCTTAATCCCTTTTCTTGACTCTAACTATGTTCCGATGTGGGTAGACTATCCGGTCCTAAAATTTCCAAATTTATAAAGTAATGAGTCATTACTCATTTATAGACTCTTTCCAAACTTAATTTGTTGGTTAAGTTAGATTAAAATTGCAAAATGACCAAAATATCCCTAGGGACCTGATCTAAGCCCCTTGATACCTGGTCCGCCTATACTTTTCCAAAAATTTTGACCCAGGCTATTCCTACACCATTTTGTGTGTAGAATCCATTTTGGAACTTAGTTTTTCCAAATTCACTACCGAAAGATGAAAATACCCTTGGTAGCCCCTATTTAGGGTTTTAGGGGTAATTTTGTCATTTCACACTCTAAGAATTCACACTTTATACTTACATGAACCCTGCACAATTTTTCCTTCTAAACATAATAGAACCATCAAATTGATGAAATTTCAGCTCCTTCCCCCTGATTCTAGTCTAGCCGAAACTTTACACAAAAAAAGGAAAAAATTGGGTTTCCATGATTTAACCCTTTTAACTCCGTCCTTTTCACTCCTAATTACTTGTTTAACTTCTTAAACACTTATTAAACATGACTTGTGAAAATTTAGGCAACATAACCCTTAGGGTTTCATGATCCCAAATTTACAAAATTCACCAAAACAATCACAAATCAAGCCAATATCAACAATAACTATCACAACAACATATGAACCAAGAGGATTAAAGTTCTTGAGATTACTCTTAATTCTTCAACTTTCTCTCTCTAGGTGTCACCTTCTCTCTCTCTTCCCTTGAAGTTTTGCATGCTACATGTAGCGCCTTATTCTCATAATTGATTTGATGAACGTGTACACAATAAGTCCAAACTACTTTCATAAAATCATTTTAAATTCCCAATCTCAAGATAGTATCCGAACCTGTAATTGAGTAGGTTTTTTAGAATATTTCAAAATCTTGTGGAAATGTCTTATAGGGGTTTACAAATTCATTATTACTCATCAATTCTTATCTTTATTCAATTCAATCAGAGTGATTCACTACTCTTTTTTCTGCTCATTCTGAACTCATTCATTTAGTCTTGATTACAAACATTCATCATTTATGGCATGTTTATACAACAATGAAAACACTTAATAATTTATACATAACAAACTATCACATATAAATCTTCAATTAACCATCGCCCTTCTTTCTTGCATATCTTCATTCGCTCCTCTGTCATGTTCACATACCTATATGGTTGGTAGGTGGAGTGAGATTCAAGAGAATCATAGTAGCAAACAATGCTAAAAAATGCATACAAGAAATGCTTTGTGCATGACATGCTTGCTTACATAAACTCATGCTAACATAATGGCATATGCATGCTCAATGCTTTATAATATGCTCATAGGCATAGCATAAGTACAAACAGAGCTTCACTCATTCACATATGCTTCATACAATTCATCAAAGCAATTAACACATTAATACGCAAGCACATATATATCAAGTTATGCAAGTTAGGAAAGTTTCCTACCTCTTGCCTTTGAGTCCTCCTCCTATACCTTTTCTTCTAACCAATGTAGCTTCTTGGAAATTCTTCCATTTCTTATTCTTTGACCCCTCATAGCCCTAGATACCCAATCATATCATTAGAGACATGATAGAGAGTCATTGAAAGTATATATTAGTGTCCAAGAAGTTAGGGAGGCTTAAATATTCGATGTTTCTTGGAAAAATATGAAATGTTGGAAGTTGAGGTCTTAGCCCTAGCTAAAATTCCTTTAGCCGCCGTGAAGAAAGTTCAGAAACTTTTTGGCGGTGGCCAAAAATAGGTCAAAAGCTTTTTGGCTGTGGCCAAGCAATTCTTCTGACCGCAGCCAAGAAATTCTCTGTTCTTGGCTGAACTTCCAAAAATCATAACTAAATCCACAAAAATTGAAATGGAGTGGTTCAAAGTTTTATGGAAAGCTCTTTAAGTCCTCTATACAGGAAAAATATGAACCATCACCATAGACACCATAAAATTACAGCATAACATAACTTCCCATACTATTCCAGAATCCAGTCTAGAAATAGGGCACAAATTCAAAAATCCATAACTTTCAATCCACTAGTCCAAATTACTTTAATACCTATCAAATTAAAGCCTAGGATGTATACTTTAATCCTGGATAGTTTCATAACATTTGGACTAGGTTTGACCAGTCAAAATTTCACCATAAACAGACTACCTCCCATAAACTTCAATCCAGCAATCAACAATTTTGCAATTCCACTATCAAACATGTCTAATATCATCACTAATCCTTATAGATAATCATTTTTATGATTAAAATAAAATATAGCCCTAAAATCATAGCTTATTTGAAATCATAGGGCAGCCCAAGATATGCACAAAGCTTAATAAAATCGTAAATTCATCTGTTCAAATCGAAGCTTGTACGTACCTCTACTCGATTTTACAACCAGTTCTTCATTTTGGTAGCTCCTCCCCAAGGTAGATAGCTGCAAACACCTCTGATCAAGAATCCAAAACCATAAAAAGAAAGCTCTCATCGAGTAGAGTAACATTAGAGAAGACCCCAGAAGCTCAAAACACTAAATTGAGGGTGAAACCGCTCTGGAACTTAGAAATTTCCACTATTCCTTCTTTCTCTTTCCTCTTTCTTTTTTTTTCTGATGTTTTTCCATATTTTCCCTCTATTTGCATGGCAGTTGGACGAAAGTATGAGTAGGAAGGGAGTTTTAATCTTATCCAACACAAATACTTAGCCTAGATTGTGCCAAATGTCCTAATCTTGTGGTTCCTTGAAAAGCAAATGGTTAATTACTCAACTATGGTTGGTTTACTTGGGTTAAACTTTCTTTCCCCCTACTTTGGTCAACATTTATCCCAATTAAAGGAAAAATAAATGGCTTCTTGCTTTATTAGTCAAATGACCATTTTGCTCATACATTTATTTTCATTTTCGCACTAGCTGGAAAACTGGACAAAATTTTCATTAAACTTTGAAAATTCATATATTTATTTATAGAGATTCAATTGGCGTGATTCTAAAGGCTATATGACCCTTATCAACTCTATTTTCAAGTAAAAATATAGCCTTTAGCCAACTAAAAGCTCACAATTCCTAGAATTTCCTTTTTTTGACGTTGTCACAGAAGCTGGCTAATTTCACTAGGCTAACTTCAAAAATTCATAACTCTTTGTGTACGCTCCAAATGACCTATATGATCTATCAAATTAAAGCTTGATAAGTATGCTTTCATACTAAAAAATATCAATGGCATTGAACATCACTTGCCTATTCATAAATGTTGCACAACTAGATGGCCATGCAGGAAAAATGCATTGGAAGCAAATCCTCATTCTTGGGACTCTTATTAAATTGAGGCTTGCCAATCCACATGATTCAGGCTATTCTCAAGCCTCTAATCCCAAAATTTAGAATATTACACTAGACGTGATTTTCAAGAGGTAAAAGAACTTACAAAAGTTTTTCCATAGATTCTAGAGGCTTAAGCACTTGAAATCAAGAGTACTTACCTTGATTTGTGCTTCTTGAACCCTAACCCTTCTTCTTTGTGCTTCTTTTTCTCCAAGCTTTCTCTCTCTTTATTTCTCTTGAAATCAGCCAAAAATGACCCCAAGAAAGAGATAAGAAGTCTTATAATATCTCTTTAGTAATATACTATTTTAAGGAAATTATCACATGGCCATTTAATTCCATCATTGTTTTCTTTTTTCTTGGCCAATATGATTTCTCTTTCTTCTTCCAATTTCACGTCATTATGAAGTCCCAAATGGAAAGAGAAAAGCTCCTGGAAATATCCTCTATATCCCTCTTGTAATAATATATTTTATGACAATTTTCCAGGTGCCCTTGTTTTATGAAGTCTTATTTAATTAATTGGCTCCAAATTAAGACATATGGCATCATCTTTATCCAAGTAATTATTTTTTTTCCATTTTCCCTTAATCAGCCAAAATTTTCAAGGAAAAAGGGAAATAAAATGGCTTTATGATTTTGTCTCTTGGAAGTTACACATAATAAACATTTATGACAAGTTTACTTTTGACATTTCAACTTGATTCTTTTACTTTGCTACAAATTACTCCATCTTGATTTAATTGTAGCCAAGCTTTTCCTCTCCTCTTATTTTTACCTTTTTGGACATCCCATGACCAAGAAAAAAAAATGCAAAGTATGTGCTTTTAATTTTTATTAGCCAAATGACTATTTTGTCTATTCATTTTTGTGATTTATTGTATTAAATCATAGCTTCTTCCTTTTCTCTCCACTTTGGCCGAATTTCACCCCTTTTATTGAGCCAAAAATTTTGCTCTTTTATTTCCTAAATGGTGCTTAAATAATGTGATTTTTGGAAGACAAAGATTGGCTTTATATCTTGCTTTAGCCAAATTTCCTTGTAACCATGACTAGGGTTATTTTTGCCATTCCAATTATGCCAACCTTCACCATTTTATTTCATTAAATGCCATAAAAATTTATAAGGCATATTGGTGAATAAAAATGGGGTGTTGTAGCTCTTCCCCCTTAAATAAATTTTGTCTTCGAAATTTGCTACACATACATAGCCATAAACTCTGGGTAACGCTTTCACATATCCTCTTCTATTTTCCATGTTGCTTCTCTAGGAGATAATCCCTTCCAGAAAACTTTTATGAACGGGATACTCCTGTGCCTGAGCTATTTCTCCTGCTAATCAATTACTAGGTCAAGTGTGACTTCATAAGCTAAATCATCCCGCATATCCATATTTTCATATTCAATCACATATTTTGGATCAGGTTGATATTTCTTTAATTAGAAAGCATGGAATACATCATGCAACTTACTCAGATTTGGAGGCTAAGCTATCTGGTACACTACTGGTCCAATCTTCGACAAGATTTCAAACGGACCAATATACCTTGGACTTAGCTTTTTCACTTTTAGTGCTTTGCCAATACCCGTGACAGGTGAAACATTTATAAAAACATGATCACCAACCTTAAACTCTAGAGGTTTTTGCCTCTTGTCAGCATAGCTCTTTTGTTGACTTTGAGCAGTGGATAATCTTTACTTGATAAGCTTAATTTGATTTGTTGTTTGATTAACAATATTTGGCCCAAGTAAGTGCCTTTCAAACAACTCTATCCAGCATAAGGGTAATTGACATTTCCTTTAGCATAATACCTCATATGGAGCCATTTGTTTGCTCATATGGTAACTGTTATTATAGGAAAATTCTACTGATAGAAGAAATTGATCCTAATTGCCTTTGAAATCTAAGGCACACGTCCTCAACATATTCTCTAGAGTTTATATTATTCGTTTTGTCTGCCCATCAGTCTGAGGATGATATGCTGTGTTGAATCTCATCTTGCTACCTAAAGCCTCGTGCAACACTTTCTAAAAATTGGAAGCAAAACGAGGATTTCTATATGAAATGATGTTCTTCAGAGTACCATGTAATCACACAATCTCCTTTGTATAGATCTCGGCTAGTTTATCAAGAGAATAATGGATACTAATTGATAGGAAATGGGTTGTCTTTGCAACTCGATCTATGATTACCCATATTGCATCGTGATTTATGATCTTGGGCAATCTCGTGACGAAATTGATCGTGATACTTTCCTATTTCCACTCAAGATTTCATTATTCTGTAGAGGTCCTGATGGTCGTTAATGCTTGATTTTTACTTTCTGGCATGTAAGACAACGAGCAACAAACTTTGTCAGCTCTCTTTTCATGCCTAGCCACCAATATGTGGACTTCAAGTCATAATACATTTTGGTCACTCCTAGGTGAGAGTATATTACTCCTATGTGCTTCTTTTAGGATTTTTTGTTTCAACTCAGTTTACGGAGGAACATATATCCTCTTCTTACATCTGACTAGTTCGCTTGATGACAAATTGTATTCCTGAGCTTTTTACTTTCAATCATATTTCTGATAGATTGCGCTTGTTTATGCTTGATCTGAGCTTCTTCAATTATTGTTCTTAGATCATTATATGTCTCACTAACATATTCCCACTTATCAAAATCTACTTAGAAAAATTAAGATCTCTGAAACCCTCGATCAGTTTTTACTCATGAATCATCATGGCTGCTACCTACACTATTTCATGGCTCAATGCAACAGCAACGACAATAGCCTTTCCTAGATGATACTTTATCTCTAGGTTGTAATCTTTAAGTAGCTTTATCCATCTGCGTTGTCTCATATTCAGTTCTTTTTTATCATATAAATATTTCAAACTCTTGTGTCATAATACAACTTTATGGCCACACCATAGAGATAGTGTCTCTAGATTTTCAGTGTAAACACAATTACTGATATCTCAAGATCATGTGTGGGATAATTCTTTTCATGAGGCTTCAATTTTCTAGATGCATATGACACAACATGACCCTGTTGTATCAATATAATTCCCAGTCTTTGCCCACTGGCATCTTTGTAGACAATGAAGGTCTACTATGGATCTGGGATTATCAATATCGGTGTTGACATTAATTTACATTTCAGCTCGGTGAAGCTCCTCTGACAATTATAGTCCTACAGATAATGTTGAGTTTTTCAGGTTAACTTTGCAAAGATAAAGCTATTTTAGAGATTTTTGGTATGAATCTTCTATAATGTCTGGTAAGGCCTAGAAAACTACATATTTCAGAGACAGTCTCTGGCCTCTTTTAGTTTAGTACTACTTCCATCTTACAAGGATCCACTAAGACTTCTTGTTGTGAGACTATATGGCCCTGAAATCTCACATTTGAAAGCCAAAACTCACATTTGCTCAGCTTGACATAGAGTTTCTTAGATTTCAGTGTGTTTAATATAGTTCTCAAATGTTTTTCATCTTCTGATCTACCCCGCTAGTATACTAATATATCATTAATAAAGACTGCCACAAATTAGTCTAAATATGAACAAAAAATTTGATTCATATAGTCTATGAACACGGTAGGAGCATTGGTCAACCCAAATGGCATTACTAAAAAACTTGTAATGGCCATATCTGGTCCTGAAATTAGTTTTTGGCACATCTTCTGCTTTAACCTTGAGCTGGTGATAACTCGATCTTAAGTCAATTTTTGAAAACACACAGGACAACTAATCGAGTAAATAATCTATACTTGGAAGTCGATACTTGTTCTTAACGGTCACCTTGTTCATCTCCCTGTAATCAATACAAAGTCACAGTCTTCCATCTTTCTTTTTAAAAAATAGGACCGGAGCTCCCTATAGAGAAACACTGGATCTAATGAACCCTTTCTCTAGTAGTTCATCAATATACTTTTTCAATTTTGCCATTTAATTTGGTGTCATTCTATAGGGGGCTTTCGATATTGGTTCTGCTCTAGGTCTAAGGTCAATTGTAAATTCCACTTCCCTATCCTGAGGTAATCCACTTATATCTTTCAGAAACACCTTGAGAAACTCATTTACCATAGGGATACTTTCAAATGCTATTCCAGCTTCTGATT
This sequence comes from Inga oerstediana, assembly GCA_963210345.1. NCBI lineage: Eukaryota > Viridiplantae > Streptophyta > Magnoliopsida > Fabales > Fabaceae > Inga > Inga oerstediana. The sequence continues at coordinate 45,447,922 of OY723401.1, forward strand.
GCATGGAAAAGAATACCATATACCCCTGACAACCTTTATGTAACCATCTCTCAGCCTCAACTATTGAAAGAAAGTTAAGGTTGATTTCTATATTGACTTGTGGTTATGGATTAGGGTAAATGACTCTTTTGTTTCCACAATCAAGCAATAAATTATTTGCTGTCAACCAATAAATACCCAAAATAATTTCTAAACCATGCAGTGGTAAACAAATCAATTCCACTACTGATTCATTGCCTCAGCATTTATTACACAATTCATATAGACTTCAGCTGTGATAATTATAACACCCATAAGCGTAAACACAACCAGGTTGTATGGAAATTTATGTACTCTCAGGCCTAGCCATCTCACACAATTATATGCAGTAAATTAATGACTAGCACTTGAATCATACATTGCTTGTACTGAATTTCCATTAAGGTAAATCGTACCTTGAATCAGTTGAAGAGATTTCCTGGCTACCTCCTGAGTAATCATAAACACTCTGCCCTATACTATTAATCTGGGCTCAGCAGGATGTTATCACTGTTGTAGGCAATTAATATAATAATGCCCTGACCTATCACAGATATAACAAGTTATTGGCTGGGTTGGAGCCTGAGTTGCTGGTAGAGCTTGCGATAATGGAGCACCATTTCATGGTTTGCCAGGATGGTGTAGCTTTCGGCAAAACCAATATGTTTTTCCTTATAAGGGTCTATAATTCCTATAGCCTCTAGCCTGATATGGATTCTTATTTCCACCCCTGGTTGGTCCACCTGGTTCTTTAGTTTCTGGGAAGAACTCCCACTACTAGACACACCCTTGGATCATCATATCTGAGCTTCATTCCTTGACATCCTGATACTTAAGGAATAATGAGTATCATGACGACCGAATATAGTAAGCTATGTACTCATCAAAGCTCTCTTTATCACCATGTTGTATATTTAAGAATTCTTTTTCCTTTTCTAGCTTGATTGAACGGCAAAAATATTTCTCATTAAACGTTTTTTTGGAATAATTCCCATGTCACAAGAATATTCCTCCCCCAAAGTATCAACTCGATGTTCTTCCACCATCTATCTATATCACCCTTAAGCTTATAAATTGCCAAGAGGACTTTAACTTCATTAGGGCACAACAGAATGATAAATATCTTCTCTAACCATGACAACTAGTCTTCAGCTTACTATTGATCAAATTTTCCTCTAAAGACAAGAGGCTTTTGTTTAATGAATCTTTCAACCCACGTCTGAAGAATATCAGCTTCAGGATCAAGTAAAGGATCTTCTGGTTGAGGTCCCTCATGTGGATTAGGCTTATTGTCTCCCCTACTAGGTCTTCTAAATGATCCTATCTTTGCTGCACTTCTCGCAGCTCCTGTTTGATATTATTCATCTTTTTGTGTTGCTATGAGAGCATACACAATATCTATTACATTGGGTCAGGTTAAGGGCTTGGTACTTGATTATTATGTCCCCCTCGTGGTCTACCGTGTGTTCATATCATCTGTGTATTTCACTATATGAAAAGAGAGAAGACATAAATTTCTTATAAACATAAGGGTATTTTTGTTATTTCTCAAAATGTCGGGTACACAAATATGTTATATATATATAATACCATAAATATTTACAGCAGTTAAGGAAAATATTAATGCCATACAACCTATAACTACTATACAATATGTCTTTGTCCTTGTCATATTACATGACATAGCTATACATATAACTTCCCAGGGGGTCACCTAGCCTAAGATTACCTTGGGTGGAGCATGCTTAACTTATTGTACCTGTGTCATAACACAAATACTGATACTATGTACTTTTGACCATTGGCACGCTATAATTGCCCTCGCTTCAAAAGTTGTGCCGGCTGCCTCCGATCACCAAAATACCGAGTATAGACCCTCTACTAACATTAATAATTTAATGAATTTTCTCCATTATGTTATCATATTATTTGCATGTTCACTGTGATGACTGTATCTTCGGATAAATCGTAAAGATTGTCCTAAATGTCACTGGTTAGTCATCTATGCGGGAGCAGAGATGAAATAAGATTAGTATGACTTTGATAAGATATGGGGATACGAATCATAGTCTTAAGCACTTATAAGAGTACAAGGTGCTGGACTGACCCGCTATGAGAAAATTGCATGGATCAAGTCATAAGCTTATCTTATGTATAACCATGTCACAATGCCCTTCGACCTGAGGTCATCATGGATTCCTATATGAGAGTTGTTAAGCTTTGAATTAGTGAGAAGTCACCTTTGATCGGGTGATAATAAAGGCTAGATCGGGCTTGGTGGGTTTTCATGCAGAGGAATATGAATAGTTAAGATGAATTTGTCCCTTACTTTAGTAGAGATATTACTATGCCTCTCAATGAGTGAGTCTAAGAAATGTATGGCTATACTACGATGGAAAGGAGTTTCTATTTCTATTGTCAAACTACTCAAGAATCGAAAAAGTAATAGTCTGGAATAGGAGGATGACATCATCCATACCTCATCCTAACTGAAATATCGTGTGATAGAAGTGATGTGACATGGTTATATGACAAGTCGCATCATGTTAATGATCCTTGTAATAACCTGAATTCTGAGACTTGAGGCTAGAGAATAAGCCTGAGATTAGTGGATTGCTAAGCCCCGGTTTAGCAAGATCCTAAATTGTGATTAAGAGATAATGACTTCAAAAGTGGATGTGGTTAGTGATAAATAACCCTTTTGGAGAATATGATGTGATTTGAGTTTCGGATATGGTTCGTATGTGCTGTGAGCAGCGCCGAAACCCTATATTTGAGTTCAATTATGGATTAACCTCTAAATTGACTTAAAATAGAGGGGAGGGCGCATTGTGAAAGAAAATGAATGAGAAAATGTGTTTGGTGGTGATTCCAAGGGAATTACCATAATCAGGGGCAAAACGGTAAAGTTACTGACCAATTGATCAGTTACCAAAGAAGAAACTCATTGGTAACTTCAAGATCAATGGTTGAGATTGATTTGTGCAAGAGATCAAGGGGTGGAATCACATGTGTGTGAGCTTATGTGAGGTTTGTCAAGATGGTGACACTTGGCACTTTGTGAGCCCTTGGATGAGGTCAAAGTGTCAAACCTCATTTTTCCTCTCTCCTCTCTTTATGTGGTCGGTTTTGGCTCCCAAAAAGTGATCCTCACTTCATCATCTTCATCTTCATCTCTCTCTCTCTTGTTCTCCATTTTCGCCAAGCACAAGGGGAGGAAATAGAAAACTAGAGGTGAGATTTTGGTTGGTTTATGGTCCTCTTTAGCTTAAACACTCTTCTTTAATGTTGTTCATAGTGATGAGAGCTTCATCTCTATGGTTTTAGATTCTTGATTGGAGGTGTTTAATGGCTTGAGGAAATTTGGAAAGATGAAGAATCAAGGAATTGGTTTGGGAAAGATGAAGAGGTGAGTATTTGAAGCCTTTTGATCTAAGTTTTGTGATTTGTGGATGAGTTTAGTGAATTTTGAATTTTGCCCTGATTTTCTTGTGATTTTGGATTGGATGAATTGGGTTATGTTTTATGTTGAAAATGATGCCATGTTGTGGTATTTGGTCATTGGAATTGGTTTGGGAACTTGGAATGAAAAGAATGGCAAGGTGGTGTTTGTGTTGTGATTTGTGATGACATGTTGTGATTGTTGGTAAAACATGTCCATATAATGTGAATTTGGTTATTTTGGTGTTTCCAATGGATTCCTTGTGAAAATTTATGTGGAAATGGTATTTGGTGTGAATTTGGGAACCATTGGAATCATTGGTGCAAAACTGGAAATTCTGTCCAGTGTAAATTCTGTCTGGGCAGTCTTGTTGTGTGGACGTTTTGACTGGGCAAATGAAGTCAGAAAATTATGAAACTTTCCAGTCTTAAAGATCACATCTCAAGCTTCAAAATGGACACATAATTTGTGCCATTTCGTTTTGTCTTCTGTGAGTTATATCTGTCCAAAGTTTGAGGTCGAAAATGAACACTGTTTTGGGACAGTCTTGAGTTTTGGGAAATTATGTATTTATGTGGTGATTTCCAGTATTGGCCAATATTTTTCCTGTGTAGAGGACTTGAATAGCTTTCATTTGGCTTTGGGATCACCTCATTTTGATTTTTTTAGAATTAGGTATGATTTTTGGAAGTTCAGCCAAGAAACTGGATTTTCTTGGCCACGGCCAGCAGATTCTGGGCCGCGGCCCAAATGTTTCTAGGCAGTTTTTGGCCGTGGCCAACCCACAAAAATCAGCATTTTGGACTTTTAAAAGGTGATCTTTGGTCAAGTGTTTCCCAAGCCTTTAGGCATATGTTTAGGCTTTGATTAGCCACCTAAAGGTGTTAAATGATAACCAACATTAAGTGTTGAGAGTTAAGGAATTGGAAAAGGGATTAACCTTATGTCCTTGCTTTGATTATAGGGTTGATGTTCGCCCTGGACATGGTTCAGTATTTGTTCTGATCGCAAGTAAGCGAAGCTGGAGCATACGTGGAAAGAGTGTAGGGAACATATCTCTTCTGCTTGTATTTGATATATGTGTTAGTGTGTTGGTGCATGTCTTAGCTTTGCATAATTATGTGTAATTTGAAGCTATGTTTCAATTTATGCTATGGCCATAGGTATATTGTTTGAAGCATTGAGCTTGCAAATTGTCATTGTGTTATCATGAGTTGTGTGATGCAAGCATGTCATGCATTAAACATGTATCGTACATGCATATTGGTATTGTTATCCTACTGAGATTCTCTCGAATCTCACCCTCCCCTATCAACATTGTAGACAGGGAAGGAAGAGCGAGGATGGTGCCAGCATTCAAGGACGGTGAAGACTCCTTAGAGTATTTGAGTTTGGTAGTTGGTTATCATAGATGTTGGGATAATTATATATGATATGGATGTATATTTGAGTAGGTATTCAGATATGTATTTGAGAAGACTTTGTGTAACCCCCATATGAGGGCTTGTAGGGGCGAATATGCCCTATAAGGCTTTGAGTTAATGTATACAACCCGGGATTGCCGGGATTATTTTTGTGTACTCTGATTTGTTATGAATGTGATATTCCGCGTAGTAATTGTAAGATCAAGCGTTTCACCCAAGAGGGGGGGTGAATTGGGTGATACTGAAAGTTCTTTCGTAAATATAAAACTTTGACACAAGAATTAAAACAGTAATAAGGAAGGAGAAATATCACCGAAGTGTACACAGGGAGTTATACTGGTTCGGTCACAACCACTTTGACCTACGTCCAGTCCTCAGAGCTTCTCTGAGAGTTTCACTATAACTTCCAAGATTCAGTGGGTTCTTGGCACCTCAGTACAAGCAAGTTCCTTTCACCTGGACACTCGCTCCCCCTTACAGGTTGTAATCTAATCCCAACTGAAGGTTCCACAACCTTAAGTTATCTCAATAACAAATATTGAGTTTGAATGAAATATCTCTCTCAAAGAGTAAATAATAATCACTGAAACAAATGAATACAATTTCAACGTGAAAACAGAGCAATGAACTTAATGAATCGTTCGTATGGATGCTTAGTTATTTTTCTCTGTTTGAAGGTTCCCATATATATAGATATGTTGGTGATGACCGTTGGAACACTTCCTTTCGTCCGTTGGTGAGTGCGCAGCCACTGTTGACTTTTCAAGTTTTTGAAAAATATCCGTTGGCGGTGGTTGGCGTTTGAACGTTTGATTTGACTTTCATCTCTTGATATGATTTCTTCATTGTTTCTCTGAAAATATACTAAGAATGCTAATACAATGAAAGGTTAATCATATAGTAAACAATATAATGAAGGTTTGAATGATTTCTAAATTTCTGGGTATGCTTACTCGAGTAGCTCCTCGAGTAACCCTTGAAGTTTACTCGAGTAACTCCTCGAGTAACATCGTGAAATCATTGTTTATATGAAATTCCATGAAGATAAATATGATTACTCGGGTAGTGCATGGAATAAACTAAAGTTCAAACCTTTGGGAATAGTTATTTACTCGGGTAGCTACTCCAGTAATGCTTCTGCAACTTCATAGATTACTGGGGTAACACCTCGAGTAATCCTTTGAAAAACTTTTGATTACTCGATGCTCTACTCCAGTAATGTTGGCAGGATTTCAAGGCCGAGAGCAATTATCTCATTACTCGAGTAGGGACTCGGGTAATGCATTCATTTTTGCATAGGTTACTCGGGTAGCTCCTCGAGTAACTGAGACTTTTGAATTTAATTTACTCTGGTAATGACTTGAAGTTTACATTAAAAACATTTGCATATACTGGGGTACATACTCGAGGAATCCACTTAAAATAAACCATGAAAAACTTGTCTAATGGAGTAAGTACTCGAGGAAGATGAAAAAGAAAAATCAAGTTAATCGGGTACTAACCTCAAGTTTTCACTCACCTTAATGCATTACTCGAGTAGCTCCTCGAGTAACATTGGCAGTGTTATAAAGTGCCGAGAGCTTGACATTTTTAAATACACGGTTACTCGAGTAGCTCCTCGAGTATCATGGAAAACTTGAAGGGAACTGGAAGTTTCTGACCTGGTTACTCGAGTAGCTCCTCGAGTAACATTAGCAGTGGTACAAAATGCCGAGAGGTCCATATTTTAGAAAAACACAGGTACTCGAGTAGCTCCTCGAGTATCATGGGGAAAACTTGAAGTCAACTGGAAGTTTTCACATGGTTACTCGAGTAGCTCCTCGAGTAACATTAGCAGGCCGAGAGCAACCTTAAAGTTTTACCTGGTTACTCGAGTAACTCCTCGAGTAATGGTGGCAGGTAACTGGAAGTTTTGCTTGGTTACTTCAAGTTTTGGCTCATTACTCGAGTAGCGCCTCGAGTAATGACTTAGAAAATGCACTTCTGATCAGGTTCCTCAGCATTTTCTTTTGGCCAATCTTCACTACTTCCATGCTTACCTCAAGTAAAGCTTATTCCTGTCATTACTTAGTTCAAGCTTGATTATTAAACATTTCCTTTTCAAACCATTCTTTTGTTATCATCAAAATATGAGATCTAACATTCTCCCCCTTTTTGATGATGACAAAACTTGGTGATTTTGAACATGGTTTTTTTCAAATTGGATTCTTAATTAATTATTTCTTATTAAGGTTGAATATACCTTGCATACAAAACAATTTCATTAGTTTAAACATGTATCATAATCCAAAACATAATGAAATCATATAACATAAATACTCTTGCATTGAACTTTAAAATTTCAAATTACAAAATAAGTTCATAAAAACAAAAAGAAGCTCCCTAAAGTCCCATGTACACCCATTTACCCATGAAAAACTAGGACAAATCCACAAAATCACTCTCAAGCTCTTCTCCCCCTTTTTGGCTTCATCATTCAAGTTGAGGGTTAGAAGGCTTCACCATAGAGATAGGTTTTACTGGAAGAACCAACCCACCACCATCTGAACTGGATGAATCAAAGGAACTAGATGACTCAGGTTCAGGAAGATTGAGAGGTGGGATAATGATGTCATCTCTAGGCTGAAGAGGAGAAGGTTGGAAGACAACCATAGTGGTCTCAGCTTCTGGAGTTGTGTCTAACACTGGAGTAAGATGCTCAGAAGAGGAAGAAGGAGATATTTCCTCTGTTTGGGTAGGAGAGGGAATAGGTTTAGGGGCAGTGTCTGGCTGTGGCTTGGGAGGTGAATCATCAATGATAATATGAGTGGTTTCGTGGGTATCAGGATCATCCACTGTGAATAAAACATCTTTCTCTTGGAGCTCAAGTGGATCAAAAACCAGAGGGGTAGATGGTTCAGCCTCAGGAGTAGGGGTAGGAATAGGAATGTCTGAAGGAGGGTCTACTGAAAGTGGTGGTGGTGGTACAGATGAAGAGGGACCGGCAGAAGGTCCAGGACCCAATGAATCCAGTCGTGCTAGGATCAATCTCAGGGTCTCTCCCTGGGCACGTTGCTCTTCAAGCAACTCCTCATGTCTCCTATCCATTCTCTCAACCAACTCCTCATGCCTTTTGTCAATTTTCTCAACCAGTTCACCCATCTTGAAGTTGGTATTGGTAATTAGCTCAGCATTTGTGTTGGCTATGTCCACATGGAAGCCTCTGAGTATGTTCTCCATAAAGTGCTGGAGAGTGGCATTCAGGAAGGATGGTGAAGATGTGGTAGCAGCTGGAGCCGATGACTTAGTGTCATCCATCCTACTGGTCTCTGCCTCAGTAGCCTTTTGCTTCTTCTTGGACCCAGACTCCAGTGGGCCTTTAAGAGGGATGTCGATGTTCAGTTTACCAATTTGATTTCTCCCCACTGGGGTCATCCTCTCAATAGGCTCCTTACTATCCAAGTACCATATTTTGTTCTCTTTCAGGATAAGAGAAACAATTTGAGGATATGGCATTGGAGTAGTACCTTTTCCATCCACCTTATACCTTTTCATCTCTGAAAATATGTACTCTCCCAGATCCTTTTGCTCTTTCAAGAGGAGTGAAGCAAACCATCTATAGTCCCTATCCGAGAAGTGAGTATAGTTGTTGGCTTTGTTCACTAGGGACCTAGAGTAGATGTACCATAGGACCCTGTGATGATCACACATATCACTCGGTTTAAAATTGAGGGGGCCAACTAACTCACCGGGCTTAAGGATAGTGAAAATTTGGTTTGGCTCAAGCTCAGAATAGATATCATCCGGGGGGTTCTCAATTCCTAACCATAGATTGATCCTAGAGGGAGATATAAGAATTTTTTGACCTCTCACTGTGGTGGTCATCTCTTCCTCAACTGAGGTTCGGTTAGGCTCATCAGTGATTTCTAGGTTACAGTAAAAATGGGTGATTACCTTTGTGCAAAAAGGCAATCTAATAGACAACCAAGGCATAAATGGATCAAGATAAGGACTAAGGTCAAACTTCACTACCTCTTGAAGTAGCTTCAGATCAACGTAGTGTGTTTTACACACTTTCCTTCTGGAGAACTGTGTCAGGTACTTGGGAGACTCCACCAGTTTCCCCACATTGAATCCTTTGGGAGGGGTAGTGATCTCTGCCTCTGGAATCTTGGATTTCTTGGATGATTGACCCTTCTCCAATTGGTCAATGATCCCAGCCATTGCCTTAGCCACATTTTTGTCATATTTTGGCTTCTTGGGAGGTTTTAGAGTAAAAGAGGGTGTGGATGAGTCTGAGTGAGAAGGTGAGGGAGTTTTGACACCTTTACTTCTTCCAGTAGATGTGCTCTTTTTAGATTGAGCCCTAGTCACAATAGGCTCTTTGATCACCACACCTTTGGCTTTAGGTTGTGGTTGAGGTTTAAGAGGGGTTTTAGCTTTTGGTCTAGGGATTAACTTTCTTCTCTTTGTTGGAGGAGGGGAAAGAAGATCAGGATTTTGCTGAGAATCAGAGGAGTCTGTGAAGTTAAGATTCTTGGTTCTAACCATCTTAAAACACAGAAGATCAGAAATCTCAGAAAAATAGGTCAACAGACGCGAGTTTAGGGCAGAGGGATTTTGAACAAAATAGGAAGTTTTTGGACTTGAAACCAGTTGGGTTTTGACGGAAATGAGGTAAAGAAACAATTGGGAAAAATTTTTGAAAGGGTGTATAGTGATTTACTCGAGGAGATTTTGTAGAAATGACCAAGTTTGCGTAAGATAAAGACCTAAATCCCGACTTTACTCGAGGCCTTACTCGAGTAACATTCAAGTTTACTCGAGGCCTTCCTCGAGTGTTCATACAGAAAAATTTAAAAATAATTCATTTAAATTGCGTACCTGGCATGAATAATATAGTAATTATCCATGGATGTTCCCTCGATCATTCATAGTCCATTTGATTCAGATTTGAGTCATTATTGAACACTTTGAGAATCTGAACTCCGTCATTACTCGAGGCCTTCCTCGAGTAAGCTTCAAGTTTACTCGAGGCCTGCCTCGAGTAAATAGCTTTACCACTTCTGACTCTTCATTTCTTTGAAATCTGAACCGTTATATTTGAAAATCAAATAACCTGATCCGTTACTTCCAGTTTTGGGGACCATTACTCGAGTACATACTCGAGTAAAGTGTTTCTTTACTTCAAGTTGCTCCTCGGGTATTGCTTTTCTATCACACATTACTTCAAGTTGGTACTCCAGTAAATGTGTCATCTGATCACCTCTGTTTTTGTTTCTCAAAACAGAATTTCAACCTTCCTGCAAAACACATTTCTATATACTCCGATGCTTAAGTTAGTGATCATCAAAACATTATCAAATGACTTCATCTAATATTATGAAATGCTGAAAATACTTATAACTCATTGGGATTTACCATTCCCAATTCTCTTCTAATGAATAGAAATTGATCTTTTGCAAGGGGTTTTGTGAAGATATCAGCTAGTTGAAGATTAGTGGGAATGAATATCACTTTCACATCCTTCTTTTGAACATGATCTCTGATGAAGTGATGTCTGACATCGATATGCTTGGTTCTAGAGTGTTGAACTGGATTCTTTGCCAAGCTTATCGTACTTGTATTATCACAATAGATTGGTATTTCTTTGAGGTAAATACCAAGATCTTGTAGTTGTTGTTTTAACCATATCACTTGTGCACAACAACTTGAGACTGCAACATATTCGGCTTCCGTTGACGAAAGAGACACTGTATTTTGTTTCTTGCTGAACCATGAGACAAGTGATCCTCCAAGAAATTGTCCTTGTCCACTGGTGCTCTTTCTGTCTGTCTTATATCCTCCATGATCAGAGTCCGAATATGCAATTAGATACTCACTTCTTCCTTTGGGATACCACAGACCCAATTCTGGTGTGTCAGCAAGGTATCTAAAGATTCGTTTGACCGTTTCAGCATGTGATTCCTTTGGTGCCGATTGATATCTTGCACATATGCCAACACTAAATTGGATGTCTGGTCTACTTGCCGTGAGATAGAGTAATGATCCAATCATTCCTCTATATTTTGTGATATTGTAGTCTTTCCCTTTGACATCAGCATCAAGTAACGTTGTTGAGCTCATAGGCATGTCAGAGCCATTAGCTTCATCCATTCCATACTTCTTCAATAGCTCTTTTAAATACTTTGTTTGAGATATGAAGATTCCATTCTTTCTTTGTTTGATTTGCAAACCAAGAAAGAAATTTAATTCTCCCATCATTGACATCTCAAATTCTCCCTACATTATCTCAGAAAATTCCTTACATAGAGATTCATTAGTAGCACCGAAAACAATATCATCAACATATATTTGAACAATTAAAATATCATCACATTTTCGATTTATAAATAATGTTGTATCAACTTTTCCCCGTACAAAACCTTGATCGATGAGAAACTTACTAAGCCTTTCATACCAGGCTCTAGGAGCTTGTTTTAAACCATACAAAGCCTTTTTAAGTTTGAAAACATGGTCTGGTTTGGTGACATCCTCAAATCCTGGAGGTTGTTCTACATACACTTCTTCCATGATGTAACCATTTAGAAAAGCACTCTTAACATCCATTTGATAGAGTTTGAATCCTTTGATGCATGCAAAGGCTAAGAGTACACGTATAGCTTCCAATCTAGCCACTGGAGCATACGTTTCCTCATAATCAATTCCTTCTTCCTGATTATAGCCTTTGGCCACCAATCTTGCCTTGTTTCTGACAATAATTGCAGATTCATCAAGTTTGTTTTTGAATACCCATTTAGTACCAATGATCGTATGATCTTTGGGTCGGGGTACCAAATCCCAAACTTGATTCCTTTCAAATTGATTTAGTTCTTCTTGCATTGCTATGACCCAATCATTGTCTGATAGGGCTTCATCAATGTTAGAAGGTTCAATCTCTGAAATGAATGCAGAAAAGCTTACTTCATTGAAAACTCTATTTCTGGTTTTGATCCCTTCATTCATATCTCCTATAACTTGATCTAAGGGATGACTTCTATTGTACTTCCAGGCTTTAGGTTGGCCTAGAGATTGCTCTTCTTCCTTAGTTTCATCAACCTCTGGAATAAGAGACTTAGAGATAGATTGACCATTTTCTTGATTTAAAACAACTTCCTGTTCTTCATCAATGGTTTTGTCAGAGGATTCAAATTCATCAAATACAACATGAATTGATTCTTCAACAACACAAGTTCTTTTATTGAAAATTCTATATGTTTTACTTCGGTTAGAATATCCTAGGAAAATTCCTTCATCAGTTTTAGAATCAAATTTTCCTAAGTTATCTTTACCATTGTTATGAATGAAACACTTACAGCCAAAGATGTGCAGATGAGCAATGTTTGGCTTTCTTCCTTTGTATAGTTCATATGGTGTCTTTCCAAGTTTTGTTCTGATATATGCTCTGTTTGAAACATAGCATGCTGTACTCATAGCATCAGCCCAAAACACTTGAGACACATTCTTTTCATTTAGCAATGATCTAGCCATCTCTGTGAGCACTCTATTCTTACGTTCCACAACTCCATTTTGTTGAGGTGTCCTTGGAGCAGAGAAATTGTGATCAATGCCATTAGTATCACAGTATTCTTCAAAAGCTTGATTTTCAAATTCTCCGCCATGATCAGTCCTAATACCTGCAATAGACATACCTTTCTCATTTTGCACTTTCTTGGCAAAAACAATAAATTCTTCAAAGGTTTCATCTTTTGATGATAGAAAAATAACCCATGTAAATCTAGAGAAATCGTCAACAATGACCAATGAATATAGATTGCCACCAAGACTCTTTACTCTTGCTGGACCTACCAAATCCATATGTAACAATTGTAATGGTCTATTTGTTGAAATTTCATTTTTCAATTTGAAAGATGATTTAGTTTGTTTACCCTTTTGACATGCATCACAAATCAAATCATTTTTGAAATTTACTTTGGGTAAACCAAGTACTAAATCCTTTTTGAGTAATTTGCCTAGTTGATGCATATTGACATGAGCCAATCTCTTGTGCCATAGCCAACTTTCATCGACATTACTCAGAAAACAGTTTTCAGATTCATTTCTACTAATATCTAAAGTATAGCAGTTACCTTCCCTTTTTGCTCTGAGCTTAGCTTTGATATTCTTCTTATCAAGTAGTAAGTCTTTCTTGTTGATAATTAGACATTCCTCTGAATCAAATATTATCTAGTTGTCTTTATCAGCACTTTGACTTACGCTCAGCAAATTATGACACAAGCCTTCAACGTAATATACGTCTTTGATTTGTATGCCTTTGTCATTTTTGATTTCACCAATTCCTGCTATTTTTCCGGATTGATTTCCTCCAAATTTTACCTTTCCTCCTTCCTTAGGTTGTAATGTGGTAAAACTTTCGAAATCTCCGGTCATATGTCTTGAGCATCCACTGTTTATGAACCATTTGTTATTTTTGGATGCTTTAAGACATACCTGCAATCAAATGACTAAGTCTTAGGTACCCACTTCTTTTTGGGTCCTTTTGGGTTAGTGTAAATGATTTTTTGAACATATGTGCCTTTAGGTACCCATTTGTAGGTTCCTATTGTTCTTTTCTTCTTATGAATGCATGAAGATGTATGATGTCCTTTTCTATTACAGTAATTACAAAATGCAAAAGGATTTGATGTATGCACAGAATGCTGAAAATAATTTAAGTAAGATTTACCTCCTGCTTTCTTTCTACCTTTCTTTTTATCTAACTTTGGATCATATCCAATTCCAGATCGATCATTCACAAATCGTTGAGCTTTCAAAATAACATTTAACATCTCACTTCCTTGTGTAAATTTTTCAAGAGTTTTTGTGAGATCAATGTTTTTCTTTTTCAGAGATAAACAATTTTCACAATCCTTTTCTTTAGTTTCAAGAACTTTGTTTTTCTTTTTAACAACGATCAATTCTTTAACTACTTTGATGAATTCAGAATGTAAAGCATTATATTCGGAAAGTAATTCATCATAGGTAGGTTCAGAATCATTTACCTCTTCTTCTGTTTCTTCTTGAGCAACAAGACATATATTAGCTACCTCTTCCTCATCGCTTTCTTCGTCTGAGGAGCTGTCACCCCATATAGCAGATACAAAGGCTTTCTTTTTGTTGAAGAATTTACTTCTTCTCTTTTCTTTGCTCTTTTGATTCAAATCTGGACATTCTGACTTGATATGTCCTGGTTTCCCACATTCATAGCAAATGATATGATCTTTGCTATTATTTCCTCCTTTCTGAAAATGTTTGAATCCTTGACCTTTCTTGTAGAACTTTCTGAATCGTTTTATGATTAGACCCATTTCATCATCGTCGAACTCTTCATCCTCATCCTGATTTTCTTCTTTTGCTTTTAGAGCTAGTCCTTTCTTTTTCTTGTCACCAATGTCATCTAGTTCTCTTTTGAACTTTAGTTTGCTTTCATATTCAGAAAGACTTCCAAATAGAAAAGCAACTGATCTCATTGATTCTCCTTTTGCTTCTTCTATTGCAGTGACTTTTGCTTCCCACTCTTTAGAAAGAATATTCAAAATTTTTCGTACTTAGGTGTGCTGATCATAGACTTTCCCAAGAGCTGCAAGTTGATTAACAAGATGAGTATATCTAAGTTCGAATTCAGAAATTGACTCACCTGATTTCATTCGAAGTAAATCGAATTCGGTGACCAAGGTGTTGATTCGATTCTCCTTTATTCCTGAAGTTCCCTCATGAGCTATTTCTAGAGCTTCCCACATTTGCTTTGCTGTTGGGAGTGTGCAAATTCTGAAATATTCACTTTGACTCAAAGCACTTTGCAACATCAGAATTGCTTTGCTATTGAGAGTGATAAGTTTCTTGTCATTCTCATCATATTCCGCTGGCGTCTTTGGAATTTTCTGAGAATCTACAACTTTTGTAGGTTGATAATTTCCACTCTCAATTACGTCCCATAGCCCATATTCAGTAGCCATCACGAACACTCTGAACTTAGCTTTCCAGAAAGAAAAGTGTTCTCCATTGAAACCAGGGGGTCTAGTAATAGATGCTCCGTCGGGAAGAATTCCTTCACCCATGCTTGCCATTGGATCCTTCTTAGGCTGTTAAACCTTAACAAGAAGACCTACGCTCTGATACCAAATGTAAGATCAAGCGTTTCACCCAAGAGGGGGGGTGAATTGGGTGATACTGAAAGTTCTTTCGTAAATATAAAACTTTGACACAAGAATTAAAACAGTAATAAGGAAGGAGAAATATCACCGAAGTATACACCGGGAGTTATACTGGTTCGGTCACAACCACTTTGACCTACGTCCAGTCCTCAGAGCTTCTCTGAGAGTTTTACTATAACTTCCAAGATTCAGTGGGTTCTTGGCACCTCAGTACAAGCAAGTTCCTTTCACCTGGACACTCGCTCCCCCTTACAGGTTGTAATCCAATCCCAACTCAAGGTTCCACAACCTTAAGTTATCTCAATAACAAATATTGAGTTTGAATGAAATATCTCTCTCAAAGAGTAAATAATAATCATTGAAACAAATGAATACAATTTCAACGTGAAAACAGAGCAATGAACTTAATGAATCGTTCGTATGGATGCTTAGTTATTTTTCTCTGTTTGAAGGTTCCCATATATATAGATATGTTGGTGATGACCGTTGGAACACTTCCTTTCGTCCGTTGGTGAGTGCGCAGCCACTGTTGACTTTTCAAGTTTTTGAAAAATATCCGTTGGCGGTGGTTGGCGTTTGAACGTTTGATTTGACTTTCATCTCTTGATATGATTTCTTCATTGTTTCTCTGAAAATATACTAAGAATGCTAATACAATGAAAGGTTAATAATATAGTAAACAATATAATGAAGGTTTGAATGATTTCTAAATTTCTGGGTATGCTTACTCGAGTAGCTCCTCGAGTAACCCTTGAAGTTTACTCGAGTAGCTCCTCGAGTAACATCGTGAAATCATTGTTTATATGAAATTCCATGAAGATAAATATGATTACTCGGGTAGTGCATGGAATAAACTAAGGTTCAAACCTTTGGGAATAGTTATTTACTCGGGTAGCTACTCCAGTAATGCTTCTGCAACTTCATAGATTACTGGGGTAACACCTCGAGTAATCCTTTGAAAAACTTTTGATTACTCGATGCTCTACTCCAGTAATGTTGGTAGGATTTCAAGGCCGAGAGCAATTACCTCATTACTCAAGTAGGGACTCGGGTAATGCATTCATTTTTGCATAGGTTACTCGGGTAGCTCCTCGAGTAACTGAGACTTTTGAATTTAATTTACTCTGGTAATGACTTGAAGTTTACATTAAAAACATTTGCATATACTGGGGTACATACTCGAGGAATGCACTTAAAATAAACCATGAAAAACTTGTCTAATGGAGTAAGTACTCGAGGAAGATGAAAAAGAGAAATCAAGTTAATCGGGTACTAACCTCAAGTTTTCACTCACCTTAATGCATTACTCGAGTAGCTCCTCGAGTAACATTGGCAGTGGTATAAAGTGCCGAGAGCTTGACATTTTTAAATACACGGTTACTCGAGTAGCTACTCGAGTATCATGGAAAACTTGAAGGGAACTGGAAGTTTCTGACCTGGTTACTCGAGTAGCTCCTCGAGTAACATTAGCAGTGGTACAAAATGCCGAGAGGTCCATATTTTAGAAAAACACAGGTACTCGAGTAGCTCCTCGAGTATCATGGGGAAAACTTGAAGTCAACTGGAAGTTTTCACATGGTTACTCGAGTAGCTCCTCGAGTAACATTAGCAGGCCGAGAGCAACCTTAAAGTTTTACCTGGTTAGTCGAGTAACTCCTCGAGTAATGGTGGCAGGTAACTGGAAGTTTTGCTTGGTTACTTCAAGTTTTGGCTCATTACTCGAGTAGCGCCTCGAGTAATGACTTAGAAAATGCACTTCTGATCAGGTTCCTCAGCATTTTCTTTTGGCCAATCTTCACTACTTCCATGCTTACCTCAAGTAAAGCTTATTCCTGTCATTACTTAGTTCAAGCTTGATTATTAAACATTTCCTTTTCAAACCATTCTTTTGTTATCATCAAAACATGAGATCTAACAGTAATTGTATTTGAAAAGTGATTATGAGACCAAGTTTATAAATGATTTCGAAAGGTAATTGTGAAAACCCCGTCATGTGATGGGTTAGTAAATGTTATTTGTTTATTATTTGTTTCTATTTCACTTTAATCGCGTATTTCGAATATAATTACGGCAGGGGGGTTACAATCCTCATATGAATTGGGTAGTCGTAATGCCTTACTAGAGGCCACTTGCAACTTATGGGTTAGTATAGTTATTGGCCCACTGCCAACTTCGTATGAGCCTATAGGGTCGCACACAAGAATAGCACAACACGAGACAATGTTTAATCTAGGGTGGATGAATTTTATATTTAAATATATAATATAAAATTCATGAAAAGAAAATTAATAATATGATATATATATATATATATATAAGTATTTCGTAAATACATACATTTATATATATGATAATATTATTATATTATGTTAGTTTAAATTTAATTTTATTAGATAAATTAAATTTAATAACTAACATGATAGAGATATAATATTTCAGATTTAATTTATAAGGATAAGTTAAATCTATTGGCTCTTTATTCAGATTAAATAAATAGGTTAAATTAAAATTGTATAACAGATTTAATTAAACCAAATTTATTTAATTAGCTCATCAAGATAATTAAAGGGTTAATTAATTTCAAATTAATCAAGATTAACTTTAAAATTCAAATATAGCCCTCATGGGTTATAAAAAATGATGAAGTAGAAAAAGTCATGTACGGATGAGAATTCAGAGCCGCGACAAAACCCTAGCGCAGACGTTGGAGGCGTTAGTACATAGTTCGTGTTGGAGTAATATTTGTGTGGATACCGATAGAGGGAGCCGATCGGAGGTGTTGGTTCCTAGAGATCGAAAACCCTAAATTTGAAAAGATTCTTCCTAACTCTGTCTAAACGCCATTGATAGATCCTCGATTAGGATTGAAAAAATTTTAAAAATTATTCCACTGTGCCTACCAATCCTAACAACTAGCTGTCGTACATGTACTTCACCACGTATGGCATTATGTGATCCATAAAACTCGACAAAATAGTCGTTAGGTTGCAGCTCTACTATCTTATTCTTCTTCCAAGCCCAAAATGCCATGTCGGGGAAGAAGTACATCGTCAAATAAATCCAAACCTCATTTGGATAGTCAAATCTAAGTAGAACTTGCTCCCAGTAGAGTGCATCCATATAATCCAAATATGCAAGGTATTGGGCTCTAGATATGCCATTCTCTTGGAAAGCTTGTAAATATCTGTGTTGTGCATACTCCCATAACCTTGGTCTAGCCACAAGTCATATCTCACGTGCACTGGTTTGGCTTTGGAGAGAGTAGCAATATAGAAATCAGACTCTAACCCATCGAAGATTGACTGCTCGGAATCTCCCACTGACTCTCTAGGTACTGGCTCGGGTCTCAGCTGTTGCCCATATACTGGTCAGACTTGGGCCCTCTCCTTGGGTATCCTCGTCTCAATAGAAGGCTACCCCTTAGGAATCCTCTGACCTAAGGAACCCTGGTTCACTGACAATGGTGAACTAACTCGATGTCACCGTCCTCCGCTCATTGATCCTGTCATCCTGTAAACAAAACCATATCAGTATACTATTTTGATAATGCTAGAATTGCTTTAAGCTCTGATAGAAAATATATCAAACCCCTTAATATTTCAATATTTGCTAGAGTGATAAAGGCATGTTTCACAGGCATATAGAAATATCATAAACATACTGATAAGAAGTACTTGTTTACAATATAGTCTATCCCCATAGGGTTTAAAAATATATACAAACTTGTCTAAAATTATTAAAATAAACTAACTACAACCAACAACAATCTTTAGCTACACCAGAACCCCTCAGATGTAGGTATTTCCTGCGTTACCCTTTGAGTCGCTAGCTTTTACTGGATTGTTTTAAATATTGGAAAGGGTGAGATTCAAACGAATCTCAGTAGTAACAGACAATCATTCATAGAAAATGTGATAAATAAATATGCCAAGTATTAAATAATGCAATTATATAATATAACGTAATTCATGTTTAGTTAGAAATGTGCACATGTATTTAGGGCCAACCATTGTTGCAACCCCTACTCATTCCGTACCTCAGTTCTCCGACTGGGCATATCGGTGTACCCTCTGGTACTATATATCGGTGTACCTTTCCAACATTATGTATAAATGTACCCTTTTTGGTACTGTATATAGGTATACCCATAGGCACTGTGTATCATACATATTATAGAAGATGGCTTACACAAAGCATATTCAAATCACATAGTGTATGGAAGAAAGAGTTACTACCTTAATTCCTTTTCCTGGCTCTAACTATGTTCCGACGTGAGTAGACTATCCGGTCCTAAAATTTCCAAATTTATAAAGTAATAACTCATTACTCATTCATAAACTCTTCCCAAACTTAATTTGTTGGTTAAGTTAGCTTAAAATTGCAAAATGACCCAAATACCCCTAGGAACCTTGTACAAACCCCTTGATACCCGGTTCGGCTATACTTTTTCAAAAATTTTGACCCAGGTTATTCCTACACAATTTTGTGTTAGAATCTAATTTTGAACTTATTTTTTCCAAATTCCCTGCCAAAAGACAAAAATTCCCTTGGCAGCCCCTATTTAGGGTTTTAGGGGTAATTTTGTCATTTCATGATCCAAGGCTTTTCACACTTCACACTTAACATGAACCCTACACAATTTTCCCTTTTAAACAGAATGGAGCTATCAAATTAATGAAATTCTAGCTGTCTCCCCCTGATTCTGGTCTGGCCAAAACGTTACACAAAAAAAAGGAAAAAATTGGGTTTCCATGATTTAACCTTTTTAACTCCTTCCTTTTCACTCCTAATTACTTGTTTAAATTCTTATTAACATGATTTGTGCAAATTTGGGCAGCATAACCCTTAGGGTTTCATGATACCAAATTTACAAAATTCACCAAAACAATCACAAATCATGCCAACATCAACAACAACCATAACAACAACAACATATGAACTAAGAGGATTAAAGTTCTTGAGATTACCTCTTGATTCTTCAACTTTCTCTCTCTAGGTGTCACCTTCTCTCTCTCTTCCCTTGTAGTTTTACTTTCTAAACTTGATTTTCAAGAGGGAAAAGAACCTAGAAGAGTTTTTCAATGGATTCTAGAGGCTTTAGCACTTGAAATCAAGAGTACTTACTTTGATTTGTGCTTCTGATAGAGCTCAATATTTATATATTTTTATTAATTAATCTTAGCCTTTTATGGGACTTAATTGAATATTTTGGGCATAATCAAGTGTTAATACGAGATTTTAGTGAAAGAACAATTTGGGAATTAAAGTAGTTAAATTTTTATATTTTTAATTAATATTTGTTATTCCCATTATTCTTTAATTGTGAGCAAAAGATATTACTTTGTGAATTTCATTTTGAAGGTGATGATGTGGTACAACCTACTCATTTAAATTAGAGAGAATTGAAGAAAGAAAAGAAAGGAGTGGCAGCTGATTTAGGCAAATTGAGAGCATGAAATGAGTACTAAAAGGAAAGAATTGAAGCTAGATGGACCGAAATGCATTTGTGAGAGGTGGCTGTTGGGACCGAATATGGAAAGAAGATGTTGGACCAATTAAAGAGGAGAAAAGATCATTTGGACCAAGAGATTATTGAATTGACGTGAAGATGGGCTGGACGAATGGGAGTAATTGAAGGAAAAGAAGCAAGCCAATGTGAAGAGGAGGTGGACCGAATTAAAAGGCCAAAGAAAAAGAGGCTGGACTAATGGAATAAAGAAGAGGAGAGGCGGCTGTGTAGATTGTATAGATTCAGTCGAAATGGTTGAATGAGAAGGAAGGGAGTTGGACCGAAATAAAGAAAGAAAAGTAATTGATATGGGCTGACCGAAAAGGGAGAAAGAAAACAAGTATTTGGCGGTTGAGAATAAAAGAAAAATGAGGGGACAACATGAATGGGAGGAGAGACTAAGACTAAGTGTGTGTGAAAAGGGAGGCTACTAAAATAAAATAAGGGAGAATAGAGAGCAAGCGGCACTGGAGAGTGTGAAAAGGGGAAGAGACGTGCGACATAGTGTGAAAGGGAACAAGAGAGGCCGCTGTGTGTGATTAGGAACATCATCGAATGAATCACAAAGAGAAGGCGCTATTGCAGCTGCACTTGAAGAGCTGGTCGATGCTTGATTTCATCGCTAATTTCTTCCTCTTTCATTAAGTTTCCTTTTCCTCCTCCATGAGTAGCTAAGCTTTGGTGATTTCCTTGAGCTGGGTAATGGTTTGAGCTTCTAAAATTCAATGGAATTCCTTAAGCTCTCTTTCTATTTCATAATTATATGGCTTGGTTAAGTATATGGTTGTGATCTAGATTGTTATGCCAAGTGAATAAACTTGGTGGTTGAGCTAGGAGTTGATTAATTAATCTTTGTATGATTCAAATTAGGAGTAGATTGAGTTGTTTATTCCAACTTGGTTAAGTGGATTGTAAATGACTAAACTGAATGTTTTGAACTTTTGCATTGTAATTACAAGTTAGAATTGGAAGCTGATTAGTCATCTC
Organism: Inga oerstediana; assembly: GCA_963210345.1. Lineage (NCBI taxonomy): Eukaryota > Viridiplantae > Streptophyta > Magnoliopsida > Fabales > Fabaceae > Inga > Inga oerstediana. The sequence goes on from OY723401.1 coordinate 45,469,474, forward strand.
CTTGAGTCACAATTAATTGGTAATTTAATTGCTTCTATTGAATGAATTAAATGATTATTGCAAGTATGGAGCTAGTGGTAGCTTAGTTCCATCCTCTTGACTCATTATGGAATTCATATCATTAGCAAGTAAGGAAGACTAAAACCTCAATTCAAGGGAATCTCATTTTATCATTATACTAGTTAATTGAATTTATCTTGTTATTAGTGTTAATTTCAATTCCTTTTGCTTCTTTGTTTTAAAAACTGAAAAATACAAAAATATTGCTTTAGCTTAGATTACTTCATTAGTTTAAAAATGAAATTCTCAAAATGATTTCTCACAAATTTAAGGTTTTTTTATCACTTTACTACTTAGAAACTTGGAAATTAATCTCCTCACAAGAACAACCTTGGTAGAGGTACTACGCTACATTTTAAAACCTAGTTTTATTTTGAGAACTCACACAATATGGGTTCATCAGCTTCTTGAACCCTAACCCTTCTTCTTTGTGCTTCTTTTTCTTCAAGCTTTCTCTCCCTTTATTTCTCTTGAAATCAGCCGAAAATGACCCCAAGAAAGAGATAAGAAGTCTTATAATATCTCTTTAGCAATATACTATTTTAAGGAAATTATCATATGGCGATTTAATTCCATCATTGTTTTCTTTTTACTTGGTAAATATGATTTCTCTTTCTTCTTCGAATTTCACGTCATTATGAAGTCCCAAATGGAAATAGAACAGCTCTTGGAAATATCCTCTTTATCTCTCTTGTAATAATATATTTTATGACAATTTTCTAAGTGCTCATGTTTTATGAAGTCTTATTTAATTACTTGGTTCCAAATTAAGACACATGGCATCATCTTTATCCAAGTAATTATTGTATTAAATCATAGCTTCTTCCTTTTCCCTTCACTTTGCCCGACTTTCACCCCTTTTATTGAGCTAAAAGTTTTGCTCTTTTATTCCCCAAATTGGTGCTTAGATAATGGGATTTTGGGAAGACAGATTGTCTTTATATCTTGCTTTAGCCAAATTTCCTTGTAACCGCAACTAGGGTTATTTTTGCCATTCCAATAGCACCAACCTTTACATTTTATTTCATTAAATGCCATAAATATTTAAAAGATATATTGGTTAATAAAAATGGGGTGTTACAAAATACATAATCAGAACATCATTTTTCCTCTAAATCAGAAGATGCCCGAAACCTTAGGCCCCCACAAAATTCATGAAAACTCATCAAAACCTCAAAATAACCAGTGCAAATTAAAGCTTACGCTTACCTCTACATGTTTCTACAACTGGTTCTGAAATCTGGTAGTATTTTGTCTAGCAAGAGGTCACCAAACACCTCCAAACAAAATTCTGAAACCGTAGAAATAAAGCTTAGGATGAGGAGAAGAAGATTATAGAAGGGTTTTTCAAGTGAAACAACGATTCGGTTGTGATTTTTGACATTGAACTCAAGGAAAATCATTATTTACTTTTTCTCTTTCCTTTCTCTATTTCTCTAGGATTTTTTTATTTTCCTTTGGTTTTTATGGGCTGGCCTACTTTTTAAAGAGAGAGGGAGTATTAGATAATTATCTTCACCTAATTCATGTTGTGGCACATGTCAAAAGCTCATGGTCCATAAAAAAAGGTAAGTAACTAATTAATTACTATAACTAGTTTAGTTAGCCATATAGTCCTCCATCTTCTTCTTTTAATTGATGACCAATTTCTTCTTCTAAGAGGAGAGGAAATTGTCAACTAATTAACCAATAATTCCTTTCTTCCCCTTTTTGCCCTTGACTATAGCAATATTAATTAAATTGCCATTTGTTGTTTTATCCAATTCCTTTTTCTCTTTTCATGCGCCATTACTTCTTTTCTTTTAATTCCAAATTAACCTTTATATCATATTTGAATTTAGATAATGGGTTTGGGTATTTTCTACAACTAATTCGGGTCATAATTCACACTTTATTCCCAAAAGTGTTTTTTTCTAACATTATTTACATTTTCTTTTGTGTCATTGGGCCCTTGCACATATTTTAGGATATTAAAATTCTCCCCTGTACAATAAATTTTGTCCCCGAAATTTGCTACAAGTCTTAAAACCTAAATTTTGGGAATCGCTTCCGAAGGCCTTCCTCCACCTCTCAGGTTGCCTCTCTAGGTGATAGTCCCTTCCACACCACCTTCACTAACAAATTCTTCTATTTCGGAGTCGTCTTTCTTATCAGTCAATAACTTGTTTTGGCTTAGCCTCAAAGATGAGATTTTCTTGCATATCCATATCCTCATATTCTACAACATGCTGAGGGTCAGGTTGGTAATTCTGTAGTTGAGAAACATGGAAGATGTCATGAATTCTGCTCAGGTTTGGGTGGTAGAGCTATCCAGTATGCCCTAGCCCAACTCTAGAAAAAATTTTAAAAGGATTATTGTATCAAAGGCTTAGTTTTTTTGTCTTCAGTGCCCTTTTAACATTGGTAATCAGTGAACCCTTAAGAATACATGAACACCAACCTCAAACTCTAAGGGTCTTCTTCACCTATCGATATAACTCTTCTTCCTACTTTAGGCTACCAATAATCTCTTCTTGATGATCTTAATTTTCTCAGTTTTCTGATACACCATATCTGGTCCATACAACCTTCTCTCTGATAACTCTATCCAACAGAGAGGGGATTGACACTTCCTTCCTTAGAACGCTTCATACAGAGCCATCTGAATGCTTACATGATAGCTATATCTGTAAGTGAACTCTGTAAGTGGAAGGTAGTAATCCAAGTTTCCTTTAAAGTCCATTACACATGCTCTCAACATGTCTTCTAGCGTTTGTATAGTCCTCTCTGACTGCCCGTCAGTTTGAGGGTGATAGGCGGTACTAAACCTCAACTTAGTACCCAAAGCTTTATGTAGAGATCTCTAGAATCACGAAGTAAAGCGGGGTCTCTATCAGAAATGATACTCTTTGGTGTACCATGGTGTCTTACTATCTCCTTAATCTATATCTCTGCCAATTTATTAGGAGAATAACTAGCATTGATTGGTATAAAATATGCTGATTTTGTGAATTGATCCACAATCACCCAGACCACATTATAGTTTTTTATCTTAGGCTATCCCACCATAAGATCTATGGTCATGCTTTCCTATTTCAATACTATAATCTCAGGGCTCTAAAAGAGTCTTGGAGGTCTCTGGTGTTCTATCTTTACCTTCTAATAGGTAAGACATTGGCCTACATACCTCATCACATCCTTCTTCATTCTGATCCACCAGTATATAGACTTCAGATCTTGGTATATTTTGACCATTCCTGGGTGAAGGGAATATCGACTCTTGTGAGCTTCATCCAAGATTCTCTGCCTCAAGTCAGCCTTTTGTAGAACATAGATTCTCTTCTTGGATTGAACCAATTCACTAGGCGGCAGGTCATAACCTTAGTTCTTCCTTTCTCAATCATGGTTTTGATGGATCCTGCTTGTTTATCTTGTACCTGTTTTTCCTCGATCTCAGCTCTCAGATCATTTTCCCCTTAGGTAACCCTATAGTGAACACATAGAATTTGATTTGAGAGATTCATATCTCTAAAATCTTCAATAATTTTCCATTCCTATACCATCATAGTTGTTACTTGCACTACCTTCTGACTAAGAGCATCAGCGACGACATTGGCTTTACCCGAATAATACTTGATTTCCAAGTTATAATCCTTCAGAAACTCTACTTACCTGTGCTATCTTATATTCAATTCTTTCTGGTTACACAAATACTTGAGACTTTTATGGTCACAGTACAATTCTACAGTTACACCATATAGGTAGTGTCGCTATAATTTTAGCGTAAACACAATTTCCATAAGCTCCAGATCATAAGTAGGATAATTTGTCTCATTAGGCTTCAGATGTCGGGAGGTGTAGGCCACACTCTGCCTTGTTGCATAAGGACACATCCCAATCCCTACTTATTAGCATTATTGTAGACCACATAGGTCAAACTAGGATCGGGAATAATCAACATTGGTGTAATTACGAACCTTTCCTTTAGCTCAGTAACGCTCCTCTCACATCTATCATCCTACTTAAATGATTGATCCTTTCTGTGAGCTTGGTCATTGGCAAGGTGATCTAAGAGAAATTCTGAATTAATCTCCGATATTAACCAATAAGACCCAAGAAACTGCGTATCTCCATAATAGTCTTTGTCCTTTTCTAGTTCAGTACTACTTTTACCTTACTAGGATCCACTGATACCCCATCTTGTGAGATGACATAGCCCAGAAATTTAATTTCTAAATGGCAAAATTCACATTTTCTCAGTTTGGTATAGAATTGCTTCTCTCGCAAAATACCCAACACCATTCTCAAGTGTTGCTCGTGCTCTTCGTTACTCTTGGAGTATATTAGAATATCGTCCATAAAGACTACCATGAACTGATCTAGGTACTAACAAAAGATGCGGTTCATGTAGTCCATAAATATGGTAGGTGCATTAGTTAAATCGAAGGGCATTAACAAAAACTCATAGTGCTTGTATCTAGTCCTCAAAGCAGTCTTTGGTATATCTTCTGAGTTCACTCGCAGCTGATGATAACCTGACCTTAGGTCAATCTTCAAAAATACATAAGAACCAGACAATTGATCTAAAAGGTAGTCAATCTTAAGAAATAGGTACTTGTTCTTGACAGTTACGTTATTCAACTCTATATTCTATACATAGCCTCAGGCTCCCGTCTTTCTTCTTAATGAACAGCACTGGAGCTCTCCACAGTGAGACATTGGTTTGGATGAATACTTTCTCAAGTAATTCTTCAATCTGCTTCTTTAACTCTGCCATTTCATTTGAAGTCATTATATGTGGGGCCTTTAATATGGATCTAGCTACAGGCATAATCTCGATTGCGAATTCCATTTCCCTTTCTAGAGGTAATCCAGAAACACCTCAGGAAATTCCTTTACCATGGGTATATTTTCAAGAGCTACTTCTATCTCTACCTGAACAGAAAAGAATACCATACACCCCTGGCATCCCTTCTTTAGGCAACTCACAGCCTCGACCACTGGGAAGAAGTTCAGACTACATTTATGTTGTTATCCTGTTGCGGAGTGGAATATACTATCCTTTTGGTTCCGCAATCCAGTATTACATTATTTGCCATCAACCAATCAAAACCCAGCATAACCTTGAGTTTGTAGAGCAGCAGACAAATCAAATCAACTGTAAACTCACGCCCCTCAACATTTATCACACAATTCAGGCAAGCATCAGCAGTCATGGTTCTGACTTGCATTGGCTTCAACACAATCAGGTCAAATGGCAATTTATGAACATGCAATCCTAGGTGGTTAACATAGTCATGGGCAATGAAGGAATGACTAGCACCCGAATCAAATAAAGCTTGTAGCAAACTACTATTAAAAGAGATTTTACCTTGAATCAACTTAAGGGACTTCTACGCCTCTTCTTTTGTCAAGGTAAATACTCTACCCTGATTCTAAAGTCTGGGCTCTACTGGTTATTGTCGACAGTTTACCACTATGTGGCTTAGCTTTTAGTAGGCATAACAGATTATCTATTTGTTAGGTATATAACAGAGTCAGCCTAGATGCGACTTACCACACTGAGGGCATGGTTGAGGTGTCAAGGGTTTCTGTTACCACGATTCTTAGGTCAATAAGGTCTCTTGTTGTCCGCTTTCAGTGAGAACCCTTGCCCCTTACGCTTCTAGAAAGTATTCCCTTGGCCAGATCCACCCTGGTTGTTCTCATTTTTATTGGCACGCACCCTTAAAAGTTTACCTTCTGTTAGCCAGAAAACTTCCACTGCCTTGTTAAATTCCGTGAACTGTCAAGCAACTAACTTCTCTTCCATTTTAGGCTTCAGTCCTCTGATTAACATATCAGAACTCCATTCCTCATCATCCTTAAATTTCAAAATAGGCAGAGTAACGAGATAAGCGGATAAACTGTGATAAGTAATCATCAAAGGTTTCATCATCATCCTATTTTATGGCTAGAAATTCTTTTTCCTTCTCGACCCTCACGCACCTTGGGAAATATTTCTTATTACATTTCTCTTGAAACAATTCCAAGGTTAGTAGAATATATCGGCCCCTCAGAACTACTGTTGTATTCCTCCACTAGCACTCAACATCTCCCTCCAGTTTGTATATGGCCATTTAGGCCTTCATTTCTATAGGACATTCCAATACTTTAAAGATTTTCTCTAGTCGGACCTTCTAGTCCTCAACAACTTGTGGATTAAATCTTCCCTCGAATGATGGAGGTTGATATTTATAGAATTTAGACATTCAATACTGAAGATTTTCCCTTTCACTAGGCACCATAAGAGGAGGCTCTTGGTTTGGTTCGGCCTTCTGTGATTGCTTGTCAAACTAAGGTTGTTCTCCTTCTTGAGACCTAGTGTTTAGAAGTTGTGTCTTGTCTTTATTTTGCTTTTCCTTGACCTCCCTCCCAAAGTTCCTCTTGCAAGTCTTGAATCATAGCTTGTTGTGTTGTCAACATGACAAGAATTTATTGCATAGGGTTAGGTCTTTCATCGATCTCATGTTCCGTATTTGTTGGTACGTTCCTTGCTCTAAGTTGCACCATTATTCCTTTTTACTATTAAAAAGGAATCACAACGTCAATATCATAATGGACATATACATATATTCCTTAAAACTTATGCACCAATAAACAATAGGAACATACACACATATTACTGCAAACAATCATATTTAGAACAAGATGGCTTGATATTTACATCAAAACAACCTATACTACATTTTCTTAACCGAACAGGTTCATAATACTACATCATTTACATGCACTTCCCTACATAATCAAACATAAAGTCTATGAAAGGGGTAAACCTATAAAGACCCCACTCAACTATATCGTTCTTCTTTCAGACCTAGAAAACTATATCAAGAAAGTAGGCCAAAGTGGTATTGATCCATACTTTGTGTGTCATCCATAACTCATACGTATCCTGCTTACTATGCAACAGTTCTACATCAAACAAGAACCTATTATACTATGCTTGGATGGTGCCACACTCCTCATAACTATTGAGGTACAACACCTTCATACACCTCCGCAATTCATCATTAGGATAGTGATTATAAGCTAGTTTGACCTTCGGAGCCTTAGAGTCGGTAGTAGAATCGGTATCTTGCACTACCTTTCCAACTACCGGGTCATCCTTGTCTCTGACAGTTGACTTTCCACTTGGACTAGGCCCTAACTTAACTATTACCGAGATAAGGACTTTCTTTCTAGTAGTATGCATCATCCTCACTCCTCCCTTAGCCCTATATACCATGATACACTCTCTTCCTGGATTACGCCTCTCCTCTAACGACCAGTTAACTGACGAGAGTGATTGACTCCTTAGTCTTCTCCTACCATCCATAATCCTTAACATAATTCACTGGTCAAGGGTTAGCAACTATCAACAGAAGTAGAGAACTCTAGCAACAACCCAATATTGCCAGAATCTATGCTCTGATACCAAATTGTAATTCCTTAGACTTTATAAGCTTGAATGAGTGTAAAAGCGTAGTGAATTAAACCATTAAACCAATAGTTAATCATAAAATAGAAATATTTTCAAAAATGTTTACTAGTCCTAATTTCAAACACCATGTGTGAACCTGGGTCTGTGTGGGTTTTTCAGAAGAAATTAAAACTTTTCAAAACATTTTCGCAAAGGTTTATTACCTTACTAAGTCTCATTGGCTCTTACTTTCCTTTTTAAGAGAATGCAAATGTTTCTCTTCTTAAGTTTTACGTTCCATATTTCGCTTAATATTCCTTTTTCGTTCGAAAGCGTTATTCAACTAAGTTAATACTAGTTTTTCTACTATACTATTATTAGGTCTACCGAGTTATATACATCATATATAGTACCAAAAGAGAATGTATAAATATACAAAACCAAAATAGACAACCAATTGAAAATAAAATCTCTCCACTTCATCCTTTAGTTGTCTGGGTTTACCTTCTTGCCCCTTGAACCACTAGCTTGTGTTGTAGATTGGTTATAGGAAAAGAGTGAGATTCAAAAAGAATCTCAGTAGAAATAGGCATTCAATCACATATATACAAGAACATAGTGTAACCCCCTACCTTAATTAGTGTAATTAAGATTCGATAATGCATAAGAAAGTGGATTAGAGGCCGCCAGATAATTTAAAACTCATTTAAAACTCCCTCCTTGTAGTAGGGATTTCACAAAATTTTTAGAACGTCTTTCCTATCTTGGTCTCTAGTTCAAACATCGAATATAATTACTATGTAGTTATATCACATTTAAACATACAAGAGTGTACAACTCAATTCCCGGCAACCCCCGGGTTTCATCTACGTATAGATCTATAGGGTTTCAATTCCCAATTAGGGGATTATACCACCATATATTCAAAAACCATTTACAACTCAAAAAGTATCATAAGGAAATCCTTATCCTAAATGAATAACCAACATGACCCAAATCAAATGTCCCTATAGGGTCCTAACCATCTATTCAAAAACCATTTTGCTTTTCCTTGGAGCCACTTGACCTACCTGAAATGTTAGTCAATGAAAAGAATGAGATTCAAAAGAATCCCAGTAGTAACAAACCATTCATACCACACGTAATCACATAGCATGTAGGCAAATCACCACTCAGCAGCAGCAACACAAATCAAACTCCACCCTCATCCCCTTTTACCGCCGGGAAGGCACACTGTCCTAACCCGAACCGTTATTAGTGACTCAATGACTGTTGGTATGGCAGTGCATATAAATAGCCTTACAGCTCACATATAGCCTTTCGGCTCACGAATAGCCTTTCAGCCTACATAATCACAAATATCACACCCCATCCTCATCCCCTTTTATTGCCGGGAAGGTACGCAACTCTTACCAATTGTTAGCGACTCATGGACTATTGGCATGGCGATGCAAACACAATTTCACAAATATTGCAGCATTTGAATCCATCACAAATCAATGATATAACACACATACAATGCATCATATATGGTATAAGAGAAAAAGTCACTACCTTGTTCCTTCCTGACGTTTGCTGGCACTATGAGCTCACGAGAGCGACAAATGTCAAATCCTATAAACCAAATTAGGGACAACCGATCAATCTATTTTCCAAGTTCTTAATTCCATAGTACTTTAAGTTGGTTATCATTTAAACTCTTTAGGTGGCTATTAAATGCCTAAACATATGCCTAAAGGGTTAGGAGAAACTACCCCAAAGATGCATTTTTAGGAAATAAAACACTGACTTTTGAATGGCTCACTCGAGCACAAAGACCTGCACTCTAATGATAACCCCAAATCTCACTCGAGTCCCTTAAAGTGTGGCACAAGAAGTATTTGCCTGAGAGCAACTAAGAATTTTAGAGGCAAAGGCTCACTCGAGCATAAACACAAGCACTCGAGTGATCATGCCACACCTGCAAGTGTCGAGTCACACTCTTGGAGTTTGGCCTGCGAATGCTTGGCCGAGAGCAACCCTTAACCTGAACCTACACCTGCACTTGAGTGAAGCCATTCTCACTCGAGTGATGACCTATATCATTCGTGGATTAGGTAGTGCACTCACACTTCCCACCTGAAAACCCAAGCAAAATACAGAAGGAAAAGGGAATTTATGCTACTGCACTCTAGTGAAACCCTCACTCACTCAAGTGACATTCATTAGAACCCAGAAACGCAGCAACTGACAAGGTTTTCCAGATTTACCAAAACTGATCCCAATAGTTCCAAAACTTATACCAAAGCTCATTCCCACACAAAATCTCCTAATGAACCTAATGGTAACCTCGAAACAACTCAAATTCCACTCAATCACCTTATTTTCAACTTTAGCTCACAAGGTCACACAAAACCACAAATTACCAAACTTCCTCATTCAATTCCAAATAAAACCTAATGACATTATAACACATCCTAGCATCATTTTCTACACCATACTATTTCAAACTCCTTTATTATCCAATTCTTATGAAATTAGGACAAAATTCTAGAATTTGTAAAACTTAGTTAAAAAACATAACAAATATACCAAAATATCACAAATGCTCACCTCAACTTGTTCCTAAGCTACTTCTTTAATTTTCCTACTTTCAAATTTCCACAAGTTCTCAAACTCCTCAAATCAAAAATCTAAAAACATAGGAATGAAGCTCTTGACACTAAGAACATGATTAATGAAGAACTCTTGAGCATTAGAAGCCATTTAGCAAGTCAAAATCTCACTTTTATTCTTTCTCTTTCCTTTCCTTGCTCAACGAAAATAGAGGTTAGATGAGAGAGAAGTTGTTGATTTTTCCTCTATCCCCATGCAACTAACTGACTTGGAGGAAGAGAAGAGAGTGAAATGAGTGGTTTGAAACATTGACCAATCATATGGCTCCCAACTTGCCACATGTCATGATCCTTTTTCTCCTTCTAAACACACACACGAACTCATACACACACAATTCTATTTTCTTAATCTCTTAATCCTAGCTATTGATCCCTTACTCCCCAAGGAGTCTCCTCTTCGATAATTGACCAATTGGTCGGTAATTTCCCATTTTGCCCTTGATTATCACAACATTTACCAATTCTTCATCAAACACATTTACATCACAATTTACATCATATACCATATAAATATTGGATTAACAATAAATACACCACTTGAGGAGTCATTAGCCCTAAGTTATGATTCAGGATATTACACATAGAGCTTGGCACATAGTGATCATATAACACGGAAATAGCAATCAATATTCAAAACATATCATGCAGCATATCACATTACCATAGCGCTAGGTATATAAATCACTCGGCTCCGAGTGTTCACCCTCACAACAGGCCCCAGGATTCCACTCGTGCATAATAGTAATTTTCATAGTCCAAGTATCCACTCGAGTAACAAGCCCCGGGCAACCACCTTGTAAATTGTGAATGCTTCCAAAACTCATGATGAAACTACAAACATGCAACATATCTCATAACATATGAAAGAAAGAGTTACTACCTGGTCGCCTATCCTACGGGGTATCCAAGGATTTCTCTGAGCTTGGGTAGGTCTTAGATCTCGGACAGCTATCAAATAATATAATATAGAGATGAAAAAGTTAGGGTCATTACTCAGTTCATAGTTACCAGTATAATGTACTATATACTATTTCTGACCCATACTTAATATTGTCCTTAACTTAGTCATGTTGATTATCTTTAAGACTCTTGTACTATACCATACCATGTCTATTTCAAGGCATATGATGTGTCTCTTGACTCCTAAGACATGGGTATCTAAGGTGATCGTATGGTTCCCTAGGTTATCCCTTAACTCTATATAATTACTATTATCTTAACCTGAACTAAATTCTGCAATTTCGCAAGATAAGCCTAATCTGCCAGGTTTTGTTAGTAAAAAAATCATAACTTAATACACAAAAATCCAAATGGAGTGGTTTAAAGTCCTCTACATAGGAAAAATATTAACCACTGCCACCTGAAACCACAAAAGTACAAAATTCATGTGTTGCCACACTCTTCCAGAACCAATTTCGGTTTTAAACCTCAAACTTTAACAATTATTATCTCCCAATGTACAAACCCAAATTGAGCATATTATCTGTCAAATTAAAGCTTACAATGTCTTTTATTATTCTAGAAAATATCATAGCCATCATACATCATTTGACTAATCAAATTCATCTCACAAGCAATCTGGTTCCAGACTAGCAACAACTTACCACAAGGACTTTAAACCCCAATTTTTAGTTTTTCATTTCTACTGATTAAAATTTATACTCAGGGCCTATTTCCACACATTTTTTCATTTAGAACACAATGGAAGCCTCAAAAAATCCAAAGTCGTACTGCTTTCCTTCCTACTAGTTTGGGCTTAAAACAGGGCCCTAACAGCAATCCATAAAAATGCAATTTTAACCATCAAATCTATCCAATATCATCATGAATCCTCATCTAAGAACAAATACATAATCAAAACATCATTATTCCTCAAAATCAAAAGATGGCCAAAACCCTAGGCCCTCATAAAATTCATGAACACTCATCAAAACCTCAAATTAATCAGTTCAAATTAAAGCTTACGCTTACATCTACACGTTTCTATGACTGGTTCTGAAATCTGGCAATACTTTGTATGGCAAGAGGTCACCAAACACCTCCAAAAAAATTTTGAAAATGTAGAAATGAAGATGAAGATTAGGAGAAAAAGATTATAGAAAGGTTTTTCTGGTGAAAACACCGATTCGGTAGTGATTTTTGAGATTAACTCAAAAAAATTACAAGGTTATTAAAACCCAAGTAGAGAAACCTTTTCTTAAACAAAAAATTCAAAATATTTTGAAGAACATTCAAAACACAATTTGTTTATATTTTTTTAATGCTCTTTGGGAAAGAAAAAGACATATAATTGATCTTCCTTATGAAAAGGATTTCAATGAAAAAGCTATCTCAACGAAAGCTCAACCAATTCAAATGAACCAGGAACTCCTGGAACATTGCCAAAAAGAAATAACGGATTTACTTTCAAAAGGATTTATCCGTAAGAACCAAAGTGTAAGACCCATGTTTTGAAAGCATATAGATGGCATAAGTGTAGTAATATCTTTAAAAAGGAGACCAGTACTTTTGTAAATAGCAAAAGTCTCAACTTCAAGCAGAGTGTCTACTAATAAGTTCTCTGCTGAAACCCAAGCTACTATGTTTAATTAACGGCCTTAGGTGGACGGCTGTTCACTACTGGTACGAATGTCGTTGCGCGCTCGCTTATATACAGGTGGTTACATACATGTCAGTACGAGACTGACCACACTTAAATACAAATTACATACAATCTCCAAAATAGATAACTAACAGAAAATTAAATTCTAAGTCCTTTGCTTCATTCGCCCGTGTTTACCTTCTTGCCTGAGGAACTACTTGCCCGACCTGAAAATTTGTTTTGGAAAAATAGGGTGAGATTCAATGAATCTCAGTAGTAACAGATATCACTCATATAAAATGCACATATATCATGCCATGTCAACCAAAGTTACAGTACAATCAACATATTCAACATTCAGAGATAAATTCACAATATGCAGAAAGCATAAAGTTACCAATTCAAGGACAACTATCCCTTGCCATAGCGCTGGGAAATTCTACTGGGCCTTAGCCCTTCTCATCTGAATGTTTTAAATTCAAAATGGTACAAACATACATATAACATATCATATAGTATGTAAGGGATAAGTTACTATCTGACAATTTTTCCAAATCTTGATCTTGATTGACGTGCTTTGAACGTCCTGGGCAAGTGTCAAGCCCTATAAATTATAATTTACGGGCAATGAGTTATTTCTTAGTCCAACTCTTCATAAATTATTCTCTTATGTTGGTTGCCATTAGGGTCACTACATTAGGCCCAATATGAAGCTAATGAGCTCAAGCTACTCCAAATGCTTAACTTAACTCTTAAATGTCCAATTTTTATTACAAAACCACTTTGCTTTGAATTTTCGCACAATTACCAAAAGCTGGCAGATTTTTCACTGAACTTTGAAAAATCATAACTAATTCTAGAAAAATCGAATTGAGGTGATCCAAAATTCTATATAAACCTTATTAAGTCTATTTTAAGGGAAAAATACTTTCAGTAGTCGTGTGATTGCACACACTTCCCAGTTTTTCTTTTTATCCCTGCTGCCAGTAAATCTGACCAGTTTTAATGGTCTACTTCAAACATTCATAACTCCTAGTATACTTATCGAAATCCTTCATAATACCTATCAAATTAAAGGTCTATAAGTGTAATTTAATTCTGGAAAATCTCATAATCAACAGATTAATTTTGGACAGTGAAAGTTTCGCCCCAACAAAACTTCCAGACAAAAATGCACACTGGCAACTTTGTTGCACAAGTATACTTAATTTCCAATTTTTGAATCTTTAAACCAGTCTGACAAAAATTATAACCAGAGCCAATTCCCACACAATTTTTCGTGTAGAATCCAATGGAAAGCTCAAAAATACCAAAATCAATTTATTTCTACCAGATGTAGCCCCCAACCGAAATCTGCCTCCCAAAACAACAAAAATTCCACTTTGTGATTTTAACAACCAACAAGTCTAATTCTTCTCCAAACATCATATATCACCTTATATATATGATTAAAACATCGTCCTTCTTCAAAAACACCCCTTGAATGAAAAACATGGGTGGTTCAATAGCTAAGAAAAACTCAATGAAATCACAAAGTATTCGGTTTAAAAGAAAGCCTACGCTTACCTCTTTGCGTTTCTACAAGTGATTCGGTATTCCGGCAGTACTCCAGTAGACTAACTGGCACAAAACACCTCAAATGAGAAATCTAAGACCATAGAATTGAAGCTTATAATGTGTAGAGAAGGTTTCCTGAAGGACTTATCGGACGATAACGGCGATTTAGGGTTAAAATCGGCTCCGGTAGTCAAGAAAACTCACTATTTACTCCTCCTTCTCTCTTCTTGTGTTCTTAAGCTTAAGAAATTTGATTCCTCTTTCTCTTTTCATGCTTGCACAAAATTTTGCCATTTAATTAGGCATGGATGGTTGCTATTTAATCACATAAAATGATCTCATCTCATCTTGCCACTTGTCACAAGTTTAAGGCTTAAGAGTGCCACATGTCATGCAACCATTGGTCTTCCACTTTTCTCTTTCTTCGGTGGGTCATAAGTGGTCAGGGGAAGGGAGGCCTGACAATTTCCCCGAACTCCTGGGTTCGGTGCTCGACTCGCAAAGTAAGCGACCCAGCCGGAGACCGGTGAATTCCCCAGACTCAGACGCTAGATGGCGTACTCCGGAGATGACAACATGAAAGGCTTAAAGTGGGTGTAATGATGTGTAATGATGAGGGACACATGTCACCCCATCATTTGGCCAACACAAAAACATGTTTTTACTTTGTAATAATTTCGGGACACTTGTCATTTCCTTATTTGGCCAACAAAAAAGATGTGTCATCATGAGTCATAATAAGCTGTCATTACATACTTTACCGAAATGCCCGAATTCCTCCATTCTTGCAACTGACGCCCCTGAACCCTGCAGCCACTGACGAATTTTGCTCCGACTTCTTACACTTGTATTTTTACAACATTGACTTCTCGATTTCTGTGAATGACACAATGGATATCTAGGAATTTCGAAAGTAACTCTACCTTTAATTTGTAAATATCGATATTTATTTTATTCTACTATTTCCATATTTACATGTTTTTAGTATTGCAAAATTTGGTATATTACACAAAGTCCTTGGTCTTGTGTAGCTTTCTATGTCAATAAGAATGCTGAACTTGAAAGAGGAACTCTGAGACTTGTAATTAATTATAAGCCTCTCAATCAAGCTCTTCAATGGATTAGGTATCCAATATCTAACAAAAAAGATCTTTTAAATCGCCTTCATCAGGCCAAAATATTTTCTAAATTTGGTATGAAATCTGATTTTTGGCAAATCCAAATTTTAGAAAAAGATAGGCATAAGACTACATTCACTGTCCCCTTTAGACAATATGAATGGAATGTTATGCCTTTTAGTTTAAAAAATACACCTTCTAAACTTCAAAAGGTCATGAATGAAATTTTCCGTCCTTACACTAAATTTATCATTGTTTACATTGATGATGTTTGAGTGTTTTCTGAAAATATTGACCAACATTTCAAATATGTTAAGGTCTTTGTAGATATTGCTAGGATTAATGGTCTAGCAGTTTCTAAAATCAAAATCAGTCTTTTTCAAACAAAAATTTGTTTTGTTGGGCATCATATAAACCAAGGGACTATTGTTCCAATTGATCATGCAATTCAGTTTGCCAATAAATTTCCAATCCAAATTCTGGACAAAACTTAACTTCAAAGATTATTGGGTTGTTTGAATTATGTAGGTGATTTCATTCCTAACCTAAATAATATCATTAAGCCTCTTCATGAGCGTCTTAAGAAAAGTCCTCCTCCTTGGACAGATGATCACACTAACTTGGTTATCAAAATCAAATGACTTGTCAAAAATCTTCGATGCTTGTGTCTCCTAAATCCACAAGCATTCAAAATTGTTGAAATAGATGCCTCTGACTTAGGTAATGGTGGCATTCTAAAACTAAAAATTGATAGTAAAGAGCATTGCATTGCTTTGCATTTACTTCAAAACATTGGACTAAAGCTCAACAAAACTATTTTGTAATCAAAAAAGAAATTTTAGCAATTGTTTTGTGCATAAACAAGTTTCAAAGCAATTTGCTGAATCAAAAATTTTTAGTCAGAGTTGACTGCAAAGCTGTAAAAGATGTTTTGCAAAAAGATGTTAAAAACTTAGCATCAAAACAAATTTTTGCTAGATGGCAAGCAATTTTAAGTGTCTTTGATTTTGATATTGATTTTATCAAAGGTGCTTCGAATTCTCTCCCGGATTTTCTAATTAGAGAATTCTTGCAGGAGGAATAAGGTGACAAAAAATGAGTGATAAAGAGAAGAAAAAGAAAGGAAAGGGCAAGGCCCAACCAAAAAATGATTCAGAAAGGATCACAAAAGAAGAAGCAAAGTAGCTTAGGGCTGTAATTGAACTATCAAAAGGGTCATTGACCCAAGGATCCTCTTCGAAGTCCAAAACTCCTGAACAGCCTGTTTAAAAAATTTCAAGAATCATAATGGATCCAAAATATTATGAGTTCTCAATTGAAACACTTTTAGCTTACAAGTTAACCAAAATTGGCAAAATTGCCAACCAAAAATTGGGCTGATATGGTCCAAAAAGAAGAAAATGCCAAGGCTCTTGCCTTAACAATTAAAACAAAATCTTAAGAGAATACTAGAGCTGGTTCATCGTCAAAAGAATTAGCTATGTATTCTTAACCAACACAAACTACATTTGTGTTAAAAATAGAAAAGGTCTTAAACCTTTTCCACACAGAACCAGGTTTTTGTGATAAAAATCCAATTTCTTTGGCAATCAAAATATTTCCAAAAGGGTTTTTTTTTTTGCCCCAAAATCTTTGGAAAAAACTCAAAAATTTTATGAGCTTATTCTTACAGATACTAAATCTACAGAAAAAAGACATTTTCTGGATCCTGATCGTCCAAATGATAAAAGTATCTATGGATATTCGATATTTCGAATATGAAAATTTTTATCTCCTCAAGATTGGGGTCAAGATTTAAATAAAAGAAAACATTTTTCTATAAAAAATGTGGATCCAATTGGTTTCAATTATTAGGACTATCTGGATGCATGGTATTATACCTTTTGGTAGCAAAACCCAAAATTTAGCCATACTTGGCTATTCATGTTTACATATGACACAAAATACCAATTTCCATTATGGTTCAATTAATGGTGGGATTACTTTGGTCCTATCCAGGAAATTCTTCCTACCACAGCGAAAATTGAATTCGACTATTCTAAAAGTCATGTCAATCTTAGTGAAGATCCCTTCCTAGCAGATTTTTCTTGAGAAAGAGAAAAAGTGAAATGATTTTTCTCGAGTTAATCTCAAAAATCACTATTCACTTTTTCTCTTTCCTTTCTCTATGTCTCTAGGATTTTTCTGAATTTTCCCTTGGTTTTTAAGGGTAGGCCAACTTTTTGAAGAGAGAGGGATTATTGGATAATTATCTTCACCTAATTACAATTACTTAACCCATATTGTGCCACTTGTCAAAAGCTCATAGTCCCTCAAAAACGGTAAGTAACTAATTAGTTACTATAACTAGTTTAGTTAGCCATTTAGTACTCCCTCTTCTTCTTTTAATTGATGACCAATTTCTTCTTCCAAGAGGAGAGGAAATTGTCAACTAATTGACCAATAATTCCTTTCTTTCCCTTTTTGCCCTTGACTATGGCAATAATAATTAAATTTCCATTTGGTGTTTTATCTAATTCATTTTCCTCTTTTCAAGTGCCATTACTTCTTTTCTTTTAATTCTAAATTAGACTTTGTATCATAATTGAATTTAGATAATGCGTTTGGGAATTTTCCACAATTAATTGGGGTCATAATTCACACTTTATTCCCAAAAGTGTTTTTCTAACATTATTTTCATTTTCTTTTGTGTCATTGAGCCCTTGCACATATTTTGAGATATTACAGGAATAGCCCCTGCTTATGAATTTTGGATCATTGGAACAAAATACCTAAAATTGCATTTGCTACCAATTAGGGTTTCCTGCGTGGCAGTTTGTTTGCATTATGTTTTTTAGTAATTGAACAATGTCCAAAGATCATGAGCATTTTCAAAATAAAAGTAGACTAATCAAACTTTAATTAGATAGGTCATATAGGTCAATTGGATCTGTACACTAAGATTATGCATTTTTGAAGTTGGTTATGTAAAAATGGCATGTTTCTGGGACAGTGTCCATTAAATGGTAATTTTGGAATGTTGTGCATCTATTTGGCTAAGGAAAATATGTTTTCCTGAAATTAGACTTAATAAGGATCACACAACCTTTGAAATCACTGCAATTAGACATTTGTACAAAAAGATATGAATTTTCAAAATTGGTTGAAAATTCTGCCAACTTTTAGTAAATGTGCGAAATTAAAAAGGTAATGGCACAATGTAATTACCTTGGACTCCAAGGGTAAAATTAATCACTTTGGGATAGTTTGACCACATTTGGTTCTATTACATACGAGAGGATTACATGTAATTCTGAAGCAATAGAGTGATTACAGCGTTTGGTTAGGCTTATGTAATGTAAAGAGGATTACATTTTGTAATTCTGATTACATCATTTGATGTAATCACGATTACATTGTTGGGACTGATGAATGAAGATAAAGACATTCTGTAATCAATTGAAAATAACACTATTGTCATTAAAATTTTTTAAATTGACCAAAGTGCCCACTTATAAATGCTGTTAAATCTTGAATAATTTTAATTACCATCATTAAATATTAAAAAAATTATTAATAATATAGAAACTTAAGAAATATTCAAAAATTAAAAAAATTATATTCCACCATTAAAAAATATTAAAATATCTTGTTAAATAATATTCCCATCAATAAATATTAAAAAATTAACATGAACTCAGCCTATATACACTAAATAATATTTCCACCATTAAATATTAAAAAATTACTATGAATACAACATGTACACCGCACAGAATGAAAAAATTTATCATGAACCTAATGTGTATATTATTATATGTATAGATAGGGGTAATTTTGTCCCTTGCTATATTATTACTATATATTCTCATATTCGCTGTAATCTAACCAAACGTTTTTATACATATGCATCTTCTTTCCCTAATGACAAACCAAACAAATTGTGTAATCATCATTAAATTATATTCTATTACATTACCTCTAATTCAGTGAACCAAATGGGCACTTAATGTACAAGTCCAAATGACTTATATGACCTATCAAATTAAAGCTTGATATATTTACTTTTGTTTTTTGAAAAATTTCATAGGCATTGGACATTATTTGCGCCTATTCAAAAACATCAAACTGCCATGTAGGAAATCACACTGGCAACAAAGTTTTCATTCCAATTTCAATGTTTAATTCTAGTTATCTAGAATTTATAGCCAGAGGTTATTCCTGCATAGATTTTCATTAGAATATAATGGAACCATCAAATTAACCAAATTCCAGCTCTAACCTTGTGTTCCAGGTAGGGCCGAAAATTCCAAAATAAAAGGGAAAAATGTGTTTTCATGATTTTACTCAATTAAACACTTCCTTTTTACTTGTAATCCCATGATTAACCACTTAAACACTTATTACACATGATTAGTCAACATTTGGGCAGTAAAACCCCTTAGGGTTTGAACATCTCAAATTACAAAATCCAAGCAAAAAATCCACAAATCAAACCATAACAAACAACCTTGAATGAGCAAGATAACAAGTTTTAGTATGATTACATTTGGTCTCTCTCTCTAGGATCTAAAAACCATCCCTCTCCTCCTTCTTTTCCTTGAGTTTGTTCTTACTACTTGTGTATTTCAACATGGCATAGAGATTAGGAGCTGTAATGCCCCAAAATGTGATTAAGGGCTAATAAAATCAAGAGGTGTGCCAATTGTACAAGGGATATAGAGAGTAATTACATGCATGAGCACACATGGAGAGAGTTGGATGGAGGTTTAAGATCATGACACTTGAGAACATGTGAGCCATAGATCAAAGTCAAATTGTCAAACTTGCTTTTTCTCTTCCCTCTCTCATTTAGGTCAGCCAACAAGCATGGGAAGGGCAAAAATCTGACCTCATTTTATCATCTCTTTCTCTCTCACTTCAGTTGCCATCTTCGTCCAGTAAGGAGGAAAGAGAAAGGGAAAAGTCAAGGTAATATCCTCCATTTTGACCTTGTATTTGAGCTCAAATGCTAAAATCCTCTTCATTAATATTGTTCATGTTGATGAGAGCTTATCTCTATGATTTTAGATTTTTGAAAGAAGGAGTTTTAGAGCTTGAGGAAAAGTGAAAGAGGTGAGAAATAGCTTCCTTTTGACCTATATATTGTGGTTATTGGTTGAGTTTTGGAATTTATGGATTTTGCCCTGATTTTCTTGTGACATGTGATTGCATGAATTTCATGTTGCTTTATGGTGGAATTGGTATTTTGTCGTGTTATTAAGACAATAGAATTGGTTTGGAATATTGAAAGTAAAGCTTGGTGAAATTGAGTAATGTGTTGTAATGTGGTGTCTAAAACAGAACTTGTAGTTATAATGTGATTTTGGATGTTTTGATGTTCCCAATGGTTTCCTTGTGAAAAATTGTGTATGAATAGGTTTGGTTGTTGATTTTAGAGCTATTGGACACATTGATTGAAAATTGGAAATTCTGTCAAGTGAAACTCTGTGCTGGGCAGTTGGTTTGCATGAATGTTTTGAATAAGTAAATTGTGTCTAAAAATTTTGAAACTTTATAGTCTAATAGTTCATATGCCAAGGTTCAAAATAGACATATAATGGATGTCATTTTGATGTGTGTGATAGGAGTTATGACTTTCCAAAGTTTGGTATTGAAATTGGAAGCTATTCTAGAGCAGTATGGGATTTCGTGTAATTCTGTATTTTGTGGTTATGAATAGCATTGATTCATATTTTTATTTTATAAAGGACTTCAATAGATTTCCATAGGACTTAAGATCACTTCATTTCAATTTTTGTAGAATTAGTTATGATTTTTGGAAGTTCAGCTAAGAGACAAAATTTTCTTGGCCGCAACCAAAAGCTCCTGGTTGCAGCCCAAAAGCTTCTAGACTACTTTTTGCTGTAACCAAAAGGATTCTTGGTTGTAGCCAAAAAACTTCTAACCTATTTTTGGTTGCAACCAACGAATTTTTTTGCTACAACCAACTCCCAAAAATCAGTATTTTGGAACTTTTGAAAGTGGTTTTTGATATGGTTCTTTCCAAACCTTTTAGGCTTTCGTTGAGCATATCATAGCCACCTAAGGGACTCAAATGACAACCAACCTTAAGTTTTTTAAAGTTAAGGAATTTGAAAAGGGAATAACACTATGTCCTTGATTTTCATTGATAGGATTCGATATTTTCCCTGAACGTGAGCAACCTATGCCAAAGCACACCCAGAAAGAACAAGGTAGTGACGCTTTCCCTTATACTATATGTGATGCATTGTATGTTTGATTGATCATTGAATTATGATGATTTCAAATGCTATAAAGCTTGTGGATGTGAAAGCTGTCAGGTTATGTGACAGCCGTAAAGGCTATGTGTAAGCCGCAAGGCTATGTGTATGGTGTGAAGACATGTGTAAGCCAAAAGGCTATGTGTATGCTGCGAAGACATGTGTAAGCCGTAAGGCTATATGTATGCTTCCAAGACTATGTGTATGCCATTGAGGCAATGTGTATACTGTTATCATTACTGCTATGCTATTTGATGATTTGCTTACATGCTATGTGATTATATATTGCATGAGTGATTTGTTACTACTGGGATTCTCTTGAATCTCATTCTTTCCATTGACTAACCTATAGACAGGGTAAGTGGCTCGAAGGGGAAACAAAAAACCAAGGGCGCTAGGACTCCTTTAGGGATATGATTTCAATAGTTGGTGGTCAAATTTTGGTTGGGATTACTGTACATATTATGGATGTAAATTTTTGTATGATGTTATGTAATCCCCTAGTTGGGAAATTGTTGGGGCGGTAATTCCCGTAAACCTTTAAGTTATTATATGAAACCTGGGGGGGTTGTCGGGAATTTTGGTGTGTACTCTGATATGTATAAATACAACTAAATTGTGCAAGTTAGTTATATTTGAAATGTGAGTAAGAGGTTGAATTAAACATATTTTGAAAGAAATTTTTGAAATCCCTATCCTGCAAATGGGATTAGAAATAAGTCCTTTTACATCTGATGGTCTCTACTTCATCTTAATTACACATTTATGAATTATAATTACGGTTTATAAGGCAGGGGGCTACAAGAGGTGTTTTCCATAAATTAGAAGGATTAAACATATGAATTTCACAACCAACTCACTTTGTTTGCTTCTTGAACCACTTGTGCTCTCACTTTGTTCTTGCTCATTTTCAAAACTCACTCACTCTCTCTCTCTCTCTCTCTCTCTCTCTCTATTTGCTCTTGCTTGGCCAAAAATGTGCCTCTTGAAGGGATAATTATCTTTTTAAAATATCCTAATTCTACCTCCTTAAGTAATAAATGTTAATTAGAATATGAAAATTGACTTTTGCTTCTTTCTTTTTACTTGGCCCAAAATGCTTTCTCTTTGCTCTCTTCAACTTGACCGAAATATGAACTTGAAAGAGCTAAAAGGGTTCTTGAATTATCATCATCCACCACCTTGAATAATACTATTTAATTGCAAATTAATATGTTTACTTTTTTGACTTTTCTACTCATTTTTTTACTTAGCCACAATTGCTCCATCCTTTGGCATATTTATCCATTAAGATTTATTTCCTTCTTGCTCCCTCCTTTTTGGCCAAAAATGGCCCTTAATTTTGAAGAAAATAAATACCTTTAAATTTATTTGCCAAATGTCCAATTTGCCCTTACATTTTCAACTTTTTGAATTTAATTATGTTTTCCTTCTTCCTTTCTCTTTTTGGCCGAAAAGCACACAATAAATTGGGCCAAAAATTGTGCTCTTATCTTCTCCAATTTGGGTTAATTTTGTAGCCCATTAATGAGATAAAAATTAAACTTTCATGCCTTAACTTAGCCCAACTCCATATAACCCCAATTTTCAATATTTTGCCAATACAATTGCACCAAAATTCACCTTTTTGTTCCATTAAATGTCACAAATATGTAAGGAATATTGGTGAATAAAATTTGGGATGTTACAGCTCTCCCCCCTTAATAAAATTTCATCCCTGAAATTTGTTGTATGTATATACTCATGAGTTCTGGGTAACGCTGCCGCATATCTTTCACTGTTTCCCAAGTAGCTTCTATAGGAGATAACCCCTTCCATACTTCTTTTATAAGTAGGATACTCTTGTGCCTAAGTTGTTTTTCCTGTCGATCAATAACTCAATCAGGTGTGACCTCATATGTAAGATCATCCTGCACGTCTACCTCCTCATATTTGAATGCATGCTCTGGGTCGGGTTGATACTTCTTCAAGTGTGAGACGTGAAATACATCATGTAACCTGCTCAAGCTTGGGGGTCAGTCTATCTAGTATGCTATTGGCCCAATCTTTGATGAGATTTCAAATGGACCAATGTACCTATGGCTTAGCTTCTTCACCTTTAACGCCCTGCTAATGCCAATGATAGGCTAAACCTCTATGAATCATGATCTCTGACTTCAAACTTGAGAGGTTTTTGCCTCTTGTCGGCATAGCTCTTTCTACCTTCTTTGAGTAGCCAATAGTCTCTATTTTATCAACTTGATCTGCACGCTTCATATGGAGCCATTTAAATGCTCGAATAGTAACTGTTGTTGTATGCAAACTCTGCAAGTGGAAGGAATTGATCCCAACTACCTTTGAAATCCAATACACATGCCCTCAACATATCCAATACACATGCCCTCAACATATCTTCTAGCGTCTATGTTATTCTTTCTATTTTTTTATCTGCTTGGGGATGATAGCCATACTGAATCTGAGATGGGTACCTAAAACCTCGTGTATTGCCTTCTAAAACTTGGAAGTGAATCGAGGATCTTGGTCAAAAATTATGTTCTTCGATGTACCATGTAATCGTACAATCTCTTTGGTATAGATCTCTTCTAGCTTATAAGGAGAATAGTGACTATTTATTGGTAGGAAATAGGCTGTTGTCATGAATTGGTCAACAATGATCCATATTGTATTGTAATTTCTGATTTTGGGTAATCCTGTCACAAAATCTATGGTGATGTTCTCCTATTTTCACTCAGGAATTTCAGGGCTTTGCAAGAGCCCTGACGGTCATTGATGTTTGACTTTCACCTTTTGACAAGTGAGACAATGAGCAACAAACTTTGTACATCTCTTTTCATCCCTAGCCACCAATACATAGACTTCAAGTCATGATACATTTTAGTTGCTCCATAGGTGTACACTATACTTACTCTTATGTGCTTCATACAGGATTTTTTGTTTCAATTCTATTTACGGTGGAACATATATCAGCTTCCTATTTCTGACTAGTCCACTCGGTAACAAATCATATTCCTGAGTTTCTTCCCTTTCAATCATGTTTTGGATACACTGTGCTCTTTTATCCGGCATCTGAGCATCTTCTATTACTGCTCTCATGTCATTCTCTACCAGACTGACATTGTTGCCACAAATCATAATCTTATTAGATAGATTGGGATCTCTGAAATCTTCGATCAGTTTTTTCTCATAAATCATTAAGGCTATCACTTACACTGTCTTACGGCTCAATGTGTCTGCAACGACATTAGCCTTTCTTAGATGGTATTTGATTTCTAAGTTGTAATCTTTAAGCAGCTCCATCTATCTATACTATCTCATGTTCAGTTCTTTCTGATCCTACAAATACTTTAGCTCTTATGGTCACAGCATAGCTATACGATTGTCCTATAGTGATAATGTCTTCAGATTTTCAATGCAAACACAATTTTGCTAACTCAAGATCATGAGTGGGATAGTTCAATTCGTGATTCTTCAGCTGGCGAGATGCATATGCCACTACTCAACCCTACTGAATCAGAACATACCCAATCCATGTTTGCTCGCATCACTGTAGACCACAAAGGTCAATTGTATCTGGAATTGTTAGCACTGGTGCTGTTGTTATCTCTCCTTTAGCTCTATGAAGCTCCTCTCACAATTATCATCCCATAGAAATGGTTGAGTTTTTCATGTCAACTTTGTTAATAGCAAAGCTATTCTGGAGAAATTCTATATAAATCGCCTATAATAACTAGCAAGATCCAGAAAATTGCATATTTCAATAACAGTCTCTAGCCTCTTACAATTCAGTACTACTTCCACTTTACTGGGATACATCGAGACCCCTTGTTGTGAGACTACATGGCCCAAAAATTTAACTTCTAAAAGCCAAAATCCACACTTCCTTAGCTTGGCATAGAGTTTCTTATCTTTTAATATGTTTAATACTGTTCTTAGATGTTATTCATGTTCTGCTCTGCTTCAGCAATACACTAAAATATCATCAATGAAGACTACTATGAATTGGTCTAAATACGGATGGAAAATTTGATTTATGTAGTCCATAAATATTGCAGGTGCATTGGTCAATACAAATAGCATTGCTAGAAACTTGTAATGGCCATATCTAGTCTTGAAAGTAGTTTTTAGTACATCTTCTGCTTATACTCTGAGCTGGTGATACCCTGATCTCAAATCAACTTTTGAGAATACACAGGAACTAGATAACGGATCGAGCAAATCATCAATTCTAGGAAGTGGGTATTTGTTCTTGATGGTCACCTTGTTTAGCTCCCTGTAATCAATATAGAGTCACAGTCTTCTATCTTTCTTTTTGACAAAGAGTACTGGCGATCCCCATGGCAAGACATTGGGTCGAATGAACCTTTTTTCTAATAGCCTCTCAATTTGCTTTTTCAATTTTGCCATCTTATTTGGAGCCATCCTATATGGGGCTTTGGATATTGGTCCCATCCAGGCTTAGTTTCAATTGTAAACTCCACTTCCTTGTTTAAGGGTAGTCCTTCGTTATCCTTCGAAAACACACCAGGAAACTCATTTACCACAGGGATATCCTTAAGTGCTATTCCAAACTCTGTCTGCATGGAAAAGAATACTATGTACCCCTGACAACCTTTTTGTAGACATCTCTCGGCCTCAGCTACTGAGAGAAGATTAAGGTTGATTTCTATACTGATATTTGGTTATAGATACCCTTTTGCTTCTGTAGTGTAGCAGAACATTGTTTTCTTCAACCAATCAATATCGAGAATTACTTCCAAGCCATGTAACGGCAAGCAGATTAGATCCACTGTCAATTCATGTCCCTCAGCATTGATTATGCAATTGAAACACATATTGATTGACACAATTCTAACACCCGTAGGTGTATATACAACCAAATCATATAGAAATCTGTACACACTTAGCCCTAGCCATCGTACACACTTATATGTAATGAATGAATGACTACCTTGGATTAGTTTAAGAGATTTTTTGGCTTCTTCTTGAGTTAATATGAACACTTTGCCCTAAACTCTTGGTCTAGGCTCCATTGTCTATTACTGTTGATGACAATCCTTAGCGAAAGTCCCAATTTCTAGCATACAAAACAAATTATCTGCTTCACTAGAGCCTACCTTGCTGGAGCACCTCTACATGTCTTGCCAAGATGGAATGGCTTACCATAATGACAACATGTTCTGCCTCCTGAAGATCTCTTATTACTATGGTTTCCAGCTACATATGGTGTTTTGTTATTCCCTCTAGATGGTCCACTCTAATCATTACGTTTTTGGGAAAAACTCCTACTTTCATATGCACCCTTGTTGTTACTATTTCTATCAAAGTACAAACTCAACAAATTATTCTTTGTGATTCGGCACTTCTCCACTACCTTATTGAATTTTGTAAAGTGTTTGGAAACCAGTTTCTCTTTCAGCTTTGGTTTTAGTCCCTGTACCATCATGTTCGAGTTCTACTCCTCGTAATCCTGATACCTCAGGTACAAAGAATATCGAGACAACCAGATGAACCGAGCCAAGTACTCATCAAAGTTCTCCTTCGCATCTTGACGTATAAAGAGGACCTCTTTCTCCTTCTCGAGTTTGACTGAATAAAGAAAGTAATTTTCATTGAATTTTTCTTGGAATAATTCCCATGTTACTAGAATATTCTATGCCTGTAGAATCAACTCAATGTTTTCCTACCATCTGTCAGCATCTCCTTCTAATTTATAAATTACTAACTTGACATTAATGTCACTAGGGCATATCGAAATTTTGAAAATTTTCTCTAACCGTGATAACTAGTCTTCTGCTTGCTAAGGATCAAACCTTTCTCGGAAAGTAAGGGGTTGTTGTTTATTGAACCGTGCCAACCATGTCTATAAAATATCAGCCTTAGGAACAATATAAGTAGAGGCTCTGGATGAGGTTCCTCAGGTGGATTAGGCTCATCGTCCCATAGTATCCGCTGATCTTCCGAAGGCTGGTTTTCTAACGGTAGTGATCTACTCTACTACTGCCTTCCCCCACGCATAATTTCTATCACCATGTAACCAAGACCATATCAGTATACCATTCCGGTATTGCTAGATTTTCATGCTCTTATACAAAAGATGTCAAACCCTCAACATTTTGATAATTAATAGAGTAACCACGCGTAGTTTAATAGGCATACAGAAATAGTATAAGTATACTGATACATAGTACTTGATTATATTTACAGGAATTCCCATGGGGTTTGAACAAAATATATATAAAGGCCAAAAGACAAAAATAAAGCTACAGATAACCAACAGCAACATGATCTGTACCACAACCCTCAGTTGCCAATATCTATAGCTTTGCCCCAAGAGCCGCTTCCACTAACTGATTACATTTAAAATTTATAGAAAGGGGTGAGATTCAAACGAATCTCAGCAGTAACACACAATCAATCATATAAAATGCGATAAATAAACATGCGATGAACAATTTAAGTAACAGAATTATAACACTATAAATCTGACTATTGCTCGACGTTCGAGTACAAATGAATGTTTGTGCCCCTACTGGCATTGCTATGTGCACTATTCAGGATCATATGACTTTATGACCCCTACTTGTTATCATGTTCAAATGCAGATGACTGTCTACCTAGACATGTCTCACTGCCCTAGTTGGGTCCCACTAGGCCTAATGGTATTTATACTTTTTCCATCGAGTGGTTCTTGTACTTTTCCCACATTGCAACCAGGTTGTTTGTCTACAACTTGTGTCATAGAACATGGCAATATAAAGCATATAAACAATCACATGGTGTATGAAAGATAGAGTTACTACCTGAAAATCCCTTTCTGCTGTCTACTTACCCTTATTACAGCTTAAGTGACTGACAAGTCCTAAAATTCTAAGTCTACAAGAAATGAGTTATTACTCATTCATGTCTTATTCTAAATTCATATAGTTGGTTATCTTTACCCTTAGAGTTCAAGGAAATTACTTTTTGCCATTACCTTGTTAATTTCGCAGATTGATTAAAAATTGATAGAATTTTCATCAAAATTTGAAAATTCATAACTTTATTTATAAATGGCCAATTATTGTGGTTTCAAAGGCTATATGACCCTTATTAAGTATAATTTTAAGACAAAATATTGCCTTTAGCCAACTGGACGCACAGCATTCCAGAATTTCCATTTATTGGACACTGTCACAGAAACTTGCTAGTTTTACTTGGCTAAATTAAAAAATACATAACTTTTAGTGTGTAGGTCCAAAGGACTTATATGACCTATCAAATTAAAACTTGATATGTCTACTTTTATTTTAGAAAAATTCATAGACATTGGATATCATTTACCTATTCAAAAACATCACATAGCAAGATTGCCACACAGGAAATCACATTGGCAACACAGTTTTCATTCCAATTTAAGTGTTTAATTCCAGTTATCCATACTTTATAGCCAGAGGTTATTCCTGCATAGTTTTTCATTTAGAACACAATTGAACTATCAAATTAACCAAATTCCAGCTCTAACCCTCTGTTCCAGATCTGGCCAAAAATTCCAAAATAAAAGGGAAAAATGTGTTTTCATGATTTCACTCAATTAAACACTTCCTTTTTACTTGTAATCCCACGATTAACCACTTAAACACTTATTGCACATGATTAGTCAAAATTTGGGTAGCATAACCCCTTCGGGTTTGAACATCTCAAATTACAAAATCCAAGCAAAAAATCCAAAAATCAACTATAACCACAACAAACAACCTTGAATTAGCAAGATAACAAGGTTTAGTGTGATTACCTTTGGTCTCTCTCTCTAGGCTCTCAAAACCATCCCTCTCCTCCTTCTTTTCCTTGAGTTTGTACTTGCTACTTGTGTTTTTCAAGAAGGCATAGAGATTAGGAGGTGTTTCCCATGAATTAGAAGGCTTAAACATATGAATTTCAGAACCAACTCACCTTGCTTGCTTCTTGAACCACTTGTGCTCTCTCTTTGTCTTTTCTCTTCTTCACAACTCTCTCTCTCTCTCTCTCTCTCTATTGGCTTTTGCTTGGCCAAAAATGTGCCTCTTGAAAGGGATAATTATATTTTTAAAATGTCCCAATTCAACCTCCTTAGGTAATATTATTTAATGTTAATTAGCATGTGAAAATTGACTTTTGCTTCTTACTTTTTACTTGGCCCAAAATGCTTTCTCTTTGCTCTCTTCAACTTGACCGAAATATGGCCCTTAAAAGAGCTAAAAGGGTTTCTAGAATTATCATCATCCACCTCCTTGAATAATAGTATTTAATTGCAAATTAACATGTTTACTTTTTTTACTTTTCTACTCATTTTTCTTAACTTGGCCACAATTGCTCCATCATTTGGCATATTTATCCATTAAGATTTATCTCCTTCTTGCTCCCTCCTTTTTGGCAAAAAATGGCCCTTAATTTTGAAGAAAATAAATGCCTCTTGCTTTTATTTTCCAAATGTCCAATTTACCCTTACATTTTTCCACCTTTTGAATTTAATTGTGTCTTCCTTCTTCCCTTCTCTTTTAGGCTGAAAATCACACAATAAATTGGGCCCAAAATTGTGCTCATTTCTTCTCCAATTTGGGTTAATTTTGTAGCCCATTAATGAGACAAAAATTAAACTTTCATGTCTAAACTTAGCCCAACTCCATGTAACCCTTATTTTCACTATTTTGCCAATATAATTGCAGCAAAATTCCCCATTTTTATTCCATTAAATGTCACAAATATGCAAGGAATATTGGTGAATAAAATTTGGGATGTTACATGAGTTCCTCACAAAGGTTGTGAATCATGGCCTATTGCTCAGTCATGATGCCTAGGATGACCAGGCTTTCCCTATAGTTTGGTTCTGGTTTTGATTCTATGTTTCTTCCTCTTAGTCATACCATCGTGCCTTTTCACTATTAAAGAGGAATCATACTATTAATATCACACTTGACATGTATATATATTCCATATACTTAAACATCCACACAGAATAGGAATATACATATATTATTCCAAGCAGTCATATTTACATCAAAAGCTACCTTTACTATATTATCATTAGAAAACAAGTTCATACTAGTACTACATTCATCACATATAGTCCAACACATATTCATACATACGTTCAAAAAAAGGAAGAAACCTAAAAGGACCACGCTCTATGATCTCATTATTCTTTTGGGTCTAGAAAGCAATATTAGGGAAGAAGGACAGTATGGTTTTAATCCATATATCATTAGCCATCACAGCTCATATGTGTCTCAGTTCCCATATAGCATTTCCACCACATGCAAAAATGCTAAATATTGTGCTGGTGTGGAAGCTTGGTCATTGTAGGCTCTCAGGTATAACTCCTTAATACCTTTCCACAGTTTATGGTTAGGATGCAAATCATATGCCAACTCAATATTTAGAGCCTTGGATTTGGAGTAGAGTATGAGTCATGCACTACTTCCTCCACCTCTAGATTATTGTTATCATCGGTGGAAGACTCACCACTAAGGCCAGGTCTTAAGACTATCATAACCAGAGCTTGGACCCTCTTCCTCAATGTAACTATATCCTTGCTCCATCTCTTGTTCTAAACCTGAGTATACGCCTTCCTTCTATTATACGCCTATCCTCCGAAGGTTGATTAACCAAAGGGGATGATCTACTTCTCTGATTCCTCCTACTCCCCTCATAGTTCCTAAACACAATACTACTATCCAAGGGTCAGTATCTCTATTTACATAAGCAAAGAACTCTAGCCTATTTCCAGAATCTAGGCTCTGATACAAAAAATTTAATGCCATAATTTTCAAAGTATTTAGATGAGTTTAAACAGATAATGACTTCAAAGAAGTGACTAGTAATCGTTTGTAAATAGTTGAGATCACAACTCCAATACAGGGTTCGAACTTGTACTTAAGTGGGTTTTTCAAAAACTTTTTTAAATCCTTTCCTTGTGGTCTCAAGTTGGTTTGTTATTTCATTATAACTCATTTGTTCTTAGTCCCATTTATTAATATCAGAGCATATATCAAAGTATTCTTTGCTGAAAGCCCACGGGATGTTTGTTAGCTAATGGGCCCACAACATATAGTTGATTGATATTAGTTCATTTATCATATTAACATACAAATGTTTGGGGTTACGGCTAACATGTCTACTATTACTGCTAGTACTAGTCTGACTTTGGTTATTTATATACATGTTCCAAAAATAGATAACCAACGAAAACATAAGCATTCTGGTCTTGTTCTTTACTTATTTATGAGTACCTTCTTGCCTTTAAAACTACTTGTCCGCGCTATAGATTAGTTATTGGAAAGGGGTGAGATTCAAAAGAATCTTAGTAGCAATAGATATCACTCATATAAAATGCAGGTTCATAAAACATGCCAGATAAACCATCATATCAATAATATATCACACATCAGCATTCAGTTCAATTCTTAATATGCAGCATGAAATCCATTCATAGGACATACTGGTCCATTCCCATAGCATTGGATATTCTACTAGGCCTTTGCCCTTCTCAATCTGAATGCTTAATAGGCGTTACAACCTATCTCGTGTTCATAACGCAAATATTCATGATGGTAAAAACATGCATGTAAAAGAATACATAGTATGTTAGAGAAACGTTACTACCTGATAGCCTTTCCAATGTCCAAACTTTATTATCAGTTTCTTGGTCGTCACGGGCAAATATCAA
Organism: Inga oerstediana; assembly: GCA_963210345.1. NCBI lineage: Eukaryota > Viridiplantae > Streptophyta > Magnoliopsida > Fabales > Fabaceae > Inga > Inga oerstediana. The sequence goes on from OY723401.1 coordinate 45,501,808, forward strand.
ATCCTATAAGTTGGAATTCATGAGCAGACGAGTTGTTACTTATCCCAATTCATTGATAACTTAAGATACTTGAGTTGGTTATCTTTTAGACTAGTGTACTATGCCATATGGGCATGCCATGGGTCTACACTAGCCCCAAGTACTTAACTCTACCATTGGACTTCAAACTTATTACAATTTACCCTAAGTATCTTAATTTCGCATGTCAAGCCTATGCTGCTAGAATTTTCACCTAACTTTGAAAATTCATAAATTTGTTTAGGAATCTCCAATTGGGGTGGTTCAAAGTCCTATGTGATTCTTTTAAAGGAAAAATATCTCCTGCTGCCAATTACACGCACACAGTTCTAGAAGCGCCAATCAATTCTCACTACTACAGAATCATTCCAGATTTAATGTTTAACTTTAACAGGTCATATCTCACAATGTACTAACCTAAAAGCCATATATTATGTATCAAATAAAACTTAGTATGTCTACTATCATTCTGAAAAATATCATGACCATTGGACAACATTTGATTAGTCAAAAACAGTCTGCCTCAAATCTGTCAACATTTAACCTTAGTGAACTCAAATTCCAATTTTAAGATTTTCTATCCAATTCATTCAAAATCATAACCATAGGCTATTCTCACACAGTTTTTGTGTAGAATCCATTGGTGACCTCAAATTCATTAAAATCAAACTCCTCCCTATTGCCCTACACTGGCCGAACCAAACTCCCCAAGCCAACAATCATCAACTTTGCAATTTCACTACCAAAAGCTAGTCTAGTATCATCATTAAATATCACTTATCATCATGATCATGCTTATAACAACATCAAACCCTAAATTCATGCCTTGACTGAAACTAGGGCAGCACCATAACATGTCAAAAACCTAATCAAAACTCAATATACTACGCTCAAATTGAAGCTTAAGCTTACCTCTTTCTCTTGCGGGGGCTTTTTTCTTGGTTTCTCTAAATTTAGCACTTTCTTGGCAGATCAATTCACCTCTTCTTGAGAAATAAAAACCATAGAAATGTAGCTCTTAGTGAGAGGAATAATGTTTGTGATGGTGTTCTAAGCTAGAAAGGTGATTTAAAGGGTGAAAAAGGATCAAGAAGCCTGACCTTGCTTCTTTGTTCTTCACTTTGCTCCTTTCTCTTTCCTTTTTCTTTTTCTCTTGTTTTTCCTTTGCTTCACCAGCACTTTGAGTGTAAATTAGAGGGTGAAATGTTTAAATCATTAATCCTCATCTCTTTTAAAGTCTTGGCTAAAAATGAGTGCAAGGGAGTAAGATACGGTGATGTGCCAAATTCCTATGGTGTCTTGCAAAAAGTAACTTAGTTAATTAACCAAAGAATGATTTAGTTAAATTGAGATTCACTCCTTCCCTTTTTCTTTTCCTCTTAGCTGAAATTCCCAATAAAAGAGGAGGGAAGTTTATTGACCAATTGATCTTATGTGTAAGTGTTCAAGTTGACCAAAGTCTCTTTCAAAAGTGGGTTGACACTTTGACCAACTCTTCTTTCTTCTCCTTTTTGCCCTTGGCTAAATTGGCCCTTGTGAGAGGAGGGAGTTAATTTGCTCTCTCATCTCCATGATTACTCTTATTTTTTAAGGACAAATCTTAGCCCTTTATCTTGGTTTTCAATTCTAATCTCAAGATCAAATGGTAAATGTCACTTTTGCCCTTGATTATGGCAACATTAATTAAATTGCCATTAGTTCTTTTATTCCATGTTATTTTATCCTTTAAGACGCCATTTCCTCTTCTTTTAGATCCAAGTTAGGCTTTATATCCTATTTGACACAATATGAAGGGTTTGAACATTTTCCTTTAACCACTTCGAACCAAATCTCATATTTTATTCCCAATGTGGTTTCTATCCCTATTTACACTTGCTTTTTGGGTCATGTAGCCCATGAATAAATTTTGATATATTAAAACTCCTCCAATTATCTTGTTTGATTGCTTATTGTTAATTATATGGATTTATATCTCCTCAAATTATCTATAAAAGTTGTCATATCTGTCTTTTTTGAAAAAAGATTCTGTTTTTAACAATTTGTCTTATTTATAAACCATTAGTTCATAATTTTACATTATTATATTATACTTACATAAATGTGTCAAAATTATTTGGTGATAACAATGTAACTAGCAAGTGATTATAGACCTACACACATTTCACTATTGGCTTCTACTGTTGGATTTTCCCCTCCAATTGTCATTATTCTTTGTCATTCAAATACCTCTAACAGATTATTATTCTGAAAAAAGTATGGCATAACTGTGTAAAAGAAGGTGAAAATAAGTATTATGTAGAGGTCATATAATGTAACCTCAATTCATGCTTTGCATGTTTATGAAATACAGTACTATTTTTGCAGTGGAGACTTTTTAAGATCATAACTAATAATTGTGTTCTCATGAAAACTAATGTCTATAGACTTGAGGCCGAGGTAAATTTCCCAATCAAAATAGAGTTTATTGTAGAGCATTTAAGATCTTTATGCAATGTTATAATGATAAATGGTAGTGGTCTATATTAATATTACATATTATATTAATCTTTGATGTATTACTCTAGCTTGTTGCTTATTGTTTGATTTTGATTTGTGGATAATGTTCCTACTATGTAATTATAATTAATTGAAACACATACTATATTGTAGGAACTAGAAAATGTCATCCCAACCAGAACAAGTATCTACTACAAAATTTGTTTAATCAAAGGTTAATCCAGCATGGGAGCATTGTGATCAAGTGCCAAACAAAAACCTAGTGGCAAACCTCTCTTGAAATGCTTGTATTGTGGATAGGAATTTGTAGGAGGAGGGATACACAGAATGAAGCAACATCTTGTCAAAATAAAAAGGGACATCACAAGTTGTGAAAAGGTTCTAGAAGATGTTCTCTTTTGGACGCAAGAAAGTTTAAAAGAAATTGAAGAGAAGGAGGGAAAGAAACAAGATACATTTAAAGAGCATAATCCATATGGTCCAGTGTTACACCATTTGAAGAGGATTCTCCAAATCGCCAAGAAGTTCCTCCTCCATTGACCCAGACTCCTTCAAGATCATCCGAAGGTGTGAAAAGAAGTGCATTTTTGTAGGTGCATAAGTTGTGCATAGAGCAGACATGGCTATGGCTAGGTAGCTGTATAATTGTTGCATTCCAATTAATGCTGTGAATTCATTTTACTTCCAGCCTATGATAGATGCTATTACAGCTATTGGCCCTACTTATAAAGGGCCATCTTACCATGCCTTAAGAACAAAATATTACAATACATGAAAACGAAAGTTCAATTATTAGTTGATGAGTATAAGAAATTTTGGGTAGAAACTGGTTGAACAATTATGGCATATGGTTCACAAGATAAACAAAATAGGTAGTTGATTAATTTTTTGGTTTATTGTCCTAAAGGATTTGTTTTCATTAAATTTTTCGATGCCTCAGACTTTGTTAAAGATGCCCAAACTCTATGCAACTTACTTATGGAGATGGTTGTGTTTGCTGGTGTGAATAATGTTGTCCACCTGGTTATCGATAGTGCAACTAATTATAAAGCTAATGGAAAATTATTGATTGAAAAGTATGCCTCTATTTATTGGTCTCCTTGTTCTACACTACTTAAATTTGATTTGACAAACATTAGCAATATGCATATGCATCTTTGATTTCAAAATTCATTTACAATCATGCACTTTTACTAGCTTGGCTAAGAAAAAACAGAAAGCTAGACAAAAATCATCTGACCAGGAGAAACACGATTTGCTACTACTTTTATTACTTTGAAAAGTATTCTTGTTCACAAGCATGAGTTACAAGCCTTGGGAACTAGCAAGGCATTTTTTGAGTCTAGATACTCAAGAGATTATAAGGCAAAAGATGTAATTGTAGTTGTATTGGATAGTAAATTCTGGAGTGATTGTAAGGTCATTGTTGAAGTTGTCAAACTACTTATAAGACTTTAAGAATTGTAGATTTTGATGATAGGCCTTCACTTGGATATATTTGTAAGGGATGCATATGGCACGGAAAGCTATCAAAAGTACTTTCTGCTCAAAAAATCATTGTACAAACCATTCACAAGTATTATTAAGAGGAGGTGGGAATTTTAGTTTCACCAAGATCTTCATGCAACAGCTTATATCTAAAATCTTTCTTTTCTTCATGATAAGGCTAACTTCTCTCAAAATCCAGAGGTTATACAAGGATATCTATTTGTTATAAATAGGAAAATAACTTCTAGCAAGACCAAGTTCTTGCCAGAAGGCACATTATACTAAGATAAAAGTGGTAGCTTCAATAATACTTTGGCTCTTGAATCTGCAAAATGAATGCGACCTGGCAAAATTTCATACTTCTTAATTTTTATACTATAAGCCTCTGACTTTATTTGTTTTTATTTGATGATGTTCAATTTAATATGGTAGATTAATGGCGGTGGTATTTTGGAGTCAATTATCCTAATGTTAAAAAGTTGGCTCTTCAATTGTTGAGCTAAACTGCTTTTTCATCTAGTTGAAATAGGAATTGGAATGTCCTTGAAAGAATACACTACAAGAAATGAAATAGATTGGAACATCAAAGGTTGAATGATCTTATCTTTATTCATTGCAATTTTCATTTGAGGAATATGTATATTTTTCTAAGCTTTACACTATACAATTTACACTTTACTTAAGTTTGTAGTGATAAAAAAATATAATTAAATGACTACTAATAGTAATACTGATATTTTATTATTTTCATGTGTTATTTGTAATATCCCAAAAAGTGATTAAGGGCTAATGATTTCAAAAGTAGATGTAATTATTGTTGAATAAACACTTTTGGAGAATGTGTGATGAGAATTTGGATATTTTAATGATTCCAATGGCTTCCTTGTGAAAATTCGTGTGGGGAGAGTCTTTATTGTGAAATTGGAACTATTGGGAACAATTGTGCAAAAGTTGAAAACTCTGTCCATTTATTCTCTGTACAGGGCAGCCGATTTGTGTGGACGTTTTAAATAGGCAAATGGTGTCTAAAAATTATGAAACTTTCCAGTCTTAAAGTTCACATCCCAAGCTTCAAAATGGACATATAATTTGTACCATTTTGCTTTGGGAACTTGGAGATATGTCTGTCCAAAGTTTGGGATCAAAACTGGACTCTGTGTTGGAGCAGTGTTGAGTTTTGTGTAATTCTGTATTTGTGTGGTAATTTCTAATAATGGTCCATATTTTTCCTATGAAGAGGACTTAAATACCTTTTATTTGGCTTTGGGATCACCTCATTTCAATTTTTCTAGAATTAGTTATGATTTTTCAAAGTTAGGGCAGAAAATCTGCCAGAATTTCTGAGAAATCCGAAAATGGGAAATTAAAAATTATGACATCATCATATTGTATGATGACATCAACATGGAATTAAAACCAATTACACCATCTTCATCAGCCATTCCCGACCCCATTCAGAAAACAAAAAGACGTGAGAGAGAGCTTGGAGAAAAGAGAGAAAAGAGGAAGAAATCTCGCAAGGTAAGCCGATTTCTCCGACGATCTAGCTCCTAACGCGTACAATCCTTCTCCTAAGCTATTCCTCTATGTGAATTAAGGTTTTGAAGCAAAGAATTTGGTGTTTCAAAGAGGCTAGGGTTCAGCCAAATTTGGGAAAAACTAGAAGGAGCTTGAGGTAACTTCCAAACTTTCGTATATTGCTTATTCTGGCTGCTGTGGGCAATTTAATCGGTGAAATTTCGCCGGATTGCCATTGGTTTTAAAGTTTGGAAATGATATGGCCTAGGGGTTATGCTGCCCAAATTGGGTCTTAATGTTAGCTGTAACCTAATGTAATGGTTAATAAAGTGGTTAGGAGTAGAAAGGAACGCGTTTACGGAGCCGAAATCGTAAAACCCCGATTTTCCCCGGAGAACTCATAAATTTCGGCCAGCCCTAGAAATGGGTCTTAGAGTTGGATTTTCAATGATTTGGTGGTTCATTGAGTTCAGGGGCGAAAATTAGGTGGGGTTACAGTTGGGCACTTTTTCAAAAAAGGCCGAAAAAGCATAATTACGAAAACGCCCCTAAAACCCTTAAAGTGGGGCTGCCAAGGGTAAATTTGTAATTTTACATTGAATTTGATAATTCCGAGTCCGGAAATGGATTCCTTGGGCGGAAATATGTTAGGATAGCCCAGATTAGAATTTCGAGAAAAGTGCAACCGGTCCGGGTATGGCGGGCCCAGGCCGGGTCCCCGGGGGTATTTTTGTAAATTTTCATTATAGACTCATATAACCCTAAGTAACACTATGGAAGTGTCTAAATAGTGCATTTGGAATTGTAGGATTCGATATTTGCCGCCCTCGTGAGCCAACTGCGCTGAAGGACGTCAGAAAAGGATCAGGTAGTGACTCTCTCTCTTATACTATGTGTAATGCTCTGTATGTGTGTGTCATCACTGTTCTGTGATGAATCTTTGATGTTGCTACGGTTACAGCTGGTGATAGCTGTCGTTTACAGCGCAAGCTGTCGTTTACAGCGCAAGCTGTTGTTATTGTGATTACAGCGTAAGCTGTCGTGATGGTGATTACAGCGTAAGCTGTCGTATTGTGTATACAGCCGTGAGTGCTATCGTTTGTGGTGAAAACCATGTATCTTTGAGATTGATGTTGCTGTTGTTGCTGGTTGTGATTTATATACATGCTTGGTATTTATACATTGTATGAGTGGTTTGTTACTACTGAGATTCTCTCGAATCTCATTCCTTCCTATGACTAACCTTTCAGACAGGGCATGTGGCTCAAAGGAGAAGAGGCCGACCCGGAGCACTTAGGACCCTTAGGGGTATAGTTGATTTTGGAATGTTGGTTATATCTTTTGAATTCGGGATTACTGTATAATCTGAAATATGAATAGTATATTCAATTTTGGATGTAATCCCCTAGTGGATACTTAAACCTCAGGTTATATATGTATAGAATCCGGAAGTTGCCGGGGAATTGGTTTTACACTCTGTCATACGTGAATGTAGATAAACTGCACAGGTGATTATATTCGAATTTTGAAATGGAGACCAGGAACAGGAAAGAGATTTTGAATGATTTTGTGAAAACCCTACCACAAAGTAGGAGATTGAAACGAGTTTAAGTTATCCGAAGGTCTCTAATCTACTTTAATTATTTAATATCGAATTATAATTACATGATTAAAGGCAGGGTGTTACATTTTTAGAGTTATTAACAAGAAAAATGTGTTTAATCCCTTTGATTATGAAAGTACTGTTAAGATTGAATATTAGATAATAGAAGAAGTTGATTCTCCTTCACTTTCAACACTTTGTTCTGAAGAGATAGAATAAGACATTATTTATGATGATATCACTGCCAATACAAAAAACTATCATCAATGAAGAAGGTTGTATATTTTCAATTTTAGACATGTTACTTCTTTTAATTCATACTATATGTTATCAAAAACTACCATCAATGAACAAGAAAATGATGTTTATCTTCAAGCTAAGGATGGAACTGGAAGTTTAAGGATTGAAGTTAGAGGTCTTAATTTACGATCATTTACTCAAGAAAATGATGAAATTTATGGTCCAAATGCCTTTCAAGAAACTCATACTTGGATCAATCAAAACTTACAAATGTTTGACAAGTCATGAAAGCATTATTGTTAGCACATTTTGTTAGATTGATTGTTAATTTAATGTTCTACATTCAATGGTATTTTGTGACCTTGTTAACTTCCTATGAAATTAGATTAATTGTATAATATATATAATATATTTTTAATTTAATTATTTACATCACTGGCCCAATTGTTCAAACCGTTTAAACCATGACTTGCTGAGCTTTCCGACTTATGTGTTTGAGATAGCAGTAGGAAAAATGACTTATTATGATTCTGACTTATTAAAAATGACTTAATATAAAAGTCAGTTTTGTAATGTGATTTATATTTGGATGAGTGATTTTGGAATAGCTTATTTTTGGACAATAAATACTTATAAATCGTGATTTACGGTATACGAGGTAAGTATGTAAGAAGAGTTTTATCTTAACTTACGTAATAAGTGACTTAAAAGAAAAGTTGCAATGAGATGCTTATTTAATAAGTAGCTTATTCTACCTGTGATGTGATTTTAAAAAGCTAAACCAAACATAAAAAAAAAAACCCCAAACTCATTCGGGCTTTTTTCAATGCAAAACGGGCTTATTGCCCCGCAAAATGCTGAACCAAACTCTCCCTTGACACTAGGTCCAGCTTTCAAAACATTAAATGTAATAATAGAAGCCATTCAAAGAAAAATGTTTTGGACCCCACAAGTCCATTGATATCAATTGCAATGGTTTATTGTATATAGTAGTAGATAGTAGATGATGAAAAAGGAAGTTCATGAATCTTCCCCATTTTACATGCAGTATAAATGACTTAGAATGCTGTTTAAGATTCAAAATATTGAGACTTCAGTACATGCTTTACTCTTTCTTCATGAGGATGTCCTAATCTTTGATACCACATAGAAATAAAATTTGAACTTGCAAGATGATAGCAGGAATTGATAGCAGAGACTTGTCCAACAGGCTTTCAGCTACAGTTTGATGAACATGAAAATATTGCAGGCAATGCTTAGAGTTTGTACATCCCAACTATTTCAAATCCATCCATAAGAATTCTCCTTGTCTGCAAATCCTTAACAAAACATGAATAAGGAAAAACACTCAATAGAAACTTCATTTTCTTCTGTTTCTTATGAGATGGATACAAAGTTCTTTTGTATAGATGGAACATAAAGTGCTTTACGCATATGCGTGTGTGAATTCAGAATAGATAAGCAATTATTTCCTATATGCACTACTACAAGAAAATACTTTTTACGTCACTAAAGTACGTTTTTTTTAAAAAACAAATAATATAAATAAGGCAGTGGTATTTTGAAAATTTTGGGTTTAGTTTCTGCGTCTATTTTTAAGAAACATACATTTAAAAAATATTTCATGTCCGTTTTGCAAAAATGAACATAAATTAACGAGATTTAAAACGGACGTGAAAAGTTTTCAAGCTACGTCTGTTTTTCACCCAACAGACGTAGCTACGTCTTTTTTTTTTTTTTTTTATTTAAAAAAATCCATCCATCCCTATTTCTCTTATTTGCTCCTCCGACTCCTTCTGGATGCTAAATCACGATCATTCACACCTCACCGTCACTTCCTACTGCTTCACTATAAACTCTAACTATCGAACATGCTAGGTTTTGATTATCCAGAGATTGGTGTATCCTGACTAATCACTTCTCTAGAGAGCATAATGTTGAGGCGGATCTTTTAGTTAGGACTACTCATAGTAGTAAAGAGAATTTTGTCATATTTAATCACCCACCTTCTGCTCTTTTGATAGACGATAGTTGATGAGAGATTTTTAGAGGGGCTTCTGTTAGAAGTTGTTGTTGTTTTTAATCCTTGTTGGATTAATGTACTCCAGTATCTAAGTTAAAAAAAAAAAAAACTCTAACCTTCCTCCATCATTCTTCAGCCTCTCTCTTTTCTTCGTGGGTCTTGCTACGCCGCTGTGGATCTCTTGCTGCCATGGGTCTCGCCACCGATGGTCGATTAGCTCACTGACGACCAAATCTCCGAATTCAAGGAGACCTTCAGCCTCTTGAACAAGGACGATGATGGTTTCTACTCTCAGATTCCTTTCCTATTTTTTTCATTTACTCTTTGATATTCTTTTCTCTGCAATTATTGGTTATGGCTGCTTGGAGCGTCTGAACTCACTTCATTTCTAACCATATTAGGAGAGATTCTGCCAAACCCATTCACTATGTGGCTTCATTTAGTTTCGCTGCTTCCAAATCACTCCGTATTCTCCAAAATTAAAGGTACAAAAGCTGCAATTTTGGGGTTCTTTTCTATTTCTACACGCAATCTATTTCAATAATTTTAAATATACTTGATTTCTTTGGTTTATTCTGAATTATGAGAATTCCTTCTTTATTGATGCTTCTCCTGAATCATTACTCCATTTTGAAATGTTAATGCTAGGTTTCTGGAAGATTCCAAAAAATTAACTGTCCTAAGTAAGTGTAACATTCAGCTAGGGCTGCCCCATAGTTTTGTGTTCATTTTCTGTTACAATTTTATCATACTATTTTGTCAGATTTTCATCTTCAAGAACTTCACTTATCCCTCGAGCAACACCTTTGTACTTTTTAGAGGAAGCTGCTTTTGTCATGTTTGATTATTTGCTGCAATAAAAACGTTAAAACATAGAAGAAATAAACAACTTTCCCATCATATATACCGATGAATGCTTTAAAGAACTTAGGGATGAATGTGGTTAAAGCAAATGTCTTCCTGGATTCCTCTGGCAAGCACACAAAATTTTCCATAACATAAGTGTAAGTGCATCCTGTGTTTTGTCATATATATGTATTTCTATCACTAAAACTTATACCTATGATATGCTTTTGGATCTTGGTTTTCAGTGACACTGATAGAAAAGTGGAAGAGCCAAAGTTGCTAGACGCAATTTGCTTAACAATTATAAATAATATAATGCAGTAGCATCCTGTATGCTTCCTAATTACTTTCATTTACAGTGAACACCTTGCAAAGCTTTTATAGTCTCTATGCTTGATGATTTTTTGGCCAGCCATAGGTGAGTGTTAAGTTAGAGTTTGATGTATGTGCAAGAATTTGGATTTGAATGTGATGGGGCCACGGTACCACTGGCCCATGTTTATAACAGAAGGAAAGCCCATAATCACAAGAAGCCCAATTATGCCAGCTCAGAGAATGGGGGGGGCAGAGACGGTTATCTAGGGTACTGTGCCAGAGGGAAGGATTATGGAAAAAGACTATGGTGGCTGGGGAGAGTCCTGACCTCTCGAACGTTAGGAGACTGGTTTAATCTTTCTTTGTTAACTCTTATGACCATTGTTGCTGGTAGATTTCATCTCATTTTCTCTTATATCAGTTTTGGGAATATTTTCATTATCAGTTTTCCTTCGAGATTTATTCATAGAAAGGGGTGTAGCTAGCCAAATTATTGAACAATCAATTGAATATTACCTGGTTCCATCAACTTGGTATCAGAGCGGGTCGATCCTGTGAATGGTGGGTACCAGAATGGAAGCTCGGTTAGAGAATGTGGAGAAGACATTGCAAGAGATACCGGAGCTTCGGCATGCAATTGTCGAGTTACAGCGAGCGAGTGTGGGAGCTGGGGAGGAAAGAACCACTATGCTGAGAACCATACAACAGCTGCAAGAACGCTCCGAGGCTATCATGGCCTTGCTTCAGGAGCGGCTGCCGGGTGGGCCGAATCTCGGCCAACCACGTCAACCACCGGGAGGAGACGGTGGATATCACGAAGCTGGAGCAGGTGGAACGGGTGGTGAGAATGATGGGCAGAAGTATAGGCGGTTGGAAATGCCCATATTCGATGGTCAGGATCCCATCGGGTGGACTTTCCGGATGGAAAGGTACTTCTCCGTCAATGGCATCACCGAGGTGGAGAAGATGGATGCTGCGGTAGTGGGTCTGGAAGGGAGAGCTCTCAATTGGTACCAATGGGCCGAAACTAGAGCTCCCATGGCTAATTGGGCCAAATTCAAAAAAGGGGTGGTCAAGCGTTTTCATGATTCTCACGCAGGAGATAATTATGAGCGGTTAGCGGGTTTGAAACAGGGCAGTGGGTCGGTATCCGACTACCGCGAGAGATTTGAGATGTTGTCGGCGACTGTGGATGAGGTGTCTGATGTGACTCTGAAGGGGATGTTCTTGAATGGGTTGCAAGAGGAAATCAAGGCAGATGTGCGATTGTTGAAGCCTGACACACTTCATGATCTGATGGATGCCGCCTCGGAAATCGAAGGGCGAAATTGGACGCTCGATTGAGCGCGACGAAGGCGTGAAGTACCGGGGTCGAAGAAGGATAATTCATCGAAGTGGGCTTTGACCATTCCCCAGTATTCGCGATCATTCTTTTCTTCGGATGGCTCAAAGAGTCCGACCATAACCAGTCCCAACCGTGGAAGCAATAGCAAAGGGAATGAGAGTCCGAAAGAAGCAAGCAATTCCACACCAGGGGCGAGTTCGGTGATGAGTAGCGGGAATAGCATAAACTGTGGACCCAAGCGGTTACCTGAAGCAGAATTAAATCGGAGAAGGGAGTTGGGACTATGCTTTAAGTGTGATGAAAAATATAGTCCTACCCATCGATGCAAGGCTAAGCGTCTACAATTGCTGATAGTGGAAGACGAGGGAGAGGAGGAGATTGGAGAAGAGGATTTTGAAGCACTCGCAGAAGATGAGGTCGAGAAGTCGTATGCTAACATGGAGTTATCCCAGGCCACTATACAAGGGATATCAAATTATAAAACTATGAAGTTGGTGGGGACGATAGGTGGTAGGGCGGTGGTGGTATTGATCGATAGTGGGGCTACCCATAATTTCATTTCTCAAGCTGTAGCTGAGGAGCTAGGAGTGGAGGTTCAGTCAACTCCAGATTACTTTGTATCTGTGGGAGATGGTCGATTGGTGACTGCAAGGGGGAAGTGCCGAGATCTTAAGCTATCTATACAGGGACTAACGGTGGTGCAAACTTTCTATCTTTTTCCCCTGGCTAATGTTGATTTGGTTTTGGGAATGGCTTGGCTCCAGTCCCTGGGCGAAATTCGAGTTAATTGGGGACAACTGTACATGAAAGTAAGGGTTGAGAGGAATTGGGTACGATTTAATGGGGATCCCAATCTTACACGAACACAAGTCTCATTTAGAGCCATTAAGAAGGCTATGAAGAGCAGTTCAGAGCGATACTTGTTGGAAATCAGTGCAATCGAATTGCAAACAAGACCAAAAATTGGTTCTGTTCCTGGTTGTGCACCCGAAATCCAGAAGTTACTGAGCCAATTCAATGCTGGAGGAGAAGGTTTGCTGGGGTTGCCTCCACGGAGGTCCAAGGATCATGCCATAGTACTTAAGGAAGGAGCAGCACCACCTAACCTCAGGCCGTACCGTTATTCATTCGTTCATAAAGCTGAGATTGAGAAATTGGTTAAAGAAATGCTGGCTGCAGGGATCATTCAGCCTAGTAGCAGCCCTTTCTCAAGTCCAGTCCTCTTAGTAAAGAAAAAAGATGGAAGTTGGAGATTTTGTGTGGACTTCCGGGCCTTGAATAAAGTCACAGTGCCAGACAAATACCCCATTCCTGCAATAGATGAACTCTTAGATGAGTTGGGAGGAGCCACGATTTTTTCCAAGCTGGACCTCAAATCCGGGTACCACCAGATTCGGATTCGGGAAGGAGATGAATATAAAACTGCCTTTCGCACACATGATGGACACTACGAATTTCTGGTTATGCCTTTTGGCCTCACAAATGCTCCCTCTACTTTTCAGTCATTAATGAATGATGTGTTTCGAGATTATCTAAGGAAATTTGTTTTGGTTTTTTTTGATGATATTTTAGTTTACAGCAAGAATAAGCAGACTCATGTAGAGCATTTGCGCAAGGTGTTGGAGGTTCTACAGCAACATCAGCTGATTATTAATGTTAACAAGTGTAGCTTCGGTCAGCAGCAGCTTGAGTACTTGGGACATATCATTACTGCTGGGGGGGTGAAAGCCGATCCTACCAAGATCGAGGCCATGGTGTCCTGGCCCGTACCCAAGAATATTAAAAGTTTGCGAGGATTCTTAGGGCTCACGGGATACTACCGCAAGTTTATCAAGGATTACGGAAAAATTGCAGCCCCTCTCACAGCGTTATTGAGAAAGAATGCTTTTGGGTGGAGTGACCAAGCTCAAACGGCCTTTGATAGGCTCAAAGCGGCTATGACCCAGGCACCCGTATTAGCCATGCCTGATTTTGCACTACCATTTGAGATAGAAGCAGATGCATGTGGAGTAGGCGTGGGAGCCGTCTTGATGCAACAGGGCAAGCCGATAGCTTACTTCAGCCAGCAGCTGTCTAACAAAGCGCAATTAGGATCAGTATATGAAAAAGAGTTAATGGCTCTGGTCCTTGCCATAAAGAAATGGCAACACTACTTATGTGCACAGCCTTTTATCATTCGAACTGACCAAAAGGCGTTGAAATATCTGCTTGAACAACGAGTTATTGACCCTGATCAGAAGAAGTGGGTTTCAAAACTTATGGGGTATAAATTCAAAATTCAGTACAAACCTGGAAAAGAAAACCGAGCTGCTGATGCGTTGTCACGCAGGGAAGTAACAGAGTTAACTTTGTGTGCACTTTCTCTATGGCAATATGCGGGAATGGAAGACTTTGAAGCTGAAGTAACCAAGGATGCCCGACTAAATACGATAAGGCAGCAAGTGTTACTGGGACAGGATGTACCTGCTGGATATTCGATGAGGAATGGATGTCTGATGTATTGTGGTAGATTAGTGTTACCTCGGGGTTCAACCAGAACTGAGGCATTAATCCGAGAATTCCATCGTTCACCTATTGGGGGGCATTCGGGGTATCTACGGACCTACAAACGACTAGCCGAGGTGGTTTATTGGGAAGGAATGCGACGTGATGTGCAGAACCAAGTCGCCAGATGTGAAATCTGTCAGAAGAACAAATATGAGGCAGTCAATCCAGCCGGGTTGCTACAACCGTTACCCATTCCCCAACAAGTTTGGGAGGATGTAAGCATGGATTTCATTGTGGGGCTACCAAAGTCAAACCAATATGACACTATCATGGTGGTGGTGGACCGACTTACTAAGTATGCTCATTTTATTCCTTTATCTCATCCTTTTACTGCCAAGGAGGTAGCTGAAACCTTCATTGCTGAAATAGTGAAGTTACATGGTTTCCCAAAGTCAATCGTGTCAGACCGAGATCGAGTATTCATCAGTCAGTTCTGGAGGGAGATGTTTTCGTTGTCAGGAACTACCCTGAAACACAGCTCAGGTTATCATCCCCAAACCGACGGTCAAACCGAAGTTGTCAACCGAAGCTTGGAGAACTACTTAAGGTGTTTTGCTGGAGAGTGTCCGAAGAGGTGGGTGAAGGTGTTACCTTGGGCTGAGTTTTGGTTTAATACTTCATATAACCGATCTTTAGGCACCACTCCCTTTAAAGCCTTATACGGGAGAGATCCCCCATCTGTCTTTAAATGGAAAGATGATGACTCAATGGTAGAAGAGGTCAACGAGCAACTAAGGCAGCGTAATGAGATCTTGCAGCAACTTAAGTTCCATTTGGAGCAAGCTCAGGTTAAGATGAAGGAGCAGGCTGACAGGAAGCGAAGACATGCGGAGTTCCAGGTGGGCGATATGGTGTACTTACGGATTCATCCTTACAAGCTTCGGAACCTTGCCAAAAGGCAGCATGAGAAACTGGCTCCACGGTTTTATGGGCCCTACGAGGTATTGCAAAAAGTAGGGAAAGTAGCTTATAAGCTGAAATTACCAGAAACTGCTCGCATTCACCCTACCTTTCACGTTTCTCAACTTAAGAAGTCATTAACTGCATCCTTGACTGCACAGCCACTTCCGGATTTCCTCACTGAAGATTATGAGTTGCAAGTCAGTCCTGAGGAAGTTAAGAAAGTGAGAGTTATGACAGATGGGAGCCAGCAGGTACTGATTAAATGGCAACGATTACCGGACTGTGACAATACCTGGGAAGATGCCACTGTCATAATCTCCCAGTTTCCAGATTTCCACCTTGAGGACAAGGTGGCTCTTTTAGAAGGGGGCAATGATGGGGCCACGGTACCACTAGCCCATGTTTATAACAGAAGGAAAGCCCATAATCACAAGAAGCCCAATTATGCCAGCTCAGAGAATGGGGGGCCAAAGACGGTTATCTAGGGTACTGTGCCAGAGGGAAGGATTATGGAAAAAGACTATGGTGGCTGGGGAGAGTCCTGACCTCTCGAACGTTAGGAGACTGGTTTAATCTTTCTTTGTTAACTCTTATGACCATTGTTGCTGGTAGATTTCATCTCATTTTCTCTTATATCAGTTTTGGGAATATTTTCATTATCAGTTTTCCTTCGAGATTTATTCATAGAAAGGGGTGTAGCTAGCCAAATTATTGAACAATCAATTGAATATTACCTGGTTCCATCAGAATGCCAATTTCCTAATTAGTGGCAAGTACATCTTTCATATTTTGATTCTGTGAAGTATTTTTAGCATGAGGTTAAACTAGTTACCAGAGATGCTCTTTGGACATATGTTTACCATGAAATTCTAGTAAGCTTCCTATTTAATGTTTATATTGGTGTGGTTTCTTGAAAATTTTTAATTTGATTAGTTATATATATGTTTTTTTGGGTTAGATCGGATACCTTGAATATTGCAAGAAATGTGGTTTTACAAAATGTTATATTTGGGTGTGTCCTCCACTGAAGCGGGAAGATTATATATTGTATTGTCATCCAAAATCTTAAAAGTCTCACAGATTTGATAAGCTTTGGCTTAGTGAGTTTTAGTGTAACAGATGAAAGGGAAACTAGTGTAGTTGTGCTACATATCCATAGTGGTTGATTTGTTTATTAAACTTATGTGGACTTGTTTCTTCAGGTTCTTATCCATGCTGAAAAAAGCTGTCAAAGAAGATATTGTGGTTGATGGCACAAACATGTATGGCCCTTTCTTTGAATCTACTGGTGAATGTAGAGCAAAGGTTACTGTTGCAACGCTTCCATATTTTGATGGAGACTACTAGCCAAGTGTTGCCGAAGATTTGATTGCCAAGTTCCATCAAGAAGAAGATGGAATTGCCTCTAAGGAGGATGTACTCCTAATGCATAAAGTAATTTGCAGTTTTTGTTCTTTATCACACATTATTGTTCTTTTAGGCAAGTTTTGTTTGAATGTGCTACATGATCAGATATTTGAATGCCTAGTTTCTCATTGCATAAGTGTAAAGAAATTTTATTAATTTGCTTTCTTAGGTGAAGATAATATATGTTTCTTCTTACAAAGGTTTTGACGTATCTCTAGCCCCAAAAAACCATTAGACGGAGGAATAGATATTTTATCTTGCTTCATTTGCAGCATGCAGCCACTGTTGCATTTTAATGGTGTCTGCAATCATTGGGCTTGTAACCAGTGTAGTAATTTTCAGATTTGTGACAAGTTAGAAAATTTATTCTGATTGCTTGTCATGCCATTTGTTGCAAATTATATTTGTAGTTATGCATACAGTCATATATCTTCTTTAATTGAAGTGTGAAATCTGGCGTCAACTCTAATGTTCGTAATCTTATCTTATACTATGATATTATCTACTGATCTACTTACATCTATATACTGTTTGGCTTAGCCAAGCCAATTTCTACATGCGGCTCCTCTCTTAAATCACTGTTCATATGAACAGTGGTGCCTTTTATTTGTCTCCGTGATGCAACTGCATTTTTACTTGGGCTTTGTGCAGTCTCATTAGTTGGACGTCTTGGTTTGTATTTAGTTGAGATTGAGATGGTTTGTGTTGAAAGTCCACCTCATTCTCATTCTTTTGTTGTTCATCTTTGGGATCCAATTCATTCATCATAAATGAAGGGGGTATGGGGACGTGTAGCTCTGATTCGTGAGTTTGAAAAATGTTTTCCTAGGAGGGATACTAGTCTATTCAGGTGCTAGCTCTTTATTGCTCTCCAAACTTCCCTTGTATTATAGTCTGTTTGTTCTTGGAATGTTTAATGTTCATTGGTTAGAGTCTCTATTAGGCATGTACGTTTTCTTGGGCATATTTTGGTTACATGCTTTCTTTCTAGCTCTAGATACTCTTTAACTCATTTATTGTAGTAGTTTGTGTGGGTGGGTTTCATTAATGAGGTGTGATGATTTCTTAAAATACATGGATGATGGTAATGCATGTTCACATCATCATTTCATCTTCATCCATGAGTTTCTGTTCCTCGTTTTCTCTTGTCTGAAACTCTTCAGCCTCCGCTTAAAAATGGCTAGTGTTTACAGAATGTTGGATAGAATCTCTTTGAATGCGACCTCATGGAGAGTCCTGGTGAATGTGGACCAATCATTTGCTCCGACAGACTTAGAACTATTTGGTACAGACTGCGGTTACCCAAAGCATGTGCTAGCAATTGACCTGATCATCTTCGATGATGAGGTATACTTATATATTAGGTGTATACATATTGTTTTTATGTGTTTCTAATATTTTTCAATGTCAAACAAACATAGGGTACGTGAATGTTAATGAGGCTGGGTAGTAACATGGTGATCGACCGTTTCACCAGCAAATTAGACATGGACGGGGTCTTCTATTGAAGGATTTTATTGTGGCAGAAGCAGATAGGGTATTAATGACAACTAACATATCGAGGTGCTCCAGACTGTTGTTTAAGACTATTATGTTGACATGGGTTTAAGTGGAGGGACATTGTTGATTTAAGGAAGGAGTGGATTCCACCTTGCAGAGCTACAAGTTTTCGATTGTTTCTTTTGTTTGGTTCTTATTTGTCTGTCATGGTATTTTTGTTTTTTTTGTTTTTTTGTTTTTGTTTATTTTGGCATGAAAATCATTATGAATGAATAAAAATGTGTGTAGTCTGCTCTGTTCTCCTGTCCAGTTTTGGTGGCAATGAGTTGGAGGCAATATGACTCAAGAGCTGTCGTTTGAGCTTGAGGACAAGTGGTTGAGGTATTTTTAGTGTTACGATTGCCTTTTTTGGATTTATTTTATGGTATTTGGTAATGACCTTTTTCCCCCATATTTCTGTAGGCAGGACATGATCTCGGTGTCCATCCATGGTGAAAGTGGAAACAGGCATGATTGGACTATACTCGTGTTAGGACTATGGTGAACCTGGTGGTTATTGTTCAATATGGAATGGTGCACAAAGAGGGAGGTATGAATGAGTAGCCTATACCTAAGTATATACTGATTGTAGAGTTATTTTCCGTCTAATGACTTTATTTTTTTCCTTTACTATTTGATAGATTCATATGAAGTGACCATGGTGAGCTTCATTGGTGCAATAAGGATTTTCTGGAACGTCACTTTTAATGAGATGCTACCTGTTAGGAGGGAGCCGCTTGGAATATCATGGAGGCATTGAGGGCTAACGCTTCTAACCAGTTAGGGGTAGATTAGCTTTTGTTGCTTTGCGTTGGGATTCTGATGGGATGACTTCCAGTTGTCATTGCCTTTTATGGTTTTTGGTTGTAAAGTTGTGTAGGTTGTTGTAGTATTTTGCTGGGGTTAATGCGAATTCTTGATGTTTTTTGGTTTCTAATTATAAGACGACTTGGTTTATTTTCCACACGACTAACGTAATGTATTAGTTTTCTCATCCATAATTTGGATACGTTCATACATATTAGTGTTCCCGCCCTTAATTAGAATATGTGCGTAATTTGAACAAAATGGTACATAACAATTATGGATGCTCACATATATGAAGTAAAGGATTGAGGATGCTGCACTAATATTGTATTCATCTAAGGATTTAATTAGTATCATGAGATGAACAAGCACAAGTATAAGGAGTTAAGGGTGTACTGAGGTTTGTGGTTTCATGGGTTTCCACTGCTTAATACTACATGACTTGATCCAGGAACAAAAAGGATGAGAGGGATAGCTTAAATCGAACAAGTAAACATTAGACCAAGAAAAGATTTTTAATGTCCATTATGAATGTTTAAGCAACCTCATAATTAAAGATGCACGTCATACTTAAATACTTCCTAACCAATCGCTATGATGGCTAACATGTATCAGGGATAAAATAATAATTAGCAAATTACTATTGGTTATCTGATGTTTAACCAAGGAGTTTTTGGGGCTCAATGTGCTGGAAAATATCAATCTTCTTCTCACGTGTGGGGCTCAATGCACTAAAAAAATTATGTGAAGTAAAGCAAATCAAGCTTTTGTTTACAGAGGCAATCAAGTGGTTGACATTTATCTGAATCCCTAAGGTATTTACTAATTAGTCTGTTGTGTAATAGTTTTGTCCGTGTAAGTTTGATATAAAACCAATGGGCTCTGAGTTTAAAATATGTCCCATTCCATACTCCAGTCCCTTATAATGCTTATAAATGAGTAATGATCATTTCCTTTTTTTGAAGATTTGGGATTTAATGTTAATGGTTGGGTTGTTTGATTGATGAGCTCCATTGTAGAGTGTGAGGGTTTGGGGCCCAACTATGGGGAGAGATGACAATGCAGATTTGGCCTAGGAAAATGAATGAGTTTTCATACTCACACAAGAATGGTGTTTGGCGGTTATGGGATGTGACTTGTTGATATGAAGGGAATCACTACATGGAGATTTTTACAGCTTTGACCTTTAAGGTGTGACATCTATGATTTCTCAAGGAGGTTGTAGGCCATCTTGTAAGTTGTTTAACCAATAGGTATTTGCTACCCCCATTGTGAAAGTTTTCTTTTGTGTAGTACATTTGTTCTTGGGGTGAAACTAATGATCTTTTGTTGAAGATCATAATCTTCCTCACGAAGTGATATCAATGCAAACCTTAAAGATAACCCCCATCTGTAGTGCTTGATTTAGATCGACTCCACATATATACCAATACGTCACTTGTATAGAAATCCCCTTGAAAATGGGCATGGAAAGGTGAAAATAACATACGAGAAAAGTGTTTTCTGTAGTAGTGGTGCCACAAAAGAATTTAACAAATCTTAATTAGATTTACTATAACAATTGAGTCCGTAGCTTATGTACTAGGATTAAAATAGCAGTAATATTACTAGTATTAGCATATTAGACATTGATATAACTAATATTAGGTGCTACCACAATATATTACTCAGATGTTACAAGCAATTATCAAGCACTTGCATCAGTATAATATGCTTGTGTAGTATTTACCACCATATGCGCCATGTGAATAACTAGAAGCCTCATTCCTGAAGTAACATTTATCTGCCCTATGACCTATTTTATGACAGATCTGGCAAGGTTTGGAGTTGAAAGGATAAACTCCACGACCTCTACCTCTAGTTGCATAACCACCATGAGAAGGAGGAGGAAAAGGTGGCCTTCCTCAACCCTTGGAACTAGTTGCAACACTATTAATTAACAAATGGTTGTGCAACATAAACCATTGGTTCTTCGTACAACATAATACCTCTATTGAGTAGAGGATGGAGCGAGCATAAGCATGGTGAGCCTCAGAAACAGAGTTATTCAAGAACGCCTGCTGTCTTGCTTCATAATCCAATAGCTTGGTTGATATTGAGTCTAAATCAAATCTTGAATGAGGCACATTGATGATAGCAACCACTGACTCATACTCTACTATAATACCATTCAAAATATGAGACATCTTAGTAGATTCCGGTACCGAATTACCTAATAGTGCTAGATGATCACAAATTGATTTTAGATTAGCAAGATAGCCTCTTAAGCTCAAATCTCCCTTTCGCTGATTCGTGAGAAGATTCTTGTAATGAAGAATCTTTGAATCAGACTTTGCAGAGTACAAACAATTAAGTTTTGACCATATCGAAGCTGATGTTTCAAGTTCTACCAACTCAGGAAGCATCACGTGAGTCAGTGATGCCAGTGAAACAATAGCTAAATCCAGTTGTTCATAAGCATCAAACTCTAGATTGTCCACTTAGTGATCTAAATCATCTCTTATTTCCCTCAAAAGAACTATAATTGAAGAGTTTGTACTGCTCAGCCATAAAGAAGACCTATTGTTTCTAGATCAGATAGCTTGAATCATCCAATTTCACATTACTCTTCTTATTTATGAAATTGCGGCTGATGTCCAGGTTCAGATCTATCACCGCTAAAGAAGAATTCATTCCAGACATTGATATGGCAACCGTCGATTTACTACGCGGGAGACAGATTACCACCAATGTCAATTGTGTATTTAGCATATTTCAAAGCTTTGTCGGCATGACTTGGCCTTGATACCATGCCAAAGTAATTAGAGAAAATGTATAATAAAGGAAAAAAATCTTATTGATTGCATCGACTTGTAGATGTTTATATAATTATAGATGGTTACCTAAGTGACATGTTTACATTAATAAACACAAACCTCAGAGAACTAGTGAGTCTTAAAAGTTGTAGTCTCATTACACCCACATTGAGTTTTGCATAATTTAGAATGTTGCAGCATTTTGAAACAAAAAGAATTGGGTTGAGTAATGACGTTTGCTCTACTAAGGTATCAGTTCATTAATGTTTCGACGCTCAAGAAACACCTTCTAGCCTTCAATGTAATTAACGGTTCTAATTCTTTTCTCTATATGATTTTCTCTCAAGATTCATGAAAGTTTTAGGTGGGTTGTTGGGTGTTTTGAATTTACTGAAGTTTCAACCAATTAAACTATGCTTAATTGCCTTCTTCTTGCTTCTAATGTTCGTTTATGTGGTATGGGTGTGATGTTCTACATTTTTTGGCCAAAATGCAAACCCTACATTGAAAATTTGGAATTTTGTTGATAGAATGCATAAGAGTGCGAGGAAGAGATTGTTTTGATGGTTAAGGGCTTGTATTACATATGTAATTAACTCTATTGAAGCTTAGAGTGCAAAATATTTTTGATGCCCCCAATAAGTACACTTCTTATGATTTGAACTTATATTCTTCTCCTTACCGAGTGAGACTACTTATGATCTCAACCAATAACTTGTTGGTTTTTATCATGCATCTGGAAGCACTATGGTCCGGACGATTTGTTTATTGGAGTCAATAAATTAAATATTCACATTTTATTTGTTGGTTACTATTCATTTAGTATTTTCAGATTTTTTGGTATAACTTTGGAGATTCAAAACTAATTATAGAAATTAGAAAAATCGTATGAGGGTGATTCAAGTCTATAACTAAAGTTCTTTAAATGATCTATGAGGGAAAATATAACTCGGGACCTTGACGGTACCAATTGATACAACTGCTTGTGAAAACTTCACTGAGCCTCCTCTTTAAATATAGGGATGTTGGAAAAAATATTCAACTAATAAGGAGATTAGGCGTACCTGGACGAATCCATGTTCGGATCCGGGTCAAAGCTCCAATACTCCATACTTGTGCCCACACAATTATTAGACTACTAGAGCCTAATTGTGATTTGCACAGCAGATCACCAGAACCAGAAAGATGGTAGGAGAGAAGGGAATTGCCAGAAAACTCAATGGCGGGGCGAGTTGCAATTGAGGAGGCACACCCTATTTATAGTGGTTTATGGAGGCCACTAATTAGGAAATGTGTGCACTCCTTCTTGCCCTCCAAGACAGGAATTAATTGTCTCTCAATTAATTCCCTAATTATGGTGATTTGTTCCTCTTTTAACAAATCCATAATTATTGCTAAATATTCCCAAATCTGCATCTTATGCTGATTTTATTCTTATTTGATTAGGCTATTTATTTCCTAATCAAATAGTCCGGCCCATCAAGGGCGGACTTGGACCCAAAGTCCAACATCTCCCACTCGCACTTGATGGGCCTCCCATCGTGCGTGCGTCACTCTTTCTTGTTTCATACTTGGCGTCTGCCGTGACTGCGTGGGCAAAAACGTCTTTCAGATTTGGTGCTTGCGATACTAGAAATCCTTTATATCGGACCAGCATCCAAGGACACCCTTTATGTATAACCGTAAGTTATATGCCCATTGCCTCATATGCCCCAGATTCTCCCATACATATTACTCATGGCATATCTAATCCCTCTCGAGTTAATATGTTGATTAACTCAAATTGCCTTCCACGCACATAGTATCCGCACTTACTAGCTACACATAGAGCTAGTAAGGGGTCGACCACAGATACTAGTACATCTTATGTATCTAGGAGTAAATCTTCCGTTTTGACTAAACATCAATCCATCTTGACTTGGTCGCTTTCCTAGTTTTCACTCGTCTGACCGAATCGAGTGTGATCATGGAGCTTCAGCTAAAGTAGCTGTCACCAAACCAAGCTTTCATGATGCCGCCTAAGTCTTAAGGGCATCGCGGAAGTATTCTTCCTTCCTGGGACTCACACTGTGGTGAACTAGGGATCTTTCACCCACATCCCGTGTTGCAGTTTAACTCTCAAGCACATGCAGTATGAATTGCATGCTACGGTGAATGGTTTGAGGTGTATGTCGATTTCTTTATCTTTCACCGTACAGACATTAGTTCCAAAATGTACTCAACATTCGAACCAGAACTTTCTTTTTCACAATATCTCATTTGTGAAAAAGAGTTCTTTGCCTGGCTACAGGTCTATATTCATGCTTCGATCCATTTTCTGTGTATATGCACACATGTAGATCTCATCTCAGTCTAACTGAGGCGACTCAAACGCAAAGATTCTTCTCAACCATCTTATGGTGATCATTTGCTCGTCTTACCTTCCCATGCCCCTACAAAACATGGGAAGACGGTTGTTCGTGTGAGTGAACCAACCTCTTTTGACCTGTACGACATACAAAGCTGTATACCTTTATGTATTTACTCATAACATACATACCATTTCTTTTATCTTTATATAAAAGAAGTTCACGACCTTATATTTTATTTGCGCCCCTAGATTTTCATTAACTCAATGAAAATCAAGCTATGGGCTCAATAAGGGGATCTACCAACATCTTGTCAGTAGAAGGTCATTGAACTATCGCTTTCCCTCTTTGAAAGCATATCTCTCATAGAGATGTATCAAAAAGGTATGTTTTGCCTTGCTATGATACTTAGGATCCTCATCATAAGATGTTATCGTTTGGATCCTTCTATCCATCATTCATTCCCAATCTCTCATAGGAATTACTTTAGCCATATGGCATTTTGAATGATGGCAGAACACGCCTTGTGTTCTATTTCCATGGATAACAGGAAAAATACCATGTATATTTCCTTACTCCATCACCATTTGCCTAGGTCTTGTATTGGAGTATCCTTTCAAAAAGGAAAGTTGTTATCTTGACAACTTAATCCATGGTTATTCTCATAATCCATTTCACAGCATGACCAAAAAGCAACTTCCAAGTCTGACCAAAAAAAAACATTTGGTCTTATGTACACCAATGTGCACATTCATATTACCAACTGTAGTTTCACACGGGACTCTATCCACCTTTCTTATGCTGGATTCCTCATAGGACATGTAACCTCTTTAGGTTTATGCCCTTGACTTCAGGGGTGTCTATGGGTTCGCACTTTGACATCCTAAGATGTCTAAGGATTACACTTGTACATGTCTTAGGTGGAAAAGACTGTATCTTTCTTGTGCAACTCCGTTTATCTTGTCAATCAAGATATTTGTTCAACCCATGACTTTCTTAACTCAGAATTTAAGGATTCTCTGATCCTTTATTCCTTTGACTCCCTTGACACTTGTTTCATTTGTCACTTGACAAAGGATGACTTCACAAAGAATCATCACTAGACTATTTGGAACTTATGTAGTGTTCTTCGATTATTTCGAAGTTGGTGAGGCTTTCACCTTGTGAAAACCTCATATACTACTATTTAGGTAATTGTTTCTACGAAGCCCTTAAGCTGCTTCAGTGTAGAGTTCATCATCCAATTTCCAAAATTCCAAATTGGAAGGTGGTCTTTACATCAT
Source organism: Inga oerstediana (assembly GCA_963210345.1). Classification (NCBI taxonomy): domain Eukaryota; kingdom Viridiplantae; phylum Streptophyta; class Magnoliopsida; order Fabales; family Fabaceae; genus Inga; species Inga oerstediana. The sequence goes on from OY723401.1 coordinate 45,527,329, forward strand.
CTTGATGTAATTTTCAAGACTAAACTTGTTGTCATAGCCAAAGTTTAGAGTTAAAACACACACAATGGACAACCTTCCATTGTATTACCCCCTAGCCACTAAGTGTTTTTGAGTCTGTATGCCCCCAACAGATTTGAGAACCTACTTGTTCCCAATCGCCTCTTGGTTAGGCTATAAATTGCCTAAAACATGTACTTGGCTCAATGAGAATCCAAATCCTCCTGCATGACATTTTGCAATTCATCTTAGCAGGTCGTTCTAGTGTCTTTCAGACACTTATAGGTACTTATCATCACCTTCTAGATGATGAAGAGAGCATTCAATCCATTAGGGAATCTATCCCTTATAGTCATTCGCTAGATGACAATTTGCTCCGAGGTGGATTTCATAGGATTCTTTTCCTATGTATGAGTGAGGTAATTCTCTCGTAACTTACCTCTTACCTCTTTCATTGTGAAAATGGTCTCAATCCTCCCACTCGGATCAGTGAACTTAGGAACACTTGATTATTCCTTGTCACATGTGAACCTCTTAAAGAGATTTATTGTGATTAATGCTCATTTCCTGCTAGGAAATCTAGGTTTTATGAACGTTGTGTCCTACGGTTTTCTCTCAGTCACTGAACCGCCATCATTTTCACTAATGAAGACGTGTCATGTCAAATTCTCATATCATCTCACAAAGAGATACCTTGTATACCTTAGCCCTAATCTTCCTTACTCATAGGAAGAAGTGTGAATATAAAGTTGATAACCCTTATGGTCTTAACGAACTTGGCCCTGGTCTAAGGCCTATCCACGATTCATAGGGTAAGGTCGTGACTGACATAGAGGGCATTTAGTTAAGTGTGAATATAATAGCTATGAGTCTACATACCAACATATGGCTGATAGCCTCATTGATTTCATTATGTTCATAACCAAATCAAGGAGAGGTATATCTCTCCATTTCAACAACTCTATTATATTGAAGGGTTCAAGGTATTGATAGTTGCCAAACAATGCCTTTCTTGTACACAAAACAGCTTGAACTAAGCACATGGGTGTCTCTAACCCTTGTTAGTTCAAAAGGTCTTATCCTTTTAGTTTCACTGATTCCCGACTAGATCAGCCATTATCTAACAGCTTCACACTTGCCAAAAATCAAGTAAACATTACTGTATTTCGAGTAAACGTCCACAACGTTAACAAAATACCAAGCTGTTTGTGTTTTGCCCTCACGTTTACTGGTTCACCAACGTCATAATTTGCCAATTGCAGTGGATATTCTCAAAAACGTTTCTTTATCTTTCTTGCCAGGTAGAATAAGTTTTCAACTTATTCATAAGGGTATTAACCCTTTAGCACACGTCGTTTAGCAAATACTCTTTTGCTAATTTGATCATTCCCTTTGATCAAGGTGTACATGTGGCAAGAAATGGAATCTTTTATCCCTAGAAAAGAAACATCAAAATCCAACAAAGGATTTGAGAATCATAGTCCCATCGATCCTTAACTAAAGAGATAGCAAAGATGTGATTCTGTCAATTGCAATTTGCATGGAGTGAATCAGGGTGGTTTATCTATGCAGAGTTAACGTGCAAGTTCCAATCCCTTGATTCTATCTCTTTATTGCTTTGCATTTGACATGAAGCCATATGCTTCTGTGAAACATCCACAACTCATGTGGATTGCTACTTTTATAACCCTTAAAGGTTTATCAATGTAGCATTTTATCTTTGCAGAAACCATTTGATCTCTTCTAGATCAAGTTTTCCTCATAGGTTTCTTGCCCTTAGGCATGGAGGATGAATCCACCCACTCTTTAGCTAAGTTCGTCTGACTGATGGATCTTGAATCCTTCAGTCTTTCACATTCAAGTTCAATATGGTGAATCACATTGCTAAAGGTTACAATATGCATGTCAAAAGCAATCTTTACTTTCATATACGCCCACTCATTGGAAGACATGGCTCACTCCCACTCACTGGGAGATGTCTTATCACAACCTACACTTGTTGTTTGTTAGAAAGAACTTGGCATTTAGCTTGTCTCAACTTCTTAGTTTGACATCTGCCTCAAGTGTTGCCTAAACAACATGTTAGGACTTAGTACACTATGTTAAAACTTAACTTAGTTTTAACTTTATGGAAGAAGATCACTTATTTCACTATCTTCCAACAATATCCACACGACTTGGATAAAGTCACATTGCTCAAACCAACATAAGTTTAAGCAATGTTGTTCTTTCTATGCTTGATAACATAAACCTCTTGTATCCCTCAGTTGCTTCAGCCTCTAAATGCTGAAGACTAGTTGGTAGGATGTCCCTGACATCTCACTCTTCTTGAATGAAAGAGATTTGAGAGTTTCTAACTCCACAGATATCTCTATTGAGCTTGTCTTCATAAGCTCAATCAAATAGACTTGGTCATAATTGGTCATTCAGACGATTATGGTATACAAATCTTAGTTGTTCAAATAAGACAAAGGATAATTAGATGATAAGTTCACTAGTTTCATGTTCAAGAGACAACTATGTTGACTCCCATCCCAATCATACTAGTTAGCTCATCACCCTTTTAACCACAGTCTTCATTTGAACACTTTCCCCTTTGGATTTCTAGACGCATTCCAGAAAACTCCCACTCAATCAAAGAGCAGTTATATTAACAAGATAATAACACATTATCATCTAACTAGCATGAATGTTCAAGAAAACAAGAAGAGAATATACTGAATTCAATTCTAAAAACTAACAGAGAATTTAATCTTAAATTCAATGGAAATTCAAGAACATTCAAAAGTTTAAGCCTCATATCATTGTCTCTTAACTAGGTTCTCCTTCTCATAGGCCCTTCTGACCATATTAACTCATGTAGCATTTAGCTACAATGTCAAGCTCCTCTTTGCCATGTTTACATCTACTCATTTGGATGTATTTGCAGCATACCTCTCACTTGATGAGATGATTCTCACATCTCTATCTCTCTTGTCCTTTGTCACAACACATGTGATAAAAGGTTAACTTTTAGAAGTCATTGCTTCAACATTTGGGAAAACTTATTATTATTCAATAATCATTGAATAATTTTAAGTTGCTGCAATTTTTCAGGTTTTATCTCTAAGAGTTTGAGTCAAGGTTGGATAGGATTTTATATTCAAAAACTCATTTGAATAATCCCTTACTTTTAAAGAATCTTTCAGCATTAACCTTATGTTGCAGCTGAAATTACTCTTAAAAAAAACAAGCCAACATGTCCCAAAAAATAATAGAACCAACATTGATTCAATTCCAACATTTTTGGGAATCTCTAAGTGCACATAAGCACATTTTTTACTCAAATCATATCCAAACGTGCTTCAAATATATACAAATTATATATCAAATTGAAGCTCTCGAATTTAGGGATTTTTAGGAACCAACCACATCTCAATCAGAGGTCCCACGCGCTCCCACGCGCCCCTAGAAGGTGTCTGGATGGAAAAATCCTGGAAAAATGGAAAAATCCAGAATTGGCCACTCTCGGAGGCGGCGCGTGACGTACACGTGCCACCTTGCGGCCACCGGCCGGTGACACGCGCCGGCCCAAACGACTCCACGCGCCGTCCTCTCTCCGACGGTGCTTGCCACGTGTCAAACGGAGACCCCAGTGGGCCCCACGCGCCATCTGTCCCTCTTTTTTTTTTTGGTCAGCAGTCAACGGATGACTGTTTGACCGTTGACCAGTCAATGTTGACTGGTCAACCGTGACACGTCACTGATGACGTGTCAGTGACGTGGCGCTGACGTGTCTCGATCAACGTGGCTGGTCAACGGATGACGTGGCCTCGTTGACCGAGGCTGACGTGTCGTTCGACGCTGACGTGGCTGCCGCTCATTAGCGCCACGTGTCATGGGTTGACCGATGACGTGGCGTTGACTGCCACGTCATCGTCTTCAACCTCCAGCCGGGTCAACCCGACCCGGTTGGAGCTCCGACGGGTCATCGCGACCCGCCAACTTCGGGAGGTCATATCTCCCTCGTTTTAGCTCCGTTTTTCGTGTTCTTGGTGTCGTTGGAATCTGTTTCATTGATCAAATCGCGAGTGAAGTTGCGGCGGCGACTAACGACCCGCGAACTTCTTTCCTTTGTTTCTCCCTCATCCGGACTCTGTTTGACGCGTTCTAAGCATCGTTGGAATCGTCTCTTCGAGATCTACACATCCATATCCTTACTTTGGGCAAAAACACCGAGTTTCAAACACCCAATTTTTCTCGACGTTGTCGGCGTTGCGTAAACCGACGCGGATGTGTGTCCTCTGGGTTTAAAAGGCTCTTCTAACCTTTGAGGGTTAAAAAGCTCTTGTTTTTGGTTCCACATAGGTCCCAAAGACTCACCTTTATTCAGATCGAAGATATGAGGAAGAAGAGGAAACGAAGGAAATCGCATGAGTTATTATATATATATATATACACGCATATATATATATATAATAATTAGAGGAGCAGAGACGGAAGGATCATACGAAAGCAAATGGAGGCAGAGACAAAAAAACATTGTATACAATCATTTGAAACAAAAATATATATACATGCGTGAGGCTTTCAAACATGTGGAAACTTATATACATCTATGCACATGTTCAACGTTTTGGATTTATGAAAAACATCAACAAATGATAAAATCATATGATCATATGAGAAAATGCACAATTAAAATTTCAAGCAATAGAGGCTAAATATAAAGCTTGAAAAAAAAACAGTAGCACAGCGGAAATATTGAGATATAAATAAATTATATCACATCATTATTCACATAGAATAAATCACAGCCTCAAGGATCAAATGGCTCTGATGCCAATGTTGGAAAAAATATTCAACTAATAAGGAGATTAGGCGTACCTGGACGAATCCATGTTCGGATCCGGGTCAAAGCTCCAATACTCCATACTTGTGCCCACACAATTATTAGACTACTAGAGCCTAATTGTGATTTGCACAGCAGATCACCAGAACCAGAAAGATGGTAGGAGAGAAGGGAATTGCCAGAAAACTCAATGGCGGGGCGAGTTGCAATTGAGGAGGCACACCCTATTTATAGTGGTTTATGGAGGCCACTAATTAGGAAACGTGTGCACTCCTTCTTGCCCTCCAAGACAGGAATTAATTGTCTCTCAATTAATTCCCTAATTATGGTGATTTGTTCCTCTTTTAACAAATCCATAATTATTGCTAAATATTCCAAAATCTGCATCTTATGCTGATTTTATTCTTATTTGATTAGGCTATTTATTTCCTAATCAAATAGTCCGGCCCATCAAGGGCGGACTTGGACCCAAAGTCCAACAAGGGAAAATCCCAAAAAACTATCTAGGAAATAGGAAGATCCCAAATCAGTATAGTGAAATTCGGAAATCCCAAGTTAGTGTTGTGTCAGTATGGAGGAGGAATCTGGGATTTTAAAATCTTGGCGAAAAGACGAATCTGCCCTTCAGTTGTCCCCCCTTTCAGCTTGGAATAATAACACCGCACTCCTAATTAACAACACCACATTTTGAATTAACAATTTCGCTTTCTACTTTCACAATAACAATATACTACAAAAAAATGGCATTTTGTAGCGATGACATTATAGCGGTTCCAATTAACCGCTATAAATATTAACATTTGTAGCGGTTAAAACCTAAACCACTACAAGTTTGTAGTGGCAAGCTACGCGCCAAGTGGCACGACAGATTGGCAATGTTTTTTTGTAGTGGTTCAGTATAAAAAACCACTACAAATATGGCGCATATTTCCCACCAAAACTTGTAGCTGTTACTAAATAATAACTGCTACAAAGTTGCCGCCACTTGGCGCAACCAAAACGCGCCAATACACTATTACAAAAAAGTAAAGCTGTGGCGCTTATAACTGCATTAACTGTGGCGCTAGAGAAGTGCCACATATCTAGATGTCACTAAAAAAAGCTGTGGCGCTTAGAAGCGCCACAACATTTAAAATTTTTTTTTAAAAAAAAATACCCTCCTGTGGCGCTTGTTTGAGGAAGTGCTACAGGAGGGGGGCCTCCTGTGGCGCTTGCTGGAGCAAGCGCCACAGTAGGGTCGCTTTTTTTTTTCTTTTTTCTTCTTCTTCTTCTTCTTTTTTCCTGTACCCCTTTTTTATGCTTCCTGATTGTGAAGCTTTATATAAAATGAGTGGCTTTCGTGTTTATCATCTCCACAAATTGTCAATCTTTCTATTTTATATTTCAACCTATTATATATATATATATATATAATTTTCACATTTAAAATTCAAGTTCCCCAACAATAATGTTCTTACATTAATACTCTTCAAAGCTAACATAAAAAATATCACAATACAAGAACTTGATATGTGACCACAGTACATCAACAACTAATTAAGTAAATTAAAAGATTACTAAAAAACGCAAGCTTGTCAGCAAAAAAATTTAAACAAAGCAAAAAGGCAAAAGAAACAAGCTAGGTTTTCAGTCTTTCCTATTAAATTAGGAACAAAAAGGCAAACTTTATATTACAGTTTATCTTGACTAAAAAAAAATTTAAACAAAGCAAGCTAGAATGAAATAGTCTTCTTCTTACAAATCTATTAATTGACCAGCGCAAGGAGTGGGAGACCACGTTGGTGATGCTAGCTTGAGTGACGAGTGAGCGTGTGGGTGTGTTTTTTAGTGTGAAGATGATAGGAAATGGAGGGAGGAGGCCGACGGATCCACTAAGAAGATGAGAAAGGGAAAGTAGTTTAATAGAGGAGAGAGTAGTTAAATAATTAAAGTGGAGTAGTAGTCAAAAAGAGAAGGAATGGGGGGTGGACACAGGACCACTACGCGGGAAATGAAATAATTAAGAGATACACAAACCATTTGAATTTTTTTTTTTTAAAAAAAGGGGCAACTGTGGCGCCTAAATAATTAGGCGCCACACATTGCCTCATATCAGCTCTGGTGCCTAATACTTAGGTGCCACAGCTGATATAGAAATTAGCATGTGTGGCGCCTATTTATTTAGGCGCCACACATGCCCAGTTTTTTTTTTAAAAAAAAAATTAATGCTGCAGCTGTGGCGCTTGGTGGGTTAGGCGCCACAGCTGCTTTCCTGGCCCCAAGTGTGGCGCTTGCGTAGGTAGGTGCCACACTAGGCCTCCTCAATTGTGACACTTGATCTATTAGGTGCCACAGCTGGTACCCAAAATTTTAAAAAAAAATTATAGAGGTAAAAAAAAAAAAGAGAAGCTGTGGCACTTGTTTAAAGAAGTGCCACAAAATGTGCGCCACTTTTTATCCTTTTTGTAGTAGTGATAGTGTAGTTGTTATTTGTAGCGGTTTAACCAATTAAACTGCTACAAAAGTCAAAAGGTTGGTTATTTGTAGCCGTTATAAAGTTATAACCGCTACAGAATTTCAGAGGTCTGAAAATTTGTAGCGGTTTTATACCATAACCGCTACAAAACTTCAAACGTTTAGAACCACTACAAAGTTTAGCCGCCCTAGCTTATTTGTAGCGGTTGGTGTAGCGGTTATTTTAAGAACAACTACAAATGCCGCCACTATATAAAGCCGCCGCCCCCCTTCACTTTTCCGTTTGTCCATTTTGTTTCCTGAGGTTTCTCTAAGTGTTTTCTTTTAGATTTGAGCGATCAAACATCTGTAGAAGAGTTTTTTGCTGCAATATTTCTCATTATTTGTACTTGAGGTATGGAGACAATACATATTTTATTTATATTTTTTTTAATTATATTTTTGCATAATAATGTGACTAAAATGGCTTTTTTCTGAGTGTTTTCTTTTAGATTTGAGCGATCAGACGTCTGTAGAAGAGTTTTTTGCTATAGTATTTCTCATTTTTTGTACTTGAGGTACGGAGACAATACATATTTTATTTGTATTTTTTTTAATTATATTTTTGCATAATAATGTGACTAAAATGTTTTTTTTTTTAATTTTTGTAGTTGATATGGTTTCAAGACAGGATAGGGGGAATGAGCCTGGGTCTCTAGACCGATTTTGTGGGGTGACAGCAGTAGAGCAGGGGGTAGAGGGAGGGGGTAGTGTGAAGGGAGGGTGACCGTGGCATTTCAACCCATCCCCCCACAGGAGTCGGCCCTACCATAGACACCGCGATAATCCCAGAGGAGATGACCACACCAAAGGTGCCTGATTTAGGGGAGGGAGATATCAGCGTCAAGGACTATGACACGAATAAGGACTTCGACATCCCGATTGGGATCAGAGAGATGGAGCAGTTCCTCGATGAGGAGGAGGCGCGGGAGTAGATCAACCCACGAGGGTCGTCTTCGCGGTCTACTGGGTTTGAGGTGCAGGTCCAAGGTAAATAAATTTTTTTATTTAATAAATTATTTATTTAAATTCAAAATGTTAAATTTGAATTACACTTTATCTAACGTGCGGTAAATTGTGTAGATGAGCAGGGGAACGTGTCTACGAGGAAGCTGGACATGGCCGGTCTGAATAGTATGGACCGGACACTACGAGTTGTAGTGATGTGGAATGAGGGCATGGACCATCCGATCGACAATGGGGGTCACCTGTTTAACCGCTTCGTGAACGAGTTGGGCTCGAATTGGATACGGTTCTCCCTTCACTTCAGGACGTGGAGGCACGTTCTGAAAGGGCCAAAGGACCTGGCTTGGGAGGAGGTGGTGCAGGTAATTAATAGTATTTAATTAATATTTTTTGTAATTAATTCTATTTAATTAATATTTTTTAATAGGATTTTTTTAATTAATGATATTTAAATAATTTTTTTGCAGCTGCGGTTTGCCGTTCAGGCCAACCAGAAGAGGTACAACCTGGTGAAGAAGGGTTACGGCTGGAGGAACAGGAGGAACCATCTCTTGCACAGTCTGGATAAGGATGGGACGATACCTCTGAAGCAGTTAATCGAGAGCATCCCGGACGGCGTCCCGCCGAACAACTGGGCGAGTTTCGTCCAGTTTAGGAGGAGCGCTGAGGGGCAGGTAATATATTTATTAGATTATTTATATATAATTTTGTAATTATTAATTATTAAAATATAATTTAAATTTTATTAATTTTAAATGTTTTATATTGTTTTAATACATTTAATATTATTTTTTTTCTAGGCGCTTTCTCAGAGAAACACTAGGTGCCGTAAGTAGCAGACGATCCACTACACAGCAGGATCGAAGACCTTTGCTGTCACTTACAGCGAGCTAGTAACTTTTCATAATATCACTGACTTTTAGCTGGTTATTTCATAATACTAATTGAATTTTGTAATTGTTTTAGGAGAGGAAGGCACAGCAAGAGAACCGTCAGACGGACTATGGGGAGTTGTACGCTATCACACATAGACACCGTGACGGGACTCCGACCTCTCAGTAGGCAGAGGCGGCCAATATAAGTCATTTCATTATTATAATATTTATAAAACCAACTTAATAATTAAAAATTCTAATAAGTAATTGTTTCATAAAATGGCAGGAGCAGATGCCAAGCTGAGCTGTGACAGACCCAGGCCGAGGAGTCACAGGGGTCAGTGGACCCGACGGCTCCTTTAAAGGCGGGTCTGGGTCAAGTTAAGCACCCCGGACACATGCGGGGGATGGGGATAGGCACCAGACCTAGAATGGTATACGGTAGGAGCGCCGCCTCTGAGGCTGGCAGATCTAGAGAGGTCAAACGTCCGAGGGATGAGTCTGTTGAGCAGCTGCGGTCAGATTTAGAGCGGACACAGGCTCCAGTGGCTCAGTAGCAGTAGCAGTAGCTGCATCAGCAGCAGGCTGATATAATCTACGCTTAGCAGACTCAGCGGCATGATATCACGAACAACATGCTCGAGCGGTCGTGGAGTCGCCTGTTCCCAGACGAGTAGTATCCACAGGTTCCCCCTATCCCTCAGTTTATCGTCCAGACTACTCCTCCTCCTCCTGATGATGATGGTGTGGTTAACTCTGCCCAGCGCCCCGATTCAACAGCACTTAAGGGAGCACCAGATGATCAACCCCTAGCTACTTAGTTTAGGACATATTTATTTTTTCTTGTTGAAATATTTGTAAATAAATATATATAATTTTTTATATCAAAACTTATATTCTTATTGCGTTTACCATACTTATATTTATATTCTTAGACTGCATTGTTCAATTTGTGAATTAATTACAACAATATTATTTATATTTCTAAAAGTAAAAAAAATTATATATATTTGTAGCGGTTATATTATAAAACTGCTATAAATATATATTAGTAGCGGTTAATATAAGAACCGCTACAAATGTAATTTTATTATATTTGTAGCGATTTTATAATATAACCGCTTCAAATATATATTTATATTTAGTTTTTGAAATATAGTTCCAAATTTATAGCAGTTAATGCAAAAACCGCTACAAATGTAAAGACATGTGCGCGGCAAAATTCAAAATTGAATCGTTGACTATTTGTAGCGGTTATATAAATAACCACTACAAATACTCAACTTTTCAATTTTGAATTTCCCCTTTCTTTTTGCAAATTTGTAGCGATTAATTATGTATAACTGCTACAACTGTATATTAGTAGCATTTTTTCTTATAACCGCTACAAGTTTAAAACTAATTCTTCAATTTGATTTCTAACGGCTTGAAAATTAGTAGCGGTTTTATACATATAACCGATACAAATGCTTAACACCATTGTGGTTATTATAGTGGTTATGAATTGCTATAAAAGATTAAATGTTAGAAAATCAGAATATAAGGTTCCAAGCACTCGTCATTCTCTATTCACTCATCTTCTTCACTATACTTTCTTCTCTCTCACTAGTAGATATGGATAAGTCATGGATCAGGTTGCCAAGCAATTCTCTGAAATATTTATACTGATTAAACAATTTCTTGGATTTTGCATTCACTCACACCAGCTGTAACGGTAAGATCGTTTGTCCGTTTGGAGATGTAAGTTCAATAAGTGGCATGCACGAAATGTTGTTAAGGAACATTTGCTTCTGAAGCCTTTCCCGGAGGACTATACGTTCTGGGCAGTTCATGGTAAGAAGGCCGGCATTAGATATGATGATGCTCTTCCTTGAAGTTCTCAAGTAGGTGTTCAACTAGATGAAGATGATCCTATGAATGATGCTATATGTGATGCATTTGGATTTCAAGGCAACAACTTCAACGAAGAAGTGCACGGTTATAAGCCAGTGTTCATGAGGAATGAAGCAGCTTGAGATTTTTTCAGCTTGATGGATGAAGCAGATCGTCCTTTATATCAAGGTTGTCGAAAATATTCTAAATTATCTTTCTTGATCAAATTATATCATATGAAGTGCTTGTGTTGAATCACAGATAAGGGAATGTCGATGTTGCTCGAATTATTACAAGATGCATTCCCCGATACTGAGATTCCCATAACATTCTACGAGGCCAAGAAGATTATCAACAGGTTGGGGTTGAACTATCAAAAGATTGATGCATGCCCCAATGATTGTATGCTATATTGGAGAGACGATTCCAATAGGGAAACTTGTAAGAGATGCCACACATCGAGGTACAAGACAATTCGAAAGGGGAAAAAGCAGAAGAAGAAGCCTGCAAAGATTCTCAGGTACTTCCCTTTGAAACCTCGCTTACAAAGATTATTTATGTCGTTTAAAACTGTAGAGCATATGAGGTGGCATGCCGTTGATAAGAATGAAGATGGTAAATTAAGACATCCGCGGGATGCAGCTGCTTGGAAAACGTTTGACAACGACTTTCCAGATTTTACGATTGACCCCAAAAATGTTCGACTTGCGTTAGCGACCGACAGTTTCAATCCTTTTGGGAATCTTAGCACAAGTTACAGTATTTGGCCGGTAGTCTTAGCTCCCTGCAACTTATCCCCTGGATATGTATGAAAGAAAAGCTCCTTCATTATGTCTATGATCATTCCATGAAAAAAGGCACCGGGCAATAACATCGATGTGTATCTCCAACCGCTTATTGCGGAATTGCTTGATCTGTGGAATGTCGGCATGGAGACGTACGACGCTTATGGGAAGAATTTGTTCAACTTGCGTGCAGCCTTGATGTGGACGATTAGTGCCTTTCCTGGCCTTGACACATTATCTGGTTGGAATATGTATACTGGGTTGGCGTGTCTAGCTTGAATTTTTGACACTAATACAGTGCGCCTTCCCCACAGCCGAAAGTAGTGCTTTATGGGGCAACAGAGGTTTCTCGATGGAAGGTATAAGTTCATATTGCAACGAAATTGCTTCAATGGGAAACCAGAGAAAGAGGACCATCTCAGACTTTGTCCGGTACAGATATCTTATAGCAGCTTGAGCATGTTAACTTCGAGTTTAGAAAAAGTGAAGATTCAGCGCAAAATCGCCAAAAGACGCGAAGGACTTTGACGCCTCAGCAATGGAAGAAGATAAGTATTTTATTCACTCTTCCATATTGGAGATCTAAGTTACTTCGCCACAGTCTTGATGTCAATCACATTGAAAAGAATGTTTGCAATAATGTGCTATATACGCTGCTTAACGAACCCAGCAAGACAAAAGATCACCTTTAAGCGAGGAAAGATTTACGCGCCATGGGAGTTCGTGAAGACACTTGGCCAGATGAGCATGAAAAATTTTAGTTGGCAAAGTTTACCCTCACAAAACCGAACAAGGAAGTCTTCCTCGCGACGTTGAAGAAATTAAAAGTTCCTGATGGGTATTCAAGCAACATTTCTCGATGTGTTGACTTGCAGACTCGAAAGGTTGCTGGCTTGAAGAGTCATGACTCACATGTTCTTATGCAACAGTTACTCCCTCTGGCTATAAAGAATGCACTTCCTCCCGATGTTTCCATCGTTTTGGTGGAACTTTGTTCTTTCTTTCGGAAGTTGTGTTCTAAGGTTTTGATCGTTGAGGAGCTTGATCAGCTGCAGTCCAAAATCATTCTTACGCTTTGTCACTTGGAGATGATCTTTCCTCTGTCCTTTTTTACTGTGATGGTTTACCTTACAATCCACCTCATTCATGAAACAAAGCTCGCTGGCCCAGTACAATATCGATGGATGTATCTGATTGAGAGGTACTCATTTTAAAAATGTGTTTCTTTGTTAGTTCTTATGTTTGCTAGTCGTCCTTTTCAGCATTTAGTATCAATTTTCTCTTCTTTACTTCATAGGTTCCTTGGGAAATTAAAATCTTACTTAAGGAATAAGGCGTGGCCAGAAGGTTCTATAGCTGAAGTCTATATAGGGGATGAGGTGCTGTATTTTTGTTCATGGTACTTTGATGACCTTGAGACGGCTTCCACCCGCCCACCTCGTGTTGACGATTGTCCTAAACCTACGTCAACATCAGGAGAATTTATCCCTCGTGTTGGTAAACCAGTTGGAGGATTTAAGAACTTCCAACTAACGGCAACTAAGAAGTTGCAAGCACATAGACATGTCTTGATTAATTGCACTCAAGTTGAACCTTTCATACATTAAGAATTGTACACTCACATGTTATTCTATATCTTTCGTAACATTTTTCACTTTCATTTCACTATTGCCTTTCCATTATTAATTGCAGGGAACTCAAAAGTCATGTTAAGAGTCAACTCAAGATCCGTATACAAACATCCTTGGAACTTGACAAAAAGGTCTACAGAGAATTCCCGACTTGGTTTGCACGCAGAATACTAAATGACCACAATCCACACTTACCAGATTTCAAAGCTCTCACAATCGGCCCTCTTGATCATGCAAAAAGTTTTTCAGCATACAATGTCAATGGTTTTAGGTTTTGCACAGTTTCACAAGATCAAGGATTGCAAACTCAAAATTCGGGTGTTTATGGCACATTTGAGACAAGGAGTTATGCGAGCATCCCTTACTATGGAAAGCTTCTTAATGTAGTTGAACTTAATTATCAAGGTCGTTTCACCATGACATTGTTCAAGTGTTTGTGGGCAAATACCACTACTTCTGGGGGACTGACAATTGACGACTTAGGGATCACATTAGTCAATTTCTCACGGCCAATTCATATGTACTGGTATTTCTCAAGATGATGAGCCGTATATTCTTGCTTCATAGGCACATCAGGTTTATTATGACTAGGACGAGAGGCACAGGGATTGGCACATAGTCGTTCATGTAAAGCCACGAGACCTTTACGACATGGTTGAAAGCGATAATATTGCCTACGAGAGTGAGCCATTTCAGCCAGCCGATTTTGAAAACTACTTCCCTAAAGGCTATGACAATTTACCTCTAATATGGTGTGTCTTTTTAAATCCACATCATTTAAATTAAATTTTTTAAATTTAATAATACATCACTAATAATAATTTTTCTACATAATTTCTATAGGGATGGCGAAGATGAGTGATCAAATTCAAATTATGTTTTTTTCTTTAAAAAAAACTGGAAAAAAATATTTAAAACAAATAAAATAATATTTGTAGCGGTTTTTGAACCGCTACAAAAATAAAAAAAAACCGCTACTAATTAAAAACCGCGACAAAATGGATACATTAACTGCTACAAATGCCACGTGGATCCCTATAAATACCCCTACCACATCTCATTTCAAACACTCCCCCGTTTCTTTTCACCTTACCCTTCTTTCATTTTCTCTCATTTACAAATTTATTTCTATGAGTTGAGGAGCTTAACAATACGATTAAATATGGTAACAAGTTTTTTAATTTTTTATTTCAATACTTCTTTCCTTCACATAAAATTTATTCTCACCATTTTTTTCTAGATATTTCAGAACTTTATCTCATTTTTATCTATTTTTCATACACAATTATATTATAGTAGACAACATAATAGTTCCTTATTACCTACGTATCCTTAATAATATTATTAATAAAATTTTTATACTTATCCAACTAAATTAAATTATTCCTTTTAATTTATAAATGAGCTAAACTATTGGATAATAAGCTAATTAAATTAGCAAAACTACTAAAAAATAAACTATTTAATTTAATATCAAAAAAACTGAAACAAATGATTGTATTTTTTAAAAATTTTCTTAATTTTTGTAGCGGTTATTAAACCTCTACTAATTATGGTGCCCTTTTCAAACTAAATTAATTTTTTGGCGCGTATTTGAATTTTGATGAAATTAGTAGCGGTTTTATAACCGCTACAAATTATAGGAAATTCATATTAGTAGCGGTTCATAAACCGCTACAAAAGAGCAAATAAATTTCATTTTTCTTTTCCCGCCTTGGAAATTTTCTTTTTGATATTTGCGGAAATTTTCTTTTTGATATTTGTAGCGGTTATATAACCGCTACAAATATCCCAGAAAAAGATTACGGCTTATGGCAATGTTGTAGCGGTGGGATTAAATCGCTACAAATAAAGTAGCGGTTATTTTGCTTGAGTAGCGGTTTTATATAATCGCTACAAATCCGCTTGCAACATACGATTTAGTAGCGGTTTTATAAACCATTACTAATGTTTCTTGTAATGATTAAAACCACTACTAATAACCATTTTTAACCGCTACTAAATCACGTTTTTTTGTAGTGATACCAGTCTCTTTATTAACAACATGATATTGTACATTGACAACTTGATTTCTTGTTCACAATAACAACACCGGTCTTTATATTAATAACACCATATTCTACATTAACAACTCCATTTTCTTGTTTCACAACTTCATAATTTAAGTTTCAGTACCATATTTTAAGATATGAAGATGTGAAAGAATAAAGTGGAGTTGTTAATGTAGAATTGGGTGTTGTTAATCAAGAAAACGGTATTATTCCGAGCTGAGAGGGGGGGACAGCTGAAGGGCATATTCGTCTTATTGCCGAGATTTCAAAATCCCAGATTTATCCTCTGTACTGACACGACACTGATATGGGATTTTCGAATTTCACAACACTAACTTGGGATTTACCTATTTCAAGGATATTTTTGGGATTTTCCCTTAAATCTACCATGACTGTAGGCCTTAGATAAATGGACAAAAAAGGGCAATCTATGTTAAGATTAATTCAAATTTATAAAAGTGGTTTTATGACCAAGAAATGGAGAATTTAATTTGAAGAAGATTTTACTGAAAAATATGCCATTTTCTTCTCATTAATGAATTTTAAATAATAATTGAAATTTGGCTAATTATTCTTTAGTCACCAAAATTTTAATAATTCTTTAAAATTCTTTTTACACTAGTACAAAAAAGGTGTTTTAGACTGGCATATTTAGACCGGTTGTAGTGGATGGGGTCTAAAAGAAATGCGCGGTGGCATTTTCATAATTATAAACAAGTTGGGTGATTGGTTATTATATTAACCGGTCTAAAAAATATTATTTAGACCGATTCTACACTAACTGGTCTAAAAAAATTAAGCCTTTTATTTTTTAGACCGGTTACTGACAAAATCGGTCTAAAAGATATTTATTTTAGACCGGTTAATACGATAACCGGTCTAAAAGAAAAGGATTTTAAGACCAGTTCTCCTAACAACCGGTCTTAAAAGAAGTTCTTTTAAGACCGGTTGTTAGGAGAACTGGTCTTAAAATCCTTTTCTTTTAGACCGGTTATCGTATTAACCGGTCTAAAAAATCTTCCCCAATATAATTTTCACGCCGCACCTCACATCTCCCTCTTCTTTCATTCTGAAATCCCTCCCAGTGTTTTCTCTCCTCAACTGTCGACTTCCCGTCCGTCGTCGCTGTCGGTCATTGTCTTATATTCTGAATCGAGTCCGTCATCGCTCTTCGGTCGCTGTCATACACTGCTTCAGATGCTCGTGGTTGTCGTCGTTGGTGCTGTTGTCCATCATTCACTGCATTTATGGGACATCTTTGTCTTCATCCTCTTTTTTGAGGTATGCTTCATCGTCCTCTACAATTACTATATAGAAGTTGTTACCACCAGATTTGGTCATCGGCCTAGGCTAGCAAGGGGCTCAACTAAACAGTAGCTTAATATAAATTTTCTGGTGTGTTTGGTGTTTAAAACCCTTTTACAAAAATCTTGATTAGTTCTGGCAACGATTGTATGAGCAAAAGTTTTGGTGAAAACTGAATAGTTGTTTAGGATGCGCAGGATTTGGTTTAGTATATTACAAACTACTGTGTAATTAGTGAATTTATTGAATGCCAATGTCAATGCCTTACCTTAAATTTAACATGACTATTTTTTAGCCTTGAAGTGCGAGTGTGATAGAAAATGATTATAATAGACAAGTCAAATTATAATTATTATGAGGGAATTATATACCAACATTGCTGTCTCTTCGTGGTGGTCACTGCACTATTAACAAGTGTTTAGTTTCTATAATTATATCCATAAACATTAGGGGTTAAGTCATAAGGCACAATTCTTCAAATGATTAGTTACATTAATCTAATTATTTGCTTGCAAGTGCTGGATCTAGCGGGACCATTTATAGTTGTTTTATTAAAAAACTTGTTTTATGTTTTTGTGTACTACTTTTTGACCCATTATGATGAATAAAATATAGGAACATAAATAATTGGGAAGGATAGGAATATATCATATAGGTAATGATCCAGGTGCTATATTATTCATTATTGCTTTTTTATGAGCATATATAATGGAGGGATACGTACAAGGGCAATGCGACATGAGTTTGTGTTCCTTTAATATTAGTTTAGTGCATACATGCCTTTAATTAATCAATTAGAATATTAATTATAAGAGCAATGTTGCCAGCTCTTGTCATCACACATTTAATATGCATGAATGGGGTTGAGCTTTGGAAGCAAGTTGTATCCGTGCATGCTAGTGAACACTGAAACAAAAGAGCCCCTCTTTGTCAACTAAGCGTGATGAGTGGGTTAGAACATACCCAACACCTACAGGATCTCTCCTAAAAAGAATTAGGACCTCTCTCTATATTTGATTTCTTAATGGATCACAACTAGTGAACCTTTTCAATCAACACAAGAAATTAGACACACCAACCCCTCTCCATCACCTACAAATTGCCTCTCTGATTTTATTTTCTTTGATTACTTTCAATAATAAGACAAGTCTTAACTCAACTTGCAAGCCCACGTTATCATTATGTAGTAGTTAAACTAGGTACTTGGGTGTAATGATTGCATGCTCTCATCATACTCCTACCTTTTCCAGGAGACAAAGTGGAAAACAAAAAAAAAGGTGTTGGAATATATGGATAGTAGTTGGATACAAGCCAAACAGACGAGTATTGAATATGATGTTGGGGTAAGGGGTTTTTTAGACTTTGCAAAAAGAAATGCTGATGATGATAGTGTGATGTTTTATTGCCCTTATGTAAAATATTTGAATAAGAAGTGATTAAGTACTGCAGATATATATACACATTTAATTTGTGAAGGGTTTTGTAAGACGTATGTGGTATGGGTATGGCATGGTGAACAATTAGAAATGCCAAGTGCATCTCAACAGGGGGAAGTGACTTGTGATGATAATGACATGGATCTGGATGATCGGATAGAGGATATTATTCGTGATGTAGGAGAAGAGGCTTTTGAACAATCACATACATATGGTAATATGTGTAGTAATGCTGAGAAGCCACTGTACCTAGGGTGTAAAAAATACCAATTGCTAAAAGCCGTATTGAAATTGGTAAGCTTGAAAGCACGTCATGGATGGAGTGACAGGAGTTTTTCTGAAATGCTGAGGCCTTTAAAGACATGCTTCCTGATGATAATGTGTTGCCTTGTCGATACTATGATGCTAAGAAAATACTGTATCCACTAGGGATGAAGTATAAAAAAATCCATGCTTGCCCTAATGATTGCATATTGTATAGAAAAGAGCATGAAGAGAAGGAGCAATGTCCGATATGTGAAACTTCGAGGTATAAATCAAATAAGGGCCCTGCAAAAGTGTTGTGATATCTTCCAATCATTCCAATGTTCAAGCGCCTGTTTGCTAATGAAATTGATGCCAAAAATTTGAGATGACATGCAGATGAGAGGATTTCTGATGGAAAGCTTCAACCTCCAGCTGATTCTTCTCAATGGCAGAAAATCGATAAATTATTTCCTAGCTTCGGTGAAGAACCTAGGAATCTTAGGCTTGGGCTTAGCACATATGGCATGAATCCTTTTGGTAGCCTAAGCAATATACATAGTTTATGGCCTGTTCTATTGGTAATTTACAACTTATCTCCTTTGTTATGTATGAAATGAAAGTACATTATGTTATCTATGTTGATTTTGGGACCAAAGCAACCCAGAAATGATATAGATGTTTTCCTAGAACCCTTGATCAAAGATTTGAAAGAGCAGTGGAATAAAGGTGTCGATGTTTTTTATGCGAACAAGAAGGAGACTTTTAATATGCGAGTAATTATCTTTTGTACTATAAATGACTTCCCTGCATATGGGAACTTGTCAGGATATAGCGTTAAAGGCCACAAAGCATGCCCGATATGTGAAGAAGGCATATGCTACCATCAACTTCAACATGGAAGAAAGATGATTTACCTTGGCCATAGGCGATTTCTTAGACGAAGCCACCCTTATCGTAGATTAAAAGAAGCTTGTTTCGGTGGCCAAGAGTTTGAAGATGCTCCATAGGCATTGACTGGGGAGAAAATTTTTGAAAAGGTGAAAAATATCAATACTATCTTTGGTAAGTCATCAAAGAGTAGAAATGAGAAAAATATATGGAAAAAAAGGTCTGTCTTCTTCGATCTTCCATATTGGCGCAATCTTGACGTCAGACATTGTATTGATTTCATGCATGTGGAGAAAAACGTATGTGATAGTATTGTTGGGACACTGCTCAACATACAAGAAAGTTCTAAGGATGGGGCGAAGGCAAGATTAGACTTGTAAGAAATGGGAATACGAGAAGATTTACATCCAAGGCCATATGGTAATAGAATTTTTTGTCCTCCATATGCTTATACTTTGTCTACGAATGAGAAAAGAAGCTTTTGTGAGTGTTTATATGGCATTAGAGTTCCCTCAAGGTATTCTTCAAATTTTGAAAAGCTTGTATCGATAAAAGAATTGAAGTTAATAGGGCTAAAGTCTCATGATTGTCATGTCTTAATGCAACAACTACTCCCAGTAGCTATTCGAGGCATTGCCGAATATGATCTTTAACACATATTGACTAGACTTTATTTCTTCTTCAATGTCATTTATTGTAAAGTCATTGACACAGAAAGATTGGAGGAATTGGAAAATGAAGGATATATGATCTTGTGCCAGCTTGAGAAGCTTTTTCTTCCTTCTTTTTTTGACATCATGGTATACTTGATTGTTCATCTAGTGAGGGAGATAAAGTTGTGTGGGCCTATCTATTGCCGGTGGATGTACCCAATTGAAAGAACTATGAAAATCTTAAAAGGGTATGTGAAGAACCCCAACCGGCTTAAAACATTTATTGTTCAAAAATATGTTTCTGAAGAAGCTATGGAATTTTGTCAACATTATTTGTCAAATGTATGACATATTGGCCTTCCTAAATGTCATGATCAAGAAGGGGGTAGACGCGGGACAACAGTAAAGAACATAGATGCTGATGAATTGCAACAAGTCCACTTGTACATCTTGAACAATGTTGATGAAGTTCAATATTACATGAATGCCCATAAAGAAGTTGTACGGAAACAAAATAGTCGAATGACTGAACAAAGGTTAATTAGGGAGCATAACAGAACTTTCGAGCATTTGTTCAAACAAAAGGTTGACAGAGAAAAATGTGTTTTTGATACAATAAATTGGTTAGCACGTGGTCCTGAAGTTGATGTCATAAGTTGGACTTCATTTGTGATCAATGGTTATACCTTTTACATGAAGTCCCTAGATGATAAGACCATCGTCCAGAATAGTGGTGTTGTATTAGTGGCTGAATCTATGCACTTCTCTAGTTTGAAAGATAAGAACTCTATATTGGTTGTCATACCTTATTATGGGGTGATTGAAGAGATTTTGGGTGGTTGGTTATGTTAAAATTAGATTTCCCATTTTCAAATGCAAGTGGGTTGATGTCAATAATAGTGTGAAGATTGTAGGTTAGGATTTACATTAGTAGATATAAATAGTAGAAGTTTTGGATATGAACCTTTTATTATGGCAGATCAGGTGCAACAAGTGTTCTATATCACTAATCAGGCAAATAAAATGTGGTATGTATCTCTCCAAGTAAAAAGGGTCATTGATATTGACGAGAAAAGTCGCTTAAATTATGATCTTCTTGAGACTCCCTCTTTTTCCAGGGGTCTACCAGAATTGAACGAAGAAGATAAAGCAGATAATGCATACGGCACAAAAAATGATCATCACGAGGGAATATGGGAGGATATCTCTTTATGATACTACTTTGAAGTTAACTAACTAAAGTAATTATGATTATGATTTATATCCGAAGAATATGTTTAGTTATTTTATTCTATATAGTCTTCTCATGCCATAGCTTAGGATTTATCTTTCTTTGTTGTCGTTATAGGCAAATGACGAATCCCCAGCATCCTAGTGTAGAGAATCAGGCACCTACTACACCTCTAAGTCAGCCACCTAGTGCTCAAGAGAGTCAGCTAGCTAGTGCTCAGTAGAGTCAGCCATCTAGTGTTAATCAGGGTGAGCCTAGCAATGCTCAGAGCCAGGGTCATAGTGAGCTCAGTAGCTAGTCTGTACAGAGGGGTAGACGTGGCACACGGCTGATAGACGTTTCCCTCAGTCGAAGTGCAGACCAAAAGATACCGATTGAGTTTGATAGTTATTGGATTCCAATCGGGCCTAATAGAAGCCGATATAGGAGTTTTATCGGCCTCCTTGCATTCAACAAGCCGAGCATCTTGATAGAGGAATGGAGAAATGTCGATGAAAAGGTGAAGCAACATATTTGGAAAACTATCCAGGTATACAATTCTGTTCTGTATGTAATTAATTATTATCAAATATGTTACTTATTCCTTCATTGCATGCTTTCCAGCTCACCTATGACGTTCCTCAAGTGAGATCTTGTACAATAAGACAATGACGTATTGTTATGAGCGTTGGAGCAAGTTTAAGACAAATCTGACCAATAATTACATTCATATCGAGGTGAAAGATTATCAGTCTCATCTTAATCCGTGCAACAAGTATACATTTCTTGATCAAGCGACTTGGCAAGCATTTGTTAGGTTCAAACTACTCCAGAATCTTTGGTTAGTTGACTTATTTTTCATTTTATTTACTTAGCAATTATCTTAATTAATTATAACACTTTCCTTTTGTATAATTTCTTATTCGCAGGCAAAAAGGAAAAAAGTACAAGAGAGTAGTAGAAAGAATGATTGCCCACATACAATGTCTCATGGGGGTTATGCAAAGGCTGAAAGAGACTTGTCGGCAGCCAAACGGAAGAGATTGGAAGAAGCATCTCAATCCAATCCTTCTATTCTTCTTTCTCCACCATCTCCGATTAGTCATGAAGAAAAATGGTTGTTTGCTCACCAAAAGAAGAGTGGGTCTTATATGAGTGAACAATCTCGTATAGTAGGTGAAAGAATTGTAAGTATATATCGTTGCTGTTATTAATTACATAAGAAACATACTTCATTACTTATGTTTGTTATTTTTTATTATCTTACAGGAGGAACTTAGAAAAAACAAGTTGAGATATTTTAAGTCGGAGGGCAGGAATGATATTCTAACTGTTGCTACTGGCAAACATGAGCATCCAGGCCGTGTTAGGGGAGTTGGAGGAGGGGTAGGGATAAGGGATTACTTTGGAGCCCCCATACGCCATTCCTCAAACATCGTGACTAGGGAGGAATTGGAGACTATGTTGGTCACTGCAAGAGCAGAAGCAAAGGTTGAGGCTAAAGCATCATTTGATGCACTATTAGAGACCCGGTTGAGCAAGATGAAAGAGGAAATGATAGTGTTTATTAGCTCAAGACAAGATACCAGTACTCGCTAGCCACAATCGATTGATCCTAATAAGCAGAGCACTAAAGGGAGTTGTTGCAACATCGGGCAGTCATCAGACGGTCTTTCAAGAGAACTTACTGAACCTTGTGATATTTTTGTTGAGGATCCTCTGAGACGCTTAGTTGCATGAGGTAGTGTGCATAACCTGGGATCAACTGTCCACCACCAACAAATGGAAGCTGATCAAGTCCGAGTGTCAGTTGACGAGGTGATCATTGTAGATGCACCTGTCCCTATCCCTTCTGATGAATTCAAGATCGTAAGCAATGTCCTGGGTATGTTCATCTTGTGGCCAACGAACCTTGTTTTTGTTTGAGCTGAGGAAAGTCTGATCACAGGCCTACCAAGTCCAGCTCCTTTCACTCAGCAAGAAGTTTCACAACCTCTATTGAATATCATGCAACAAGTGATTCTGATGGCATATGATACATCCTTTAAAACAAGAGATTGGCCTACGGATTCAGTTGTTGGACAGTCAAGGGTGACATGCTATCTTGAAAGGGATGATTTGATGTCCCTGGTAGCTCCTAGACAAAATCTTACGATTAGGATTGTCCAATTGTTCTTAATATAAGTATTTTTTGTAATTCAAAGTAAATATTTTAAAAGTTTCACCGTTTACCTTTGATTTATGTGCTTGCATTATTATAGGTACATGCATCGTAGGTTGGTCTCCTCTGGCAAAAGCAAAAAATTTGGATTCTTATGCCCCCATCACATCCAAGAGAAAGGGACCACTGCTGCTATCAGACTTAGATACTTATCAGAGAGGCTTAGTGAAACTAGAACTGAGTGTTTCTTGGCTCCGTATATGTATGGGTAAGAAACAAACTGATATTTTATAATTTATATAATGTTTTATGTTTGCTTAATATTCTTCTCTTTTTTTCAATGATCATTGGCAGTTGGTTCTTCTATGCAAGAGTAGTTACACTGTCATCCTCTTAAGTTCCCTCCACTTCAAACCAAGGAATGATTTGAAAAAGACCATAAACTCGTTAGTTTTATTGCATTATTACCTTTTGTGTGCAAAGTTTATGGAATTTGTGTAAAACCAATAATTACCTTTGTGATTGTGATGATCATAGGGCTATGCGGAAATTCCTACACACTACTTGTGGTAAGCACATTCATGACTTAAAGGACCCTACATGGATCATGCCAAAGGTTAGTACATATTGATTTGTTTAAAGAATGTAATAAGCCATGCCTTTATATTTGTTTTAATGATATCATGTTTTTTCTCAGAGCAGTAGGCAACCACAGGTGTAATATCCCAAAAAAGTGATTAAGGGCTAATGACTTTAAAAGTGGATATAATTATTGTTGAATAAACACTTTTGGAGAATGTGTGATGGGAATTTGGATATTTTAATGATTCCAATGGCTTCCTTGTGAAAATTCGTGTGGGGAGAGTGTTTATTGTGAAATTGGAACCATTGGGAACAATCGTGTAAAAGTTGAAAACTCTGTCCATTGAAACTCTGTACAGGGCAGCCAATTTGTATGGACGTTTTAAATAGGCAAATGGTGTCTAAAAATTATGAACTTTTCCAGTATTACAGTTCACATGTCAAGCTTCAAAATGAACATATAATTTGTATCATTTTGATTTGTGACCTAAGAGTTTTGGATTTTTGAAGTTTGCCCAGCGGAATTAATTATTTTCTGGAACAGTATGCAAAGATTGAAATTCTGGGAATTTTGTGGTGATTTTCAGTAATGGGCAATATTTTTCCTATGAAGAGGACTTAAATATATTTCATTTGGCTTTGGAATCACCTCATTTCGATTTTTCTAGAATTAGTTATGAGTTTTCAAAGTTAGGGCAGAAAATCTGCCAACAAATCCGAAAATGGAAAATTTGTGATGGTAACTTTGTAATTATGGGATAATTTGTGATCAGCCCATTTTGGCACAAAATTGGGCCCCTGGACGTGCATATGACTGACCAAGAAGAGGAAAGAGTGGTTGGAATTTAATTGGGCTTGTGAATCATTTATATGTACAAAAAGGATTTGTGTACATAAAGTGGATTTTTGGAAATTCCTAAATATGACATAAGCAAGCAATACCATGACATGAGCCTAATGTTATAAAACAATCACAACACCTTTTCCCTTCCATTTCCCGTCGTCTTTTCCAGCAGCACAAACGTGAGAGAGAGCTTGGAGAAAAGAGAGAAAAAAGAGGAAGAAATCTCGCAAGGTAAGCCGATTTCTCCGACGATCTAGCTCCTAACGCGTATAACTCCGACTCTAAGCTACTCCTCTTTATTCTTTAAGGTTGTGAAGCTCAAACTTTGGTGTTTCAAAGAGGCTAGGGTTCAGCCAAATTTGGGAAAAGCTAGTGGGAGCTTGAGGTAACTTCCAAACTTTCGTATATTGCTTATTCTGGCTGATGTGGGCAATTTAATCGGTGAAATTTCGCCGGATTGCCATTGGTTTTAAATTTTGGAAATTGAGTTTCCTAAGGGTTATGCTGCCCAATTTTGGTTCAAATGGTAGTTATAACCTAATGTAATGGTTAATAAAGTGGTTAGGAGTAGAAAGGAACGCGTTTACGGAGCCGAAATCGTAAAACCCCAATTTTTCCCGGAGAACATGTATATTTCGGCCAAGGCTGTAAATGGGTCTTAGAGTTGGATTTTCAATGATTTGATGATTCCATTGGATTCAGTGGGCGAAAATAGGTGGGGTTACAGTTGGGCACTTTTTCAAAAAAGGCCGAGAAAGCATAATTACGGAAACACCCCTAAAACCCTAAAAGTAGGGCTGCCAAGGGCAATTTCGTAATTTAACATTGAATTTGATAATTCTGAGTCCGGAAATGGATTCCTTGGGCGAAAATATGTCAGGATAGCCCATGTCAAAATTTCAAGAAAAGTACAGCCGGACCGGGTGCGGCGGGCCCGGGCCGGGTCCCCGGGGGTATTTTTGTAAATTTTCATTATAGACTCATATAACCCCAAGTAACACTATGGAAGTGTCTAAATGGTGTATTTGGAATTGTAGGATTTGATATTTGCCGCCCTCGGGAGCCAACTGCGCCGAAGGACGTCAGGAAAGGATCAGGTAGTGACTCTCTCTCTTATACTATGTGTAATGCTCTGTATGTGTGTGTTATCACTGTTCTGTGATGAATCTTTGATGCTGCTGCGGTTACAGCTGGTGATAGCTGTCGTTTATAGCGCAAGCTGTCGTTTACAGCGCAAGCTGTCGTTTACAGCGCAAGCTATCGTTTACAGCGTAAGCTGTCGTTATTGTGATTACAGCGTAAGCTGTCGTGATGTTGATTACAGCAAGAGCTGTCGTATTGTGTATACAGCCGTGAGTGCTGTCGTTTGTGGTGAAAACCATGTATCTGTGAATTGCTGCTGCTGTTGCTATTTGTGATTTATGTACATGCTTTGTGTTTATGCATTGTGTGAGTGGTTTGTTACTACTGAGATTCTCTCGAATCTCATTCTTTCCTATAACTAACATTTCAGCCAGGGCGTGTGGCTCAAGGGAGAAGCGGCCAACCTGGAGCAATTAGGACCCTTAGGGGTATATAGTTGAATTGGAAACGTTGGTTATGTATTTTGAACTCGGGATTACTGTATATTCTGAATCAGGAACACTACATTCGATTTTGGTTGCGTAATCCCCTAGTGTATACTTATAAACCTTCAGGTTTTATGCATAGAACCCGGGAGTTGCCGGGGATGCGGTTATACACTCTGATATGATTGAATGTATATTAACTGCACAGGTAATTATATTCGAATATTGAAATTGAGACCTGGATGGGAAAAAGAGTTTTGAAAGTTTTGTAAAAATTTTACTGTAAGACAGAAAGTTTAAAACGAGGTTAAAGCATCCAATGGTCTCTAATCTGATTTAAATATGTGTTATCGAATTATAATTACGTGTTTAAAGTCAGGGGGTTACAACAGGGGTCCAACTTATGTGGTTTTTATGTTTTGAGACACATTTACAATATTATCACTCTAGGCACAACTGATTTTACTCAAGAGGTAAATTTATATTTCAGAACTTTTGTATTACTTTATTGTTTTTAAGTTACTAAGTTAATGTTTTGTCTGGTTTTGGTGTTACAGATGTTTGACCTTGCTGATCCCTTTCCTGAAGAAGATATTGATTTCATTCGCACATATTGTGCTGAATTCATCTATGAGTTATTACAAAAATAGTGAGTTTTTGAATCCAACGTTACATTGTATATTGTTCTCATATGTATTGCTAATAAGGTTTACGTATCTGTGTAGGACAATTTCTGTGATATGGGTGATACAGGAGGCATGGGATTTGAGGGACTGACCTTTGTAATTTTTCTTCCCTTTGTATTCTATAAAACTGAGGAATTTCTGCTGTTGCTTGTATCAATACTTGAATTTTATTGTTGCCGTTGTCATTTCAAATTTTTGCATCCATTTCTGAGCAAATTCGTCTGTTTGGACATTCCTGCTTGTTTTTAGTTTTAGACAACCTCATGCTACACATTGAAATTGCAAGAAATGGAGTGAATTTGGAGTTCCTAGATTTTGATTTTAACTTGTTGCTTAAATTGTGACATTTGATCTTGAATCTTGTTCTACACTAATTACCATTTATTGGAAGTTTAATTAAAAGTCACCTAGCTTACACCTTTATTTGTGCTTGTTGTTGATCTTGTTACTGTCATTGCTTTTGTGAAATCTGTTATGTTGCTTCTGTGCAATCTGTTACTTACTTCATACTTAGGGAGTTGCATATAGATAGACAAATACATGCACTCCATTTTATCCGTTGCATTTTGCATTGTTCTCTGTTGCTTCAAGATTCATTACTGCTGTCATTTGGTCCTCCTTACTGTCTAATTGCACTTTGGTGTTATGTAGTGCTAAACTAAGGTTGGTCATTACCTTTGGCTAAATTCTTGACAAATTTGCTTGCACTCTACTGTAACTGAAATTACTGTCAACGTTGTGCGAATTAAGCTGTCATGCATAGTCCCCTGAAGTCTGGGATTTAAATAAATTTCTACATCATTATGAAGCCTTTACTGAAATTGAGCAAATCTGTTTGGTATTTTCTTTGCATTTGATATTAATTTCTTGTCAGCTTTTTGTTTCTACAGGTTGGGTTAGGTCAAGGTTTATCTTTATCTGAGTTTTGTTGTACATTCTATTGCACTGGTATGCTATTAACATTGTCTGACCTCATTCCTAGTTTTTCCCTGTTTCTAGCCTCTGTTTGAAGTTGATGTTGTTTGAAACTTGGTGAAAATGTGCATTTGCACTTCATTTACCTTGTTGGAACAAAATTGAGTCTTTGGAAAGCTATCATAGTAAATTAAATCTATGAAATACTTTCCCAATCTGTTGAGTTAGGGACTGAAACTACAAGTGCATTTGTGTTGAAATTGAGCATATAAAGTTTACATTACTTGCTGCCATATTTTCCATACTGTAATTAAAGTGCTGCAAATGAATCATCAATATGTGACTGGCTTGTATGAAAATTTGTTGCTGCTATAGACTGCTACTTTTGAATATTGAAATTGAAATATGTGATTGTTCTGTACTGCTGTTAAAATTGTAGCATCCACTGTGTGTATAGATATAAAATGGACGTTTTTTTAAAAAATAGAACCTTTAAGACCGGTTGTAGTCATAACCGGTCTTAAAAGTACTTTAAGACCGGTTGAAGGCACAACAGGTCTTAAAGGTCTACCTTTAAGACTGGTTGTGACACACAATCGGTCTTAAAAGTCAGACCTTTAAGACTGGTTGTGCCTACAACCGTTCTAAAAGGTGGACTTTTAAGACCGGTTGTAGGCACAACCGGTCTTAAAAGGTTTGACCTTTAAGACCGGTTGTAGGCAGAACAGGTCTTAAAGGTGACCTTTAGGACAGTTTTAGAAACAACCGGTATTAAAAGTGTGACTTTTAAGACCGGTTATAACAACCAGTCTAAAACATAACAGATTTTTTAGACCTGCTATAACAAGATCTAATTCACAACCGGTCTAAAAAGTCTTTTTTAACCGGTTTAAAAAGTCAATTTTCCACTAGTGTTAGGGTAATTTTCTTATTTAAATCTCAATTAAATCTAGAGTTCCATGGGTTGGCCCGAATGAAACTCAGGTTGTGCAACCCCCCTTTTGCGGGTTGGCAAAATATCAACCGTAACCTGCAGTGGTGGGTTGGTGGGCCAATGGCCAACACATGTTTTTCCTTTTTCCCCCCCTATTTTTTTAGACAACCATAAGTATGAAACACATGTATATAAGTTATCAACTTTGCCATCCTAGCACCAAATCATCCCACTTACAAGAAGTAAAAAACATAATCCATAATTCAAGAGATAAAGTCATCAAATTTGTCAAAGTTTACAAACAAAAAACATCAAATTATCGTCAAGCAATTAATATATAATACTAATTCAGTTTAAGGAAAAAGAAAGGAGGATACGAGTTTTTCTTTTTGAGATTGAGAAATACCAATGTGGGAATGTGAGGCTTTAGGGTATTGTGACATTACTATATTTTTTTGTTTAAAAAAATTAGTGTGGGCCAACCCGGGGGCTGGTGGGTTGAACCCACATTACATGCTCTAATTGAACCTCAAATAACCTACATCATTATTCACCTTGTTTTTTATGCTAGCATGGAGGCTATTTTGGCAAGTAAAAAGTAAGTTGGCATTTTTACATGTAGTTGCGTGAACTAGCTTAAACTGCGTATTTTTGCATAAAAGATGGGTCCTGATGTTATGTTTTTTTTTTTAAAAGAAAAAAAAAATCAAACACCATCGTCGTCCTCTTCATCAATGGATGTTTGATGTTCATCAGTTGTTTTGAAATCCTATGGCTGAAAATACTGTCCTTTCCTTGATGAAAATAAAGTCATTTATCAAGTATGACGTTTTGCGATGCACAAGCCGTTGAATACCAATTCTCCGTTGGAGATTTATCATTCAAACACAAGACTGATAATCAAAGCACCTTGAACATTGAACACTTTGTTGACTATTGAGATTGCAATATTGATGTAGAAAACCATTAATTAATCGTAAAGCTGTTTCTGGTCTTAGCTGATCATTATTTTGGGATGCACAAGCCATTGAAAAATCTAACAGACAATTGATTCTAATCCCATTGTTGGACTATGTAAAGTTGATTGCTTGAGCAAAGGCCACGAAAGAAATACATGATCTCTTGGTTCGTCTTTAACAGAACAAGACGAACACACTTCGTAAATATATAGATGAGGCCTGAGCAATGTAGACTAAGGCCGACGATCATGTTTGAGGTAAAGGATGATGGAAGACCACTGTTGTTTTTTTTTTTGGAGTTCTATTTTTTTTAAAAAAAAAAAAATTTATAACATCCGGACTCATCTTTTCTGCAAAACGACGTAGTTTAATCAAAATGGAGGGAAATGAAGAGAAGCCTCCATGGGGACACCCCACGCCGAGACTGGCTAGTACTAAAGGCCTACAAAGGATTAGTCTAAAAATATCTGTGACTCAAAAAATGATCACGATTTCATGCTTGTAGGAAAAAACAACAAATTAGAATAAAAGCCAAAGTATGGTTGAAAAAATTGGAACAAGTTTTAAGAGAAGAATGCCACAAATACCTATGAAATATGCAAAACCCATATCAGACCACGAATTGATGTAACTCTTCTGAAGTTCCTATGGATTTCTTTCATATTAATATTTTGAAAGGTGATATTTCAATTGAAGTGTTAATGGTGGCTCGGACATCAATAGCGACCACTTTACTTTAAGAAAACATAACTTTAATTATATGAAACAACAACAAAATTTTAGGATGTGACAGCTAAAAGTAAAGTAGTTATGGATCATAATTCATGAGATCATGATCTTATTAAATTTTAAGCAGGCATCCCAAGTATAAGAGTCATGAAAATAGTATAATAATAAATCAAAATTGTTTCACAGCAACTCAATCAAATTAATGATTAGACATTAAATTTTTTTATTTCATTTAAGTTAAACATATCAATATTGATTTCAATGAGTAGAGAAATAAAATTTAAAGCTAAAAATAGCAAAGGCTTTTCACCAAAAACAACTTCTAATGTTAAAAAGGATAACCTAGTATCACCAATCCCTTATTTTCTTCTTAGATTTTATCTCACAAAATTAATTAAACTTAATTTAATCAGTTAATCTAGAGTCTTAATGTCTATTAGTCCATTTATACACCTACTTCAATTAATTATGTAATGTCTCATATAATTAAACAAGGTGCAATTTAGATCGAAATTACTCTAATTTAATTATATAGAGCTTTTAGGTGTATATCTATCACATACACAAATTAGATTAAAATTTATTTCCACTTATTTAATCTTATGGTTAATTTAATATTTCCTTTATCAAGTTCAATCCTAAATCCCTAAAACATGCTCAATGATGGCCAATTACTGAGCAATAACCCATTAAAACAAGATTAACTAAACTGAATTAATATTAAGCAATACTAATTAGTGGGAATAATCTCTTGGTCTCAGACAAATTCATAAGTACTTTAGGTTGCAAGTAAAATTTAGCCACACAAGACTTTGAACAAATTCATCACAACACAACAGATTCAGCGTCAAAACTCGCGGAAAAGGTAAAGGGAAGCATAACAAAACACTGATAACTCCTCATCTTGACTCCAAGAACAGAGAACTTAGACAATGAAGCTTCTGCTCATGTTAAACTCCCACCTCCTTCTTGTTGCCTCCGTCGAGCACACCAATTGAAGAAGACAAGACAAAGATTGGAGCTCGGAAGGCATCCTCTGGTTCGGTGCTGCTGGTTCTTGGAGAAGAAGACAAAGACTCCGCTCTGGTTCGCTCCCATTCAAGATGTTGAAGACGATGATGATGACTGAACTGTCTAGCAACGGCGCCTCTCTCCTACTCTTTCTTCGGTTCTAGCTAGTTCTGAGACGATGGTGATGGCTACAATTTCTTAGATAAATAGGTCTTCAAAAGTCTAATCTCCCCCTGCACAAAACGGTGCCGTCTGCGCTTAAAAAGCAAAGCAAGATAAACTAAAATAAAATCAAGAGATGACAATAAAAATATTCATAAAACTGAAACTTCTTCTCCTTTTTTTCCTTAGAAGAATTTATTTATTTATTTATTTATTTTACCTAAACTTAACTATTTAAAACTATGATCTTGTCAATGAAATCCCCAAAATTACGTATCAACTTAATTTGCTCCTATAATTCCATAGAAATCTTTTAAAATTGTCTAGATAACTCTCTAAATATTTTTAAAATATACTTTAAATACAGTTATCATATCACTTTCAAATAATTCTCTGATGGTGGCTCATTTTTGACCTCCTTGATGAAGGATTCCATTTTAAGATATTATTATCTGGTATCCGATTTGAGGTTCATGACTATCTTTCTTAATACAAATGTCTCTTTTAAGATTTGAACTCAAGACTTAAAGAGATCTAACGAGGTTTTACACTACTAGACCAACTCCGTGTTGGTAGAGGAGTATTTTTTTACGAAAAGGCAATATGGTCATTTTAATTTATAGCAAAAGTTAATGCCAAATGAGTCTCTAAAAACTCGAGGAATTATGTATAAAAAAAAAAAAAAAACTCGAGGAATTATGTCTTTTCGTGATTCTTTCATGAAATTTGCATAACCTTTTTGTGTATGTTATTTTCTCAACTTTAAACGGTAAACAAACCGCATAATGTAAACTGGGGGAATGTCTTTAGCGCCTTTTTACAAAAAGGACCAAAAAAAAAAAAAAAGAACTTTGCCCCAAAAACTAATATACCTTCAAATACTTCTCTTGTTTCCCCAAGTTATACATTTCTCAATTCCTATTTCATGTCATTGACAACTCAATTAATATTAATTCTAGTTAGCTGCTCATGTAATTTATATTTTTATTTTTTGTCAAAGAATAAATTTTTTAATTAAGATTTTACAAGTAATAAAAAAGTAAATATTGTGAAATCTTGTAATTTCATTAATATAACAACTAATATTTAGGAGGTACCAAATTTGCTCATGAGTTTTTCTATTTTATTGGTTAGACTATAAATGATATTGCAAAACAAGTTCAT
The DNA here is from genome assembly GCA_963210345.1 of Inga oerstediana. NCBI lineage: Eukaryota > Viridiplantae > Streptophyta > Magnoliopsida > Fabales > Fabaceae > Inga > Inga oerstediana. The sequence continues at coordinate 45,560,283 of OY723401.1, forward strand.
AATTGCGAGGAAGACAAGATCTGCTATGCTTATTCCTCGATCTGGGTCTGTGGAATTGCTGGGTGTGTGCTGTACAAAGTCGACGGATCTCTCGGAGTTCTGAAGGTCTGATCCGACGGGAGACGCTGATCTGTTTCTTTCCCAATCTGTGGATCTGTGGAATTGCTTTAATAACCTCGTCGAGCTGCTTCTGAGTTGTCACCCAGGTTTGTCTTCGTTGCTTACGATGATCTGTTCTGGTTTTGCTGTCGAACTGAGCATTCCCGTAGCGTTTCTGTTCTGGTTCTGTGGTGTCGAACTGAGCATTAGCATAGTGATTCTGTTCTGGTTCTGTGGTGTTGAACTGACCATTCGCGTAGTGATTCTGTTCTGGTTCGGTGGTTATGTGAAGTTGGGTCAGTTGGCTTGCTTCTCTTCCGTTGTGTTTGTAAATCTGTGGTTCTGGGAATTTTGTGTAGTCTGTTGTTCTGATTGGCTTGCTGATATTCTGTCATTCTATAATTCTATTGCTCTGTGGTTCTGTGGTTCTGAATTTGAAAAGGATAAAGGAGGACTTTGCTGTTGTGTTCTCTCACCGCAGCCTCCGTTTTGACGGCTTGGGGCTGCGGCTGGGGAAAGTATAAGTGGTCTACTGCATTTAAAACTTAAATTTCTTTAAACAGAGTGCAAATGATGAGTGAAAGGGAGAGAGATCGAAGTCGCGAGAGAATGACTTCATCTCCAAGAGTAGAGAATATTGAGGTCTTGGAGCGTAATACGAAGAAAATTCGTGATGATGATGTTCAATTCACAAATAAACAATCTTTAGCCCCACGGGTTGAGGATTGGATTAGTGATGATATTATTGGAGAGGATACCAATATACCAGAGTTGCCTAAAAGGTCATACAAGGATGCATGTACTGAGGATCAGACATTAAAGGATGCTTCAGATGAAGAAGATGATTGGTGGAAAGGGGATGGTTGGAAGTCAAGGATTGAGGTAGAAATGACGCAAAAGGGACCAAATATTATTGTGTCTTCAGAATTTAAGAAGAAGCTAGCGCGGAAATGGTCGACATCGTTGATCGTTAGACTTCTTGGAAGGATGGTACGGGAGGATCAACTGGGTCGTAAGCTACAACAACTGTGGGGACGTAGAGGGGAAGTCGAAACTATTGAGATAGGGTCTGGGTATTTTATGGTACGTATGAGTAATAAGGAGGATTATGATTTTGCGTTGACAGGTGGCCCTTGGTTATACATGGATCATTATCTGGCTGTACAACCATGGAAATCAGAGTTCGATCCTGATGCTGGCGAGGTCGCTAAGATTGCAGCATGGGTAAGAATTCCTAAGTTTCCTGTTGATTTTTATGATAAAGGTATTTTATATGTGGTGGGTAACCAAATTGGACGGGTTTTGAAAGTGGATACTAATACTCTTCAGCAAACCAAAGGGCGTTTTGCTCGTATATGTGTTGAGATTGATTTAAATGCGCCTTTACTCCCGTCTTTGTTAATAAATGGGAAAGAAAAGAAGATTGTTTATGAGGGTTTGCATTTGATTTGCTTCTCATGTGGGCAATATGGTCATGATACGGAACATTGCCCTAATAATCAAATGAAAAGCACGTCAAAGTCGTCATGTATGGTGAACTCGTCGGTTTCTACAGATACAACACCGGAGCATATCGATGGAATGTATGGTGAGTGGATGGTGGCGCCGCGTAGGAGAAGGGGGCAATGGATCTCAAATGCAGGTAACAACAATAACGGGCGTGAGTCTAGGCGTGATGTACGTTCTCGAAATATGGGAGGAGGATCACGTTTTGAGGCTCTTAATTCTGAAGATATGGGAACTAATGCTGGAGGTCATGATGACAGCATAAATCAAGAGAAGATTCGTGCTAATTCGAAGATAGGAGAGAGATCGCGTGAATCAAAGGTTAAATCTGGTCAATTATCTGAATCAAATAAAGGAAGCAAAGGGAATAATGGATCGGATATTATAAATGTAGGGAGAAATGATAGAATTTCTGATGCTGGGAATAATGTTGGACTATTAAAAAAGTTGAATAAACCACGTGTGATCCAGTCAGATAAGAAGAAGGGGATTGAAGAAGGAGCTTACCAAAGATCTTATTTGTTGAATTCTCATCTGTCAACCCAAGAATCTGGACCGTCGAGCATTTCAAGTGGGGAGATGGGGTCAAAAATCAAAAAGAATGCCTTAAATATGAATTCCATTTCTCCCACTATTCGTATACAAGCATCCAATCCTCTTGACCCAGGAGCAGGAGGAAAGGAATCTACAGAAACTCAAGTTAATCTACTTAGAGGCTTTGATGACGTGAGGATGCATGGTGTTGATTCTGGGCAGGAGGGTCATATGCCTCAATAATGCCTGATTTGGTTGTGTTCTTACTCTTTTGTATTAAGTTTTTAATGATTATTATGACTTGGAATACCCGGGGTGCCGGTGGTGCCTCTTTTTGCAGGTTAATTAGCGATGTTGTGTCCAGGCATAGTGTTAATTTGTTTGCTTTGCTAGAACCAAGACAGGATGGGATGAAAGCGAAGCTCATTGCTAGGAAGCTGGGTTGGATGAATATGCACGTTGTTGAAGCACGTGGATTTAGTGGAGGTATATGGCTGTTCTGGGACTCTACATTATCTTTCTCTGTGATTTCTTCAGGGAATCAATTCATTCATGGAATGGTAAATAAAGGCTCAACCGATGAGTGGTCGCTTACTGTGGTTTATGGGCATCCAAATATGGTTATTAGACGCCAGCTTTGGCAATCTCTTGAGGATATTCAACAGGTGGTTGTTGGAGGATGGGTAGTAATTGGAGACTTTAATGCTGTTTCCTGTACTGAAGAACGCTGGAATAAAAATCATACGGTTAATACTGGTATTGATAGGTCATACCGTAATTGGCTTTTGGGCAGTAATTTAATTGATATTGGTTTTACTGGTCCTCAATTTACTTGGGGCAATTTGACTAGCCAGAGCAGAATAGACAGAGCTTGGGTGAATAACAGCTGGTTTATAGATAACCCTAATGCCACAGTTACACATCTGCCAAAATATAAATCCGATCATTGTCCGGTGTTGGTTGATACTGAATCCCATGTTCTTACGGCTAAGAATCGGAGGCCTTTTAGATTTTTTGCCCCTTGGGTTATGCATGATGATTTCAAGAAATTTGTAGAATCTCATTGGGGGGTGGAAGATGACTGGTGCGGATCTGTTAAACAGTTTACTGAGGATTTGAGGTTATGGAACAAGGAGGTCTTCGGTAACATCTCTTATATGAAAGACAGATTATATAAAAGATTAGATGGGATTAACGCAAAGACGGCTTTGGGAGGTCTTTCGCATCATCTTGAGAAGTTACGAGGGGAGATATGGGGCGATCTTGAGAAGCTCTTGGCAAAGGAAGAAGTTATGTGGATCCAATACTCTCGGGCTAACTGGTATGTGGATGGGGATAGAAATACTAAATATTTCCATTCTGTGGCTAATGGGAGACGGAAAAAGAATAAAATAGAGGCCTTGAGACTTGACTCAGGGGAGTGGACTTATGATGCAGCGGAAATTATGAGAATGGGAAGCCAGTTTCTTGAAAATTTGTATAAAGAGACCTACATGTATAATGGATCATTGGTATTCAGATGCACTTATCCTGATATTGACGATGTGAATTTGCGTAGCCTGGGGAGAGCGGTTACAGATCACGAGATTAAACGAGCTTTGTTTGATATGGGACCTCTTAAAGCGCCAGGACCTGACGGTTTCAATCCGTTATTTTACCAGAGCCAATGGGAAACCGTGGGAACATCTGTTATTAGCTTAGTTAAAAGAGTTTTTGATGATCCTATGTGGATTCGGCATATCAATGGTACTCAAATAGTACTCATACCAAAAGTGGACCATCCAGAGACAATTCGTGATTTTCGCCCCATAAGTCTGTGCAATGTTGTGTACAAGATAATTACGAAAGTTATATCAAATAGACTAAAGGCTGTCATGCCTTTAGTAATAGCCCCGAACCAGTGTAGTTTTATTAGAGGGCGTCAGAGCTCGGACAATATTATTCTAGCTCAGGAGATCATTCACTCTATGAAGTCTTTAAAAAGGAAGAAGGGCTTCATGGCCATTAAAATTGATCTGGAGAAGGCTTATGACCGTGTCAGATGGGATTTTATAACCGACTGTTTAAGGGAAATCAAGATTCCTGAATATCTTCTTAAAGTTATCCATACTTGTATATCGACGTCTAAAATGCAAATGCTTTGGAATGGAGAGGCTACTAATATGTTTTGTCCTTCCCGTGGTGTTCGTCAGGGTGACCCTATATCACCGTACCTTTTTGTTATTATGATGGAAAGGTTGGGGCATCTTATCCAAACGGCAGTGGAAGAGGGTGACTTGCAGCCTTTTAGGCTATCCAAACGAGGTACTCCTGTCTCTCATCTATTTTTTGCTGATGATCTATTTTTGTTTGCAGAAGCAGATCTAGATCACGCAGGGACTGTGAAGGCCATTCTGGATGATTTTTGCGACATTTCAGGACAGAAAGTGAATGATGGAAAGTCAAGAATTTACTTCTCAAGAAATGTTAATCACATTAGATGCAAAGAAATCAGTGATTTCTTGAATTTTAATCCGACTTCGAATCTAGGAAAATATTTGGGAATGCCTTTATTACATAAAAGGAGCTCAAAGGCAACGTATAATTTTCTCCTGAATAAAATGGATGCTCGTCTGGCTAATTGGAAATCCAACATGTTATCGTTGGCAGCCAGACATACGCTAGTATCTTCTGTAATGTCGGCTATGCCATCTTATGCTATGCAGACAGTGCCTCTTCCGATGGGGACTTGTGATGAAATTGATAAACGATGTCGTAACTTTCTCTGGGGGAGTAGCTTGACCAACAGAAAGCCTCATCTGGTTTCCTGGGATTTGGTGTGTGTTCGAAAAGAGAATGGAGGCTTGGGACTTTGGAAGGCTCGTTACCAAAACCAGGCATTCATGATGAAGCTTGGATGGAGTATGATTAATAGACGTGACTCGTTATGGGTCAAGTTTTTGCGAGAAAAGTATAAAGCTGGTGATGATATCATTCCTAAAGTTGAGAAGCGTCGGTCGGAGTCTAGTACGTGGAAAGGTATCTGTAAGAGTTGGGAAAAGATCACAGATAGCATAGCATGGAGAGTCACCGATGGCAGGAACATTTCTTTCTGGCAGGATGTTTGGGTGCCACATTTGGATAAGCTTAACAGTTTAGCAACCCGTGCTTTACCACGTGATGTTACTGAGTGGAGAGTAGCTGATTGTATCACTCCCTCCGGACAGTGGGATATGAGCAAGTTTGATTATCTACTTCCAGGATATGTATGTACAGCTATCAGACGTGTCAATATCTGTCAATTAAATGGGCAAGATTTCCCAGTATGGAGATGGTCTTCTGATGGAATATTTTCCATAAGCTCTGCTTATAAATATCTTAATGGTACCCCGCGGCCTCACGCTAAATACCGATGGAGATGTCTTTGGAAAATTAAGGTCCCTCAAAGGTATCGTACTTTTTTGTGGCTGTGTTTTCACGGGCGTTTAATGACAAACATGGTACGGTTCCAGTGTGGTTGTCATCCCACGGGTAATTGTGGAATTTGCCATAATTCTCGCGAATCAATTCTGCACGTTATTCGGGATTGCCCGGTTGCTTCTGAGTTCTGGTATGGTTTTTTACCACTGGCTTGGCATGAGTTGTTTTTTGGCATTTTGGATACAAATGATTGGCTTGCATCATGTATAGGAAGAAAGGACATATTTCAGGGATTTGAATTTCGTCTTTGGTTTACGGTCCTATGCCGAAATATCTGGTTAGCTCGTAATGAACGTTGCTTTAATAACATCTCTTGGAGTAGTACGGCCATTTTAGCCCGTGCTCGTGCCTGTTTAGCATGGGGGAATATAAGTCTGCTTCGAAAAGATAATGAGGAAGGAGGTCGTCTCTATTGGAAGCCACCACCTATTGGATGGGTGAAGATTAATACTGATGGATCCAGAAGTGAAAAATTAGGGAAGTGTACTTGTGGAGGTGTGTTGCGGGATCACAATGGTGATTTTTTGTTAGGATTTATGTATTGGATTGGCCATGGGACGGTGGTCTCCGCTGAAGCTTGGGGTGTATTATGGAGACTCAAGCTTGCATGGGATAGAGGATACAGAAAAATTCTTATTGAGTGTGATTGTAGTGAAATCATGGAACTTATTCAAGCCACGGTGTCTCAGGAACATCCTGATTTTCATCTTATCATGGAAGTTCGCACGTTGATGGACAGAGATTGGGAAGTGGAGATGCTTCATTGTAATCGAGATGTCAACACAGTTGCTGATGCTATGGCAAAGGAAGCTTGGAATATGGCAATGGATCTCCATATCACCGATTCGCCTCCTACAGCGATTATGAGTTTGTTATTTACTAATAATAATAATTGTAGAATGTTTTCTGACTCAGGAGGATAATTCCTGAGGTTATTGTAGTATTTCATGTTCTATCAAAAAAAAAGAATTTTTTTTTAAAAAACTGGAACTGATTAGGATGCCACGTGCCACATCATATCTAGTCTAACCAATTAAAACGCAACAACTCATGAATTGATTTGGCATGTCTTCTACATATGAGGAAAAGTTCTTGCATGAACCTGGTTTACTATGTCATTTGTAGTCTAACCATTTAAAATACTACAACTCATGAGCTGATTTGGCACCTTCTAAATATTAGCTGGTATATTAATAAAATTAAAAGATTTTACAAGATTCACTTTTCATTACTTGTGAAATCTTAATTAAGGGATTCATTTTATTTAAGAAAAATAAAAATATGAAATACATAAGCAGCCAACTAGGATTAATGTTAGCCGAGTTGTTGTATTTTAATTGGTTAGACTACAAATGACATAACAAACTAGGTTCACATAAGAATTTCTCAAATATTAGTTGGTATTTTAAAAAAATTAAAAGAGTTCACAATATTTACTTTTTTATTGTGAAATCTTAATTAAGAGATTTATTTTTTATGAAAAATAAAAAAAATGAATCACATGAGTAGCCAACTAGGATTAATATTAATTGAGTTATTGCATTTTAATTGGTGAGATCACAAATGATGTGGCAAACCATGTTGCACTATAAAAAAACAAAAAATTAGTGACGGAATGACTAATCCGTCACTAATATCTCAAATTCCGTCACTAAAATTAGCGAAGGAATTTAGTGACAGAATTTTTTATCACTAAATTAGTGACGGATTAGCAACAGAATAACATTCCGTTGCTAATTCCACCATTAATCTATCTCTAATTCCTTCATAAAAAACTTAATGATGGAAATTAGTGACAAAAAAATTCTGTCACTAATCTGACACTAATTTCTGTCAAAAATATTTTGTGACGGAATTAGCGATCGAAATTTTCCGTCACTAATTTTTGTCGCTAATCCGCTCCTAATTTCCATTACTAATAGTTAACTTTTTCAATAGTTAGATTTTTTTCATAATTATAAAAGTTTTTTAATAATTTAAATTTTAAAATTTAAATTATTATAAAATTATAATATAAATATTAAAATAAATAAATAAAATTTTTAATTCATATTTATTATTGAAATTGAAATTATAATATAATATATTTGAATTTTTAATAATATATTATATACAAATAAAAATATAAATTTTGTAAATACAAACAAAAAAATAAAATATATAACACAATGAATAAAAAAATATATTAATAATAAAATGTAGGTAGAATATTTACATAAAATAAAATAAAAAAACCTAAATTGAAATATTTAATACTATATTAAATTTTGTATTTCTATTTTTGTTTGCAACGCAATATATATATATATATATATATATGATTTTGCATTTAAATTACACATATTTTTCTTAGTTGAATTGGTAAAAGCATTGGTATGCGCGTGAGAGGTCTTGGCTTCAAATCCCAACTTGATCACAAGATGCAACCAATTTGTGATTTGGACATGTGATAGATGATGGAGGGTGATATGTGGCATGGGAGGTGAGGTGGCAGTCACTAATTTCCGTCCCTAAATTGTTTAGTGACTGAATTTCCATAATTAATTTAATGTTTTTTTAAGCGTTGACACAAGAATTTCTCCTCTTTATATACATTCTCATGTGGATATTACACTATTCTCTCATCTCTCTGTCTCTCTCTCTCAGCTTCCCTTCTGTTTAAAATACAATGGAAAATCACAAAGCGTCGTCTACGTACCATGGATCCCTTAGACAACAACAATACACCTTCGTCTTCATCGTCAACCTCACATACTCCTACTGTACGCATAGATACACTCCATTACTTTTCTGCTATTCGTTGATTTTTCTGTGATTTAACGTGATTCTTTAATCTTTATTCAGTTTTATCCTTTGGTTTGTGGGTGTGATTTCTGAGAATTAGAGGGAAAAATGAACTTCGTCCCATAAACGAACATCTTTCAAGAATGGTTTTTTAACAATAATGGAGTTCAATTAATATATACATGTTACTCTTGATGATTCTCAACCTGAATGCTATCTTTCTTTTAAGTTTCTTTTTGATTCAGTACGAGAGATTTGAGAATTTTCCTTTGATGAATTTTCGGAAATTTTAATGTGCCTAAACTTCTCTGGTTCACTCATCTTCTTTAGCCCAAATATTCTTCTTATTTTTGGTTTTATTGGTCATAAAACCGATATATATAGTCTTCTGATCGATGCACTTTCTTTTTTGATGCAGAGTGGAATGGACAGTAGTGTCCCCATGTCACAGGAATTTTCAACAGTGACGAATTCTGAAGCACGTGTTACTTATGAATGTTTGGGAATTTCAACGAATGGGAATGAATTCGACTGTCCTTATATATTCAGAAATATATCCTATTATTGTTTCTGTAAATGAAGATGCCAATTTTACGGATAATGACTTGATGGTTATGTTTAAAGATTTCCCACTCATTGAACCAAAAAGATCTCAAGATTCTTGTGATAACAAAGAAATGTTTTTGCCTTTTAATGATAAGAAGGAAAAGAAAGAAATAGTGGATGAGAATTCTTGTGCTGATGAAGAAAAGAAGAATAAGGATGAAACTTTAGAAGCTGATAATAATAAGGGAGAAAACGACAAAAAGCCGGCCTTCTGAAACTGCTGAAGAAAAAGAGCCTTCTGTTAACGTTGTTGTTGTTGTTTCTGGAGAGAAGAAACATGAAGCTGCTGAGAAACGCAAGATGAAGTTTCCATTTGACCTCAACGAGCTTCCTTCTGGTGGAGATGATGAAGATGAAGGCGTTATGCATTAAAACTTGTAATAACTTAGGTGTTCCTATCTAGATTTATATTCCAGAGGCTGGTCTCATAATTAAGAATAATACTCATCAAGTCTTTTCTGATATGTGCTAGTTTTATTGTTCTCCATCGACTTATATAATTATTCCTGAGGGGCATAATTTAGTAACAATCCAACTAAATAAGCTCTTGATGTTTAATTAAACATATCTAAGAAATATATGAAGTTCATGATAGGTGCACTGAGATCTCTTCTTCTTCTTCTTGATAGGTTACGTTGCATGGATAATGCTAATGTTGATTCTGAACCATTCACCAAAAGCACACTAAAAGAGGATCCTATTGTGGTTTAACCAAGAAGATCATAAGAAAATTGTCAAAAAGACGATTGAGATTGTAATGGCAAGCAGGTAAATGACCCTAATTAAGCTCTTGATGTTTAATTAAACATATCTCAATATTCTTGATCTCATCATTATTTATAAGTTCATTGAGATCTTCATCATCATCATCTTCTTGTTGATAGGTTGCGATGAATAGGGATGGTGTTGAACATGAACAATTCATGTTTGAGCCTCAATCTACAAACACCAAAAGGAAACTGACTAGCGATAATAATTTATCACAAGAACAAAGATCGCCAAAACCTCCCAAAATATGGCCATTCTCAGCAACTCAAAACCCAATTATCAAGTCTTGCGAAAAAGAGGTTCGTTTTATGTTTCGTTAATTCATTCTGTTATAATGATCATTTAACGGTTTTGTTCTTAATTATTATTCTCATTTGATCCGTTACATGCGGGCAAAAAAAAAAAAAACATTTGATCCTTTACACACACACACACACACACAAATCCCTTAAATTCGGTGCATTGGATACACGCCCCACGACGAGAGCCATTCCGAATCCAAGCCAATCTAGCAAATTTTCAGCACCTAATAATTAATATCTGTAGTCGTCACCGCAAACGTATCACATATTAACAATTACATAGATTTTACAAAATATTTACGGATAAAACCTTTGTTAGAGAAAATGGGAGCAATTGTGAATCCAAGTTCATAAGTTTGTGGGCATATAGATTTCCATTTAAAATTGAAAATAAATTGTTTTGATTTCCTTTTATATGTATATATAAAGCATCTACACAGAAAATGTTATGGTCAATGTAAATTTAACTGACTTCTCTTGGATTTCGTTGGAATCAGATAAGTAAGTGTAATTAAAAAAATGATATTAATGAAAATTTGAATGAGTTACTCTGAGATATTTCTTTCAGCGATTACTTAAGTTGTGGAAAACAATTTTAAGTCTAAATTAATAATTTTTTAGGAACAGTGGAAAATGACTCATCTTTAAGGATTAAAACGTTAATATACTCCTTTTTATTATTTCCTTTTCTTCTTTACATAGTAATATATATGTTTAGTTACAAACCTTGTTTTAACCATTTCATATTATTTTCTTAGGCAGCAGACATCAAGCGTGAGCCAGTGCAAGTGAGTCTACACCATTATTTCCGGGTTGTGTATTTATTGAAAATTTGTTTATTGATTTCTTTGAAATATTTATTATAAGACTACACCATTGGGTCTTACAAGAAATTATTCAAAAATTCAGTACCAAAATTTGAAATTAATTTCTATTAACATTTTTTGTCTTTTGCAATGATGGCTAAAGTTGAATGTTCCAGCAAACCATGTGAATGCCAAGAATGACAGAACATCCACTGTAAGAAATGGCGTGAATCTTATTTTCAAGAAACAAAAAATCGGATGGGGCAATGAATCGGTCGTCGTCACAGCACAGGTTTAAAAGTTAACCGGTCAATCAGGATTTAATCGGTGGTTGGACCGGCCATATTAAAATATTATAATTTATTAGTGTCAATATATATTACTATATTTTTAAACTTTCATAGATAAAAATGAAGATCTTAAAAAAAATGCTTAAAATCTATTAGTATCAGTTATGATAACTATACTTATGAAATGATATCTCATTTCCTATAACTATTATATCTTTTTAGGTAATTTTTTTCATCATTTTCTTCATTTTGTTTAGATATGTTTTTTTTTTTACCTATTTTTCTCTTCATCTTAGTCTTAAACCTTTCATTTTTTCTTAAAAAAAATTTAAACGGTCCAACTAGTCAACCCACCAGTTTTTCCGGTTTTGTACTGGTTCAACCGGTTTCCACCGGGTCGACTCTCACTCCCTCTTAAGCAGTGAACTAGACTGGATTGGAGACTGGTTCACTGGTTTTCCGGTCGGACTGAGCAGTCCGATTTGGTTTTTTGTACTATGCTTTTAATTTTTAGTTCATGAAATTCATTTTTTTAATAATTTAGTATATGGTACTATGTACTAAACTAACTAACATACAAGGTAGAATTTGAAAGCTCAATTTGGGATGTTGATCAGTTTCTTACCGCTTAACCCTATTATCATTTCTGTAAATTCTTAAAATTCTTATTATATATTTAAAGTGACATAAGAGATATTAGAAAATTGACAAAAAGACCAGTATGTCGTATCACGATAATGACAAACCTTTCTCTTTTACCCCCCTATTTTAAGCATATATAGGTGAGTTATAGAAATTAAACCTGGAGAGTATAGATTTGTGCTTGGCGATGGTGTCTTTATATACACATTTGTTGTGGATAAATAGTTATAAAGTATCCCAACCTAGTTAGTCGAATTAAAGTATAATAGACAAAACATGAAACTTAAAATTATATACTTTTATATATAAAGACTGTTCAACTGAATCTATCATCAACTACCGTTGAAACAGGATCAGATAAACAATTTCCCAACAACACAGTAAGAATAAAGAACAACCAGAGAGTTATATTTCATGAATTGCCTCAACCAACGGATCCATTAAAATTTCTTTAAAGGTGTGCATTTGAGTGTGTGTAATACCCAAAACATAAATCCTTACACATTTGATGTAAAAGCATGGATTAGACTTGATATTTCATTGTTTGGTCTGATTTCATAGTTTTTGTCCGTGGGTCCACCCAACTAACAGAGCTTCATTTCATTAATTGCCCCAACATTCTCCTTTGCAGCAATGTCGTCCAATGGATATATACGATACCCCAAAACATAGCTAGCAGTCAAATTGTAACTTCCTTTTGATTTTCAATTCTGACCAATAATATTTGGCCAAAAGAAAAAATCAAAACAATCTGACCAACAGTATAATGTTGGGTCCACCTCTTGTTGCTCTCAATTGTTAAAGTCTCAATGCTCTTTCACTCTCCATCTATAATACTTCTGTGAAATCTTTCCAAGTGAACATCTTGTTTTAGCTTTTCTTTGTGAAAAATATTGGTTTGCGTGAGAAATTAGAACAAGAAAAGAAATATATTGTTAGATCTCTCATGTTTTGATGATAACAAAGAATGGTATGAAAAAGATTTGATAAACAAATAAGTTTGAACAAAGTAATAACAGAGCAAATCATCACTTGAAGTAAGCATTGGAGTAATAAAGAAAGGCCAAGAGAAAAAGCTGAGAAACTTCATCACTGGCAAAATTTCTAAAGGGTTACTCGAGTAAGTACTCGAGTAATGAGACAGAAACTTAAAGTAACCAGAGTCCACCTTCAAGTAACCTGCCAACGTTACTCGAGTAAGTACTCGAGTAATAAGGTATGACTTCCAGTTGCTCTCGGCCTACCAACGTTACTCGAGTAGCTACTCGAGTAACCAGGTAAATCACTTGCAATTGCTCTCGGCCTGCCAATGTTACTCGAGTGAGTACTTGAGTAACCAGGTAAAAGACTTCCAGTTCCTCTCGGCCTGCCAACGTTACTCGAGTCTGTACTTGAGTCCCCTGCTTCAAGAAATATGTTGCTCTCGGCATTTTCAATCCTGCCAATGTTACTCGATGAGCGACTTGAGTAACCTACTGTGGTAAGCAAAACTTGAAGGTAATACTCGATTAACTTGATATGGTTTTATCACACTTCACTTGAGGCACTACTCAAGTATGCAGGTATTCAATTACTCTTTATCAAATATTTGAACTGGATTACTCGAGTCAGTAATCGAGTAATCTGCAGAGTTATTTACAGCACTTGAAGTATCTACCCGAGTAAGCTATGCAGAAAATTGATGTTTACTCGAGTAAGTACTCGAATAACAAGGTAATCAAACTTGAAGTGCTCTCGGCCCTGAAATCCTGCCAACATTACTGGAGTAAAGCATCAAGTAACCTAAAGTTTATATGAGAGATTACTCGAGTTGCTACTCAAGTAACCTATGAAGAAAAGTGTGCCATACCTGAGTAAGTACCCGAGTAAACAGGTATTTCCAAGGTTTGTAAATTTGTTTACTTCATGCACTACTCGAGTTATGTGATGTTCATTCATTAACTTGCTATCATTACTCTCACGATGATACTCGAGTAAATACTTGAGTAAACTTAATGACTACTCGAGTATGCAAGTCCAGAAATTTGGAAATCATTCCAATGTTCATTGATTTGTTTCCTATGTGATTAACCCTTCATTGTATTAGTATTCTTAGCATATCTGCAGATAAACAATGAAGAGATCTTACCAAATAAGGAAAGTCAAATGCAACGTTCAAACGCTACCTACCGCCACCTACCACAAACGGATATTTTTCAAATACTGGAAAAGTCAACAGTGGCTGCGCACACTCTAACGGGCAAGAAGAAAATGTTCCAACGGTCATTACCAACATATCTATATATATGGGAACATCCAAATAGAGAAACAACAAGAATACACACACGAACGCATTATCAAGTTCACGTTCAATCCTCTGTTTTACATATACTTGTAATTCTGTACTTCAGTGATTCTTATTCACTCTGTGAGAGAGATATTTCATTTAAACTCAATATTTGTTATTGAGGTAACTTAAGGTTGTGGAACCTTGAGTTGGGATTGGATTACAACTTGTAAGGGGGAGCGAGTGTCCAGGCGAAGGAACTTGCTTGTACTGAGGTGCTAAGAACCCACTGAATCTTGGAAATTATAATTGAAACTCTCAGAGATATTCTGAGGACTGCACGTAGGTCAAAGTGGTTGTGGCCGAACCAGTATAACTCCTGGTGTACACTTCGGTGATATTTCTCCTTACTCTTTACTACATTATATTCATCGTCAAGTTTTTATATTTGAAACGAAAAATTTAGTATAACCCAATTCACCCCCCTCTTGGGTGAAATGCTTGCTCTAACATATATCACTTTTAGCTACTTAATTAAGAGGTGATCAAGTGATAAATATAGCGTGGAGTGTTGGCACAAGTCAAATGTTTGCCTTCTTTTTCTTTTTCTTTTTCATTTTATACGTGTATAATATGTGGTACTACCAAGTTTGTATCAAACTTTGTTAGGCCCCAATAAGAATAGCTCTTCCAAAGTGCTTTTTTTTTTTCAGATTTAATCTTTGGATAAATTTCTGTACATAATAAAATGTCATCCATTATAAAAAAAGAAAAAGAATGTCATCCATTCAATAAAATATAGCTAATAATTATTGGATTAAGGGGAAAGAACTCAACTCCCACTACGAGCAAAAAAAAAAGCATATATCTGCAGCGGTTATTTAAGCTAGTATTAGTGACATACAGGATAGATGGATACTTAACAAATCCATCACTAAAACAACAGTTTTGATAAGTAACTTTCTAGTTATGTTCTTGGTGGTATTAAGTATCTATCGCTGTACATGAGCTTTCCCTTTATTTGTTCAAGGAAAAATATACATTTCGCCCTTTCACTTCAAGCAAGGTTTCATTTTGTACCCTACAATTTCTTTTTCTTTTTTTTTTTTTTTTTTGCATATGCATCAGTGGTCTTAGGCCAGCCCCTGGTCACTAGAAATTCCAGGAGCCCAGATTAATCCGATTTGAGGTATAACAAGACTATTTTTTCAAGTGACACCCCTATCACCTAGCATTATTGTATTCTTGAATTTCGAATTCAAGACCTTTGGTTAAGCTAGAACCAAAACGCAGATTTCTTCAAAATATCTTGAAGTTTAGGAAATACTAACTTTAATTATGTGAAAGGACAACAGAAGTTTACGCAGTGACAACTAAGTGCATGTTTGAATTAGTATTCAAGAAGTACGTTTATATAAGCTAAAACAAAACTCCTCTTACATACTTACCTTATACATCGTAAATCACGTTGGAAAAATAACTTCTACCACTAACACAAATAGGCACTAATACTATCTTAAAGTGAAGTAGCCTTTGATCATTACTTTTTAATAATTCTATGATTTTTCGTCATTGGAGTTCACTGTTGATAGAAGAGTTTTTTTCCTACACAAAAGTAAGATCATTTTTTCTTAAAAATAAGATAAAATTTGAATTTTTTTGGATGAGTTATGAACCAATTAGGATTAAAATTTTATAAGTTGTTATGTTTTCATTGAACATGGTTCAGATGAAGTAATACTTCTAGAGTATGCAAGTATTTCTCTTTAAAAATAAATGTATCTGACTGGGATGCCACGGGTCAGTAAACTAGTTCTCTCTCTCTATAGGTAATGCATTCTCATGTGGATATTGCACTATTCTCTCATCTAGTTCTCTCTCTCAATATTATTATACTCTACTATGCTCTCTCGCTCTCGCGCTGGCTGTCGAGACAATCACACACCGTCGTCTTCCATGGATCCCTCAGACCAAAAACGTATGCATTCATTCCATTACTTTAATTTGCTGCTGTTTCGTTAATTTTTCTGTGCTTTAACATGATTCTTTAATCATTATATTCAGTGTTTTCCTTTTCTGGTTTGGGTGTGAGTTCTGAGAATTAGAGGGAAAAATGAACCTCGTTCCTTGAACGAACGAACATTTTCAAGAATAGTTCTATAACAGTAATGGGGTTTAATTAATATATACATGTTACTCTTGTTGATTCTCAACCTGAATGCTACTTTCTTTGTAAGTTTCTTTTTGAATCATCAGTATGAGAGCTTTGAGATTACGTATACGGGATGAATACAGAATTAACTGGTTTCATGGGTTTCTTGAAATTTTATTGTCCCTATGGATTACTAAACAAGATCAGCCACTCTTGCAGCAAGAAAGTTCTCTGGTTCACTCATCTTCTTTAACCCAAATATTTTCTCAACACCACTTAACTCACTTATCGTCAATAGCTTTCACTTCTTGCCTCTTTTACTTTTAATTCTGTTAAAATATTGAAATTTGTTCGATGTATATATATATATATATGTATATTCTTATGTGTTTATAACTTATGTGTTCACTAAGAGAATATGTAATCATCTATCGTTGAACACAGAATGAACTTCATTCCATGCACGTCTTCAAGAATGGTTCTTTAATAATAATGATATCTTTCTTTTAAGTTTCTTTTTGAATCAACATGAGCTTTCAGAATTTTCACTAAGGAGGATTCGATTAATGGATGAATTGTGAACTCATTGTTTCAAAGATCTCTTGAAATTTTAATTTGTGTTTGTAACTTATGTGTTCACTAAGGGAATATGTAATCATCTATCGTTGAACACAGAATGAACTTCATTCCTTGCACGTCTTCAAGAATGGTTCTTTAATAATAATGATATCTTTCTTTTAAGTTTCTTTTTGAATCAACATGAGCTTTCAGTATTTTCACTAAGTAGGATTCGATTAATGGATGAATTTTGAACTCATTGTTCCAAAGATCTCTTGAAATTTTAATGTGCCTTTGAGATTAATCTAAACAATATTTTTTGCATTAGAATTTACCCAACTAATCCTTAATGTAAGGCATAATTAACAAATGTAAGTAGATTAGTGAAGTTAGCTAAGATAGTTAATATGACATTTTTTTAAAAAAATAGTCTCTAATTATCTTCCTTAATTTCCTCATTCCCTATCTTATTTGATTATTATTAAGGGAATATTAATAGAGCTAATTTGAGAATAAATTGGTAAATATGTAAACAGGTCATTCATTTTGGACAAGATGTGTACATTATTATTGAACTTGCAGAAACCCACTTCCAATCAACTCGCATATAGTTAATAGTTTTCACTTCATGTCTCGTCCATTTTTAAATATGTTAATTTGTTCGACATAGTCTTCTTGATTTATTGGTCAAAAACCAATATATTCATCTGATGAACGCTAGAAGATAAATCACAAAATTTCATTTTGATCATCATCATCACTGAGAGCACTGAAATTTTCTTTTTGATGCAGAGCGGAATGAACAGGAGTGTCCCCATGTCACCCCAAGATTTTCTATCAGAGAATTTTGAAGCACGAATTACTAATAATTATTTCGGATTATCCAATGAAAATGGACCGGACTGTCCTTATTCAGAAATATATCCTATTACTGATCCCCAAAATGAAGATGACTATTTTGCGGATAATGCCTTGATGGATCTGAATAAAGATGCCCCACTCATTGAACAAATTAGATCTCAGGAAAATTCTCAGAAAGAGCACCCAGATTTTTGTGATACCCGGCAGGTAATTAAGCATATCTAGGAAGTATATTAAATTCTTGATTGCTTAGCAGTGATTTAGTTTGAAACTAAGCTTCAAGTGAAAATATAAACTAACGACCATAATCATCATTATTGACATCTTCATCATCATCATCTTCTTCTTTGATAGGTTTCAATAAATAATGGTAGCGTTGAATCTGCACTACTCATGTGTGAGCCTCATTCTGTAACTACAAATACGAAAACAACACTAAGTTACGATAATAGTTACCCACAAGTTCAAAGTTCAAGTCCTATTATAGTTGAACCAAGAATCTGACAAGAAAATTCTCAAGAAGAGCATCAAGAATGTAATAATGCCCAGCAGGTAAATGATCCTAATTAAGCACTTGATATTTAATTAAACATATCTCAATAACAATAATGGATCACTTGGGTGTCAGATTTGAAATGTTTGTATATATCTAAGAGGGAAAAAAATGAACGTCTCTTCAAGAATGGTTCTTTAACAATAATGCTATGTTTGTGGAATTAGTTATGATTTTTGGAAGTTCAGCCAAGAAACTGGATTTCTTGGGCCGCAGCCCAAATGTTTCTGGGCAGTTTTGGGCCGCAGCCCATGGATTTTTGGGCCGCGGCCCACCCCCAAAAATCAGCATTTTGGACTTTTAAAAGGTGATCTTTGGTCAAGTGTTTCCCAAGCCTTTAGGTATATGTTTGGGCTTTGATTAGCCACCTAAAGGTGTTAAATGATAACCAACATTAAGTGTTTGTATGTTGAGGAATTGGAAAAGGGATTAACCCTATGTCTTTGTTTGGTTATAGGGTTTGATATTCGCCCTGATCGTGGTTCGGTATTCATTCTGATCGCGAGTAAGCGAAGCTGGAGCATACGTGGAAAGAGGGTAGGGAACATATCTCTTCTGCTTGTATTTGATATATGTGTTAGTGTGTTGGTGCATATCTTAGCTTTGCATAATTATGTGTAATTTGAAGCTATGTTTCAATTTATGCTATGGCCATAGGTATATTGTTCGAAGCATTGAGCTTGCAGATTGTCATTGTGTTATCATGAGTTGTGTGATGCAAGCATATCATGCATTAAACATCTATCATACATGCATATTGATATTGTTTACCTACTGAGATTCTCTAGAATCTCACCCTCCCCTACTAACCTTTCAGACAGGGTAGTGGATCGAGGATGGAGTAAGTGATCAAGGGCGGCAAGGACTTCCTTCGGGTTGAAGATTTGGTAGTTGGTTATCATAGTTGGGAATATATAGATTTGGATGTGTATTTATGTATGTGGATACGATCTTTGTATATGTATGATAAAGATTTGTGTAATCCCTATATGAGGGCTTGTATGGGCGAATGTGCCCTATAAAGCTTGAGTTAATATATGGAAACCAGGATTGCCGGGATTATTTTTGTGTACTCTGATTTATTATGAATGTGATATTCCGCGTAGTAATTGTATTCGAAAAGTGATTATGAGACCAAGTTTATAAATGATTTCGAAAGGTAATTGTGAAAACCCCGTCTGGTAGATGGGTTTGTAAATTGTTATTTGTTTCATATTGGTCTCTATTTCACTTTAATTGCGTATTTCGGATATAATTATGGCAGGGGGTTACACCTGTAGCAATCGTATACCGCTTGGGGCTATCTACCACACACTCAACATAGTGAAATCTTTCTAAGTCTTTAACGATTTTTTATAATAGGAGATGAACCTTCGATCAGAGATTTTAAAAGGAAAAAAATATGAGAAAGATTCAGGTAAAAACCTAGCTACAAAACATAAAGTGAATAATAATGGAGAATGCATAATGGAGAAGGGAAGTCATACCTCCATATGATTAGAACAAACCACACAAAGAAATGAGACATGGCTAGAGCTACAAAATGAAAACATGAATAATGAATGAAAACATGTGTTAGGGCTTGTGCATTAACTCGAGCAGCTATTGCTGAGAAGCACAGAGAAGGCTTTATGGATGGTGTGGTTCGATTGAAAATGACAGTCGACAAATAGGTTTCTAAGGTTGGTGGATTGGGGGTTTACATTTGACCTTAGAGGCTAAGATGAGCATGCTAATAAATGAAATTGAGAAGCAGAGAGATGTTTAAATACATGGGAAAGTTTAATTTTGTAATGGTTCAAATATGTCACCCATAATGTATTGCTATGTTGTTACATATATAATGGTTATTGTAAGAAACCTTTAGGTAATTTGAAAACATATATTATGGTTTCTAGCTAATAACCGTTAAATATTTTCAACATTTTTTTAAAAAATTAAGGGGTACTGCTATCAATTTCCACTTGCTTTCATAAATAACACAAACAAACAACAATACAATAGACTATCCATAAAAACACAGAAATTAACCCATCCCAACAGCAGGAAAACAATAATGCATAGTCAAAGCACAAAAATTAAGTTCCTCTTTTTCTTTTCCTAGTCTTTGCTTTTTGTAAGTTAATTTTTTTTAGCTTGAACTCTTCTCTTGTCAAGTAATAATTTTACCCTCTTTAAAACCCCAATTCCTTCATTATGATCGTGCTTGACATACCAAGCATCTTCTTCATCAAAACTTAATGGTTCAAGTGACCTCCTATTTAATGGATCAACCTCAACTCTATAACATCTTGCCTTTATACTATGGGTCATTGCTCATTCTAATCTTATTAACATAATTAAAATCATGTTCTTCTTAACCCACTCATAAATCTAGGTTTGGACCTGGGAAGTAAACATTTTTTAAAATAGTTAGAAAACTTAACTAGACACAAGGTTTGAACCACTAAAATGAAAGGGCTATTCTAAAAAATTTAAAATTTTCTAAAACAATTAATCAGTGGTTCGAACTCTTCATTAAAACTCATAATTCCTTAAACTAGATTTGATAGTATCGTAGTTCTTTTTTGATATCACATAAATCTATCGTTTGTGAAGTTATGGGCTCGAATCATACAAGTGCCCATCTCCGTATCTATACTTAAGTATAGTATTAATATTGATACTGCTACTATGCATGTTGATGCTATTACTATGCATGTTGCTACTAGCATTATGTGTAATAATGCCACTATGTACATCTATATTCATATATAGATATATACAAAACTATAGCCATATGTGTAATATCCCAATTTTTGATTAAGGGCTAATGACTTTGAGGTTAATTGTAAGTGTGTAATTAAGCACTTTTGGAATTAATGTAATATGAATTTGGTGTATATAGGTGTGGTATTTAAGATCAAGGGTTGAGATTTATTGCACATGGGTCGGAATCCAGTATATTAAGCTTGTGAGAGCTCATTGTGGGAATGAATGAGATGCTGACAAGTGGCATTGTGGGAGTTGTTGGATGAAGTCACAAGAGGACAAAAGTCCACTTTTTCCTCTCTCCTCTCTCTCCTATTCG
Source organism: Inga oerstediana (assembly GCA_963210345.1). Lineage (NCBI taxonomy): Eukaryota > Viridiplantae > Streptophyta > Magnoliopsida > Fabales > Fabaceae > Inga > Inga oerstediana. The sequence goes on from OY723401.1 coordinate 45,581,539, forward strand.
GTGGAAGTGTGTATAGGGGGGAAGGGGAGGCTTGCTCATCATAATCATTTCATCTCATCATTTTCTCTCTCTTCTCTCTCTCTCTCCATTTTGCTGAATCAAGCAAGAAAGGAAGAAAGAAAAGTTGAATTTTGAGGTAAGTAAATGGCCTCCATTGCTCAAACACCATTCATAAATGTTGATCCTTGAGTGATGAGCTTCATTTTGGTGTGTATAGTGTGCCCATTGGTGGTGATTTCAAGAATCACGAAAATCTGGTTGTTGGAGAATCAAAGAGTGTTTTTGAGAAAGTTGAGAAGGTGAGTGACACCAATCTTTCTATCTATGTTTCATGTCATGTAAAGTAGTTTGTAATTTCTGAAAATTTTGGCTTGAATCCGAAAATGAGTGCCACTGTTCATTTGGTATGTTTTTGGCATGAGAATGGTATTTTGGAATGAGTTTAGGATAGATAGATTGATTGGAGGTTGAAATGTTAAGTTAGTGATTTTGGGAAAATTGATGATTTGTGTTGATTCAAACCAAAGCATGATAATGGAGTTGGATTTTGGTCATTTTAATTATTCCATTGAATTCCTTGGGTGTTTTTGTGTGGGAGTAGCTTTGGTTTGGTATTTGGGTTTATTTGGATTACTTGGTAAAAATTCTGGAAGTGCTGTCACACTTTTTGCGTTTTTTGGTTTTTGATAATCATGCTCAAGTGAGAGTGAGTATACTCGAGTGAGGGAAGACCATCACTCTAGTGAGAGTGAGTGTGCTCAAGTGAGGGAAGAACATCACTCGAGTGAGGGCTTTTGTGCTCGAGTGATCCTTTTCTGTGAAAGTTCTTGTGCTCTCGGGCAAACACTTCCTGTCCTCACTTTCTTGCACTTGAGGTGTTGTCCGTACAATGCTCGAGTGAGGCCTTTTGTGCTCGAGTGATCCTCTTCTTTGAAAATTTTTGTGCTCTCGGGCAAACACTTCCTGTCCTCACTTTCTTGCACTTGAGGTGATGTCCGTACCAATGCTTGAGTGAGGGCTTTTGTGCTCTAGTGACCGTACCAATGCTCGAGTGAGACCATTTTCACTCGAGGTGCAGCAGTAAAAAATCAGTTTTTGTGCTTCTAAAGGGGATCTTTGGGATAGTTCTTCCTACCCTTTAGGAGTTTTGTTAGGGGTATTTAATGACTCTAAAAGAGCAATAATGATAACCAATTAAGTATTATGAAGTGAATTAAGTCTTGGAATAGAGTATAACTCTTCGTCCCTAATTATGAATATAGGATTTGACATTTGCCTTACTTGGGAGAAACCGGCGCTAAGACACGCACGGAAGGATCAAGGTAGTGACTCTTCTCTCATATTGTGTATGATGTTTTAGTATGCATAACTTATCATTGAAATCGTGAAATGTGTGCCATGGTACATTACGGTGTGAGCACTTCAGCGTGAGCCATATAGGGATTGACGTTGGTCATCTCTAGGTCGGCCGTTGAATTGCCATCGTAATCAACATGGATCTTTGTGAATCCGACCTGTGGGGCGGCGTTTGTGAAACCAGCCGTAGGCTGTGTGTATCTTGCCTGTATGGCTTGTGTTATGAAATGCTTTATATGGATCCTAGCTGTGGTGAATTATATTGTGTGGATTGTTGTGATGCAATACAGCGTGAGCAATCGTCAGGGATGACATGTGTCATACTAACCATTGCCGTTGAACTGTTGTTGTAGTTGCTTGTATGGATAATGATTTGATTTCATGCCTTATTATTGTTCATTATATGATTGATTTGACACTATGGGGATTCTTTAGAATCTCACTCTCCCAAAATTAAATATTTTAGACAGGGCTGAAGGATCAAAAGGCAAACGGGTGACGAAGAGCGGGTAGAGCTCTGTGTTAGGAGCTCCTTTTTGGTTATTGGTTATCATTGTATATTATTGGATATTTTGTGGGAAGTATATTGTATATTTTGGGATTTGTGATGTAGTTTTGTGTAATCCCCAAGTAAAGGGTATGAATTATGGGCTTTTTGCCTTTGTATAAACCCTTATTAAATGAATGGAACTCGAGTGAGTCAGGAATTTACTTTGCATTCTGATATTTGTAAATGGAATTCACCTGTACAGGCCATATTGGTTTTGTATTATGAATAGGAGACCTTTGTGAATAAATTTTGAAAAAGTTTTTGCAAATCCGATTTTGGGCAAAAGATTACCTAAATAAGTCCCAATTTGAAATATGGTCTCTAATTATACATTAATTACGTGTTTACGAACGTAATTATTGGCCTTAATATTGAAGGGGGTTACAATATGAGGCTAACCAAAAGTCCTATGTATAAAGGAAAAAATTGTATAGATAACCAACAAAATAAGCTATTCCAACTTCTCCACCTTCTCAGTTATCAGCGATAACCACACCTTTGCCCTTTGAGATAGTTGCCTTTGTTGTATGTCATTTTAAGGAAAGGGGTGAGATTCTTGAGCATCTCAGTAGTAACAACAGACCATTATAAAATATGCACCTTCACCAAGGATGCAATACAAACCATCCAATAAGCATTTAGCACATTCAACATATTCAGCAATCACTGTACAACACAATCATCATTCATCATGAGAACACATAGCCTAATACTTACATAGATTGCATATCAGGTCTTACAACCCAAGGACACACAGTCTAATAACAACATTGAATGTACATAGGACTTACAGCCTCATGACACATAATCCAATAATCAAGCAAAATATGCACTAAGTCTTATAGCCTTGGGACACACAGTCTAATAATCAAATCACCCATATATTAATGAAACAAATATAATCAATGGTACAAACAAACATGCAGAACAATTCCATAATACATGAGAGAAAGAGTTGATACTTGTTGACCTTTCCTTTAATTTACCTCCTCTAAAATCCTTTTCAATTTGCTTTCTTTTTTAGCTCAAGAAAATGTCAAATCCTATAATTTTGAAATTCATATAGAGATGGGTCATTGCTCATTCTAATCTTATTAACATAATTAAAATCATGTTCTTCTTAACCCACTCATAAATCTAATTATCTTTTTATTTGAAATAGTTGGTCATCAGTGATAATTTTTTATACTTATACTATTATGTATCTACTAAGACATATTGAATGTCTACTTTCCTCTATAATTTAGACATTCAATTAAATAAGTTAGCACTTCAAACCTTTCCCAAAACTCTCAAACCCATTACTAATTGCAATTTCATAAAAATGTTGTAATTTGCAGCCTTAAGCATAATCTTCCTCTAATTTTTCAAGGAACTTCAAAAAATCATAATTTAATCTAGGGAACTCCAAATGAAGTGATTCATGTTCTTATTTAAAGCTCTATAAGTATATTTTAAAGAAACAATAATTACAATATCAAATTATGAAAATAACCTCTCATATTTTGCATAATTGATTACTTCCTAAAATTTGGAAAGCATAATTTTCCCAGTTTTTCTATCTAACTTGCAAAATTCATGTCTTTCGTTCTAGGTATCTAATGAACATGTTCTATGACTTATTTTAAAGCTTATGATGTGCACTAACTCCTTACCAAATATCATAGAAGAAGGAAACCGTTTGCTCTATTAAAGCCTCACTTGAAACTGACAGCCTCTCTGACTCTCCAGAATTGTCATGCTGTCATATTACCTCATTTCAACCACCTATACCTTCTTAATATGAGTTCTTTTTAGATTTATCTTTCAAAACACTCATTTAACCATCTGAACCTGAAAGAAAACTGACCTATAATTACCAAAAAACTCAATCTTTTGCTTTTGAAATCATATTCATGTTGCCCCCTGTTTTTCAGTCAAGAAGACAAGAGGGAAAAGAGGACATGCAACCTCAAAATCATGTCTAAACCTTCAGAATTTCAATACCTTTAAACTCTTAAAGCATGCTTTGTTTTGGTATTTAAATTTTAGAACAAAAGAACCCAAAAGCAAACCTCAAAACCAACATGCAATGGCTCAACTCTACCTTTCATAGTGACAACAAATTCTTCCAAAAAACACACAACTTCCAGCAACGAATTTGCCTCAAAAACCTCACAAATCCACCAAAATGAAGTTGAAAAAGGGTTTAGAAGACTTACCTAAGTTGGATTATATGGTTGCATGTGGATTCTGGCCACTCTTCTTCCTCTTTCTGGTGATCACTTGAGCGCTCTCTCTCTCTCTCTCTCTCTCTCTCTCTCTCTCATGTGTTTAGGTTGAAATGGAAAGTGAGAGAGCTGATGATGTATTTGTGTGTGTGTGTGTGTGTGTGTGTGTTGAGTAAGAGAGAGGTGAGTGAGTTGCTAAAGTTTTTTTATGTGTGTTTGTGTTTTTATCTTATTGGTTAAAGCTTATCCAATAGGGTTCAATTATTCTAATTTGACTGAACTAAAATCACTTAAATCTGATCCCAATCTTCTTGATTGTAACATCCCAAATTTTATTTACCAAAATTGATTGCATCTTTATGGCATTAAAGGGAATAAAATGATAAATTTTAGTACACTTGGAATGGAAAAATATTGCTAGAGGTAATTACACGAAGTTTTGGGCCAACATAAGACATAAAGTCCAATTTTTGTCTTCATAAAAGCCTATTCTTGTAGCCCAAATTGGAGAATGGAATAGCACAATTTTTGGGCTCAAGAAACATGTAAATTTTGGACAAACAAAAGAAAAGGAAGAAGACCCAATTTAAATACAAAAATGTAAGGGCAAAATGGTTATTTGACCAATAAAGCAAGAGGCCTTTATTTTCTTCAAATTAAGGGCCATATTTCACCCAAAAAGGAGGAAAGCAAGAGAAAAAAATAAATACTTGGTCCAAATTAAGTAAGTCGAAGCATTTTTTACCAAGTTTAAAAAGAAGAAGCAATTAGTCAAAAAGCACATGAAAAATTTGCAATTAAATAATATTAGTTAAGGAGGTGTAAGAGGATATTCTTTAAGAGCTCTTATCCCTTTCCAAGAGGCATATTTCATCCAAACACAAGTGAAGAGAGAGAGAGAGAGAGAGAGCGCTATTTGGAAAACACAAGAACATGAGAGAAAGAGCAAGGAGCAAGAAGCAAGAAGCAAGAAGCAATCAAGGTGAGTTTGGTGGTAATTTCCACTTGTTCTTGCCTTCTAATTCATGGAAACTCCCTCTAATCTCTATGCCTTCTTGAAACACACATGTAGCAAGCACAAAATCAAGAGGAAGAAGGAAGAGGAGGGACGCTTTTAGGGGAGTTAGAGAAAAACAATAGGTAATTCAATGAACCTTTTCTTCTTGTTGATTAAAAGTTGCTTGATGTTGTTGTGGTTGATTATTGGCTTGTTGTGGCTTGAATTTGTGATTTGGGATGCTCAAACGCTAAGGGGAGGTGTGCCCAAATTTTGATTAATCATGTGGGAAATGAACTTAAGTGGTTAAACAAGTGATTAGAAGTGAAAGGACGGAGTTTGGTTGAATGGAATCATGAAACATCAATTTTCCCAAATATTTCCATATTTTTGTCCAAACATGTTTTTGGTGTGTTTATGCTGGAATTTGATAGATTTTATGTTTCCATTGTGTTCTACATGGAAAATTGTATAGGAAAAGCCTTTGGCTATAAATTTTGGATAACTGGAATTAAACACTAAATTTTGGAATGTAAATTGTGTTGCCAGTATGATTTCCAACGTGGCAGTTTGGCTTTGTGATGTTTTTGAATAAGAAAATGATTTCCAATGAATGTGATATTTTTTAAAGTCAAAGTGGGTTTATTAAGATTTAATTTGATAGGTCATATAGGTCAATTGGAACTATACACTAAAAGTTATATATTTTTGAAGTTAGCCAAGTAAAACTAGCATGTTTCTATGATAGTACCCAATAAATGGTAATTTTGGAATATTGTGCGCACAGTTGTCTAAATACAATTTTTCCCTTAAACATAGACATAATGAGGGTCATACAGTCTTTGGAATCACTGCAATTGGACAACTATACAAAAAGATATGAATTTTCAAAGTTTGATGAAAATTCTAGCAGCTTTTAGTCAATGTACGAAATTAAAAAGGTAATGGCAAAATGTAATTACCTTGAACTCTAAGGGTAAAGATAACCAACTATATGAGTTTAGAATGGGAACATGAATGAGTAATAACTCATTTATTATCATTTTGGAATTTTAGGACTTGTCAATTGCCCGAGCCAGACCGAGTATACAGTACCAATAGTTGGCAGGGAAAGGGAAATTCAGGTAGTAACTCTATCTCTCATACGCAATGTGATTATTTGTATGCTTTGTGTATGCCATGTTTTGTGATATAAACATTAACTGGTGCATAATATCTAGTCGTGGTGTGGGAAAAGAACAAGTACTGTCCAGTGGGAAAAGCACAAGTACTAGCCAGCCTAGTGGGACCTAGCTATGATATACACAGTATGAACAGCACCTAGCTGTGGCCTAGGACCTAGCTGAGGTGACAGACAAGTAGGGGACCAAACAGTCATTCGGCCTTGAACAGTGTCCACAAACATGTTACAATATGAATTTTCTGTAATACTATGTGGTGCATTGCATATTTATTTATCACATTTTATATGATTGATAGCATGTTACTACTTAGATTTGCATGAATCTCACCCTTTCCATAGATGTATAATTTATCCAGTTGAAGGAAGTGACTCAAAAGGCAAAGATGTAAATACCGGTAAGTGAAGGTTCCGGTCCAATGCAAGCAAGGATGTTGGTTATCTGTAGATTTTTTTTTTATTATTTTTGAGATTTGTAATTATCATGTACCAACCCTATGGGAAATCTTGTAATATAATTAGGTACTTTATATCAGTATATTTTTGTTATTTCTACATACGCACCAAACTACGCATTGTCACTCCAATACATGTTGAAGTAAAGAAGGGGTATGACATTGATCATGGGCAACACGCTTGGGTTCCATCATTTGACTTAAACTTAAGGCCCAACTCTGATTTTTGGGTCTGTGTAATAAAATTACTAATTTACCCCTGCTTTATGGGATGATATTTAATGTATCTCCAAGCTCTAAGTAGAGTTTGATTTTGGTCATTTTCAAATACATCTTCTTTTCCTAATTGGGATATGAGAGAGTTAGAGATGGTTGAGTCTCCTAATTTATGAACTATCTCAGGTTCCTCTTCACTAGGCTTTACTTGAAACTCATTTTCAGCAAACATAATGTGTACAGATTCTTCAATAACATACGTACATTTATTGAAGACTCTATATGCTTTGCTTCTATTAGAATAGCCAAGAAATAAAGTTTCATTAGCTTTAGGAACAAATTTACTAAGACTATCTTTACTATTATTATGGATAAATCACTTGCACCTAAACACATGTAGATGAGCCAAGTTTGGTTTCCTTCCTTTGTACAGCTCATAGGGTGTCTTTCCAAGTATTGATCTAATGTAAGCTCTGTTCGAAATGAAGCATGCCATTCTTATTGCATCTGCCCAGAATACTTGTGACACTTCTTTCTCATTCAACATTGCTCTTGCCATGTCAGTAAGTACTCTATTCTTCCTTTCAACAACACCATTTTGCTGTAGAGTTCTTGGAGCTGAGAAGTTGTGATCAATCCTATTTACATCACAATATTCTCTAAATCCTTGATTCTCAAATTCTCCACCATGATTAGTTCTGTTAGATACAATAGGCATACCTTTCTCATTTTGGACATTTTTGGCAAAAATAACAAATTCATCAAAAGTTTCATCTTTTGAAGAAAGAAATATAGTCCCGGTAAAATAGAATAGCCATTATAACACCAAAACTTCAAAGCATTTAAAGAAGTTCAAAATGTGTAATAAAGTCAAACCAGAGACTAGAAATATTTTTCAACCTATTTAGGATCCCAACTTCAGTATAGGGTTCGATCTTGGATTTAAGTGGGTTTTCGAAAAAGTTTTCAAAACATTTTTGTTACAATCTCATTTTTGTTTTTCAAATCTGTTTGACTCATTTGGTTTTGTTTCCATTTGTTAATATCAGAGTGCTTACCGAAGTTCTCAGTTGATATTCTGGTTAAGTTTGCTAACTAAAGGGTCCATGTTGTATGATTACCCTATTCTAGTTCATTTATTGTGTTTACATACTAGTGTTCAAGTTTACAGCTAGCGGATGCACCAAACTACGAGTACTAGTTTTACTTTTACAATGTACTTATACATATCATATACAAAACCTTAATAACTAGATAACCAACAGAAAATAAACTTAACGTCTTCAACTCTATTTGTTTATAGCTACCTTCTTTTCATGTGAGCTACTTGCCCTCACTGCAGGTTAGTTATCGGAAAGGGGTGAGATTTAAAGGAATCTCAGTAGTAACAGTTAACACTCATATAAAATGCATACAGAGAAACATACCATATCAACCATCACATGCCAAAGAATACAATATTCATTCAACATTCAGAGATGTGCTTATGCAGCAAACAATTCTATTCAAGGACTCCCTATCCCTTCCCACAGCGCTGTGTATTCTACTGGGCCAAAGCCCTTCTCATCTGAATGCTTAACGGGCAATTTTGCCCAATTCATGTTCATAGTTCAAGTATTCTTAATGGCAATAATATGCATGAAATAGGATACATAGAATATGAGGGAAAAGTTACTACCTTAGCCTTTCCAGTCTCTTACTTGTCCTGGTTCTAGCGCTTAGGGCAGATATCGAACTATAATTAGAATTTACAAATGATGAGTTATTACTCAGTCAAATTCTTTCATAATTCAATAACTCAAGTTGGTTATCATTAGGGTTAATATACTAAGTCAAAGGAAGAGTTAATATGGTCAAACTATCCCAAAGTGATTAATTTTACCCTTGGAGTTCAAGGAAATTACATTGTGCCATTACCTTTTTATTTTCGCACATTTATTAAAAGATGGCAGAATTTTCAACTAACTGTAAAAATTCATATATGTTTGCACAAATGTCCAATTGCAGTGATTTCAAAGGTTATGTGACCCCTATTAAATCTAGTTTCAGGGAAAAATATTGCCCTTAGACAAATGGACGCACAACATTCTAAAATTACCATTCATTGGACATTGTCACAGAAACATGCAAGTTTTACTTGGCTAACTTCAAAAATACATAACTCTTAGTGTACAGATCAACATGACATAAATAACCTATAAAATTAAAGCTTGATTAGTCTAATTTTATTCTGGAAAAGCTCATGATCATTGGACTTTGTTCAGTTACTCAAAAACACAATGCAAACAAACTGCCACGCAAGAAACCCTAATTGGCAGCAAATGCAGTTTGAGGTATTTTTTTTCAATGATCTAGAATTCCTAACTAGGGGCTATTCCCATACTATTTTTCATGTAGAACACAATGGTGACATCAAATTTATCAAATTCCAAACCCTTCTACATGTCCTATTTTGGCAGAATTTAGACATACAATCCCACAATTACCAAACTTCCAATTTAAGCCTCAAACTAGTTTCATATGTTCATTAAACACCACAAGACACCATTTATACAATCAAGACACCATGAAACTTTAAAACCCTAGCTTAACCCAAAATAGGGTAGAAATTCACATGCCAAAATACTTAACCAATCAAGACAAAATATATGTCAAAATGATTCTCCAACTTTGGCTCTTGCTAGAAGACTCAAAGCGCCTCCCCTTGAAATTATAACACCATAGAAATAAAGCTCTTATCAAGGGGAACATATGCTTATGAAGAGTATTTGAGCCATAAAAGTGATTAATAAGGCCAAAATCCAAGGAGAAGCTCTTACCTTAACTTTGTTCTTACTTTTCTCTTTGCTTAAGCTTTTAGATGACTTTTGTAAGTAAGAGAGAGTGGTGAGATGTTCTAATTTTTCTCTTCCCTCATCTCATTATACTTGGCTGAAAATTGGCCAAAAGGAATAGAGAAAAATGTGTGGTCCATAATTAGCCTTATTGGTAAAACGTTGGTAGTAATTTGACTAAGTAAAGTTCGGTTAAGTTGAGTTGAATTTTTCTCTTTCTTTCCTCTTCTCACTTGACCAAATTTTAATGCTCAAAAGGAGGTAGAAATGTTGACCAAGTTGCTACCTTTGTCTTGCCTTTGGCCAATTTTTCCCAAGTTGGAAAATTTGATGAAACTTTGACTTGTTCACTATTTGACCCAAAACTTTGGTTCCTTCTTTAATTACCCTTGTTGACTAAAATTTAACCCTTATGTAAGGAGGGTTAATTTGCTTTTTGATCTTATAATTACTTCTTACTTTTAAAGAGCAAATCTTGGCCCTTCTTTAGTCTGCCAATTTCAACCTCAAGATCAAGTTGCAATTGACTCTTTAACCCTCGATCATGGCAAAATTAATTAGTGTGTCATTAGGTCTTTTATTTCTGTTTGTGTTCACATAAATGGCACCACTTTCTTTCTTTCTTATGTTCAATTTAGGTTTTCGGTCATTCATGACTTTAGGTGAAAAGCCACGTAATTAGCAATAGCTAATTAGGACTAAAGTCATTGCACAGTTACCAGGGACTATTCTGTCATTAATATCACTATCTATTCAATACATTTAGCCCTTGAGTACAATTTTAGGATATTACAGCCATCAACAATCACCAATATGTAAAGATTTCCACCAAGATTTTTTACTCTTGTTGATCCAACTAAGTTCATATGGAGTAATTGGAGTAGTTTATCTATTGAGACTATCTTCTTAGATTTGAAAGAGGACTTTATTAGTTTCCCCTTTTGACAAGAATCACATATTGAATTATCTTTAAATTGAAGTTTAGGCAGACCAATAACTAAATCATCTTTGATAATTTTACCTAGTTGGCTCATGTTGACATGAGCAAGTCTCTTATGTGATAAGCAACTTTTATTAGCATTACTTAGAAAACAATTTTTAGCAACATTAGTATTTATATCAAAAGTGTAATAGTTACCATCCTTTAAGGCTTATAACTTGACTTTGAGATCATCTTTGTTGATTTGAAAGTCTTTTTTGCTCACAATAAGGCATTCTTCTGAAACAAAGATGACCTAAGTGTCTCTGTCATTGCTTTGGCTTACACTAAGTAGCTTGTGGCATAATCCTTCTGCATAGTACACATCCTTGACTTGTACTCCATATTTCTTGCAACTTTACCAATTTCAACAATCTTTTCAGATTGATTTCCTCCAAAGGTTACTTTGCCTCTATCTTTTTGTTCCATTATGGTGAATTTGTTCTTGTCACTAGTCATATGTCTTGAGCATCCACTGTTAATGTACCATTTAGTTATCTTTAATACTTTGAGAGAGACCTAAAATTAGAGACAATCAACTTTTAGATACCTATACTTTCTTAGGTCTTTTGTGGTTAGTGTGAATCATTCTTGGCACTTGTGATCCTTTTGGAACACATTTATAAGTGCTTATGATTCCTTCCTTTTTATGATAATAACATGAAGTATAACATTGTTTTCTATTGCAAAAATTACAATGAACAAAAGGATTGATATGTGCATAGAGTGTTGAAAATAATTGAGATACATCTTACCACGTTTCTTCTTCTTGCCATTCCATTTGTCTAAGTCTGGATCATATCCAATATTGGATTTATCATTTGTAAACCTCTAAGCCTTTAAGATAACCTTAAGCATTTCACTTCCCTTAGTGAATTTCTCAATTGTCTTGGTAAGGGCAGTTTTCTTTTCTTCTAGAGCTTGATATGTCTCATACGAAGTAATAGATAGTTTCTTGAGTTTTTCTTCAAGAGTTTTAACTCTCTTTTTGGAGCTTACCAAATCCTTAACTAGTTTGACAAATTTAGAATGTAGAGCATTGTATTCAGACTGTAATTCATCATAAATAGGTTCATAATCTATTACCTCCTCTATGTCAGATTCCTCTTCTTAGGCTACCAAGCATATATTGGCAACTTCTTTACCATCACTCTCTTCTTCTGATGAGCTATCTCCCTATATTTTGGAGACTTAGGCTATATTCTTCTTGTAATTGTTCTTCTTCTTCTCTTTGTTCTTTAGATATGAAGGACACTTCGATTTGATATGTCCTGGCTTGATGCATTCAAAACAAATGATTAGGTCTTTTGCTTTTTTTCTAGTACTTGGACCTCATTTATGGAAATTCTTGAATCCTTGGTCCTTACAGTAAAATTTCTTGAATCTTTTGACAATTATCCCCATTTCTTCATCTTTAACCTACACTTCTTTTTTTAGGTCTTTTTCTTTGCTAGCATTGATAGTAAGTTCCTTCTTCTTATTCTCGTCCATTTCAGTTAGTTCTTTTCTGAACTTTGGCTTCCCTTCATACTTGAAGAGACTTCCAAATAAAACAGCTACTAACCTCATGGATTCTCCCTTGACTTCCTCTATAGCTGTGACTTTGGCTTCCTATTAGCTAGTGGGAATGTTGAGAAGTTTTCTCACTTGGGATCTTTGATCATATGTTTTATTAAGAGCATCAAGTTGGTTGATAAGATGTGTGTATCTAAGTTTAAACTCTAAAATGCTCTGTCCATCCTTCATCCTAAATAAGTCATACTTAGTTGTGAGAGTACTGACTCTGTTTTCTTTGATTCCATAGGTTTCTTCATGAGCTATTTCAAGAGCCTCAAATATATCTTTTGCAGAAAAAAGTATACAGATTCTAAAATACTCTTCATAACTCAAGGCACTTTGAATCATTAAGATGGCCTTGCTATAGAGAGTCCCTAGCTTCTAATCATTGTCATTGAACTCATATGGTGTTTTTGGAATCATTCTTTTTCCTTGTCTTTTCATAGGAACATAGTCTCTGTCTTGTATGACTTATCAGAGCACATATTCGTTTATTGTTACAAATACTTTGAATTTGGTGTTATAGAATGAGAAGTGTTTTCCATAAAATCCTAGTATTCTGGTGATTGAAGCTTCATCAGGAAGTATACCTTTTTCACCTATGCTTGCCATCAAACCTTTTTAAGATGTTAAACCTGAAACAAGAAGACCAAGCTCTGATACCGAATGTTAGTTCAAACTTTTCACCCAAGGCTGGTTTGGTCCAAATCACTTGACCTATGTCCAGTCCCACCAAAAGCCTTTATGAGATTTCAGCTATCTTTTAAGATTTATAGGGCTCTTCGTGCCTCAGTACAAGAAAGTTCTTCTTCTAGAACAATCGCTCCCCCTTATAATTTGCAATTAATGCCTACTCAAGATCTGACTATCTTGAGTAACTTATTGTAATAAAGGATTTAATAAAGGACTCTCACAAGAGTGAACAAATAATCACAAAAGTATAGAATCCTACTAAGAGCTCAAGACTTAGCATATAATACAACAGTAAATTTTTGGGCAAAGAGTTGTTGCCTCGTCTTTAATGCCCTTCTACTTATAGTGTGAGGATGTTTTGTAACATCCAGAAATTTAGAGCTATATGCGCATTTAATAAGACACTGGATACACATAATTATACACATGTATAGCCTCACATTAGCGGACATACATGGCATATTTTGGGTATACACATATATACATGGGTTTTATTTTTAAGGTGGAGTCACAAGAAGCTGCCACCTAAGCTTACTCTTATATATGCACATGAGAAATTATGGTTACAACTTGAGTCTTCTTTGAGAATCCTTAAGATAATCTTCTCTTGCTTCCCAAGGATACCCATACTTGCTCCATAAGCATACAAGATTAAGTCACAATCCTCTTTGCTTGGGGAGCAAGTTCGGCCAAGGACACATATGGAATAAGGGAAACGTTTGGTTAAAAGGTACTGAACACTTGCATACTTGCTTGACCAAGCATTATGTATGCATGTGAAAATTAAACCTTAGCCTCCCACACTTAAAATTTCGGCCAAGGGAGCAAAAATAATGGAAATATAGTGACAAAAAGAAAGAAGAGAGAGGAAGGTCGAATTTCTTAAAGAACTAGAGAGAAAAAGTGTTCTTGATCCAAAATCACCACGAAAATCACATATCTAGCTCAAAGTGCCTTCACCAATCTTGTTCTCCTAATTAAGAGCTACAATTATACGGCTTTAGTTTCTTGAAAGGAGGAGTTTGGTGCTGTCTACAAAGTGTGGAAGATGCTGAAGGAAAGAGAAAGTGACAGCAAGAGAAAGAGGTAAGAATAAGCTTTAATTTGAGCCTAGTATCTTGGATTTTGGGATGAGTTTTGTAGAGATGTCATACTGCACTAATTTCGATCAAGAGTGATTTTAGGGTTTTGGTGATATTAATCACATGAAAATGTAGTTAATTGAGGTTTTAGCGTGATAGAAATGAAATAGACCAAGTCTTGTGGTTAAATTGTCAAAAATCATGTTGTGCCCTCTAGGGTTATGTTTTGGCTAAGAGTAGGGCACTATAAAGGAATGTGATTTTATCAATTTTGAGGTTCCCATTAGGTTTAGAACACAAATTTGTGTAGGATTCACCTATGGGAATGATTTTGGTAAGATTGGATTGAATTTTTAAAAATTGGAGTTAAAGGTATTGTTGAGGTGCCGCCGGATTTGACTTCTAGGATATTAGGTTGGTTTGGGTTTGAATTTGATTGATTAAACCTATTCCAATGGCTATGAAATTTTGTAGGTTATTAGGACACATCCTAAGTCTTAAAATGAGTCATAGAACGCCTTAATTTGATGTCTATATGTTGATTTATTATTTATCAAAGTTAGGTGACAAAACTGGACTGAATTCTAAGAGAGTCAGGATTGATTGAGGATCTTGGAATATAAGACCTGTAATTGGCAGTCTTTAATATTTTTCCTTTTATAGAGGACTTGTAGGGTTACACGTAGGAATTTGTATCACCTCAAATGGATTTTCTAGATTAAGTTATGAATTTTTAAAGTTGCTTGAGGAATGCTAGCAGATTTGGGATTTATTCTAGAATTTCCAATTTTAAGGAAAACATGGTTAAGAATGATTAAGGATTAGAAACATTATTTAAATATTTTTGTGATCATATTGGGTGTCTTAAAGGTTAGATGCCATAGCTCATGTCTTAAGTTAGTTAAGTGATATTTATAGAGCATAGAAGGCTTAAAGAAAATGAGTGAAATGAGTCAGAACAACTTAACCTTTGTTATTACAATAAAATTAGAACAAGTAATGACCCATATTCATGAATTCTAAATGATAGGATTCAATAACTACCTAAACACAAGGAAGAAGGAATTTGTCAGTAAAGGGTAATACGCAATAAAGGTAGATAGGTAGTAACTCCTACTCTCATATATTATGTCTTGTTCTATATGTATGTTTTTACCATCCGTATATTCGTTTCATGAATATATGCTATATTTGTGAGAAGATTTCAGTATTGTGTTGACATTGTATTAAGGCAATAAGACCTTAGATAGGGTCGTAAAACTGGGTGGTATGATTTATTGTTCAACATTATATTGAGGCAATAAGACCTTGAAGAGGGTCGTTAGATCGAGCGAGACAATAAGGCAGTAAGGCCTGATGTGCTTAGTTGCATGCAGTGTATTGCTAGGCTGTAAGACCTATAATGCTAGTTGTGCAGTATGGACCAGCGAGTCTAGTATTGTGAATTACTGACTGCCAATTACAATTTATGTATGATGGTTTGTTTGGCATACTTTATGAATTTGCATATGTTATGAGTTTTTTTTATCGCTATTGGGATTTTCATGAATCTCACCCTTTCCCTAAACTAACACATAGCAGAAGCAAGAGGATCAATGGGCAAAGAGGTCAGTGATGACAAGTAAGAGGGTGGAGACAAAGGAATTAGCTTTTTTGTTGGTTATCTGTAAATGAATGTATTATGACTAGACTTAGATATTTTAATAACCTTGAGTGGTCATATGAGGTGTGTATGTATATGCTGCATGTATACCCAAGTAGTAATAACAGTATAAGGTAGTATCAAAACACTTAATTATTTTATTAAAATTCCTAGAAATTTAAGTAACATCAGCCAATATAATAGTAAGATCAGTGTATATGATAAGGGTATCAGTACCTAAATGTGGTATCAGAAAGTGGTGGAATCAAAACATTCAATTGAGACCTTAGTATCAGTATTGATATATTATCCATATAACCAAATGAATTGTGTAATAACTCATAAGTATACGTTAAAAGTAAGGGGTTTTACACTTTTGGTATCAGAGTAGAGATTTTGGCAATAGGCTCGTATTCTTTGCTTTATGATTAATAGCGATAGGTGATAGATGAACCCAAAGGATAGATCTCTCTATCTATTAACTAGCTTGCCAAAAGAAAGGACAGAGCTATATATAGAGGAAGAAATGAAGCAATAGTGATGTATACCTTGAGGAAGAGGCTTTAGGCTCTGGTCATAGTAATTTTGGTGGCACCTAGTCTTAGTGTGGATTCTTCTGCCAGTGAGATTCAGACTCATGAGATGGATAAGGTAACATAAGATTTGGATTTTGTTGCTAACCTTAGAGTTTTTGATGCTAACTAATTATCTTAGATAGATGAATTGTGTTCAAAGGCATATAGGTTATGAATGTGCTGTATAAGTGATTTTTGAATATAACCTTGTGAGGTTGAGAGTTAAGGTTAAGTTAGAACCTTGTAGTCAATGTTGATGTTATGAGAATATTATTTGAAACCTTTTGATTAAAGGTTTGAGTGTATTAAGGTATAATATATGGTGATCCTTAGTGATTCTGGGATGCTAAAGGCATGCAGGTGTGATATACAGTGCAGTTTGGTAATCCTTAACTTTTGAGTATGATCTTATGATCTTGGGGTTTGAAGTAAACTTGAATTAGATTTAAATTGAAATTGTGAAATATGGTTTTAGGTTACCTTATGGTTTGGATACATGATTGCGACCAGGATGATTCTTAAAGTGCCTGTTAGGTATAACTAAGGAAAAATGATTCCTTGACTTAATTAATATTGAGGTTCTAACTTTAGAAGGGTTACAATCAAGTGAATTGTAACCTAATAATCAACTATTGAGTTTGATTCTTTAGTAATTTGAAATGACCTGAGCAGGTCAAGGTTCTAGAAATGTGTACGAGGTTTCTAAATGTTGCTAGTTGCTAAACCTAGTATAGGGAAAAATCTTGATTATAGAATATTCCCTTAAAAAGATTGCTTAAGAGTTTGTTTCCTGATATAATAGATAGAGAAAAGGGATACATATGAATTATGGTCTCATGATCGAGATGGATAGTAGAAGATATACTAGTGGCTAGTGAATTCCTTGCAGTCTTTCCAAAAGACTTGAGTAAATTACCCTGGTAAGGGAAGTGGAGTTTGCAATTATGCTCTAGTGGATTACCTTGGTAAGGGAGGTATAGATTACAAAGCTCAGAGCTAGACTAATATCGAAAGTCCATATTGAATGGCCTTAAATGAAATGATGAAGTTAAAGAAGTAGATTGTAAAACTTCTATAGAAAAAAGGAGCCTTATAAGGCCTTGAGTTTCCCAACCCTAATTGTTAGTTTCTAGGGTATGGTTCTCTTAAGGACTTGTTCCCATTACAATAGTACTTTCATTGAGAGACAACCAACTAAAGAGGGTTACCTATGGTAAGTGCTAACTAAGAGAGATAACCAACAAAAGGTTGAGTAAAACGTAGGGTAAAGTGTCGTAGAGTGGAGCCATCAGGATGTCGTCTCGACCGATAGACCAAAGAGAGCTACCTACGGAGGGGCTGACTAATAAAAGGTTGAGTGAAGCACAATAGAGTAGAGCCATCGGGATGTGATTTAGGCCAGCTAAACAGAGAGGGGTACCTATAGAGGATTCTTACTAGAGGGGGCTACATATAGAGAATTCTAATTGAAGAGGGCTACTTACGGAGGGTTTTGACCAGAGAGATTGACCAGTAAGTGGCTGAATGAAGCACCAAGATATCAAACCGTAGAATGGAGCTATCGGGATGTCAACTTTAGAAAGTGGCACATTATAACGAGTCCCACATCAAGTGAGTTTCGATGAAAAAGGGGTTTATATGATCCAATGTATCACTATGGGGTGCTCTAGTGCTATTTGTTAGAAGAAATATCGGAAAAGTGACCTAAGGCCAGGATACCGTTTAGATTGTCCAATACACCTGATAAATTCATGAATTACATGATTTTCCTTGCTGTTGATAAAGCTCTCATGAAAGAATTACTTATTTGTGTGCGATGATAAATGTGCAAGGAGCTTCATAGAGCTGTAAGAGAGGCTAGTGTTCCCACCAGTGCTAATCACCCCAGATCCTAGTTTGACCTATATGATCTTAGTGATGCTAGTAAGCAAGGATTGAGAAGTGCCCTAATATAGTGGGCAGAGTTGTGGCGTATGCCTCTCGACAGCTGAAGCCTTATGAGATGAATTACCCCACTTATGATTTAGAGCTAGATATAATTGTGTTTGCTTTGAGTCCAAAAGCAATGTAAGTGGCAATCACGATGATACAGGAATATGCTCGATGAGATATGAGATTCTGGTCAGTGACCTGAGGCATGAGATTTTGGGTAGTGACCTGAGGCATGGGGTAGTGGGTCCTGTGATTGTGATTAATGATGTATATTGATTGAGAAATGCTATTTGTTATGATTATTGATGATATGATGAGTTGTGATGCAAGCTTTGTGTGAGTAATGCATATGAAAGGGATAGACTGAGTATTAAGAGATGATCCCCTAAGGTATGTCAATACTATACAATATTCAAAATTTTGAGGATGAAATTTATTATATCGAGGGGGGATGGTAACATCAGGAAATTTAGAGCCATGTATGCATTTAATAAGATATATGATACCCATAATTATGCACATGCATGGTGTCATATTAGAGGACATACATGGCTCATTTTGGGAATACACATCTATATGGTTTTTATTGTTAAGGTGGAGTCACAAGAAGTTGCCACTTAAGCTTACTCTTATATGTACACATGAGAAATTAAGGTTACAACTTGAGTCTTCTTTGAGAAGCCTTAAGACTAACCTCTCTTGCTTCCCAAGGATGCCCCTACTTGCTCTACAAGCATACAAGATTAAGTAATATTCTTCTTTGCTTGGGGAGCAAGTTTGGCCAAGGACACATATGGAATAAGGGAAATGTTTGGTCAAAAAGTGCTTGGACACTCTCTTGACCAAGCATTATGTATTCATGTGATATTTAAAACCTAGCCTCCCACACTTAAAATTTTGGCCAAGGGAGCAAAAATAAGGGGAAAATAGGGACAAAAAGAAACAAGAGAGAGGAAAGCCGAATTTCTTGAAGAGCTAGGAGAGAAAGTGTTCTTGATCCAAAATCACATATCTAGCTCAAAGTGTCTTTACCAATCTTGTTCTCCACATCAATAGCTAAAATTATACAACTTTAGTTTCTTAAAAGGAGGAGTTTGGTGCTATCTACAAAGCGTGGAAGCTGGTGAAGGAAAGAGAAAGTGATAGTAAGAGAAAGAGGTAAGAATAAGCTTTAATTTGAGCCTAGTATCTTGGATTTTGATTTGAGTTTTATAGAGATGTCATGTTGCACTAATTTTGATCAAGAATGATTTTAGGGTTTTGATGATTTTAATCACATGAAAATGAGGTTAATTGAGGTTTTAGCATGATAGAAATTAAATTGAGCAAGTCTTGTGATTATATTGGCAAAAATTATGTTGTATCCTCTAGGGTTATGTTTCAGCCAAGAGCAGGGTACTATGAAGGAATGTGATTTTATCAATTTTGAGGTTCCCATTGGGCTTAAAATGCAAAATTGTGTAGGAATCGCCTATGGGAATGATTTTGGTAAGATTGGATTGAATTACTAAAAATTGGAGTTAAAGGTATTGTTAAGATGCCGTCGGATTTGACTTCTAGGAAGTCAGGTTGGTTTGTGTTAAAACTTGATTGATCAAACCTGGTCCAATGGCTGTGAAATTTTACAGGTTATTATTACACATCCTAAGTTTTAAAATGAGTCACAGAAGGCCTTAACTTGATGTCTATTATGGGATTTAAGATTTATCAAATTTAGGTGACAAAACTAGAATGAGTTATGAGACAGTTAGGATAGATTGAGGATCTTGGAATATAAGACTTATAATTGGCAGTGGTTAATATTTTTCTTTTATAGAAGACTTGAAGGGTGACATGTAGAAATTTGAACCACGTGAAATGGACTTTTCTAGATTAAGTTAAGAATTTTTAAGTTGCTTGAGGAATGCTAGCAGATTTCGGATTTATTCTAGAATTTCTAATTTTGAAGAAAACATGGTTAAGAGATGATTGAGGATTATAAATGAAATATACCAAATATTGTAACCATTAGGATTTGTATATAATTAGTGGAATAAAATGAATACTAGTGCTTATGTCTATAGATATGGAGTTATATTCGAGATTCCCAGACACATATGGTGCCATTTACTGAAATTAAGAAGTCAAGGTTATGAATTTCAAGTGTACGTAGTTGAAGGAAATTAGTTGGCATCCATAAGTCATATGGCACTGTCCAGACCCTGCAAGGACACTTGATGCCGTCTGGTCTTATAGGGCATAGAGGTCTAAGATGCCATTTAACAGGCTTCGGTATACATAGGGCAATCCCAAGAAAAGACCGAGTAAGATCCCAAGTAAACACTAATAAAGTAGTTTTAATAAAGTAGGTAATGATGACTTAACTTTTAGGGTGGCGCCATAAGAAGACGCCACGTGTCCCTTCATCATAAGATACACTATTTGACTTTTATGTTGGCACACCCATGAGGCGCCACATGTTTATTAATCATAAGGATTACTTTTTGAGTTTTGTGTCGACATACTCATGAGGCACCACAAGTCACCTTAGTCAGGGAAATCCACTGATCCTTAGTGCAGACACATACTTGACTTTCTCGAATACTGAACTTGAGAGTCAGGGGAATTCATCAGGCTTCGCTTCCCCTGACACTAAAAGGATGGCTAGGAGGAGGAAGAGAGTAGGACCTACTTCTTTTTAGGACACATGGCACTTAGGGATTTCTTTCCCTTGACACATGGCACACTACTAAGAGGCTTTCAAAAAGCAAGATCAAATCCTAGCCCTCTATCTTTCTTTAAGATTTTAGCCAAGGGCAAAAAATTGGAGGAAAATTGGAGAAAATCTAAGGAAAAGAAAAATGAGAGAAGGATAGAAAAATCGTAGAGTACTTAAGCTCAACTTCTGATTTTATCGCCAAATTGCCATTTCTAGCTAACGAAGTCTTCACAAACCTTCTTATACTCAGTGTGAGCTTCATTTCTACAATCTCAGATTTTTGATCGGGGGAGTTTGGAGCAATCTAGTTAGTTGGAGTGCTGCCAGAATTAAGAACCAATTATACTATCATGTAGAGGTAAGCTTAAGCTTCAATTTAATTGGAATATCTTAAGTATTTACTAAGTTTTATGAAGCTTTATGGTTACCCTAGATTTTGGTCATTAAGGGAAATTAGGGTCTAATGTTGTTATGATCATATATGTGATAAATATGGTGTTAGATGATAGTATAAGACTAGTTTAGTGGTAAAATTACAAACTTGTTGATTGTTGGTGTAATACCCCAAATTTTGAGACTCGAGGTTAGAGAATAAGCCTGAGAGAAGTGGACTGCTAAGCCCTATTTTAGAAAGATCCCAAATTGTGATTAAGGGTTAATGACTTTAAAAGTGGAAGTGGTTAGTCATAAATAACCATTTTGGAGAATATGATGTGATTTGGCACTCGAATGTGATTCGTGTGTGTTGTGAGCAGCGTCGAAACCCTGTATTTGAGTTCAATTATGGATTAACATCCAAATTGACTTAGAATAAAGGGAAGAATTGAATGTGAATTGTGTTGACATGTTGAGATTGTTGTGAAAACATGTCAATGTGATGTGAATTTGATTGATTTGGTGTTTTCAATGGATTCCTTGTGAAAATTTATGTGGGAATGATGTTTGGTATGAAAATGGAACCAATTGAAGCAAAGATGCAAAATTTGAAATTCTGTCCAGTGAAACTCTATTCTGGGCAGTCAGTTTGTGTGAAAGTGTTGAATAACCAAATGGTGTCTAAAAATTCTGAAACTATCCAGTCTTATAGTTCACATCGCAAGCTTCAAAATGGACATATAATTTATGCCATTTCGTTTTGTGAACTAGGAGATATGACTGTCCAAAGTTTGGGATGGAAACTAAACTCTGTTTTGGGGCTGTGATGAGTTTTATGTAATTATGGAATTGTGTGGTGATTTTTAGTAATGGCCAATATTTTTCCTATGAAGAGGACTTAAATATCTTTCATTTGGCTTTGGAATCACCTCATTTTGAGGTTTCTAGAATTAGTTATGATTTTTCAACGTTTGGGCAGAAAATCTGCCAGAAAATCCGAAAATGGGAATTATGACATCATCGAAATAAAAGATGGCATCAGCATGGAAATTAAAACATTTTCTCATCATCTTCAGCTCTAATTTTCGTGCTGAACCAGAAGCCAAGAGAGAGAGAAAGTTTGAGAGCTTTTAGAGAGAGAAAGAGAGGAGAAATCTCACAAGGTAGGTCGATTTCTTCGGTGAATTCGTACCTAACGTGTATAATCCTTCTCCTAAGTTATTCCTCTATGTGAATTAAGGTCTTGAAGTCAGGAATTTCATTGTTTAAAGAGGCTAGGGTTCATCCATAAGAAGGATAAGCCAGAAGGAGCTTAAGGTAACCTCCGAAACTTTAATCTTTGATTGTTCTGGTTGCTGTGGTTGATTTAATCGGTGAAATTTCACCGGATTGTCTTTGTTTGAAAATTTGGAAAATGGGTTGGCCTAGGTGTTATGCTACCCAAATTGATACTAAATGGTAGTTCGAACCCAATGTAATGGTTAATAAAGTGGTTAGGAGTAGAAAGAAACACGTTTACGGAGCCGAAACCGAAAAACCCCAATTTTCCCCAGAGTACTTGTATATTTTGGTTATGCCTATAAATGGGTCTTAGAGTTGGATTTTCAATGATTTTATGGTTCCATTGAGTTCAGGAGAAAAAATTAGGTGGGGTTACAGTTGGTCACTTTTTCGGAAAAGGCCGAAAAAGCATAATTACGAAAACACCCCCGAAACCCTTAAAGTGGGACTGCCAAGGGTAAATTTATAAATTGACATTGAATTTGATAATTCTGAGTCTGGAAATGGATTCTTTGGGCGAAAATATGTCAGAATAGCCCATGTCAAAATTTCAAGAAAAGTACAGCCGGACCGGGTACGGCGGGGCCGGGCCGGGTCCCCGGGGGTATTTTAGTAATTTTTCAATATAGCCTCATATAACCCCTAGAAACACTGTGGAAGTGTCTAAATAGTACATTTGACATTGTAGGATCGAATATGAAGCCTCGAGTTGCTGGTACATAAATCGAGGAGAAAAGATTAGAGGTAAGGAACTTATCTCTCCTGCATGCTCTGATAATTGTATTAATGTGTTTATGCATGTTATTGCTTTGCTTGATTATGTGAAACATGTATGAATGATTTGAAGCTATGTTTCAATATATGCTATGGCCATATGTGTATCGTTCGAAGCATTGAGCTTATAGATTTGTCATTGTATGTGTGCATGAGTTATGTGATGCAAGCATGTCATGCATTAAATACTTATCTTGCGTGCATATTGATAATGTTTCCCTACTGAGATTCTCTTGAATCTCACCCTCCCCTACCAACAATTTAGACAGGGCAAGTGGCACGTGGAGGGAGCGGCTAGGACTCCTTCGAGATGAGAGTTGGTAGTTGGTTACCAATGAGTTGTGGAGACTGTATATAACTCGGTTGAGTATATGGTTATGAATTTGAGATGAGATTGTGTAATCCCCAGTTGAAGAATTGTAATGGGCAATTGTGCCCTGTGTATCTCTAGCGAGGGTATGTACCCGAGATTGCCAGGATGATTATGTTGTACACTCTGATATTTATATGAATGTGATTTATCTTCACGTAGTAATTGTATTCGAAATGTGAATATGAGACCAAGTTTATAAATGATTTTGAAAGGTATTTTTGAAAACCCCATCATGTGATGGGTTAGTAAATGTTATTTGATTATTATTGGTCTCTATTTCATTTTAATCGCGTATTTCGGATATAATTACGGAGGGGGGTTATAGTTGGTTTGGGAACAAGTTTCGACCAAGAGTAAGGGAAGAGAGAGGAGTGTGATTTTGATGTTTTTAATGGATTTTGTATTATAAACTATAAGGGATAGGTACCTAGTTATGATTTTAAGTAGACTAGATTCAAAACTTTAAAATTGGAAATTGAAGTTGCTTGTGAAATAGTGCTGCCAGAGTTGCGTTTTTGAGTAGTAGATTGCTTATGACAAAAATGTTAATGGTCCAACCATGTCAATGATTATAATATTTTCTAGATTTCAACTAGACATTATAAGCTTTAAATTGATATATAATATATGGCGATTAGATTAGTACATGGGGAGTGATGATTCATTAAAGTTATGCATTGAATTTAGAGTAATGTTAGTGGCAGTGAGGATTAATTGGGAATACTAGAACTGTGTGCATATAACTAGTAGTGTAAGGAACTTTTTCCTTAAAATAGACTTAATAAAAGACACATAGAACTTTGAACCACTACAATTGGATATTCCTAGACATAGTTATGAATTTTCAAAATTTGGTGAAAATTCTGGCAGCTTTTGGTTAACTTGCGAATTTAAGACATTTAGGGCAAATGGTAATAAGTATGAACTCTAAGGGTAGATATTAGCACTTTGGACTTGTGTAGGCACATTGAAAATTCATTTGGCTTAATGCACTAACCCTAAAGATAACCAACTTAAGTATCTTGAGTTATCAAACAACTTGTATAAGTAATAACTCGTCCGTCCGTGAATTCTACCCTATAGGATTTAATCAGTATCAAGTAGGCTACTAAGCCCAGTTTGGTAAGAGTCCCAAAGATAGAATGAGTTTCATGGGACTATATGATTCAGCCCTCTGAGTTGAAACTAAGTCTCCTGATTCCATGAGGCTCAGTATGTATAAGTAGTCAGACATAAGATGTCGGTGTATAGGCACTTAGGCATGCTTGGCGCCATACTGAAGTATGGGTCCCGCATGGATACCCGACATTTATCGTGGTAGAACGAGGAACAGACTTGATAGTTCCTAGAGACATAGGGTTAGGTGGTGCCATTTTATGGTCTCCAAGGACATATGACACTCTTCTGATTGCTTCCAAGACACATAGAAACACTCAAAGGAAAAGCTGACATGTGTCGAAAAATTAATGGCCCTATATCAAAAAGTAGCTTTTGACTTTCTCCCATGATTTGTTGGATCCCATATGTTTTGATGATAACAAAGATTAGGCTAATGACATAAGAGGATTTGATAACAAACAAATGAATTTGAATAAATTAACTAAATGGCAAACAAAAAGCATTACTTGAAGTAGTTACTTGAGTAAGGAAGAAGAAATGGAACCAGAGAGCAAGAGAGGACAGCAGTACCAACATTTTGAAGGCATTACTCGAGTGAGCCCTCGCGTAATGGCCAATTACTCGAGTGACCACTCGAGTAATGCATGAAGTTTTACTCTCGGCCAACATTTAGAGATGATTACTCAAAGGGACCACTCGAGTAATCTGTCAAGCTATTTGAAGTACCATTCGAGTATCCATGTTTGAAAAAGGTGATTTACTTGAAGGATGACTGGAGTAACATTGTTTGAAATTGAAGAATTACTCGAGGGAGTAATCGAGTAATCTGCAAAGTTATATGGACCATTACTCAAGTAGCCACTTAAGTAACTATAAGCGAAAAAGTACTTACTCGAGTAGCCACTCGAGTAACCAGGTCAACAATCTTCCAGTATCTCTGGGCCACGACATTACTCGAGTAGCCACTCAAGTAAGCAGGTGAGAAAAAGGCATTACTTGAAGGATTACTTGAGTAATGAGAGAAGAAATAATCCAGGAGCTCTCGGCTAAAATTTTGATTGGCAGCACTCGAGTAACCACTCGAGTAATTTGCAAACTTATTTGAAAGCTTACTTGAGGGCCTACCCGAGTAATCTGTGAAGAGATGACATGCTTACTCGAGTAAGCACTCGTGTAATCAGGATTTCCAAGGTTTGTTATGTCTCTTACTCCATGTCTTACCCGAGTAATATTCTGTGTCAATGTTGAAATACTCTCTGCCATATTTTTATGGATTTTACTCGAGGGATCACTCGAGTAACCATTTTAGAAAAAGCATGTTCACTCGAGGGACTACTCGAGTAATGAGCTTGATCACTCGAGTAGCCACTCGAGTAAGGCAGTCCAGAAATCATGTTTTTAATCGTATGTATTTTGATTTGTTATCTATATGATTAACTCTTTATTGTACTAGTATTCTAAGTATGTTTACAGAGAAATAATGAAGAAATCATGCAATAAGAGGAAAGTCAAATAAAGCGTCTGAGATCTCACCTACCGCTACCTACCGCAAACTAATAGTTTTCAAATTCGAAGAACAGTCAACCGTTGCTGCGCGACTCTAACGGACATATTTGAATTGCTTCCAACGGATACCATAATTCATCTATATATATAGAGCATTCAAAGAGCAGAGTACAACAACAACAACTGAGAACACACGAACATATACTGATCAACACATTCTTAATGCTCTGTTTTGCTTATACTCATTCATTGTACTTCACTGATTATATATTTGCTCTGTGAGAGAGATTTTCATTGCAAACTCAATATTCATTATTGAGACAACTTAAGGTTGTGGAACCTTGAGTGAGGGATTTGATTACAATGTGTAAGTGGGAGTGAGTGTCCAGGTGAAGGAACTTGCTATGTACTGAAGTGCCAAGAACCCACTGAATCTTGGAGAATATAGTGAAACTCTCAGAGACGCTCTCAGGACTGGACGTAGGTCAAAGTAGTTGTGACCGAATCAGTATAACTCCCAGTGTACACTTCGATGATATTTCTCTTTGCTCTTAACTGCTTTTAATATTCTATTAATTTTCTTATACGCAACGAAATTTTTGGTATCACCCAATTCACCCCCTGAGTGAAACACATGCACTAACATTTGGTATCAGAGCATAGGTCTTCTTGTTAAGGTATAACAGCCTAAGAAGGATATGTTAGATTCCAAGTTTTGATGATAACAAAAGGTAATTGTATGCAAAGTATGTTTTTACAAGTCTAAAGAATGATTACAAAGTTACCAAATGCATATGGCAAAGTTTAGAAATGTCTGCTGTCAGTTTTTGCTGATGCACTCGAGCAACAGAACTGGCACTCGAGCATAAAGCTATTTTGCACTAGAGTAGATGCGAGTGTTGGACAAAAAGTATTTGCCTGAGAGCAATTGCTGTCAGTTCTACTGTTGCACTCGAGCAATGGAGCTAGCACTCGAGCATCAATCTATTTTGCACTCGAGCACATGAAAGTGTGGGATTGCGAGTGTTTGGCCGAGAGTCATGCAGAACAGAGAAGCATAAGCATACCTGAGTGAGAGTGCATGTGCCCGAGTGATACATCAGCACTCACGAGTGAGAAATCTAACTCTCTCAATTCTGATGCAAGTACTGAAGACAAAGAGTATATTATAAAAGAATATTCTTCACACTCGAGTAAGAGTAAGTATGCTCGAGTGAGGGCCCACATCACCTGTAAGTGCAAAATCACACTCTTGCTAAAATGGTATGCGAGTATTGTCTAGAGACGCGACTTTTAGTGTAAAATACAAGGACACTCGAGCAGGAGGAGTTGTGCTCGAGTGAGGACCCACATCACTCGCAAGTGTGAAAATGCACTCTCTCAAATCATTTGGAAATGCATAGTGTAAAACTGAAGCAAAAGGAGAAAATATGGTATTGCACTCAAGTGAGCCCCCTTAGTGCTCGAGTGAGACTCTGCCAGAAGCTAAAACGCACCAGTGTTACAGCATTCAATCCGAATATGGTTTAATGATATTTATTCATTATATTTTCACTTATTATTATTATATAACATCATTTAACATGTATTATAAGTGTGATACAGGAGTTTAAACGTTTAAATTAGAAAGACACAGAGGAAGTCAAACAACGTCAGACATCATCATTACGACCATCCAAGCACGTACCTACCACATTCAAAGATCTCAAACATACGCATGCCGTTCCACAGTAACATTCCCCGCTCCACAATGATCATTATTGAAACGGGCAAAAACAAATGTCTATAAATACAGAGTTCCAGAGATCATTGAAAACAACCAAGTACAAGAATTCACATAAGCAAATTCACGAGTCTCTGTTATTCATATTTTCTCTGTATTCATATCATTCTTCAGTATTTATCATATTGGCTTTGTGAGAGAGTCTGTATACACTTCAAATTCTACTTTCATTTGATCTCAAGGTATTTGGACCTTGAGAGGGTAGATATCCTTACGAGAGAAGCAGTTGAGAGAATTCCTAGTAAAACTTTCTACTCATATGACTTACAAGATACAAGCAATAGAGAACATTGCTGCTCGTAAGACTTACAGTGGTGTAAGCAAGAGATAACGTTGTTGTTCATAAGACTTATATACGTAAGCAAGTGAGAAAGGTCATAGGTTATTTTTTTGCATGTAAGACTTGTCGTAAAGGGGAGAGAAAATTCTTAGTGTTAGAATATTTCTGCTCGTAGTCCATTCCAGGACGGTTGTTGTTTTGTGGCATTCTGAGAGCCTATTAAATCTTGGAAGCATAGTGAAAATCTCAGTAGGTCTTGATCTCTAAGGACTGGATGTAGGCCCAGTTTTTGGGCCGAACCAGTATAACTCTCTGTGTACTAATCCTCTTAACTCTACTCTATCTACAACTATAATCATATCACCACATCAAACAAAAAATTTATCACATCACCCAATTCACCCCCTCTTGGGTGATGCTTGCCTTTTTCATTTGGTATCAGAGCAAGGTCTTCTCTGAAGAGCTTAACAGCTTGTGAATGATCTGATAAATGGCAACAATGGGTGAAAACATTCTTCCAGACAGAGCTTCAATCACTAGACCTCTTGGTTTTGCTGGAGAACATTTTTTGTTCTGGAAAGCTAAGTTCAGAGTGTTCGTGATGGCTAATAAGTACGGTTTATGGAATGTGATACAAGATGGTGACTATGTTCTAATGAAGAAAATTGAAGATAGAGTCATTAAAAAGAGCCCAGAGGAGTTTGATGAAGATGACAAGAGGTTAGTAACATTGAATAGCAAAGCTATTTTAATGATACAGAGTGCTCTTAGTCAGAAGGAATATTTTTGAATCTGCACTCTACCAACAGCTAAAGATATGTGGAATGCTCTTGAAATCGCTCATGAAGGTACATCTGGAATCAAAGAAAATAGAGTTAATACTCTAATTACAGAGTATGATCTATTTCGTATGAAACCTGGAGAAGGAATATCATAATTTGAACTCAGGTACACTCATCTTGTTAATCAACTATCTGTACTTGGAAAATCCTTTAACCAAAATTCCCAGGTAAGAAAGATTCTTAATATTCTTACAAAAGAATAGGAGGAGAAGGTGATAGCTATCGAAGAAGCTAAAGGAGAGTCAATGAGATCCGTAACTGCTCTCTTTGGTAGCCTTTTTGAGTATGAAGGAAAGTTGAGATTCAAGAAGGAACTTGATGAGTTCAATGATAAAAAGAAAAGAGGAGTTGCACTTAAAGCTATCAAGGAAGAAGAATCTTCTGAAAATAAAGATGTTCCTAATGATGATGATATGGGAATGATCATGAGAAAATTCAAGAAGTTCTATAGAAGAGGTCAAAAGAACTTCAAAAATTATCAAGGTAGACCAAGCAAGAAAGAAAACAAGGAGCAACAGATAGTATGCTATGAATGTAGGAAGCGTGGACACATCAAATCTGAATGCTTCAGAAATAAAGACAAAAAGAAGCAGAAAAAGAAAGCTTACATATCATCTATATGGGGTGATAGTTCGTCGGATGAAGAAAGCGACGATGACGAAGTGGCAAATCTATGCTTAGTAGCCAAAAAAGAAGAATCAGATTCTGAGGTAAGTGATTCCGAACCTACTTATGATGAGTTATTATCTGAATATAATGCATTGCAAATAGAATTCATCAAGGTAGCTAAAGAAATGGTTAGTTACAAGAAGAAAGTAAAGGAATTAGAAAATACTATCATATCATCATGTGAAGTATGTGAAGAGAAAGATAAGAAAATAAGAGATTTAACAAAAACTGTGGAAAAATTTACTAAAGGAAGTGAAACTCTTAAAGTTATTCTAAATTCTCAGAAAGTTTCCTTTGATAAATATGGAATTGGATATAAGTCCGATCATGACAAAAATAGAGGAAATAAGAAGAATAGCAGTAGAATTTATCTCAAATATTTCAAGAATTCTGTGCATACATCAAATCCATTCGCATCATGTAGCTATTGTAATAGGAAAGGACATTATACTTCATCATGTTATTTTAGAAAAGGACAAGTTATTGGCACGTATAAATAGGTTCTGAAAGGGACACATGTATTACATACTAACCACAAAGGACCCAAGAAAGTGTGGGTACCTAAAACTTGATCACCTTACTCTAGGTATGTCTCAAAGCATCACGAGCAAACAAGTGGTATATTGATAGTGGATGCTCGAGACATATGACTGGTGACAAAAATAAGTTCACCATACTAGAAACCAGAGAAGGAGGAAAGGTAACGTTTGGAGGTAATCAATCTAGACATATTGCTGGAGGTTAATCAATCTGGAATTGGAAAATCCGATGGTGTTCAAATCAACGAGGTATATTACGTTGAAGGATTATGCCATAACCTCTTGAGTTTAAGTCAAAGCACTGACAAATATAACTGGGTGATCTTTAATTCAAAAGAATACTTGATAGTAAACAAGAAAGATCTACCGCTTAACAAAGATTCCATCAAGGCAAAGATCAGAGCTCAAAGGGATGGTAACTGTTATACTATTGATTTAAATTCATATTCTTCAGAAAATTGTTTTCTTAGTAGATCAGAGGAAAGTTGGTTATGGCATAAGTGTCTGGCTCATGTTAATATGAATCAACTTGACAAACTGATTAGAAAAGATTTAGTTATTGGTCTTCCGAAACTAAAATTTAAAGATAACATGATTTGTAAAGCTTGTCAAAAAGGTAAACAAACTAAATTGTCATTCAAAACAAAGTATGAGATTTCTACTTCCAAACCATTACAATTACTTCATATGAATTTGGTAGGTCCAGCAAGAGTAAAAATTTTTGGAGGAAATCTATATACTTTAGTAATTGTCGATGATTTTACAAGATTTACATGGACTATATTTATTGCTTCAAAAGATGAAACATTTGTCGAATTTATTACGTTTGCTAAGAAGGTACAAAATGAGAAAGGTATTTCTATTGTTTCTATTAGGATAGACCATAAAGAAGAATTTGATAATCAACTCTTTGAAGACTACTGCAACAACGAAGGAATAGATCACAACTTCTCTGCACCTAGAACACCCCAGCAAAATGGAGTAGTAGAAAGGAAGAACAGAGTCCTCACAGAAATGGCAAGAGCAATACTTAATGAAAAAGAAATGTCACAAGTGTTCTGGGCAGATGCAATGAGTACTGCATGCTACATTTCAAATCGAGCATATATTCGCAAGTCACTTGGTAAGATGCCATATGAACTTTACAAAGGAACAAAGCCAAATCTTGCTTATCTACATATCTTCGGATGCAAGTGCTTCATTCACAACAACGGTAAAGAAACCTTGGTAAATTTGATTCAAAGTCAGACGAAGGTTTATTTCTAGGATATTCTAATAGAAGTAAAGCATACAGAGTTTTTAATAAAAGAACATGTACAGTTGAAGAATCTATTCATGTTGTGTTTGATGAACTTGACTCTCAGACAAAACATGTTGATGAAGAAGAAATGGATTTGATAAAGAAAAAAAAACTATTTCAAAACAGAATGATTTTGAAACAAATGATTTTCAAAATATAGAAAATGTCGATGATCATGCTCAAACAAAAGCATGGAGACATATTAAAGATCATCCGATTGATCAAGTAATTGGAGATATTCACGAAGGTGTCAAAACCAGAAATAGAATGCTCAATGAGGTAACTTTCTCTACTTTTATTTTTGAAATTGAAACTTCTAATTTGGAATAAGCTTTATCTGACAATGATTGGGTAATTGCTATGAAAGAAGAATTAAATCAATTCCAAAGAAATCAAGTTTGGGATTTGGTTCCTCAACCTAAAGATCACTCGGTTATAGGGACCAAATGGGTTTTCAAAAACAAACTTGATGAATCAGCAATCATTGTGAGAAGTAAAGCAAGATTGGTGGCCAAAGGTTATAATCAAGAAGAAGGTATTGATTATGAGGAAACATATGCTCCAGTAGCAAGATTGGAAGCAATACGAGTACTCTTTGCCTTTGCTTGCATTAAAGGTTTTAAAATTTATCAAATGGATGTGAAAAGTGCTTTTCTGAATGGTTATATTATGAAGGAAGTATATGTAGAACAACCTCCTGGTTTTGAAGATGAAACAAAGCCTGATCATGTTTTCAAACTTAAGAATGCTTTATATGGTTTGAAACAAGCACCTAGAGCTTGGTATGAAAGACTAAGCAAGTTTCTTCTTGATCAAAATTTTGTCAGAGGAAAAGTGGATACAACTCTTTTCATCAAACATAACAAAGATGACATCCTAATTGTTCAAATTTATGTTGATGATATTATTTTTGGTGCTACTAACGAATCTGTGTCAAGAATTTTCCAAGATTATGCAAGGAGAATTTGAGATGTCCATGATGAGAGAATTAAATTTATTTCTTGGACTTCAAA
The DNA here is from genome assembly GCA_963210345.1 of Inga oerstediana. Lineage (NCBI taxonomy): Eukaryota > Viridiplantae > Streptophyta > Magnoliopsida > Fabales > Fabaceae > Inga > Inga oerstediana. The sequence continues at coordinate 45,614,349 of OY723401.1, forward strand.
TTAAGCAAAATAAGAATGGGATATTTGTATCTCAAACAAAATATTTGAAGGAGTTGTTGAAAAAGTATGGATTGGATAATGCGAATGGAGCTGATACTCTAATGAGAACACAACGTTGTTGGATGCTGATGTAAAAGGTCCTAGTTACAACATCACTAAATATAGAGGAATAATTGGTTCATTACTCTATCTTACAGCAGGCAGGCTGGATATTCAGTTCAGCATTGGAATGTGTTCAAGGTATCAAGCTGCTCCTAAGGTATCACATGCAGAGACAGTGAAAAGAATCTTCAAATATCTATGATACACTTCAGAACTTAGGTTATGGTATCCAAAAAGAGGAAACGAATATTTAATGGCATATTCAGATTTAGATCATGGAGGATATAAAACTGACAGGAAAAGTACTAGTGGTTAATGTCAATTCCTTGGAGGTTCTCTGGTATCATGGTTCAGCAAGAAGCAGAATACAATGTCATTATCTTCTACTGAAGCTGAATATATAGCTGTAGCAAGTTGTTGTTCTCAAGTACTATGGTTGAAGCAACAACTTCAGGATTTGGGGATATACTTAAAAGAGATTCCAATTTATTGCGACAACACTAGCACCATAAGCTTGGACAAGAATCCTGTGCAACATTCAAGGACCAAACACATAGATATCTGACATCATTTCATTTGAGATCACATGTAAAAGAAGGATGTCAAAGTAGAATTCATACCAACACATCTTCAACTCGCTGACATATTCACAAAGCCAATAGCTAAAGTTCAATTCTTATATATTCGAAGAGAACTGGAAATGGTTAATCCTAATGAGTTGTAAGTTTTTTTTATTATTATGTTTTATGAGTTTTGATGATAATCATACTGACTTAGGCATCAGAGTATGTAGAATTTGTCTTTGTAGGATTGTCACTCGAGCACTGGATGTGTCACTCGAGTAACAAGCTCATACTCACTCGAGTCAGTCAACAATGCTTCAGTACAGAACTATTGTATATACATTGTTTCTAAACTTGTAAAACAGGGGTTAACAGAGGAGATAAAAATACCAAGAGGTTATCTGAAGTGCAACAGTTATAATTGTTCTCACTCAGGTGAGAGAGATCCTCACTCGAGCATGGTATGAACATACCTGGAGTGAAGCAAGAGACTCGAGCAGAAGGAAGGAATTTATACTAATACTTATTCAAAGTATGGTTACTCAAATGATTTTGGAGGATTTGAGTACAAAGATGAAAAATATAATAAGATATATTTAAACCAGGTACGCTTTTACATGTTTTATCAAATTTGTTTGAATGTCACTCGAGCACAGTTGAATAACACTCGAGCACTAGGGTTATTGTTCGAGTGTTGGAACTTATATCAGTTACACAATAGCTCATACCGTTGCACTTCCTCCTCTCACTCGAAGCGTTGCGTCACTTGAAGGTCGTCTCTCTTCACCTCCGACCATTACCCATCGATTAAACATCTCATTTTGCTTCAAATCACCATTACAACTCTTCAATCTTCTTTATAAGGTGAAATTTATCCTCAAAGTTTCTCATTTCGTGCCCTAACTCTCTGAAACTTTCTCATTCAATCTTCAGCAAATATGTGATTCTTGTTGTTCTCATTTTGTTTCTAAATGGCTAGAACTAAGATTCCTGTTGTCTCCCAAAGATCTCATTCACCCTCTCCCACTCATTCTGCTGCTAGTACTTCAGGAACTACGGTAGCAATACCTTCATCTCCTATATTGTCTTCTACACTAACACCTCCTCCTAAACCCAAAACCAAAAAGAGAACTCCAACCAAGAAACCTCATCCTAAGCCTCAAATGGCTAAGAAGGATCAACCTTCGCAAAAGAAACCAAAGGGTGTGGTTTTCAAAGAACCAATGATTACTCGGTCTCAATGCAAAGAAGTCAAAGGAAGATTAAAGAAGAAGAAAATAGAGCAACCACAACAATCTTCTTCCTCTGATGACTCTTTCAATATGCAACTCCGGGAAGTAATGGAGAGGTTAAAACTTGATGAATTGGTTGGCAAAATTGCCTCTCAAGCCGGTACCTCAAGTTCACACCATGTTGTTCAGTTTAGTGCAGTTGCTTCAAGGGTACCTTTTATATCACAGGCTCCAGAGGAAGAACAAGTCACAAGTCCTCCTGAAGGTTTCAATGTTAAGGAACTGAAGCCACTAAAACAGAAGGTATATGATACTGAGTTTGCACACAGACATTTTTGCCCTATAGTTTACGTGGACTTAGATTATCTGAAGGAGAATTGTCATTTGGATTTATATCCTTATCTTGGATTTTATTCTCCCTAGCTGAATGTTCATGTTCCTTATTCACCCTCTGTTGTGAAAACTTTTTATTGCAACATGAAATCCCATAACATAAAATATAGGACTGGAGAATTGATTGAGGAAGCAGTATCTACCACTGTTAGAGATCAATTCGTTATGATATATGCTAGTATTATTAATGATTTACTTGGGTATGTCACACCTCCCTCTGATCCACCCACTCTGTTAGCCAATGAAGCCTTTCGGCTATTGAGACCAAATGATCTGATAGACCCTCTCAACTTTAAGCCTATTGACATGCCTGATTCTAATCGTGCCCTTCACTATATTTACTCTCGTAGCATTGTTAATAAGTCCAAAAATTATACCCATTTTGCTCAGATAGATTACTATCTACTGGCCTCCTTCCTAGCCGGTCATCAAAGAGATGTGAGGGAGATTATTTTTAGTGGGATGAGAAGATTTCGATTTTCTTCATCAAAATCCACGACAATACCATATCCTCAACTTGTGTCCCTCATCCTCATGAAAAACAAATTATGGTACTTGGAAGGAACTGAAAGGGTAACCATTCCAAGGTTTGGTAAGACTCAACTGATACACATGAGTATCAATCTTCCAATGATTCGAACCAGGGCTATATCTCAGAGAGAATCTACTCCATCAAGAGGTAATGAGGCTCAGTCGTCTGCTCAAGGTTAGGTTCTACCTCCATCTTTCCTAAATGCATCACTTTCCACTCATTTGACTGAAGTGATCAATCAAGCTGTGTTTAGTTTGAAAAAGGAATTGATGACTGAGTATGAGAAGTTGGTAAACACGATGGAGTTACAAGTCTTAAAGTTGGTGGACAAGGCTAATACCAACTTTGACTTGATGTTCAAGACTCAAGATGATATGTCCAAAAGAATCACTGATATGGAGATCTTCTTATGCTCTCACTTTCCAACTATGTCTTCTGAGGTGCCACCTGAGACTACTCCTGCCTCGACTTCACCTCCTTATACACAGACACATGTTCTCTTCACCGATCTAGATTCCAATATTGATGTCACTTATGATCGGTCGCTTTCACCACTTACAGCTCCTGTTCCTCAGCCATCATCTCCACCTTTTGAGCTGGAGCCAGTAGATCCTTCCACTGCCATAGTGCTCTTTACCCCACCATCCGATCTCACTTTTCCTCAGCCCCTTCTTATATTGACAAAATGGGGGAGAAGGATTTGTGATGGTTTCTGAGCTTATATGGGGCGTATTGGGTAGTTTTGTGTATTGGGGTAGGATTTTTGTTATTTTCAGGTTTATTTCTATTGACGTGGTTGTATATGGGGTTTTATGGGTAGGTGATGATTCAAACTTAATATTGTACTTTTCAAGTTTACTAATGGTTATTTTCAAGTTTCTTAAGTTTTCTGTTCAGTTTTAATGGTTTATGTGATACTATGACTTATCTTGGTTGTTAAGTGTCTATTGGAAGTATTGTAGGAAACATATGTGGATAAGTGCAAAAATCTGAAATTGAATCTAAACTTTGGTGAAGATATGCATTTGGAAATGTTGATGATGTTTTTAAAAATTTTCACTCTAATCAAGATTTTTCTTAAAACTCATCACAAAGGTTTTGTCATCATCAAAAAGGGGAAGAATGTTAGATTCCAAGTTTTGATGATAACAAAAGGTAATTGTATGCAAAGTATGTTTTTACAAGTCTAAAGAATGATTACAAAGTTACCAAATGCATATGGCAAAGTTTGGAAATGTCTGCTGTTAGTTTTTGCTGATGCACTCGAGCAACAGAACTGGCACTCGAGCATAAAGCTATTTTGCACTCGAGCAGATGCGAGTGTTGGACAAAAAGTACTTGCTCGAGAGCAATTACTGTTAGTTCTACTGTTGCACTCGAGCAATGGAGCTAGCACTCGAGCATCGATATATTTTGCACTCGAGCACATGAAAGTGTGGGACTGTGAGTGTTTGGCCGAGAGTCATGCAGAATAGAGAAGCATAAGCATGCCTGAGTGAGAGTGCATGTGCCCGAGTGATACATCAGCATTCGTGAGTGACAAATCTAACTCTCTCAATTCTGATGCAAGTACTGAAGACAAAGAGTATATTATAGAAGAATATTCTTCACACTCGAGTAAGAGTAAGTATGCTCGAGTGAGGGCCTACATCACCTGCAAGTATAAAATCACACTCTTGCTAAAATGGTATGCAAGTGTTGTCTAGAGACGTGGCTCATAGTGTAAAATACAAGGACACTCGAGCAGGAGGAGTTGTGCTCGAGCGAGGACCCGCATCACTCGCAAGTGTGAAAATGCACTCTCTCAAATCATATGGAAGTGCATAGTGTAAAACTGAAGCAAAAGGAGAAAATATGGTATTGCACTCGAGTGAGCCCCCTCAGAGGTCGAGTGAGACTCTACCAGAAACCAAAACGCACCAGTGTTACAGCGTTCAAACCAAATATGGTTTAATGATATTTATTCATTATATTTTCACTTATTATTATTATATAACATCATTTAACATGTATTATAAGTGTGATACAGGAGTTTGAACGTTTGAATTAGAAAGACACAGAAGAAGTCCAACAACAGCAAACAGCATCATTACGACCATCCAAGCACGTACCAACCGCGTTCAAAGATTTCAAACGTATGCATGCTGTTCCATAGTAACATGCCCCGCTCCATAATGATCATTATTGAAACGGGCAAAAACAAATGTCTATAAATACAGAGTTCCAGAGATCATTGAAAACAACCAAGTACAAGAATTCATATAAGCAAATTCACGAGTCTCTGTTATTCATATTTTCTCTATATTCATATCATTCTTTAGTGTTTATCATATTTGCTCTGTAAGAGAGTCTGTATACACTTCAAATTCTACTTTCATTTGATCTCAAGGTATTTGGGCCTTGAGAGGGTAGATATCCTTATGAGAGAAGCAGTTGAGAGAATTCCTAGTAAAACTTTCTACTCATAAGACTTACAAGATACAAGCAGTAGAGAACGTTGCTGCTCGTAAGACTTACAGTAGTGTAAGTAGGAGAGAACGTTGTTGCTCATAAGACTTATATACGTAAGCAAGTGAGAAAGGTCATAGGTTGTTTTTCTGCACGTAAGACTTGTCGTAAGGGGGAGAGAAAATTCTTAGTGTTAGAATATTTCTGCTCATAGTCTATTCGAGGACGGTTGTTGTTTTGTGGCATTCTGAGAGCCCATTGAATCTTGGAAGCATAGTGAAAATCTCAGTAGGTCTTGATCTCTGAGGACTGGACGTAGGCCTGGTTTTTGGGCTGAACCAGTATAACTCTCTGTGTACTAATCCTCTTAACTCTACTCTATCTACAACTATTGTCATATCACCACATCAAACGAAAAATTTATCACATCACCCAATTCACCCCCCTCTTGGGTGAAGCATGCCTCTTTTAGGATCCAATGGCAAGCATGGGTGAAGGAATTCTTCCCGATAGAGCTTCTATCACAAGACCTCCAGGTTTCAATGGCGAACACTTCTTATTCTTGAAAGCAAAGTTCAGAGTCTTTGTAATGGCTGCTGAATATGGGTATAGGATGTGATTGAGAGTTGAAACTACAAACCTAAAAAGATTGTAGATTCATAGAGAGTTCCCAAGAAATCGGCACAATATGATGAGAATGACAAGAGACTCATCACACTCAATAGCAAGGCAATTCTGATGATTCAAAGTGCCTTGAGTCAAAATGAGTACTTCAGAATATGCATACTCCCAACAGCTAAAGAAATGTGGGAAGCCTTAGAAATAGCTCACGAAGGAACTTCGGGAATAAAAGAAAACTAGATCAATACTCTGGTTACTGAGTTTGATTTACTTCGAATGAAATCAGGTGAGTCAATAGCTGAATTTGAACTTAGATATACTCACCTTGTTAATCAACTTGCAGTACTTAGAAAGTCTATGATCAACATACCCAAGTACGAAAGATTCTGAATATTCTTTCTAAAGACTGGGAGGCAAAATTCACTGCAATTAAGGAAGCAAAAGGTGAATCAATGCGATTGTTTGCTTCTCTATTCGGAAGCCTTTCTGAATATGAAAGTGAATTAAAGTTCAAATGAGAACTAGATGATATTGGTGATAAGAAGAAAAGAAAACTAGCATTGAAAGCAAAAGAAAAAGAACAAGATGAAGATGAAGAGCTTGACGATGACAAAATGGGCCTAATCATAAAATGATTCAGAAAGTTTTATAAGAAAGGCCAAGGATTCAAAAACTTTCAGAAAGGAGGAATAAGAAAAAAAGAACACATCATCTACTATGAATGTGGAAAGCCAGGACATTTCAAATCCGAATGTCAAGAAATGATTCAGAAGAATAAAGAAAAGAGAAAAGGCAAATTCTACAACAAGAAGAAAGCCTTTGTATATGCCATATGGGGAGATAGTTCATCTGACGAAAATAGCAATGATGAGGAAGTAGTCAATATTTGTCTAGTTGCTTAAGAAGAAACAGAAGAAGAGGTAATTGATTCTGATCATGATGAATTACTTTCCGAATATAATGCTTTACATTCTGAATTCATCAAAGTAGTTAAAGAATTAGTTGTTTTCAAAAATAAAACAAATCTCTTGAAATAGAACTTAAAGAGAATTTTGAAAAAGATTGTGAAAACTGTTATTCTTTGAAAAATAAAGGCACCGATCTTACGAAAACTCTTGAAAAACTCACTAAAGGAAGTGAGATGCTAAATGTAATTTTAAAAGCTCAACGAGTTGTAAATGATCGATCTGGAATTGGATATGATCCAAAATCAGATAGAAGGAAAGGAAGAAAGAAAGCAGGAGGTAAGTCATACTTGAATTACTTTCAGCATTCTGTTCATACATCAAATCCTTTCACATTTTGCAGTTACTATAATAGAAAGGGTTATTATACTTCATCATGCATTCATAAAAAGAAAGGAAAAATAGAAACCTACAAATGGGTACCTAAAGGTTCATACGTTCAGAAAATCATTTGTACTAACCAAAAGGACCCAAAAAGATATGGGTACCTAAGACTTAATAGTATTTGATTGCAGATATGTCATAAAGCATCCAAAAGCAACAAATGGTACATAGACAGTGGATGCTCCAGACATATGACTGGTGATTTCGAAAGTTTTACCTCATTACAACCAAAAGAAGGTGGAAATGTAAAATTTAGAGGAAATCAATTCGGAAAGATAATAGGAATTGGTGAAATAAAAAACAAAAAAGCCATACAAGTCAAAGATGTTTATTACGTTGAAGGCTTATGTCATAACTTGCTGAGCGTGAGTCAAAGTGCAGACGAAGACAACTGGGTAATATTTGACTAAGAAGAATGTCTAATTGTAAAAAAGAAAGATTTACAATTAGATAAGAAGAATATCAAAACAAAGCTCAGAGCAAAAAGGGAAGGTAACTGTTATACTCTTCATATTATTAAAAATAACTTTGAAAATTGTTTTCTAAGTAATGCCGATGAAAGTTGGTTACGGCATAAGAGGCTAGCTCATGTCAACATGCACAACTAGGCAAGTTAGTTAAAAAGGATTTAGTAATTGGTTTACCCAAAGTAAATTTCAAAAATGATTTGATTTGTAACGCATATCAAAGGGGTAAACAAACTAAATCATCTTTCAAATCAAAAAATGAAATTACAACAATTCGACCAGTTCAATTGTTACATATGGATTTAGTTGGACCAGCAAGAGTTAAGAGTCTTGGTGGCAACTTATATTTATTGGTTATTGTTGATGATTTCTCTAGATTTACATGGACTATTTTTCTGTCATCAAAGGATGAAACCTTTGAAGAATTTATTGTTTTTGACAAGAAAGTGCAAAATGAGAAAGGTATGTCCATTGCAGGTATTAGAACAAATCATTGTGGAGAATTTGAAAATAAAGCCTTTGGAGACTACTGTGATGCTAATGGCATTGATCACAATTTCTCCGCTCCAAGAACACCTCAACAAAATGGAGTCATGAAACGAAAGAATAGAGTACTAACAGAAATGGCTAAAGCAATGCTGAATGAAAAGAATGTGTCTCAAGTTTTCTGGGACGATGCAATGAGTACAACATGCTATATTTCAAACAGAGCCTACATCAAAAAAACTTGGAAAGAGACCATATGAACTATACAAAGAAAGGAAACCAAATCTTGCTCATCTGCACATCTTCGGTTGTAAGTATTTTATTCATAATAATGGTAAATATAACTTAGAAAAATTTGATTCTAAAGCAGATGAAGGAATTTTCCTAGGCTATTCTAACAAAAGCAAAGCATACAAAATTTTCAATAAACGAACATGTGTTATTGAAGAATCAATTCATGTTGTATTTGATGAATTTGAATCCTTTGAAAAAAGTATTGATGATGAGCAGGAAGTTGTTTTAAATCAAGAAAATGGTCAACTTATTTCTAAATCTCTCATTCTAGAAGTTGATCAAACCAAGGAAGAAGATTAGTCACTAGGATAACCTAGATCCTGGAAATACAACAAAAGTCATCCCCTAGACCAAGTCATAAGAGATGTAAAGGAAGGAGTCAAAACCAGAAATAGAATTTTCAACGAAGTTAGTTACTCTGCTTTTATTTCTGAGATTGAACCTTTTAACATTGACGAAGCTTTATCAGACAATGATTAGGTTATAGCAATGCAAGAAGAACTAAATCAATTTGAAAGGAACCATGTTTGGGAGTTGGTACCCCGACCTAAGGATCATTCGATCATTGGCACTAAATGGGTATTCAAGAACAAACTTGATTAATCCGCAATCATTGTTAGAAACAAGGCAAGATTGGTGGCCAAAGGCTATAATTAGGAAGAAGAAATTGATTATGAGGAAACGTATACTCCAGTGGCTAGATTGGAAGCTATACGAGTACTCTTAGCCTTTACATTCATCAAGGGATTCAAACTCTATCAAATGGATGTCAAGATCACATTTCTAAATGGCTACATCATGGAAGAAGTGTATGTAGATCAACCTCCAGGTTTTGACGATGTAACCAAACCTGATCATGTTTTCAAACTCAAAAAGGCTTTATATGGTTTAAAACAAGCTCCTAGAGCATAGTACGAAAGGCTCAATAAATTTCTCATTGATCAAGGTTTTGTACAAGGAAAAGTTGATACAACACTTTTTACAAAACAAAAATGAGATGATATGTTAATTGTGCAAATATATGTTGATGATATAGTTTTTGGTGCTACTAACGAAACTATGTGCAAAGAATTTCTAAGATAATGTAGGGGGAGTTTGAGATGTCAATGATGGGAGAATTGAATTTCTTTGTCAGTTTGTAAATCAAACAAAGAAAGAATGGAATTTTCATATCTTAAACTAAGTATTTGAAAGAGCTATTGAAGAAGTATGGAATGGATGAAGCAAATAGAATGGACACACCTATGAGCTCAACCACATTGCTTGATGTGGATGTCAAAGGAAAAGATTACAATATCACAAAATATAGAGGAATGATTGGATCATTACTCTATCTCACTGCAAGCAGACCTGACATTCAATTTAGTGTTGGCATATGTGCAAGATATCAATCAGCACCAAAGGAGTCACATGCTAAATATGTTAAATGTATCTTCCGATATCTTGCTGACACGATAGAATTAGGTTTCTGGTATCCTAAAGGAATAAGTGAATATCTAGTTGCATACTCAGACTCTGATCATAGAGGATACAAGACAGACAGAAAGAGTACCAGTGGACAAAACTAGTTTCTTGGAGGCTCACTTGTGTCATGGTTTAGCAAGAAACAAAATATAGTGTCTCTTTCATCAACAGAAGCTGAGTATGTTGCAGCATTTAGTTGTTGTGCACAAGTATTATGGCTAAAGTAACAACTCCAAGATCTTGGTATTTATTTGAAGGAGATATCAATATACTATGACAACACTAGCACGATAAGCTTGGCAAAGAATCCAGTTCAACATTCAAGAACCAAGCATATTGATGTTAGACATCACTTCATCAGAGATCATGTCCAAAAGAAAGATGTCAAAGTGATATTCATACCAACTCATCTTCAACTAGATGATATATTCACATAACCTATTACAAAAGATCAATTTTTGTATATTAGAAGAGAATTGGGAATGCGATTTGTTTTACAGGATCATGAAATTCTATTTTAGAGTATGAAAAGAATAGGTTAACAGAGGACAACGTTACTGGAGGGATAACTTCAAGTAACTAGCATTACTAGAGTAACACCTTGAAGTAATTGAATTGATTACTCGAGTAGGCACTCGAGTAATGACATGAACAGTGGAGCAATAATTCAAAATCAATTCAAAAGAAATGGCACAACAGTTGGAAATGAACAGTCAGAAGGTGAAAAAGACAGATTACACGAGGGAGGCCTTGAGTGAACTTCAAAGGTTACTCGAGTAAGGCCTCGAGTAAACTGCATAAGTTACTCAAGTAAGGCCTCAAGTGAACCTGGTTGAAGATCACAAATTTGCTGAGTTTTAGCTCAAATCTGTCCTAAAGAGCCATCAAATGATCGAGGGAATATACATGGGTAATTACAATATTATTCATACCAGGTACGCAATTGAATTTTTTGCATTTTAAAATTTTTGATGTGATCACTCGAGTGACTCTGATGATCACTCGAGTAAGCCCTTGAGTGATGTCAGGACCTAGGTCTATTTCAGTCGATACTCGGTCATTTCTCACAAACTCGCCTCGAGTGATTCTCCTAGTGCTCTCACAAAAAATTTTCACAATCATTTTCCCTTGTCATTTCCGTTAAAACCCATCGATTTTAACTTACAAAAACTTCCCAGATTGCTCAGAATCCTCTACCTTAATCTCCCAACTCTCGGCATCTGTTTTCCAGAAAACCTTGTTTTTCATCAATCACAATGGTGAGGACTAAATCTCCTAATCTTAGCACTTCTTCTGAGTCCTCTGAACTATATCAACCCTTTAAATCTCTTTCCTCTCATCCTACCAAGAAATGCAAACTCTTTCCCAAACAAAACCCAAAGCTAAACCACAACCTAAGCCTAAGGTGAAAGGTGTTGTCATTAAGGAACCTGTGGTCACAAGAGCTCAATCTAAGAAGAGTTTACCTCTAGGAAAAGGCAAAGGAACAAAAGAACTCTCTCTCTCTCTTCCTTCTGACTCATCAGACACACCCACATTTTCTCCAAATCCCCTTAAAAAGCCCAAGCTTGATAAAAACCTCACCAAAGTCATGATAGGCATGCTTGATCAAGCTTTTCAGTCTAAGGGAGCAAAGAAAAGGGAATCTTCAAAGACACCAAAAGAAAGGGATGAAGAAATTACATTTCCTCCTCAGGGATTCAATACAAGCAAACTTGAGGAATCTCAGAAGTACTTAAGTCATTTTGCAAGAAGAAATGTGTGCAAGATACACTACATTGATTATAAGGTTCTTTAAGAGGTATTGAAATTTGACCTGAGTCCTTATCTCAATCCCTATATGCACTGGTTATTTGTTAAACTCCCCTTTTGAACCAAAATTGTAAGACATTTTTACTGCAACCTTGAACCTATAAATGATCCCATTAGGAAGTTTATGGAAGAAGAAATGACTTCTAAGGTTAGAGGACAGAGAATTCTAATCTCACCTTCCAGAATCAATAACTGGTTAGGAATATAGAACCCTCCTGATGATTATTATCCTAATTATGATTCAAACCAGTTATTTTCTATCCTAAAACTTAGTGAGTTAGTGGGACCCCTCAATTTAAATCTGAGTGATATGTGTGATTTTCATCGAGTCCTATGGTATATCTATTCGAGAGCCATAGTGAACAAATCCAATAACTACACTCATTTCATTGAGAGGGACTTTAGAAAATTTGCCTCATTGCTTCTCAAAGAACAAAAGGACTTGGGAGAATATACCTTTAATGAGATAAAGAGATATAGGTTTAAAGGAAAACCTACCACTCTAATGCCTTATCCTCAACTCATTTCCTTGTTTCTCAAGAAGAATAAGATCTGGTACTTGGAGAGTAAGGAGCCAATTAAGAGGATAACACCAGTTGGGAGAAATCAAATTGGGAAGTTGAACATTGAGATCCCTTTGAAGACTCCTCTTGAAGCAAGTCCCAAGAAGAAGAAGACTGAGACTACAATTAGTAGAATGGATGATACACAGTCTCAAGAAGAATAAGATTTGGTACCTGGAGAGTAAGGAGCCAATTAAGAGGATAACACCAGTTAGGAGAAATCAAATTGGGAAGTTGAACATTGAGATCCCTTTGAAGACTCCTCTTGAAGCAAGTCCCAAGAAGAAGAAGACTGAGACTACAATTAGTAGAATGGATGATACACAGTCTTCTGCTCCAGCTAACACATCTTCTCCATCTTTCCTTGGTGCTGTAATGCAAATTTTCATGGAGAACATTCTGAAGGGTTTCCATATTGACATTGCCAATACGAATGCAGAGTTTATAACCTATGTGAATGAGAAGATGGGACAACTTGTGGAAATAATAGACAAGAGACCCGAGGAGATGTTAGCAGAACAACATGCCCAGGGTGAACTTTTGAGGTCAATTGTTGCTAGACTTGATGCTATGGCATCTGGCTCCCCTATTCCTAGTCCTTCTATTACTCCTGAGCCAGTACCAGTCTCTGAAGCTGGACCTTCCAAGCCTACTCCTCCAGATCCTATACCTACTGAGCATAGAACCTCTAAGCCTAGACCCAGTAATCTTCTGTTCTCTATGCCTGACCTAGAGACATCCGAGCCAATCCACATCACCACTGATGATCCAGCTCAGCCAGTTCAGCATGTCTCTATGCCTACTCCCATTGCCTCACCTGTTGGTACAGAGGAAGTAGAAATTACTTCTCTGATTCCTTACCCATCACATCCAGTGAATCCTCTAGAGGATCTTCAGACACCCCCAGTGAACCTTCTTGATCCTAAACCATCACCTTCAGATTCTTCCAGTTCAGATAGTTTACATGAATAATTGGCATTTCCTGTTACTCCTATCTCAGCAGCCAAGCCATCTACTTCCTCCACATGATTGATTCTACCTTTGTGATGAAAACAAAAAGGGGGAGAAGAGCCTGAGTAATGTTGTGTAATCGATGATCGATGACTGAGTTAGTGTATTGGGGATATGGGTGTATAGGGCTTTTGGGAGCTTTTAATGCTTTTAACTTTGAATTCTAAGTTTGATTATGTAATGAATTCTTCTTTATGCAATTTGGTTTTTCATGACATTTAAGTTAAATTTCATTGAAGTTATATTGCATTATGGGACTAATGAGTTTTATTGTGTATGCAAGGTGAACAAGTTATGATTTTAACATCATTGGTTTCAAAAACTAAATTTCTCAAGATCATTTACTTTGAATTGAAAAAGACATTTACCAAGTTATTTCAAAAGGGTTTTCAAGTTTAAATTGAACAAAGATTTTATATGAAATGTACTTAAGAAGCATGTGTTTGAAAACTCAATTTCAAAAACTTTGTTCAAAATCACCAAGTTTTGTCATCATCAAAAAGGGGGAGAATAGTGGTTCCCATATGTTTTGATGATAAAAAAGATTGGCCTAATGGTATAAGAGGATTTGATAACAAACAAATGAATTTGAACAAAGTAACTAAATGGCAAACAAAAAGCATTACTTGAAGTAGTTACTTGAGTAAGGAAGAAGAAATGGAACCAGAGAGCAAGAGAGGACAGCAGTGCCAACATTTTGAAGGCATTACTCGAGTGAGCCCTCGAGTAATGGCCAATTACTCGTGTGACCACTCAAGTAATGCATGAAGTTTTCCTCTCGCCCAACATTTGGAGATGATTACTTGAAGGGACTACTCAAGTAATCTGCCGAGCTATTTGAAGTACCACTCGAGTATCCATGTTTGAAAAAGGTGATTTACTTGAAGGATGACTGGAGTAACATTGTTTGAAATTGAAGAATTACTCAAGGGAGTAATCGAGTAATCTGCAAAGTTATATGGACCATTACTCGAGTAGCCACTCCAGTAACTACAAGCGCAAAAGGACTTACTCGAGTAGCCACTCGAGTAACCAGGTCAACAATCTTCCAGTATCTCTCGGCCACGACATTACTCGAGTAGCCACTCGTATAACCAGGTGAGAAAAAGATATTACTAGAGGGATCACTCGAGTAATGAGAGAAGAAATAAATCTTCATAAATCACCAGTCGATTTGAAACCTGAGATTGCATTTCTAGCTTCCAAAGCCTTCATAAATCTTCTTTAACTCATTGAAAGCTACATTTCTATACTTTTGGATTTCTGATCAGAGGTGTTTAGTGACATTTGATAGTAAAATATTTGCATATTTATTTTCCCTTATATGATAATTTTGTGGATGATATTTGAGCCCAATTTAATGAATTTGGGTGTAATTAATAAATAAATAATGATTTAGGAATAAAATAGAATTTCTTGAAAAAATACTAAATTAGATCCTTTTTCAGTTTTTAGGCTATATTTGTAGCCCTATATGTCAGATTGGGATGTTCTATATATGGCTAAAAAGCTAAGAAAGAGCTCTACAACTTTTATGTTGCAGACCAAAACTCAGTTCTATTACTAAGGGTTTCAAATTTTTTTTGGAAGTTGAGAGCGGGAATCATCTACCATTCAATCTACCATATTCCATCTTCCTTTTCACCTACTACTTCATCTACCACTTTATCTTCCTTTTCACTTACTACTTCACCTACTACTTCATCTACCATTTCACCCACTCCATTCTTCCCTATATATAGCCATCTTCTCCTTCCCATTTGACACACACCATTTCATGTCCATTACTTTCCTCTCCTCTCAACATACACCATCATAGAGTTAATTTTATGCATTGTATTTAATTCCTACATGCCTCATACATGGAAGGCTTAGGTAGTCATCCTTTATGGATGGTATAGGTTACGACCTATATGGAAGGTTTTACCTTTTAAAAGGACGGCTAGATTTCCTCTATTTTCATGCATCTTTTGGTTGTATATTTTTGTTTTAGAATTTAATATTCAAGTTTTATGTAATGTTTATGAAGTTTGCAATTTATTTGGGCTTTGTTTTTAATTTCATCATGAGACAAACTTTTATTTTCCTAGGGTGATATGTAGCTTACTAATGACGGATTGAATCTTAACTTATTAAATCTAGTTTGAATTTCTCCTTCATGATTAAGTTTTAATTATTGTTCTTAATGCTTTCAATTCATTGGCCACCTTTTGAATGATTCCAATATGTATGTTGGGACCGGAAGGAGATGCATGTGTATAGATCCTATAATTAAAACCATGACTTGCATATGAAATAGGAATATATTTATAGTCTTACTGAGTTCCATAAATCTTAATGCATAATTAATTGCTTAAATTCATATAGGAATATATTGGATTAGTAATTAATTATAGAATTGCTTGACCTTGGAAGAGGCTAGTAATTAATTTAGGGAAACTCAACTATCAATCATGTGGAATAATTTGGGCTAGAATAGATAGGTGATTCAATCCAGAATTTGCTAAGTGAAATCTGACCCCTAGGGCTTTTTCTCATATTTGCTTTCATATTATTTGCACTCATATTTAATCATTTTATTTTGCTCTCTCAATAACCAATCGATCAACTAAATAGAATTAAAATTACCCATTTTGGTACTTAGCGATCAATCCTCATGGGAACGATACTCTACTCACTTCTGTATTACTTGATTATGATAGTGTACACTGGTACTATTTAATGGATCATTTACACTCGTAATAACATCTTGTCAATAGAGTCAGAATCAAGAACTGATTTAATAAACGTGTAGAGGTAATCTTTAGCTTCAATTTGAGTATAATGTCTTGATGTTTTAGTAAGTATTTTTGAAGTTATAGGACCTTTAGGGTTTTAGACAAGAGAATGGTTTTGAGCTTTAATGGGTATTTAATGATGAACATGATGTTAGACGAGGGTTAATGATGGTTAATGACATATTTTGACGTTGAAATTGCAAGAACACAACTTGTGTTCCTTAAGGGTCAGGTTCGACTAGCCCTTATGGGATTAGAGATGAATTTTGATCAATTTGATGTTAGAAATGGATTCGATGGCTAAAATTGAGTAGGGATAGCATGTGGTAATTTTTGGATGATGAGTTAGAAAACCCTAATTTTGAAATTCAAAGTGTTGTTGTTGAATTTACTAGATTCGTAGTAGTCTACTTGTGATCTATTTTTGAATGGCCAAAACTTGTCCAATTGCTATGATATTTTATAGAGTTGTAGTAAACATCCTAGGATTTCCAATGATATATAATAAACATCATTTGGCTCTGTATATTGGGAGATGTGCCTTATTAAATTTGTGACTTAAACCCTGGAATGTATTCTGAGACAGTAATGTTGGTCATAGGTTTTTGAGGTTTTGATCTTGTAATTAGCCTTGAGTGGTATTTTTCTTTAAACGGGGACTTTAAGAGATTTCTATGGAACTTGGAACCAACCCCATTTAGGTTTTTCTAGATTATGTTATGAATTTTCAAAGTTAGGGGCTCAAAATTGCCAAGTTGGGATGACCTACGGATTTGAAGAGTTTAAGGAAGTGCCTCAGTACAAGCTAGTTCTTTCACAAAGAGTAATCGCTCCCTATTAGACTTTGGAATTATTTCCCACTCAAGATCCCACTATCTTGATTAACTCACTGTAATAAATGATTCAATAATTAACTCTCACTAGAGTATATGAATAAACCGTGAAATACTGAATCACAATTAAGAGCTCAAGACTTAGCAATAAATGAAGTAGTAAATTTTGTGGAGAGAGTTGTTGCTTCATCTCCAATGCTCTTCCTATTTATAGTGTAAGATAATTAATGATCGTTGTTGAAAGTATCCGTTGGAGTGCTTGGTTTTTGATTCTAGCTGTTGGAGTTGTAGAACATTCTTTATGTCTTAGGAATTACCCATTAAAGCAGAGAGAATGTTCAACATTTGAAAAACGTCAAGCATTTAATGCTTCTGACATATAAGTGCCTTTTGCATTTTGTGTGTTAATACATGCTTAATCACCTAAAACTTGCTTAAGTACTGATATAATGAAGTGTTAGAATAATTAGAAGCAAAAAGAACAAGTTATAAATGATTTTCATTGATTTTCAAGAAGTTTGAAATGATGCTCAATTTTCTAGAAAAGCGATCACTCGAGTAATCTTAGCTTAGTATTTTGAAAACATTACAAAGTACTAGATGGGTTACTGCAGTGATGTGGTAGTAGTGATGTATAAAATATTATCACTTGAGTGATCTTGTTTCTTTGAAAATAGATAACTGGGAACATTAATGTGGTAATCAAATTGTAATAAGAAATAACATGATCACTCGAGTGGTCAGTTGAGTAAACTTGTTTCTTTTGATTTGAAAAGAGACAAATAACCAAATGCCATCATTGTAGTGTTTTGGTAGTATTGAAATTTTACACATTGCTTAAGTGATCTTACACTTAGAAAGTTTTCACATATTCTGAGCACTACCAAGATCACAGTGATGCTATACTAGTGATACTCTTGTTATTACATCACTCGAGTGGTCACTCGAGTGATCCTAACTTAAAAATTTTTTTAAAAAAATACTGATCACTAAGACAGATCACTGTGGTGATATAATGGTGATGAAAATTGAACACATCACTCTAGTAGTAACTCGAGTGATCTTCTCTTTAAAAATTTTTCACAAAACTGATACCTACAATGGAGCACCTTGGTATCACTAGAGTGGTCACTCGAGTGATCTTATTTTTGAAAATTCTTTTCAAAATATATCACTAAAAAATCATGGTGGTGTGGCTGTGAAGACAAATTCTCTAACATCACTTGAGAGATCTTAATTCTATTAATTCAAATCACTCGAGTGGTCACTTGAGTGATCTATGTTTTGCTTTCTAGTGGTCACAACAATGATGAGTTATTTTCCAAAACACATAACTTAAGTGGTCACTTGAGTAATGACCTTTGAGTTTAAAAACATTTTTCTAATAATTGTGATCCCATGCAAAAACCTTTCTAACTCTTTTCTTAAGATTTGTTATTATCAAAGCCTAGGATATAACATTCTCCCCCTTTTGATGATGACAACTTTTTCCAGTGTTAAAATTTTTGAAAATCAGTTTGTAAAACTTCTTTAAACTTGAACCACAAAAAGCATATCTTCAAATCATTTATAGAATTAATCAATCAATGAGATAAGATATATGAGGGATTAGTTTGCTGTAAGTATTCATGATATATGCATCAAAAACATGTTCAGCTAGACATTAACAAGCTTTAATCAGCACATGTATACAAAGAGTATGTCATACACATAATTTAGACACAAAATACATAGCTAAATCTAAAAAATAACTAAGAGGCAGTAGTGTCATATCCACCATCATGCTAGATGTCAATAGCCAAACTTGGGTTTCTTCTACCCTTTTTTGGCATCATCAGAAAGGGAAGGTTGGGTAGGACATGATGGCTTGGATCTAAGTAGGCCATTAAGTGGCTCAGAGGAAGGGTCTAAGGTTTGTAAAGATGTGGCCAGAATGGGGGAAGAGACATCATCAAAAGTGCCACCCACTTGGTAAGTAAAAGTAGGTGAATCTAAAGTGGCTGGCTTAGGGAGATGGAGAGGAGGGATCTTCACTAGATCTTTAAGATCATGAACATAGATAGGAATATGCTGAGGTTTATTTAGAATTTATGAAGGCTCTTTTAAGGTTTTAGCACTTCAATTTCCTCCTCTATTTCCTCAAAGTCATATTTATTAGAATTACCAAAATAACGAGAGTAAGATTGGGATCATTGAATTGGCTTATCTTGTAGGAGTTTACTTAAGGTAATGGGATCAAAGATGAGAGGGCTAGAGGTAGGCTATGTAGTGGTAGTATCAATGGTAATATAAATGGTATTAGAGGTTTCAAAGTCATGAATTGAGAAAAGATATTGCTTTGAGAAGGTTGCTCAGGAGCAGAAGTGGGCACACAAGATACTAGATTAGTTGAAGAGGAGTAGAGGAGCTAGGTGTATGGCATCCAACTTTACATGAAAGATCTTAAGAGATAGGCAACTTTAAACATCATATGAGTCTGAGCTTCCTGATGAGCAATTACCTTCTTGTGGTAGTGATTCATGAGTTCACACATCTTGCCCATCTTCTCATCAATATGGGAAACAAATTCAGCATTTGTGTTGGCAAGATCAACAAGAATACCCTGAAGTACTTCCTTCAAGTACATATGTATGGTAGTACCTAAGAAGGAAGGAGCAGTAGATATAGCTGGTGTAGAGGATTGAGTGCTATCCATTCTTGATGGATCACTATTATTAGACCTTGTATCTTCTTTTTCTTTAGAGTGGTGGCATATGTATGTTTCAATAGCTAGCATATCCCCAACTTACCAATATGATGTCTCCCAAACTCAAGCAACCTCTATAACGATTCATTTGGTTCAAAATACCAAATCTTGCTTGCCTTTAGGAAGAGAGACCAACTGAGGATATGGCAAAGTTGTTGACTTGGTAGAGGAACGCCTATATCTCTTGATCTTAGAGAAAATGATTTATATTAAGTTTCTATCTTCTTTACTTTGTAGTAAAGCCATCATACCATAGTCATGATCAATGAAATGTGTGAAGTTGTTGGATTTGTTCACTATAGCCCTTGAGTAGATGTACCAGAGGATACGATGTTGATCACACATAACACTTGGTTTGAAGTTCAAAGGACCTCTAGGATCACCAAGCCTAAGAATTCTATAAATCTGATTTGGCTTAAGCTTAGCAGGAGCATCTTATAGAGGATTCTTAATTCCTAACCACTTGTTAATTCAAGAAAATGAAATTAGGACATTGGCTTCAAACTCTACTTTAATCACTAATCCGCCATCAGAACAATCCTTAACAAGTTCTAAGTTGCAGTAGAAGTGCCTTATAATTTTAAGACAATAGGGCACATTAATAGACAACCATGGCATGTAATGTCCTAGATAGGATGATAAATCTAACTTGATAGCATCATATAAGGCTTAGAAACATCAATAGTACAAGGAGATGCATCAAGATGAACGGTAGAATCGACCACTTCATTAAATGCTTTCTTTCGAAACTCAGCAAGTAAGTGGCATTTGTCATGATAATAATCAACACATATTTGATCTACCGCACAAGAACATGAAGATATATCATTCAATTGACCACAATCATCCCTAGTATGATGAAGAGAAGCATTTTCAACAATAGAAGCATCACACAAAGAAGTAAGACTCTTCAATACTATTTTGAACTTGCTCCACTTCATATGTTTGTGTGGGAATAGGCACCGGAGGTTTGAAGTCTTCCACTTGTGAAGTAGCATTTGACCTTTGAGCTTGGACTCCTTGTGCCTCTTCTTGTAGGTCATGGGGCCAAGGGGTTCCATTTTCACCTCTTGTTTTTACCCATAGCATATGAGCAAAGTATGCTTTGAAAAACTCATCAATGTCTTTTAATTGCTCTTCTATCTTCCTAGAGCTTCCAATTGTGCCTTGATGGAAGAGTAACTGAAGGTATGGCTTTTGGAGTGCTTCATACTTCCTTGTCAATGTACTTATTAGGGAATCTATGTTGTGGGATGAGAAGAAGGCATCTAATCCATTAGGTTGAGGGGTAGGAGATTGTGGTGGAGGTTCATAGAATGATGGAGAAGGTGGTGCATAGGGAGTTCTACATTGGATGGAAGTAGGGGAAAATGGGGGAAGATGAAATAGATATGATGGTTCTTGATAGAGTGGAGTGGGTGATTCTTGATGGAATGGGTAAGGCGAAGAAGTATGGTTGAAGTAGGTTTGAGGTGGTTGAAAGGTGGGTTCATGGTATGATCTATAGGGTGGGTGTGGTGGGTAATGAGATTGGAATAAAGGTTGTTGGTATGGTTCATGATATGGAGAGTAGAATGGACCATTACATTCTTCACCAATTAGACTATCTTGACATCCCATCTTGGCTTGAAGAAGCTACAATGTTTGTTGAATAGCATGGATGCTTTCAGAGATGGACTCTTTCCTTTCAGTCGAATCTGCTACAAAAGAGTGAGAGTGAACGGATAAACCTTGATTACCATTAAACCAAGCTATGAAATCCAATCACAATAAATTCCAATGAATCACAAAGAGGATTATCTAACAAAAAACTATAAAAACTAAGGGGAAAAAATTCTAAGAGAACACAAATGCAAATGAAAAAGGGGAAAAGGATTTCAAAATGACAAAAGATGCAATATGCTTTGAAAAACATGCAAAACTAACTAAACTAACTAAAATGCAACCTAAAGGCTTAAGGTACCAATTAATCAAAGATTGACACTTAGCTACTAAGGAACCAATTACTTGGCTCCCCGGCAACGGCGCCACTTGAAGAATAGGCTTTGTTGGCTTTGTGCCTTGGTAACCTCTTCAAAAATAACCAAGGATTTCAATATAGGGTGCAATCCCAGATCGTCTCTCGAAGAGCCTTTTATTAATTACCTAGAAACTAAGTGCAATGATTGACATGAAATGAGTTAAAAATGGTTTTTAAGTTTTTATCTAACAACTAAATTACAATTAAACTAAAATGCTTTTAAAACTAATATTTTTGGATTTTTGGAATAAAATTGATATAGAATGGAAATTGGTTAGAAATGCAAATGATGAAGATGCTCTTGGAAATGGTTTTCAATGGCTATCCTTGCTCAATTAAGATATTTGGGGAGTTAATTCATTAAGCTTCTAATATACCAAACCTCAATTATCATTGAGTCTAGCATCACAAGAGAGGAACCCCTACCCTTGAAATGCTATTAAGCCCTCTTAGTGTAATGAGTTTCTCTAAGTTTCCTAAAATACCAAACCTCAATTACCATTGAGTCTAATACTTAAACTCATGAACCTATTTATTTAAGCATTATTAAAACCCCTTAGAGAGTGACTATGGAATAAGTAATGCATTTACGTTCAACTACAATTCTAATTCAATCAAACCATCCAACAATACCATGTTAAATAAAGAGAAGCAATAGAATCATAGATAAACATATATATAACCATATATATTGATGAGCACAAATTCTCATTACAAATTCCAAATGACAACAACTCAATCTATAGCAATTATAACTCAAATCATAGTCTCAATATATAAATGAATTCTTACACCTAAGAAATCAAAAATACAATGAGCTATAGATAAAATAAACTCCCCTTTGAAGCTTATGTGAGCTTAAGTCATCTCCAAATCATCTCCAAGAGTCAACAAAATCAGCTACTCACAACCATGGAATCAAGAAAGATAATCATACTTTGATTTAAACATCCAGCTATAAAATCACATATTAGAATCAACAATTAGCACTAATTCAATTTGACTCGGGGCTGAAATAAAATCAAGGAATAGAACAGAGGATAAGCACGGCTGTGTGAGAAACAGAGCCAACCACGGACTGTGATGATGTCAAAACAGGGGAAGCTCTCTGGAGAATCACAGAGAAGGTACGGTGGCAGTGATTTATGGTGGTAAGGAGAGTGAAGAAGGAGGTGATGGTGGTTGGAGATGACAGTGGTAGTTTTGAAGGTCGTGTGTTGCGGCTGTGATCTCTGCTTCTCTCCCTTCTGATTAAGTCTTCTCTAACTGTCAGCTCTCTGATTCTCTCTTAGCTCCCTCTCTAAAATTCTCGTGACTCCAACACTCAGCCCTCAGCTCCCTGAGGTCCTCGCCACTGCCATTTCCCTTCAGCTCTATTCTCGGTTGTGGCTATGGTAGGTGAAGCTCACCGGCGGTGGTGGTGGATGGTGCTGCCGACGAGAGATGAAGAGAAAGTGCAATTGATGAAGTGATCGGTGTGTCTACTGTAACCCCCTGCCGTAATTATATCCGAAATACGCGATTAAAGTGAAATAGAGACCAATAAGAAACAAAACTACATTTTACAAACCCATCTACCAGACGGGGTTTTCATAAATACCTTTCGAAATCATTCATAACCTGGTCTCACATTCACATTCCGAATACAATTACTACACAAAGATAAATCACATTTAAATATATCAGAGTACACAATATAATAATCCCGGCAATCCCGGTTTCCATATATTAACTCAAGCTTTATAGGGCACATTTGCCCATACAAGCCCTCATATGGGGATTACACAAATATTTCTCATACATATACAAATATCCAACAACTCATTTCAAATACATAACCAAATATACTCATCCATATGTACACATCCAAATACAAATATCCCATCTGGGATGATAACCAACCACCAGAATGACAACCCAAAGGAAGTCCTCTTCGCCCTTGGCTGCTTACTCCATCATCGATCTACTACCCTGTCTGGAAGGTCAGTAGGGGAGGGTGAGATTCTAGAGAATCTCAGTAGGATAACAATATCAATATGCATGTATGATAGATGTTTAATGCATGACATGCTTGCACCACACAACTCATGATAACACAATGACAATTTGCAAGCTCAATGCTTCGAACAATATACCTATGGCCATAGCATAAATTGAAACATAGCTTCAAGTTACACATAATTATGCAAAGCTAAGACATGCACCAACACACTAACACATATATCAAATACAAGCAGAAGAGATATGTTCCCTACCCTCTTTCCACGTATGCTCCAGCTCCGCTTACTCGCGATCAGAACGAATACCAAACCACGTCCAGGGCGAACATCAACCCTATAATCAAAGCAAGGACATAGGGTTATTCTCTATTCCAAAACCTTACTTCCATATTACTTAAGGTTGGTTATCATTCACACCCTTTAGGTGGCTAAAATAAGCTCAACGAAAGTCTAAAGGATTGGGACGTACTAGGTTGGAAATCACCTTTCAAAATCTCAAAATGCTGAAAATGGGGGTTGGCTGCAGCCAAGAATCCTCTAGCTGCAGCCAGAACACGCACAGAAGGTTTTTGGCTGCAGCCAAGAATTTCTGGCTGCGGCCAAAACGCTCACAGAAACTTTTGCGCTGCAGCCAGGATTTTCTGCTGCAGCCAAGGCAACTTCAAAACTTCATAACTAATTCCACAAAAATCGAAATGAGGTGATCCCAAAGCCAAATGAAACCTATCCACGTCCTCTACACAGGAAAAATATTATCCAATACTGGAAATCACCACATAAATACAGAATTTCCCAAAACTCAAGACTGTCCCAGGTTATGAAGAAATGTTACTAATAGAATCTGTTAGTGCAAAAGAAAAAATAAAGTAGAATTTCAGATTTGAGTGATTAAAAAGGGATGGAGACGGAGGCGGTGCTGTCAACGGAGGAGGCGGACACCCTTATTCGGAGTCGGAAAAAGGTTCGGCTAGGGAAAGGAAACTATTCTTCGTCGAACAGCCTAGTTCTAAGAGAGGATGACTGGATGGTAGATGCCGAGGAGGAGGCTGAGGAGGGGAGTACGGATGTTGGCGGGGAGGCGGAGAGGTTTACGAAACCACAGAAGACGTACAAACAAGCGTTTACGCACGATATGGAGTCGGAGGAGAATGCAGAAGAGGAGGCTGAGGTGGATTTGTGGAGTGAGGATAGATGGAGAGCGCGTCTTCAGGTGGAGATGACGGTGAAGGGTCCGAATATTATCGTTCCACCGGAGGAGAAGACGAGGCTAGTCCGAAGGTGGAGGTTGACCCTGATAGTAAAGCTTGTGGGCAGAATGATTAGGGAGGATCACTTGGTAATGAAGTTGCACCAGATATGGGGGGTGCATGAGGACCAGCTGGACACGGTGGACATTGGTTCTGGATTTTTCCTTGCGTGCTTTAAGAAACGGGCTGACTACGATTATGCGTTGACGGGGGGTCCGTGGTTAATTATGGATCACTATTTGGCCGTCCAGCCATGGAAGGAGGATTTTGTGGCGGAAAGGGAAAAGATTAGTCATATTGCCGCTTGGGTCCGAATCGCTGGTTTGCCCATGGATTATTATGATACGGGGATTCTGTTTGCCTTGGGAAGTCAGATTGGACGTGTGCTGAAGTTGGACTCTACCACGTCGAAAAGGAGCAAGGGTAGATTTGCTCGATTGAGTGTTGAGTTAGACTTGACCAAGCCACTCCTTCCAATAATCTTGATTAATGGGTTGGAGAGGAGGGTTGAGTATGAGGGCATTCACCTGATCTTTTTCAGTTGCGGACGCTGTGGTCATGAGACTCTGAGATGTACGTATAGAGACTCTTCCAGTGGGGATGTGAGTTCTCCGTCCGCCGGTGGCATGGGTGGCGGCCAGAGTCCAAATGTGACAACGACGGCAGGTTCTGGAAATGGAAAGGGGAATGGGGCGCCAATGGTTCCAGGAGCGGATGGCAGAGCGAGGTTCGGGGAGTGGATGACGGTTAGGAGGGGGAGATTTAGGAAGGATTTGCCCAGAGATTTGACCGGGACGAGGAGGGATTCTCGGAGTAATGGGGGGTTGAGGAATTATGGTTCGAGATTTTTGGCGCTTGTGGCGGACGATGATATGGAAATAATTAATATTGGGGAGAAGGTTTCGGCATACTCAAAGACAGCTAATGCAGTTGCTGAATATAGGAACAAAGAGAATAAGGGCGTGCATGTGGGGCCCAAGGTGATGACTAAAAAGGTAAGCTTGGGACGTGAGAAGGATATTAAGGTTGTTAAAGAGCCATTGGCGGAGTATTTACATATGAAGAATCGGTTGGGCTTCATTGGTGGGCCAAAGGTGTCTGGGCCGGTGGGGGAGGAGAGTAATTCGTTAGTCCAGGTGGATGGTGGGGCTTTCAAGGGGTTGGACCGAATGGAGGAAGCAGTAAACACTTTGGAACAGCTTTCTCATGCCCTGGGGCCCAAGTCTGCCGACAACCCATATGACCCAGGGGAAAGTGGGGCCTCGAGAATGATAATATGTGATAATCCTCTGACAGTTGCTGAACATGTTGATGGGCTTGAGAGTTTGCCTCCTTCTCCTCATGGGGACAGGCAACGCTGTTGAGTACGTGGTTTGTAGGAGCTTATACTTTCTGTTTGTCGATATGGATTTTATTGTCTGGAACTGCCGGGGAGCTGGGGGCCGAGTGCTTCCTAGACTTCTAAATGAGTTGAAGGGTCAATATGCATTACATTTTATTACACTGTTGGAGACACGACAGAACAGTGAAAAAGCAGAGGCGATTGCGAGACGTATTGGGTGGAGGAATAAAATGGTGGTCGAGGCGCAAGGCTTTAGTGGGGGTATTTGGTGTTTTTGGGCAGACGAGTTTAATTTTCAGGTGTTGGAGAGCACGGAGCAGCTGGTGTATGGGTATGTGGTGTCTGGTGGGGTCCCGAAGTTTTTTCTAACAGTGGTGTATGCGAGGCCGAATGCTTGGCACCGCAGGAGCTTATGGGATGATTTAGGGAGGATTAGGGAGCACATTTGTTCACCATGGTGTATCGTTGGGGATTTTAATGCAACTTTAAGGGTGAATGAGCGTGTGTCGAAGTTAGGGCGAAGTGTGGGGGTTGACCTTGCGTTTCGTAGGTGGTTTACGGATGGAGAATTCCTTGAGGTAGATTTTCAAGGTCCTCGCTTTACCTGGAGTAATAGCGGGTGCAGCAGTCGGTTGGATAGGGCGGTAACGAATAAGTTGTGGGTTGAGTTCTTTCCTGATTCACGGATGGTTCATCTACCGAAGTTCAAGTCAGATCATAATGCACTTTTGATGAAGTTCGGGGGTGTCGCACCTAGACGGAGAGGTCAGTTCAGATTCTTCGCTCCATGGGTTACACATGATTTATTCCCGGAGATGGTCAAACAGAATTGGGATGCAAGTCTAGGATGGAATGAGAACGTGGCTCAATTCCGATGGTAGGTTACTAGTTGGGGGAGAGAGGTCTTTGGCCATATCAATGTACAAAAAAGGAAACTCACAGACCGCTTGAAGTACCTGGAGAGGAAGCTATCGCACTCTCCGTGGCTCGAGGAGGTGGAGCAGGAACGAGTGGAGGTTTGGAACCGGTTAGAGAATGTATTATTACAGGAGGAGATAATGTGGTTGCAAAAGTCAAGATGCAATTGGTATTCTTTTGGTGACAAGAACACTAATTATTTCCACTCTATGGCTAAGAGTCGAAGAAGGCGAAATCATATTGAGGCGTTGAGATTGGAGGACGGGGAGTGGTCGTATGATGTTAATGCTATTAGGGATCAGGGAGTTCAGTTTTTTGAATCTCTATTCCAGGAGGAGAGGCCCGCGAGGGCGGAGGTGCAATTTCGTGTTACGTATCCGCTGGTTAAAGAATCTGACCTTGCAATGTTAACAAATGATTTAACTACGGAGGAAATTAAAAGGGCTCTGTTTAGCATGGGTGCTTTAAAAGCTCCCGGTCCGGATGGTTTGAATCCCCTGTTCTTTCAGAGTCAATGGGGTACAGTGGGGAATTCGGTGGTGGAGCAAGTGAAGCAGGTGGCGGAAGAGCCTACTTGGGTGAAGGAGATCAATGAAACTTCTATTGTGTTAATTCCGAAAGTCGAGAACCCCGAGACATTTCGTGATTTTAGACCAATCAGTCTATGTAATGTGATTTATAAAGTTATTACCAAGACATTGGCTAATAGGCTTAAGCGAATATTGCCTAGCATTATTTCCCCAAATCAATGTAGTTTTGTACCAGGCCGACAGGGAACAGACAATATCATCCTCACTCAAGAGATAATTATTCCATGAGCCAGAAACATCGACGGAAGAATTTTATGGCCTTAAAAATAGATTTAGAGAAAGCTTACGATCGGCTGAGGTGGAGTTTTGTCATCAGGTGTCTGGAGGAGCTTGGAATTCCGAAGTGGATGATTGATGTAATAAAGACATGCCTTTCCACACCTTCAATGAAGTTAATGTGGAATGGTTAACAGGCAGGGGGTTTCTCTATGTCATGCGGTCTCAGACAAGGTGATCCTTTGTCCCCATATCTATTTATTATAGCGTTGGAGAAGCTAGCACATCTGATCCAGCAAGTTGTAGAGGACGAAGACTGGTTACCTTTCAGATTAAAAAAGCGGGGGACCATTATCTCGCATTTATTCTTTGCTGATGATTTATTTCTATTTGCTGAGGCCTCACTGGACCAGGCGGCGGTGGTCAAAGCGTGCCTGGATGATTTTTGTGGCATGTCGGGACAGAAGGTTAATGAGGCTAAATCAAGGATTTTCTTCTCGGCTAGGGTCTCTCATGTTCAGAAACAAGAAATTAGTAGTTTCCTGGGGTTTACTCCCACGAATGATCTTGGGAAGTATTTGGGGGTTCAGATACATCACCAGCGGGTGACAAGAAGATCCTACCAAGCGATTTTAGATAAGATGGATCGACGGTTATCGAGTTGGAAGGCATCGTCGTTATCCATGGCTGCACGTCATACTTTAGTTTCCTCGGTAGTAGCAGCTATGCCGTCATATACAATGCAGACTTGTCCATTGCCAAAACAAGTATGTCAGGAAATAGACAAGAGGTGCAGATCCTTCTTATGGGGGAGTAATAACCAGAGCCGGAAGCCCCATCTGGTTAGATGGGAGGATGTATGTCATAGTAATGATGAAGGGGGTTTGGGTCTCCGTCAAGCTAGTAATCAGAATGATGCGTTCATGATGAAGCTTGGCTGGGGCCTGGTGGCTAGACGGGATGCGTTATGGGTTCGGTTCATGCGGGAGAAGTACAAATGTGGTGATGATGTTCTGCCGATTATAAATGCTAGGAGGGGGCTCTCAGGCATGGAAGGGGGTCAAGAACTGTTGGGAGAGGACTACCGATGGTCTTGCATGGAAGGTGGGCAATGGGGAAACCATTCGGTTCTGGAGGGACTGATGGCTGCCAAACCATGAACCCCTGTTACAGTATTCACTTAACGTGATTCTCGAGGAGGTACAGAATTTGCATGTGGCAGATTATGTTTCAGAGTCTGGAGAATGGCGTTGGGACTTGTTGTCTGCGGACCTGCCCATGAATGTTATGTGGGAGATTGAGAAGGTTCAGGTTCTGAAGGGAACTGAGGAGAGGGACAGGTTTTGGTGGCGACTGTCCAGTCATGGAGGGTTCTCGGTGAAGTCAGCTCATGATAACATACGACAAAAAGGTGAGCGGGTACAGACGGGCTTGTGGAGGAGGGTATGGAAGTTAAGGGTGCCACAACGATGCAAGAATTTTCTGTGGTTAGTCGTAAGAGGCAGGCTGCTTACCAATACGTGGCGCAGAGCACGTGGGATGGCAACCAACGATGTTTGCCCATTGTGTGGGAGAGGAAAAGAAACGATACTACATGCGTTGTGTCACTGTGCGTGTGTAAGGGTACGTTGGAAGGCGTTAATTCCATACGCTTTTGACTCTCGGTTCTTCCGATTTACGAATGTGGTTAGTTGGGTTAGGTGGAACTTGAATCAGAATTCCGAAGTCAATGGAGTAATATGGGCATCCTATTTTACGGTTGCATGTCGGAACTTATGGTTAGCTCGTAACAGGTTTGTTTTTGAAAACAGCATGGAATCTGTGGGGAGTTTTAAGGCCAGAACGCTTGCATGCCTGGGTTGGTCTAAGATCAGCCTAGATCCTACCAGCAATGGACATGTGGTTTACTTAGATGGATAGCCCCAGCTGTGGGGTGGGTGAAGGTGAATGTCGACGGGGCGAGGTCCGATGTCATCGGGGCAGCGGCTTGTGGCAGTGTGATCCGAGATCATAGGGGTGTTTTGCTACAGGGTTTCATGGTTAAACTTGAGCCTTGTGGGAGTAGTTTAGCTGAGTTATGGGCGGTACTCTGGGGTTTGAAGTTAGCATGGGAGGCTGGTTTTAGGAAAGTAGAGATTGAGACGGACTGTAGCGCGGTGATGGATTGGGTTCTGAATGAGGAAGGTGACCATGCGGGAGGTAGGGAAGTAGATGAAATTCGCTCAATGATGGAATGTGGTTGGGAGGTTTCGCTGCTGTGTTGTGCTAGGGAGGTAAATGCAGTGGCGGACTTTGTGGCTAAGAAAGGACTGGAGCTTGCTCAGGGTCTGGTTCGTTTCCACGCTCCGCTGGATGGTTTGGAGGAGGCTTTATCGAAGGATGCGAGGGCCTTGGTACAGGCAGATTTACGTGAGGATAATGTAACGTAGTGCGGTTGTTAGGCCTTTGTACACGTATCAAAAAAAAAAAAAGACTGGCCCAAAACAGTGTTCATTTTCGACCTCAAACTTTGGACAGCTATAACGCACAGAAGACAAAACGAAATGGCACATATTATATGTCCATTTTGAAGCTTAAGATGTGAACTTCAAGACTGGAAAGTTTCAGAATTGTCTAACATCATTTGCCCATTCAAAATGGCAACACAAACAGACTGCCCAGAACAGCAATTCAAAAGACAGAATTCCAGATTTTGACAATTGCTTCCAATGGTTCCCATTTTCATACCAAACCTCATTCCCACATAAATTTGCACAAGGAATCCATTGGAAATACCAAATCAACCAAATTCACATTATATTGACATGTTTCACAATGAATTGCAACATGTCACACAATTCACAATACCAACTCTACATTACAATCTCTTTCCATTTCAAATTCAAAACCAATTTCAATGATGCCAAAACATAATATGACACCATTTTCATCATCAAACACAATCCAATTCATCCAATAAAAAATCACATGAAAATCAGGGCAAAATTCGAAATTCACAAAGCTCAACCAAAACTCACAAAACTTAGATCAAAAGGCTTCAAATACACACCTATTCCTCTTTCCCAAACCAATTCTTTGATTCTCCATCTTTCCAAATTTCGTCAAGCCACAAAACACCACCAATCAAGAATCTAAAACCATAGAGATGAAGCTCTCATCACTATGAACAACATTATAGAAGGGTGTTTTAGCAATAGAGGACAAGAAACAAGGCAAATCTTACCTTTTTCTTTTCTCTTTCTTCCTTGTGCTTGGCATCCATGGAGGACGAAGAGAGAGATGAGAGATGAAGATGAAGAGATGAAGTGAATGCAGATTTTGGAGAGCCCAAAACGTCCAAATAGAGAGGAGAGGAGAGAGGGAATGTGTTGACAATTTGACCAAGATCCAAGGGTCCAAAACTTGCCAAGTGTCAACATCTTGCAACATCCTCCATGAGCTCACATGCACACACATACACATGATTCCACCCCTTGATCTATTGCACAAATCAATCTCAACCATTGATCTTGAAGTTACCAATGAGTTTCCTCTTCGGTAACCGATCAATCGGTCGGTAACTTTACCGTTTTGCCCCTGATTATGGCAATTCCTCTTGAATCACCTTCAAATACCTTTTCTCATTCATTTTCTTTCACAATGCACCCTCCCCTCTATTTTAAGTCAATTTAGAGGTTAATCCATAATTGAACTTAAATACAGGGTTTCGGCGCTGCTCACAACACATACGAATCACATCGGGTGCCAACTCACACCATAATCTCCAAAAGGGTTCATTCATCACTATTGACATCCACTTTTGGAGTCATTAACCCTTAA
Source organism: Inga oerstediana (assembly GCA_963210345.1). NCBI lineage: Eukaryota > Viridiplantae > Streptophyta > Magnoliopsida > Fabales > Fabaceae > Inga > Inga oerstediana. The sequence goes on from OY723401.1 coordinate 45,646,194, forward strand.
TCACAATTTGGGATCTTGCTAAACCGGGGCTTAGCAATCCACTAATCTCAAGCTTATTCTCTAGCCTCAAGTCTCAAAATTTGGGGTATTACATCTACGGCTTTCTAATTTCTCGTCTGCCTCCCCTCGCTTTCTGCAATTCCATTCCCTCTTTAATTCAGGATCTAACCTAATAGTCCAAATGAGTAAAACGCTGTGTTTTAAAATGGGATTGAATTGTCATTTTCTAAATTTGATGGACTAAAGTGTCATTTTTGAAATTTGCTTTCCAAACTGACATTTTCAATCTTAATCCAATTTTTCAAGCCATTAATAGTTAAAAATCAATTAAACCAACATCAAATATTCTCAGAAATCAATGATTAAGAGTATTACAATTATTTTGACAATTTTGCCCTTTTAAGTCCTTATTTAATATATTTACTCTTAATCTCAATTAAGCACAAATAAGGCATTTTAAGCTCAATAACTATGACAAAATCCCCAATTAAAGTACAAAATATATAATCAAAATAGGGATTTGTCATCTAGTTAGTCGGAGTACGGCCAAAATCAAGAACTAACTGTAGAATCATATAGAGGTATGCGTAAGCTTTGATTTGAACCAACTATGTTGTGGTTTCATTGAGCTTCTATGGATCTTTGGCCTACCCTAGGGTTTTAACCAAGAGGGATTTTTAGGGTCTAATGTTGATTTAAGCTTGAATATGATGATATATGGTGTTTCATGATGATATTTGACTAGTTTGGTAGTTTAAATTGCAAATTGGTTGTTGTTAGTTTGGGAGAATGGTTCGGCCAGAACTAGAACACAAGGTGGAAGTGTGATTTTGATATTTTTGAGGTCTTTAATGGATTATACATGGAAAACTGTGTCAAAGAGTTCCCTAGTTATGATTTTAGGTTGATTGGATTCAAGACTCTAAAATTGGAAATTTAAGTTGCTTGTAAAATAGTGCTAGTTGTAATTTTTGAGTGGTAGATTACTTATTAAGAAAATTTTTATGGCCAAACCTTGTCTAATGATTATGATATTTTTCAAATTTCAAGTAAATATTATAAGCTTTAATTTGATATATCATTTGTCATTTGGATTAGTACATTAGGAGTTATGAATTTTTGAACTTAGACATTTAAAACTAGAATGATCTTGTAGTAGTGTGAATTAATTTATGGTTCTAGAATTCAGTGCATGGAATTGGCTGAAGGAGATAGTTTCATTCAAAATAGACTTAATAAGTGACGCATAGAACTTTGAACCACCTGAATTATATATTCCTAGAAAAGGATATGAATTTTCAAAGTTTATTGAAAATTCTAGCAGCATTTATCTAACATGTGAATTTAAGAAATGAAGGGCCAAGTGTAATAAACTTGAACTCTAATGGTAGAAATAATCATTTTGGGCTAGTATGAACACTTTGACTTTTCATTTGGCTTAGTGCACTAACCCTAAGGATAACCAACTCAAGTATTTTGGAGTTATTAAAAATTTAGACAAGTAATAATTCACCATCCGTGAATTTTGACTTATAGGATTTGAACAAGAACAGAGTTTGAAAAGGTTGCTAGGTAGTATCTTATCCCTTATATCATACATGCTACTGTGTATGTATTCCCTATCATCTGCTTATATGGGGTATAATTAGTCCTTAGATGGTAAGACCCGTAAGTACAAGTTGCACAGGGAGTTATCTTAGGCTGCAACATAGGGGGTTACCCTAGACTACATATCTTGTATGGGGTAGAGGCCTGGGCTACCAGTTCATGATCACCAAGTGTTGTGGTTCTATGATAAGGGAATAGTTAGGCCCTTTATTTATTGTATACTGTAAGTGTTCTATTTGATTATTTGCTTTACATGCCTAGTATTCTATATATTATATAAGTGGTTTGTGCTACTACGTATTGGGATTATTTTGAATCTCACCCTTTCCTACCAATGATCTATAGCAAAGACAAGCAGCTCTAGGGCAAGAGGTAGCTACGGACGGGGTGAAGCGAATGCTGAATAATTAGAAACCCTTTGGTTATCTTTCATTTTGAATAATTGTATAATTTGCAAATGTAACTATGTAGAAGTAGTTGTAGCAGTACCAATAACAGTAGCACTAACCGTATTAGTTGTACCCTAATGCAATAAGTGAATTAAAATTGGGAAACAAATGCCAAAAGCCCATAAGTTAACCACCATTATGCGAGATATTGCTAGATATAGTTCTGCATTTTAAATAAAATGATTTGACACTGATGAGTGGTAATGAAATTACAAACCAGTTTGAGACTACACTAAATGTATTTTCAACAGTTTTCAAAAACCCACTCAAGTATAGGTTTGAACCCTGTATTGAAGTCGAGACTTCAATATCTTACAATAGAGCAATATCTCAAGTTTGTAAACATTACATGTTTAGAACTCATCTAAACGTTTTAGTAATACGGTGTTACAGTAGCAACCAATCTCATTAACTATCCTTTGGCTTCCTCTATGGCTGTGACTTTGGCTTCCCATTCCTTCATTAGAATATTAAGGATTTTTCTCATTTAGAAATTTTGATTATAGGTCTTGCCTAAAGTGGCAAGTTGGTTGACAAAATGGGTATATCGAAGCTCAAATTCCGTAATGCTTTCTTCTGCCTTCGTTTGGAACAAGTCATACACAGTGATAAAGTATTAACTCTGTTTTCTTTAATCCTAAAGGTTCTTTTATGAGCAATCTCTAGTGCCTCCTCCCATATGTCCTTAGCCGATGGAAGAGTACACATTCTGAAGTACTCCTTTTGACTTAAGGTGCTCTAGATCATTCGAATGACTTTGCTATTGAGAGTCACCAGAGTTTTGTCATTATCATCAAACTCAGCTGGAGTCTTTTGAATTGTTATTTCTCCTTCTTTCCTCATAGGAACATAGTCTCCATCTTGAATAACTTGTAAGAGATCATATTCGTTTATTGTCATGATCACTTTGAATTTGGCTTTCTAAAAAGAGAAGTGTTCACCAGAGAATCTTGGTGGTCTAGTAATTAAAGCTTCATCATGGAGTATACCTTTACCTAGGCTTGCTATTAGATCCTTCTTAGGATGTTAAACCTGAAAACAAGTATATTTGGCTCTGATACCAAATGTTGGTACAAGTATTTTACCTAAGAGGGGGTGAATTAGGTGATAATTAAAAATTTAAAACTTAAACACAAAATTAATGATAGATATTAAGTTAGAGATATATCACTGAAAGTTGATATATGGGATTTATACTGGTTCAGTCTAACTACTTGACCTATGTCCAGTCCTAAGAAGCCTTTCTTGGATTTCCATTATTACACAAGATTCACAGAGCTCTTGGTGTCTTAGTGCAAGCTAGTTCTTTCTCAAAGAACATCGCTCCCCCTTACACTTTACAATTAATGCCCACTCAAGATCCCACTATCCTGATTAACTCACTATAATAAAGGATTCAATAAATTACTCTGACAAGAGTTTATGAATCAACATTGGTGTACAGAATCACAATTAAGAGCTCAAGACTTAGTAATAAATGAAGTAGTAAATTTTGCAGAGAGAGTTGTTGCTTAGTCTTCAATGCTCTTCCTATTTATAGTGTGATATAACTAATGACCATTGTTGAAAGTTTTTGTTGGAGTGCTTGGTCTTTGATTCTATCCGTTGGAGTTTCAGAACATTCTTTGTGCCTTAGGAATTAGCTGTTAGAGCATAGAGAATGTTCAGCATTTTAAAACCTCAGAGCATTTAATGTTTATGACACATGAAGTGCTTTTTGTGTGTTAATCCATGCTTAATCACTTGGAACTTGCTTAAGTACTTATATAATGAAGTGTTAGGATAATTAAGAGTAAAAAGAACAAGTTATAAATCATTTTCATCGATATTCAAGAAGTTCTAAATGATGCTTTAATTTTTGGAAAAGCATCACTCGAATGATCGAGTGATATTAACTTAGTATTTTGAAAACATTACAGACCACTGGATGGGTCATTGCAATGATGTAGTAGTTGATAAGTAAAATATTTGTATGTTTATTTTCCCTTATATGATGACTTTGTGGACGATATTTCATATTAATGTAATAAATTTAGGTATAATTGATAAATACAAGATGATTTTAGCATAAATATTTTTATTACTATTATAATATTTACTTGTTTTCTCTTTTGACAGCCACACAATAAGGGGAGAAAAGAGATCGAAAATTAGACTGATGGGATTGAAAAAGGCTAATTACTATAGCATCGGGTACTATTCACTGGGGTCACTATTCATGATGAACTATTTACGACCGAAATCACTATTCATGATGGAAGTGACTATAGGAAACGTTACTGTAATGACGAAAATACTATAGCAGATGTCATGCCCTTACCTTATTTTAACTTTGTTTTTTTAGAGTATTCGCAGAAAACGATATGCGGTTCGGTGGGCAACCCAAGAATAACATGAATATACTAATAATAAGTGCAAGATTACATAAATTCCCCATAGGAGTTCGAACATGATCATTACCATCAATGTAGCCACACAGGGCTACTTGGGTATCTAAACCCATCCCAGTGAAACAGAGACATCTTCTCGTCTTCGTTCCACCACTGCAATCCCCTCACATGGTTCTCTGCATTGTTCTCAGCATATCTTTTGTCTTCTCCTGTCTAAATTGTTAGTAGGGGAGGGTGAATCTCAGTAGGAAAACAATATCAATATACAGGTACATGCTTTTCTTGCATCAAATAACTCATGCTCACACAATGACAAATCTGTAAGCTCAATGCTTCAAACAATATACTTATAGCCATAGAATAAATTGAAACATAGCTTCAAATCATTCATACATGTTTCAAATAATCAAGCAAAGTAATAACATGCATCAATACAATAACACAAATATCATATACATGTAGGAGAGGTAAGTTCCCTACTTTAACCCTTTTTCTGCCTTGAAACATGTGCCTCGTAAAGCGTGCCAACAACTCAGGCATCATAGTCGATCCTATAATGCCAAAGGTACCGTTCATACACTTCCATAGTGTTTATGGGGGTTAGATGGGGCTATATTGAAAAATTACTAAAATGCCCCTGGGGACCCAACCCGGCCCGGCCGTACCCGGTTCGGCTATACTTTTCCCGAAATTCTTTCATGGGCTATCCTGACATATTTTCATCCAAGGAATTCATTTCCTAACTCAGAATTATCAAATTCAATGTCAAATTACAATATTACCTTTGGCAGCCCCACTTTAAAGGTTTCAGGGGCGTTTTCGTAATTATGCTTTTTCGGTCTTTTCCGAAAAGGTGCCCAATTGTAACCCCACCTAATTTTCCCTACTGAACTCAATGGAACCATCAAATCATTAAAAATCCAACTCTAAGGCCCATTTACAACCCTGACCGAAATATATGGGTTTTCCAGGAAAAATTGGGGTTTTTCGGTTTCGGCTCCGTAAACATGTTCATTTCTACTCCTAACTACTTTATTGACTATTCCATTAGTTTAAAAATACCATTTAGTACCAATTTGGGCAGCATAACATCCCCACACACCTATTTTCCATTTTTAAAACCAATGACAAACTGGCGAAATTTCACCGATTAAATTGTCTACAACAGCCAGAATAGTCAATATACAAGAGTTTGGAAGTTACCTCAAGCTCCCATTAGCTTTTCTCAAGAGTGGCTGAACCCTAGCCACATCAATACAAGAAATGGAGCTTCCAAACCTTAAATTACATAGAAGAGTAGCTTAGGAACGGAGTTATACGCGTTAAGAACCGATTTACCAAAGAAATCGCCTTAGCATATTAAATCTCTCCTCCTTTCTCTCTCTAGGACATGGCTGCACTTCCTCTCTCTAAATGCTGAAATTCACGTCAGGTATGGCTGAGGAAAGGAAGGAGATGATATTTTAATATCATGATGATGTCATAATTCACTTATTTGTCAATTTCCCAGTTTTCGGATTTTTCAGAAATTCTGGCAGATTTTCTGCCCTAACTTTAAAAAATCATAACTAATTCTAGAAAAAACGAATTGGAGTGATTCTAAAGCATATAGAACCCTTATTGAGTCTAGTTTCAAGGACAAATATATAATTTTTCTAGATAAAATCACAAAATTCCCAGAATTTCAATCTTTGCATACTGTTCCAGAAATTTCACAGTTTTTCTGTGCTGACTTCAAAAATTCATAACTTTTTGTATATAGCTCTAATTGAGTCATATGACCTATCAAAGTAAAGGTTAGGATGTCTAATTTCACCCTGTAAAATTTCATAATTTTTTCTCATCATTTGTTCATTCAAAATTACATAACAAGCTCACTATCTCATAGGTGATTTCACCAAAAACATAATTACTTTCTCCAAAATTCACCATTTTACTTTTCTTTAATACCCCAAAGATATAAGAATCATTAGGGAATAGATTTGGGCTCCTGATAAATTGGGGCTTAGCAGTCCACTTATTTCAGGCTTTTCCTTTAGTCTTAAATCTCAAAATTCGGTGTATTACAGCAGATGCCAGAGACTGTAGCAGTTGCCGAAATGCACTGCAGTGATTCACTGTACCAGATGCGGTTTACTATTCTGGCACTATAGCAACGTATTTTTTCCCCCAATAAATAGAGATCAAGGCTAAGGAAAGAAAGGGAGAAGAGAGGGAAGTGAGAGAAGTAGAGTTTTCCTTCTCTGACAATTAGAGGTCCTTTTCTGACAAGGAGAGATCTTTTCTTTGACAGTTCTGAATAAATTGTATTATTTTCTAGATTTAATTTCATACATTGTATTACATTTTGCATGCCTCCATCTTGGAAGGCTTTGGATTATATTACATTTTGCATGCCTCCATCTTGGAAGGCTTAGGATTGTATTACATTTTGCATGCCGCCTACATGGAAGGTTTTACCTCCTAAATGGACGGCCAAATTTCTCCATTTTTCATGCATCTTTTGGTTGTATATTTATGTTTGAGAATTTAATATTCAATTTTTATGCAGTATTTATGAGGTTTTCATTCTAGTTTTATATAATGTTAATTTATTTCTATTTTATTTTTAATTTCATCATGTGCGAAACTTTCATTTTCCTAAGGTGATTATTTAGCTTACTAATGACGGATTGAATCTTAACTTATTAAATCAAGTTTGAATATCTCCTTCATGATTGAGTTTTAATTATTATTCTTAATGCTTTTGATTGACTGGCCATCTTTTGAATGATTTCAATATGCATGTTGAGACCGGAAGGAGATGCATGTGTATAGATCCTATAATTAAAACCATAACTTGATATGAAATAGGAATATATTCATATGAGTTGTGTAGTCTTACTGAGTTCCATGAATCTTAATGCATAATTAATTGTTTAAATTCATATAGGAATATATTGGATTAGCAATTAATTATAGAATTGCTTGACCTTGGAAGAGGCTGGTAATTAAATTAGGGAAACTCGATTATCAATCATGTGGAATAAATTAGGCTAGAGTAGATAAGTGATTCAATCCGGAATTTGTTAAGCGAAATATGACCCATAGGGCTTTTTATCATAGTTGCTTTCATATCATTTGCACTCATATTTAATCATCTTTTATTTTGTACTCAATATCACCAACTAATCGATTGACTAAATAGAATTAAAATTACCCATTTTGGTACTTAGTGATCAATCCTTGTGGGAACGATAATCTACTCACTTCTATATTACTTGATTATGATAGTGTACACTTGCACTATTTAATTGATCATTTACACTCGTAACAATAGTGATGTAGAAAATATGATCACTCGAGTGATCTTGGTTCTTTGAAAACATATCATTGGGAACATCACTCTGGTGATCAGATAATGATAAGAAATAACATGATTACTCGAGTTGTCACTCGAGTGATCTTGTTTTTGTTCATTTTAAAATCGACAAATCACAGATTCCATCACTGTAGTGTTTTAGTAATGATTCAATTTTTACATATCACTTGAGTGGTCATTTGAGTGATCTTACACTTAGAAAAATTTCAAGTATTCTGAGCACTACTAGGATCACTGTAGTGTTGTGCTAGTGATGCTCTTTTTAGCACATCTCTTAAGTGGTCACTTGAGTGATCTTAACTTCAAAAAAGTTTCAGAACACTGATCATTAGGATAGATTACTGTGGTGATAAAAATTAAACACATCACTAGTGTAACACCCCGAATTTTGAGACTCGAGGCTAGAGAATAAGCCTGAGGTTAGTGGATTGCTAAGCCCCGGTTTAGCAAGATCCCAAATTGTGATTAGGAGTTAATGACTACAAAAGTGGACGTGGTTAGTGATTAATGAACCTTTTTAGAGAATATAAAGTGGATTGTAGTCGCTTGTGTTATGAGCAACGCCAAAACCCTATATTTGAGTTCAATTGAGGATTAACATCCAAATTGACTTAGAATAGAGGGAATAATTGAATGGGGTATTGTGATGGAAATGGTGTCATGTTGTGGTATTTAATCATTGGAATTGATTTAAATTGGATTGGACACATTGGTTGCAAAACTGGAAATGCTGTCCAGTGTGAATTCTGTCTGGGCAGTCTTCTCGTGTGGATGTTTTGACTAGGAAAATGATGTCAGAAAATTATGAAACTTTCCAGTCTTGAAGTTCACATCCCAAGCTTCAAAATGGACATATAATTTGTGCCATTTCGTTTTGGGAACTGGGAGATATGACTGTCCAAAGTTTGAGGTCGAAAATGGACTCTGTTTTGGGGCAGTGATGAAATTTGTGTAATTCTGGAATTGTGTGGTGATTTCTGGTAATGGATCATATTTGTCCAATGAAGAGGACTTACATACCTTTCATTTGGCTTTGGGATCACCTCATTTTGATTTTTCTAGAATTAGTTATGATTTTTCAAAGATTGGGCAGAAAATCTGCCAGAAAATCCGAAAATGCCAATTTTGGGAATTATGACATCATCAAAAGGCAAGATGACATAAGCATGGAATTAAAACATCTTCTCATCATCTTCAGCTGCTCATTCACGCACAGCACCTGAACATAGTGTGAGAAAGTTGAGAGAGTTTAGAGAGAGAAAGAGAAGAAAAATCACAAGGTAAGCCGATTTCTCCGACGATTTCGCTTCTAACGCGTATAACTCCGACTCTAAACTACTCCTCTTTGTTCTTTAAGGTTTGGAAGCTCCTCTTTTGGTGTTTTGAAGTTAGGGTTTTCAGCCACAAGAAGGAAAAGCTAGTGGGAGCTTGAGGTAACTTCCAAACTCGTGCATATTGACTATTCTGGCTGCTGTGGTTGATTTAATCGGTGAAATTTCACCGGATTGTCTTTGTTTGTAAATTTGGAAAATGGGTTGGCCTAGGTGTTATGCTGCCCAAATTGATACTAAATGGTAGTTCTAACCTAATGGAATAGTCAATAAAGTGGTTAGGAGTAGAAAGGAACGCGTTTACGGAGCCGGAACCGAAAAACCCCAATTTTTCCCGGGGAATTGAGAATTTCGGCCAAGCCTGGTTTGGAGGGGTTAGAGATGGATTTTCAATGATTTGATGATTCCATTGAGTTCAGGAGCGAAAATTAGGTGGGGTTACAGTTGGTCACTTTTTCGGAAAAGGCCGAAAAAGCATAATTACGAAAACGCCCCTGAAACCCTTAAAGTGGGGCTGCCAAGGGTAATTTTGTAATTGACATTGAATTTGATAATTCCAAGTCCGAAAATGGATTCCTTGGGCGAAAATATGTTAGAATAGCCCATGTCAATATTTCAAGAAAAGTACAGCCGGACCGGGTACGGCGGGGCCGGGCCGGGTCCCCGGGGGTATTTTAGTAAATTTTCAATATAGCCTCATATAACCCCCAAAAACACTATGGAAGTGTCTAAATAGTACATTTGACATTGTAGGATCGAATGTGAAGCCCCGAGTTGCTGGCACGCAAATCGAGGAGAAAAGACTGGAGGTAGGAAACATATCTCTTCTGCTTGTATTTGATATATGTGTTAGTGTGTTGGTGCATGTCTTAGCTTTGCATAATTATGTGTAATTTGAAGCTATGTTTCAATTTATGCTATGGCCATAGGTATATTGTTCAAAGCATTGAGCTGGCAAATTGTCATTGTGTTATCATGAGTTGTATGATGCAAGCATGTCATGCATTAAACATTTATCGTACATGCATATTGATATTGTTATCCTACTGAGATTCTCTAGAATCTCACCCTCCCCTACTAACCTTTCAGACAGGGTAGTAGATCGATGATGGAGTAAGCAGCCAAGGGCGATGAGGACTTCCTTCAGTAGTTGTTTTGGTAGTTGGTTATCATCCCAGATGGGAGTATATAGATTTGGATGTGTATATAAGTATGTGGATGAGGATTTGCTATGCATTTGAGAAGACTTTGTGTAATCCCCATATGAGGGCTTGTATGGGCGAATGTGCTCTATAAAGCTTGAGTTAATATATGGAAACTGGGATTGCCGGGATTATTGTTGTGTACTCTGATTTGTTATGAATGTGATATTCCGCGTAGTAATTGTATTCGGAAATGTGATTCTGAGACCAAGTTTATAAATGATTTCGAAAGGTGTTTGTGAAAACCCCGTCTGGTAGATGGGTTTATAATATTAAATTTTGTTCTTATTGGTCTCTATTTCACTTTATTGCGTAATCCGAATATTAATTACGGCAGGGGGTTACAACTAGAGTGGTCAATCGAGTAATCTTCTCTTTGAAAATTTTTCTCGAATCACTACAATGAAGCACTGTGGTTATGTGATGCTAATGATAAAATTTAAGCATCAATTGAGTGGTCACTTGAGTGATCTTCTTTTTGGAAAGTCATTTCAAAATAAATCACTAGAAAGATCATGGTGGTGTGGCAATGAAGACAAATTCTCTAACATCACTCGAGTGATCTATGTTTTGCCTTCTAGTGGTCATTACAGTAATAAGTTATTTTCGAAAACACATCACTCGAGTGGTTACTTGGGCGATCACCTCTATGAGTTTAAAAATGTTTTTGTAATCATTGTGGCCCTAAACAAAACCTTTCTAACTCTTTTCTTAAGCTTTATTATCATCAAAACATAAGATCTAACTAGAGTAAGTTAAGATTGATCTCGAACGAGTTTTAAGATTATTGATGCAATGCTCTATTTTTTGGAAATGCATTACTCGAGTGGTCTTAACTTGGCTATTTTGAAAATAATACAGATCACTGGATGGATCATTGTGATGAGGTAGTAGTGATGTATAAAATAGGATTGCTTGAGTGATCTTGTTTCTTTTGAAATAGGTCACTAGATACATCACTATGGCGATTTGGTGGTGATTAGGATAATAGGATCACTTGAGTGGTCACTCAAGTGATCGTGTTTCGTTTCTTTTTACTAGAAACATATCACCTGATGCCATCACCATAATGTTGCGGTAGTGATGCTCTTTTTACACATAACTCAAGTGATCTTACACTTCGAAAATTTTCAAGAATACTGAACACTACCAGGGTCATTGTTATGCTATGCTAGTGATGCCCTTTTTACACATTACTTAAGTATTCACTCAAGTGATCTTCTCTTCAAAATATTTTTAGAAAAATGATCACTAGGACATCAATTTTCCATGTCTACTGCTTTTTCCTTAGATCCACTGGCTCCCGCTTGCACATTTGTCACTTTTGAAAAGAATGAGATTCCAAGGAATCCCAATAGCCACATACTATCATTGATATAAAATGGAGAAAGTAGATATGATATGTACTATGTATGAACCAATTAATGAACAATATAAATGCATGTATGGCATACATGGGATAGGACATCACCACCACTATCCGAGTACCTTGGTTGGATTGTTTTGTACAACTAGGTAGAGTTCCCTTCTCGTACTCGCTGCCCTTCACGGCAGACCGCCTATTCTGGGCCAAATCATGTTAATTAATAAAAGTATAAATAATGGCAACCACATAATCATATGAACTACGGCATGATGCATGAAGAATAATGTTACTACCTCGAGTCTTTTTCTTCTCAATTTTGCGCGCTTCGTAAAGCATGCCAAACTCAGGCTCCCAGCTCGGTTCTAAAATATCAAATGTACAAGAATTAGTTTAAAACCCATTCATGTACCATTTTAGGCACTTCCATTGTTTATAGTGGTTATATACGCCTATTATGAAAATTTACTAAAATGCCCCCAGGACCGGCTTGGCCCCGTCATATCTGGTCCGACCGTACTTTTCCTGAAATATTTATCTAGGCTATTCTCACATATTTCTACCTAAAGAATCCATTTCCGAACTCAGAATTACCAAATTCACTGCCAAATGATCGAAATACCCTTGGCAGGCCCTATTTCAGGGTTTCAGGGGCTTTTTGATAATTATGCTTTTTAGGGCTTTTCTGAAAAAGTGTTTAACTGTAACCCAAGCTTATTTTCCCTCTTGAATACAATGGAACCATTAATTTCATGAAAATCCAACTCCTAGCCCTTCTAACATCCCTAGCCAAAATCCTAAAGTTCTCCAAGAAAAGTTGGAATTTTCCAATTCTGACTCCACAGACTTGCTCCTTTTTACCCGTAACCACTTTATTAATCATTTAATTACGTTAAAACCACCATTTAAACTCAATTTGAGTAGCATAACGTTTAGGACATAACTTTCCCCAAATGTATAATTAGAGTCAATTCAGCAGAAATTTATCGATTAAATTGCTCACAGCAGTCAGAACAATTAATATTCGAAGTTTCAGAAGTTACCTTAAGCTCCTTCTTGCTTTTCCTTCCTATGGCCGAAACCCTAACCCTTGAAACACTAAAGTTTCTACTTTAAACACCTTCAATAACATAGAAGAGAAGCTTAGGAGAAAGATTATACATGTTAGGTGCGAATTTACCGAAGAAATCGACCTACCTTGTGAGATTTTCTTCTCCTTCACTCTCTAAAATTTCACACAACTCTCTCTACAATTTCACACAACTCTCTCTCTCTCTCTCTCTTGGCTGCTAATGGTGTCGGAAATAGTTGAAGAAGGAGAGAGAAATGTCTTTTTATCATATATTTTATGATATTCTAATTATTTATTTAATTTCCAAAAATTCCAAACTTTGAATTTTCATGTAATAATTTCTATGTTCATCTAATTATGTCATAAGCTCAATTGATATGCAACTAATATTTTCCTTTTCATGTTACATGTAAAAGATACCTAGGGGTCCTTCCCTTTGGTCTCAATTTGTTAGTACAAGCGTTTCACCCAATAGGGGGTGAATTGGGTGATACCAAAAAATTCATTATGTATATAAAAATTGACTAGAAGCTTAAAACAATAAAGAGCTGGGAGAAATATCACCAAAGTGTACATCGAGAGTTATACTGGTTTGGCCATAACCACTTTAACTTAGGTCTAGTCCTCAGAGCTTCTCGAAGAGTTTCACTATTCTTCCAAGATTTAGTAGGTTCTTGGCACCTCAATACACAGCAAGTTCCTTTACTGGATACTCGCTCCCCCTTACACGTTGTAATCAAATCCCTAACTCAAGGTTCCACAACCTTAAGTTGTCTCAATAACAAATATTGAGTTTGTAAGAAAATCTCTCTCACAAAGCAAATATATAATCACTAAAGTATAAAGAGTGAATATAAGAAATAGAGCACTAAGAATATATTGATCAATGTGTGTTCGTATGTTCTCTATTGTTGTGTTGTGTTGTGTTCTTCATTGAATGCTCCATATATATAAGTAAATTGTCATGTCCGGTAGAATTATTTCAAACATGTCCATTAGAGTCACGCAGCTTCGTTTGACCGTTCTTCAAATTTAAAAACTAGCCATTTGTGGTAGGTGAGAGTTTCGAACCTGTAGACGATATGTTTAACTTTTCTCTCAATACATGATCTCTTCATTATTTCTCTGCAAATATACTTAGGAAACTAACACAATGAAATATTAGTCTTATATATATATCAAATTAATGAACAACATATCAAAAATAGTTAAAAAACGCAATTCTGGTTACAATTACTTGAGTAAACTATCTCCATTACTTGAGTAACCCCTCGAGTAATGTCTTTCAAAATAAGCCAGAGAGTAAGTCAACATTATTTGACCAGATTACTAGGGTACTCCATCGAGTAACTTACTTAACAAAAACTTTTACATACTTGATTACTCGAGTAATCCCTTGAGTAAGTCTCTCTTTTCTTCTCTTGTTACTCGAGTGATCACTCGAGTAAAGTTTCATATTCTTTTATGATTATTCGAGTCATGCTTTGAGTAATGTCATCCAAATCTTGGCTGAGAGTACCTACTTCTTTGCTAACCTGATTACTTGAGTAATCCCTCGAGTAATTCAACCTTTCTATTTCAACTTACTTGAGTGATCCCTCGAGTAATATACCTTTTTCATATCTGGTTACTCAAGTAATCCCTCGAGTAATGTCAGTCATTTCTTGGCCAAGAGCTACTGGATGATTTCTTCTCTGATTACTTTAGTGATCCTTCAAGTAATACTTCAAAAAATTTTCCTATTACTTGAGTGGTTCCTCGAGTAATGGTTCAAAAACTTTTCTAGTAACTCGAGTGCTCCCTCGAGTAATGGCATCCAAACTTAGACAATGCTCTCTGGAACAATTTCTCACACATTACTCAAGTGATCCCTCAAATAATGGAGGGTCATTACCCAATAGCTTACTCAAGTAACGCCTTTAAGAATCTACTAGTGATGCTTTTCCTTGTTTTATATCTTTTAGTTCTTCATTACTTAAAGTAGCTACTCGAGTAATGGTTTTTCCTGTCGCGGAATGCTTAGTTACTTTCTTCAAACCTTTTTGTTTATTATTAAAACCTTTTGTAACATTAATCCAATCTTTGTTATCATCAAAACATTTGGGATCTAAAATATTCCAATTATATATTTCCCCTTTATTTTCCTTATTTAATTGAAATTAACTTCAATTAATTGGAAAATAATTTATTTTGTACTAAATTGACAAAATTACGATTTTGCCATTGTCTTTTTAATTTAATCTCTTTTCTTCTTTTTCTTTGGCCAATTTCCATTTATGTTACCCAAATTTATTCCATAATTATTATTGCCCAATTTCTCATGAAAATGAAAATTTATAAAATTCATGAATATTCACCATTTTATTGCATGTCTCAAATAATTGCAATATATTTGGTGAATAAAATTTGGGGTGTTATAGTTCTCCCCCACTTAAATACATTTTGTCCCCTAAATTTGCTACACCTGTACATCCATAAATTTTGGGTAATGTTTTCTCATACTTTCCTCAGTTTCCTACATAGCCTCCTTGGGCAATAACCCTTTCCAGACAATTTGACAAATGGAATGCTCTTATTCTTGAGCTGCTTCTCCTACTGATCGATGATCTAGTCAGGTGTGACTTCATAAGTCAAATTATCACGCATTTCCACATCTTCATACTCAATCACATGGTTTGGATCGGGTTGATACTTTTTTAATTGGGAAACGTGGAAAACAACGTGTAACTTGCTCAAATTCAGTGGCAAAGCAATGTGGTATGCTACTGGCCCAATCCTCACCAAGATCTCAAATGGACCAATATACCTTGGATGCAATTTTCTCACTTTTAATGCTCTGCCAATACTATAACCAATGATACTTTCATGAATACATGGTCACCGACTTCAAATTCTAGAGGTTTTTGCCTCTTATCAGCATAACTTTTTTGTTGGCACTAAGCAGTTAACAATATCTGCTTAATCAACTTTACTTGCTCTATTTCCTTATCAACAATATATGGCTCAAGTAAGTGACTCTCAGACAACTCTGTATAGTACAAGGGCGAATGACATTTCCTCCGATACAGTGCCTCATATAAAGACATTTGCATGCTCTAATGATAACTGTTGTTGTTGTAATATCCTAAATTGTAATTAAGGGCTAATAACTTCAAAGTGATGTAATTAATGTTAATTAAGCACTTTTGAAGTATACGATGTGAATTGTGATGTAAAATGTGCTTGATGATGGTTTAGTATATATTGTGACAATCAGAGGCAAAATGGTAAATTTACTGACCGATTGGTCAGGTACTGGAGAGGAAACTCCTTGGTAATTGAGATCAATGGCTAGGATTGAAAGAGGGATAGGCAAAATCCTACGCATGGAAGTCCATGTGAATTCATGGTAGGGAGAATAAGATGTTGACATGTGGTAAGTTGTTGACCATTGGATAAGGTCAAATTTTCAAACTCATTTTCTCTTCCCTCTCCTTCTTCCAAGTTGATAGTGTGCATGGGGAAAAGGGAAAATTGAGTGATCATTATTATCTCTTATCTCTCTCTCCATTCCTCCATTTTCACTGCACAAGGAAGGAAAGAGAAAGAAAAAAATTTGAGGTAGGTGCTTTAAATGATTTCACATGCTCAAATACTCTTTATTGATATTGTTTAAGAGGTTGAGAGCTTGACTTTTATGGTTTCAGAATTTTTATTAGTGGTGTTTTAGAGATTGTGAACTTTAGGAAGTTGAAGAATCAATAAACCAACTTTGAGAAAAGGAAGAGGTGAGTATTTAATGTGTTTTGGTGTAATTGTTTTGGTCATTGGTTTAGTTTTGGAATTCTGGATTTTTTTGCCCTGATTTCTTGTGATTTTGAAAGATATGAATTGGTTAGTGTTTGGTGGTGGAATTGGTACCAAACTATGACCTTGGACTATTAGAAGTGATTGGGAAATTGTGGGAGTGTGATTGTTGTTAGTAGTTTTAGGTTGCATTTTGTGTAAAAACAGGGTATGTGTGAATTAGGAAGGAATTTAAGTATTTTGAGTTTACCAATAGTTTCCTTATGACATATTAGATGGGAATGAGATCTAGTAGAAGTTTTGGGACCATTGGAGCTAGTTTTGGTAAATCTGGAAAACTATATCAGTTGCTGCGATCTGGCTTCTGATAAGCTTCACTCAAGTGAGGTAGGGTCTCACTCGAGTAGAGTATGTGTTAGGTTCGGCAGGCACAGCGGAAGAATTTTAAAATTTTACCAATCCTAATCGAGGATTTATCAACGGCGTTTAAACCAAGTTGGAAGGATTCATACCTTTTATGATTCAGGGTTTTCATGATCTCTAGGAGCCCATACGTCAGGTCCGCTCCCTCTACCGGTATCCACACGAATGCTCTCCAACCGAGACTGCGAAGTGAGGTAGGGTCTCACTCGAGTGGAGTATGTGTTAGGATCGGCAGGCACAGCGGAAGAATTTTAAAATTTTACCAATCCTAATCGAGGATCTATCAACGGCGTTTAAACAAAGTTGGAAGGATTCATACCTTTTATGATTCAGGGTTTTCATGATCTCTAGGAGCCCACACGTCAGGTCCGCTCCCTCTACCGGTATCCACACGAATGCTCTCCAACCGAGACTACGTGCTAGCGCCTCTAATGTCTCCTAGGGTTTTCCTTACGGCTCTCAATTCTCATGTGTCTATCAATATAGCTGCTCTATCAAGTTTATAACCTATGAGGGCTATTTTCAAATTTCAAAATTAATCATCATTAATTTTGAAATTAATTAACTATTAATTATCTTGATGAGCTAATTAAATAAATTCAATTTAAATTAAATATGTCCAACAGTTTTAATTTAACCTATTTATTTAATCAAAATAAAGAGCCATTAGATTTAATTTATCTTCATAAATTAAATTTGAGATATTATATCTCTATCATGTTAGTTATTAAATTTAATATATCTTAATAAATTAAATTTAAAACTAACACAATATAATACTATCAAATAATATATATATATATATATATAAGATATATATATTTCGAAAATATATATCTATATAATATTATTAATGAATTTTATATTATATATATATATAAATGTAAAATTCGTCCACCCGAAATTAAACATTATCTCGTGTTGGGCCATTCTTGTGTGCGACCCTGTAGGACCATATGAAATTGGTAGTGGGCCAATAACTATACTAACCCAAAAGTCAGAAGCGACCTCTAGCAAGACATTACGACTACCCAATTCATATGAGGATCGTTATCACGATGTAACCTATCATACAACCATGTCACGTCCCTTTCGTCACATGATATATCGATCAAGGATGAGGCATGGATAATGTCATCCTCTTATTCCTGACCATTACTTTCTCCATTCCTAAGTAGCCTGATAATAGAGACGGAAACTCCTTTACATCATAGTATAGCCATACATTTCTTTGACTCACTCATCGAGGGGCCCAGTAATATCTCTCTACTAATGTGAGGAGCAAATTGCATCTTGATCATTCATATTCCTCTGCATGAAAAACCACCAAGCCCGATCTTAACCTTTGTCATCACCCGGTCAAAAGTGACTTTTGACTAGTTCAAAGCTTAGCAACTCTCATGTAGGAATCCATGATGACCTCAGGTTTAAGGGCATTGTGACGTGGTTATACATGAGAAAAGCTTATGACTTGATCCATGTAGTTTTCTCATAGTGGGTCGCTCCAGCACCTTGTACTCTTAAAAGTGCCTAAGACTTTGATTCGTATCTCCATATCTTATCAAAGTCATACTGATCTTGTTTCATCTCTACTCCCGCATAGATGACTCACCAGGGACATTTTAGGACAATCTTTATGAATTATCCAAGGATACAATTATCACAGTTAACATGCAAATAATATGATAACAGAATGGAGAAATTTCATTAAAATAATAATGTTCAAAATATAATGATTGGCCCTTAGGGCACAATTTCCAACATCCTCCCACTTGCCCTTGGTACAATCATTAATTTGCCTAATTCTCATTGCCCTAACATGATGCTCATGCTTTGCCTGTGCAAGTGGCTTAGTAAGAGGATCAGCAACATTATCTTCTTCTGCTACTTTTCATATCTTTATATCATATCTATCATTGATTTCTCTAATAAGATGAAATTGCCTGAGTATATGCTTGGTCCTTTGATGTGACCTAGGCTCCTTGGCCTGTGCAATAGCACCGCTATTGTCTCATAACAAATCTATTAGATTTAAGATGGCATCCACCACCCCTAGTTCAGTAATGAACTTTCTGATCCAAACGGCTTCTTTAGCTGCATCTGATACTGCTATATACTCAACTTCTGTTGCGGAATCTGCTACAGTGCTCTACTTTGAGCTCTTTCAAGTTATTGTTCCACTATTCAGGAGGAATATGTATCTAGATTGCGATTTAAGGTCGTCTTGGTCAGTCTGGAAACTTGCATCTGTGTAACCAGTTACGCAGAGCTCATCACCCAATCGACCATAGACCAAAAATAAGTCCTTAGTCCTCCTTAAGTACTTTAGGATATTCTTGACGGCAGTCCAATGACCCTCACCAGGATCTTGTTGGTATCTACTGGTCATACTTAAGGCAAATGAGACATCTGGTCGATTACATAACATGGCATATATGATGGATCCAATGGCCGAGGTATATGGAACCTTACTCATGTGATCTCGCTGATCAGGTGTACTAGGACACATATCCTTGCTAAGATGGATGCCATAAGATATGGGCATGTAACCCCTTTTTGAATCCTGCATACTAAACCTATGCAGTATCTTGTCTATGTATGTGCTCTGACTTAGGCCTATTAGTCTTTTGGATCTATCCCTATAGATCCTAATCCCTAAGATATAAGTGGCTTCACCTAAGTCATTCATTGAAAAGGACTTTCCTAACCAAGACTTGACACTCTGTAAGGTAGGAATATCATTCCCAATGAGTTGGATGTCATCTACATAAAGCACTAGAAATACAACTATGCTCCCACTAACCTTCTTACAAACACAAGGTTCATCGATATTTTGAATGAATCTAAACTCTTTGACTACATCAAAATGATGATTCCAGCTCCGAGATGCTTGCTTTAATCCATAAATGGATCTTTGAAGCTTGCAAATTTTACCAGAGTCCTCTGGATACACAAAACCTTCAGGTTGTGTCATGTACACATCCTCAAGCAGCTTTCCATTAAGGAAGGCTGTTTTGACATCCATCTGCCATATTTTATAGTCATAATATGCTGTAATGGCAAGAAGGATTCTAATTGATTTAGCCATTGCAACTGGGGAAAAGGTTTCATCATAGTCTACACCATGAGTTTGAGTGAATCCTTTTACAACCAGTCGTGCCTTGAAGACATTTACATTGCCATCCATGTCAGTTCTCTTCTTGAAAACCCATTTGCACCTAATGGTTTTTACACCTTCAGGTGGATCGACTAAGGTCCATACCTGATTGTCGTACATGGATTGCATTTCAGACTTCATGGAATTTAGCCATTGCTCAAAGTTTGGTCCTACTGTGGCTTCTCGATAGGTGGTGGGCTCATTGTGCTCAATGAGCAACATATCATGGCCTTTAGTAATCAGAAATCCATATCTTTGAGGCTGAGGCCGTGTCCTATCAGATCTTCGTGGACCTTGTGTTACTTGAGGAGGCTCAGCAACTTGTTGTGAGTCTTCTCTAATTTCCATCTGTGGTTTTGTACTATCTTGTGACTTTCGAATTTCTTCGAGATGTACGTCACTCCCACTGGTTGTTTTAGAGACAAACTCTCTTTCTAGAAACTTACCATTTCGAATAACAAACACTTTGTTATCAGTGGGATTGTAGACATAGTATCCTTTCGTTTCTTTAGGATACCCTATGAAAAGGCACTTTGTGGATCTGGGCACTAATTTATCAGAGGCTTGTTGCTTAACATATACCTCACATTCCCAGATCTTGAGAAAAGATAAACTTGGTTTCTTTCCAGTCCATATCTCATATGGCGTCTTTTCAATTGCCTTAGATGGAACACGATTTAGTGTGAACGCAGCTGTCTCTAGGGCATGTCCCCAAAAGAACGGTGGAAGATCTATTTGACTCATCATAGATCGAACCATATCTAATAGTGTTCGATTCCTCCGTTCAGAAACGCCATTCCATTGTGGTGTTCCTAGAGGAGTCAATTGTGAGATTATCCCACAACTCCTAAGATGGTCAATGAATTCTTGGCTCAAATATTCACCACCTGGATCAGATCGAAGTGCTTTAATTGTTTTACCAAGTTGGTTTTGTACTTCATTTTGGAATATTTTGAACATTTCAAAAGATTCAGATTTATGTTTCATTAGATAGATATAGCCATATCTACTAAAGTCATCTATAAATGTAATAAAGTAGACATAACCTCCTCTGGCAGCTATATTTAATGGTCCACATACATCTGTATGTATGAGGCCCAATAATTCAGTGGCCCTCTCACCGTGCCCAGTAAAAGGTGCCTTAGTCATCTTTCCTAATAAGCAAGATTTGCATGTATCATATGATTCAAAATCAAATGAGTTTAGAAATCCATCTTGATGGAGTTTAGAAATGCGTTTCTCATTTATGTGGCCTAGATGACAATGCCATAGGTAGGTCGGATTCAAATCGTTTGATTTTATCCTCTTAGTATTTACGTTATAGATATTCCCATTATTAGGATGTTCCAAATTTAAAATATAATGACCAATATGCAAATCACCATCAGCATAGAAAATGTCATTACGATAAATAGAATATTTACCATTCCTAGTAATGGAAGTATAACCTTCCTTATCCAAATAAGAAAGAGAAACAATGTTACTACTCAAAGTAGGAACATAATAGCAATTGTTCAAAACTAACAAAAGCCTACTAGGCAGAACTAATTTATAAATGCCTACGGCTAAAGCAGTAACTCTTGCTCTGTTTCCAACTCGTAGGTCCACCTCGCCCTTCTTCAACTTTCTATTGTCCTTTAGACCCTGCACATTTGAACAAATGTGAGAACTACATGCAGTATCTAATACCTATGTAGAGGAAGTAGAAAAATGAATGTCTATAACATAAATACCTGAAACGATAGCCTCGCTATCCTTCTTGTTCTTTTTCATATCTTCCAGGTAGAGTTTGCAATTCCTCTTCCAATGACCGGGTTCATAGCAGAAGTAGCAGACTCCTTCCTTTGGAGGCTTTGCCTTCTTGGGTGCAGGCTTGGTTTCGGGCTTGTTTAACTCTTTGGTCTTACCACCTAAGCTATTACCCTTCTATTTACCCTTCCCTTTCTTTTTCATACCCTTTCCTTTCTGAACCATCAAAACTGTGCTAGGTTTTTTCTTAATGCTTTGTTCAGCAGTTTTGAGCATCCCATACAGCTCAGAAATTGATTTCTCCATGTTGTTCATGTTGTAGTTCATAACAAACTGGTCATAACTCTCCGGGAGTGAGTTGAGGATCAAATCCGTAGCTAACTCCTGGCTCATGGGAAATCCAAGCCTCTCAAGGTGATCAATATAGCCTTTTATCTTAACACATGAGTACTAACTGATGCACCTTCAGCCATTTTACAGGAATGTAAGGCCTTTATGGTCTCATACCTTTTTTGCCTTTCCTGTTGCTGGAACATTTCCTTGAGATATACAATCATCTCATAAGCCTCCATGAGTTCCAGATCTCTTTAGATCTTTGGAATCATAGTGGCAAGCATTAGGCAACCTACATCCACAAAGTCATCCTTATGCTTTGTGTAAGCATCTCTCTGAGCTCTTGGAGCATTGGCTGTAGACTCATCAGGAACGGGTTGATTTAGGACATAAGCCTTTCTTTCCTACTTGAGAACAATTCTCAAGTTCCTAAACCAGTCAAGAAAGTTTGTCCCATTGAGTTTGTCCTTCTCAAGGATCGATCGCAATATAGTATAGCAATATTACTAGTCGACATGATTCTACAATTAAAATATGCAAAGTTAGTTAGTAATCTCCCACTAAATTAACAACCCTCTATATAATAATTAGTGGGCTAAGATCCATATTTGGCTTAAACTTAAGTCCGCTTTGGCAAGTCGGTTAAATTCAAGTTATTTAGGTAGGTAACCTATTTACCAATTACATCACATGTAACTCTTAGATCTTTATGGGATTTAATCATCATATAATCCGACATGTTTAACCCCATCTAATGCCTTGAGATTCAAAACCGTTTTGTTAATCTCAATTAAGTCAAAACAATAATGAATATTATGAGCAGCACCATTACTCAAGCTTATCTCATCAAGATAACTCAAGTGCATCCACTTTGGTGGTTTCCACAATTGAGCGATCTAGGTTTTGACAAGTATTCATTAATTGACGGCATTATGACTTAAGATTTGAATCAGAGGGCTTAATTAATTAGTTTTGTTTATATGGATGCAATCGTGGTTGTATCTCATATAGATAAATACATATAAACGTAAAAGTAATCATGCAATGATCTTATCAAAAGCATAATTTAAATGTGACACAACATGGCTTACCTAACCTAAAATCCTCCCAAGCCAATGAGAGGACTTCTCTAAATAAGAAAAGAAATACATTGAGAGAAACCTCGTTTAAACATTCGAGGGGAGTGAGATGAGAAGAGAATGTACATCGAGAGTATTTAGAGAAAGGCATGACATGCAGGCTGTATTTAAATATTTCAACCCTTTGTAAAATTCTAAAGCCATGTTGTTCACCATACCCAAACAAGTATAACTAATAAACCACAACAAGAATTCATACAATATAAAAAGCAATAAAAGTCGTGATCAGATTATATTGCACTACGCAGAGGTAGTCACGGCGGTCCTGCTGGCCAGTTAGCGGGCGGGGTCAAGGGGAGCAACCCTTGCAGGGTTACAAGGGGCAGCGCCCCTGGAGCTTTTGAAAAAGGCACATTCCTTTTAAAAGAAATATTTGAAATTTTAAAAATTTTAAAAATTCGGACCCAATTTTTTCAAAAAATTCATTTAGTCCAATTCTTAAGGGATTTCAGCCCAATTTCAAAAACAACGGCCCAGAACGCTTCTGATCCGGATTGTCTACCCCAAAGTTTCGAATCCCTAAATCCGATTAGAGACCCTAACGTGTCTGTACGCCATGTTCTTCACCTATTCGAAACCTAAACGATGAATTCTACTTCAGATCAAATCCAGAATAGAAATTGCGATGCCAATAGCGAAATTGAAACTTGAACATATCGCATATAATCAAAACAATTTCACCAAATCGCATAAATATACAATACTATCTGAAAAACGCACATTAACGTTGAACATATTCCTTTTCGATTTAACATATTCGGACATTTTCTTATGAACACACATATATCCCATATACATCACATGTATAAGAACATAAGCTCAGTTTAAACGCACAATTGATCTGTCTCTGATGCCACTGTTAAGATCGACAGGCACAGCGGAAGAATTTTAAAATTTTACCAATCCTAATCAAGGATCTATCAACGGCGTTTAAACCAAGTTGGAAGGATTCATACCTTTTATGATTCACGGTTTTCACAATCTCTAGGAGCCAACACGTCAGGTCCACACCCTCTACCGGTATCCACACGAATGCTCTCCAACCAAGACTGCGTGCTAGCGCCTCTAATGTCTCCTAGGGTTTTCCTTACGGCTCTCAATTCTTATGTGTCTATCAATATATCTACTCTATCAAGTTTATAACCTATTAGGGCTATTTTCAAATTTCAAAATTAATCATCATTAATTTCAAAATTAATTAACTATTAATTATCTTGATGAGCTAATTAAATAAATTCAGTTTAAATTAAATATGTCCAACAGTTTTAATTTAACCTATTTATTTAATCAAAATAAAGAGCCATTAGATTTAATTTATCTTCATAAATTAAATTTGAGATACTATATCTCTATCATGTTAGTTATTAAATTTAATATATCTTAATAAATTAAATTTAAAACTAACACAATATAATACTATCATATAATATATATATACATATATATATAAGATATATATATTTTGAAAATATATATCTATATAATATTATTAATGAATTTTATATTATATATATATATAAATACAAAATTCATCTACCCTAAATTAAACATTATCTCGTGTTGGGCTATTCTTGTGTGCGACCCTGTAGGGCCATATGAAGTTGGTAGTGGGCCAATAAATATACTAACCCAAAAGTTGCAAGCGGCCTCTAGCAAGACATTACGACTACCCAATTCATATAAGGATCGTTAACACGATGCAACCTGTCATACAACCATGTCACGTCCCTTTTGTCACACGATATATCGATCAAGGATGAGGCATGGATAATGTCATCCTCTTGTTCCTGACCATTACTTTCTCCATTCCTAAGTAGCCTGATAATAGAGACGGAAACTCCTTTCCATCATAGTATGGCCATACATTTCTCAGACTCACTCATCGAGGGGCCCAATAATATCTCTCTACTAATGTGAGGGACAAATTCCATCTTGATCATTCATATTCCTCTGCATGAAAAACCACCAAGCCCGATCGTAGCCTTTATCATCACCCGGTCAAAAGTGACTTTTGACTAGTTCAAAACTTACCAACTCTCATGTAGGAATCCATGATGACCTCAGGTCTAAGGGCATTGTGACGTGGTTATACATGAGAAACGCTTATGACTTGATCTATGTAGCTTTCTCATAGTGGGTCGGTCCAGTACCTTATACTCTTACAAGTGCCTAAGACTTTGATTCGTATCTCCATATCTTATCAAAGTCATACTGATCTTGTTTTATCTCTGCTCCCGCATAGATGACTAACCAGGGACATTTTAGGACAATCTGTATGAATTATCCAAGGATACAATTATCACAGTTAACATGCAAATAATATGATAACAGAATGGAGAAATTTCATTAAAATAATAATGTCCAATATATAATGATTGGCCCTTAGGGCATAATTTCCAACAGTATGAAATTCTTGGTATTTTGGTTAAGTCTTCAGGCAGAAATCGTGAGTGAACTTCTTTATCTTCGAGTGATATACGTTATCACTCGAGTGCATATGGTATCACTCGAGTACAAGTGTTTGTAGCATTATGGGTGTGTGTCTCAGGCTATCACTGTAAGCAAATGATCTAGAGTGAGCATGGGCACTCGCAAGCATTGGGAAGTCACTCGAGTGCTAGGGCTAGTACGTGAGTGCACTTGTCACCTAGGAGCTGTAGTTGCTCTTGGGTTGTCACTTCTTGCACCTTACTCGATGGGACTCGGGTGACTAAAGTACCATCACTTGAGTGCTTGTGTCTGTGCTCGAGTAAACTGACCACTCTAAGGAGTGTCGATGCTCTCGGGTACACACTTTCTGTATCTCACTCGCTGGGACTCGAGTGCAATTGGGGGTAACACTTGAGTAAGGCCTTCTTCACTCGAGTGAGTCAACCCAAAATTAGTGTTCTTTTTCTAAAAAAGGTATCTTCAGGGTAGTTCTCCTATAACCCTTTAGGGATATGTTTAGGCCTATAATAGCCACCTAAAGAGATTAAATGATAACCGACATAAAGTACTATGAAATTGGAAAATTTGGAAAAGAGATTGACGGGTTGTCCCTGATTTGGTTTATAGGATTTGAAATTTGCCACCCTCGAGAGCCCACGATACTGAAGAAGGCCAGGAAGGAACAAGGTAGTGACTCTTCCTCTTATACTATGTGTAAAACATTATATATATGTTTGTCATGCATTGAGAATACATTGTGATGCATTAAGATCGCAACGAAAGCTGATGCATAGTGATACTTTATGAATACTTTGTGATACATAGATATCACAGCGAAAGCTGACGCATAGAGTTTATAGCCATGAGTGCTATTGCATGTGGTGTGAGCTATGATACATTATGATGCTGCTTAACATGATCATATATGCTATGTGTTTATGCACTGTGTGAGTGATTTGTTACTATTGGGATTCTCTTGAATCTCATTATTTTCAATGACTAACCTTTTAGACAGGGCAAGTGGCTCTAAAGAAAAGCGAGCAACCCAGAGCGATTAGAACCCCTTTAGGGTATATTTGATTGTGGGATGTTGGTTATCTACTTTTGAACTTGAGATTACTGTATATTTTGAGATGTAAATATTACATTTGATTTTGATTATGTAATCCCCTAGTGGAGACTTATAAACCCTCAGATTATATATGTATAGAACCCAGGAGTTGCCGGGGATTTGGTTATACACTCTGATATGTATGAATGTAAATTAACTGCACAGGTAATTATATTCGAGTTTTGAAATTGAGACCAGGATAGGGAAGAGTTTTTGAAAGACTTTGTGAAAACCCTACTATAAATTAGGAAGTTAAAATGAGTTTAAATTATCCAATGGTCTCTAATCCAATTTAATTATATGATATCAAATCATAATTATGCTAATTAAGGCAGGGGTTACAGTTGTAGGCAAACTCTGCCAATGGAAAGAATTTGTCCCAATTACCCTTGAAATCTAGAGCACACGCCCTCAGTATATCCTCAAGCATCTGTCTGGTTTGCTCTGTCTGCCCATCTGTTTGTAGATTATATGTAAGGGGAAAATGGTCATTTGAACAATAAAGCAAGATGGCTTTATTTTCTTCAAATTAAAGGCCAATTTTGGCCAACAAGGAAGAGGAGAGGGAAAAATAAATACTTGGTCCAAATTAAAGCAAGTGGAATAATTTTTTACCAAGTTTTAAAAGATGAAGCAATTAGTCAAAAAGCATGTGAAAAAATTTGCAATTAAATAATATTAGTTAAGGAGGTGTAAGAGGATATTTTTTAAGAGCTCTTATCCTTTTCCAAGAGGCATATTTCGTCGAAACACAAGTGAAGAGAAAGAAAGAGAGAGAGCTATATGGAAAACACAAGAACAAGAGAGAAAGAGCAAGGAGCAAAAGCAATCAAGGTGAGTTTAGTGGTAATTTCCACTTATTCTTGCCTTCTAATTCATGGGAAACTCCCTCTAATCTCTAAGCCTTCTTAAAACACACATGCAGCAAGTACACAATCAAGAGCAAGAACGAAGAAGAGGGACAGTTTAAAGGGAGCTAGAGAGAGAAACAATAGGTAATTCAATTAACCTTATTTTCTTGTTGATTCAAGGTTGCTTGATGTTGTTGTGGTTAAATTTATGGTTTGTATTGGTTGATTATGTGATTTGGGATGCTCAAACCCTAAAGGTAGGTTCTACCCAAATTTTGATTAATCATGTCTAAGAGGTATCTAAGGGGTTGAACAAGTGATTAGAAGAGAAAAGAAGTTTGGTGGAATGGAATCATGAAACATCAATTTTCCCAAATATTTTTATATTGTTGTCCAGACCTATTCAGGGTGTTATTAAGCTGGAATTTCATAAGTTTGATGATTCCATTGTGTTCTACATGAAAAACTATGTAGGAATAGCCTCTAGCTATAAATTCTAAATTACTGGGATTAAACACTGAAATTTGGAATGTAAATTGTGCTGCCAATGTGATTTCATAGGTGGCAACTGGCTGTGTGATGTTTTGGAATAGGCAAATGATGTCCAATGAATGTGAAATTTTCTAGAATCAAAGTAGACTTGTCAAGTTTAAATTTGATAGGTCATAAAGGTCAATTAGAGTTGTACAATAAGAGTTATTTATTTTTGAATTTAGCCAACTAAAACTGGAAATTTCTGTGACAGTGTCCAATAAACAGTAATTATGGAATGTGGTGCTTTCATTTGTCTAAAATATTTTTCCTTAAACATAGACTAAATAAGGGTCACATAGCCTTTAGAATCACTGCAATTAGACATCTATACAAAAAGATATGAATTTTCAAAATTTGATGAAAATTCTAGTAACTTTTAGTCAATGGGCGAAATTAAAAAGGTAATAGGAAAATGTAATTACCTTGAACTCTAAGGGTAAAGATAACCATTTATATTAATCTAGAATGGGAACATAAATGAGTAATAACTCATTTATTATCAATTTGGAATTTTAGGATTTGTCAATTGCTTGAGCCGGACAGCAAGCAGCAGACTGATAGTTGAGAAGCGAAAGGGAAATTCAGGCAGTAACACTATCTCTCATAAACTATGTGATTGTTTATATACGGCATGTGTGCCATGTTCTGTGATATGAATAGTGCCTAGGGCATACTATCTAGTTGTGGTGCAGGAAAAACACAAGTATTGTCGGTGGGAAAAGTATAAGTACCCACCGGTCTAGTGGAACCCAGCTATGATATACACAATATGAATAGAAGCTAGCTGTGGTTTGGGATCCAGCAGACGTGACAGACAAGTAGGGGTCCAAACAGTATGACAAACATGTTTACAGTATGATTTTTCTCTTACATTATGTGGTGCATTGCATATTTATCTTTTGCATTTTATATGATTGATAGTATATTACTGTTGAGATTTATATGAATATCACCCTTTCCATAAATGTATAAGTTATCCAGCTGAAAAAAGTGGCTCTAAGGGTAAAGACTTAAATACCAGCAACTGAAGGTTCCAATCCAATTCAAGCAAAGATGTTGGTTTTCTGTAGATTTTATTATTATTTCTAGGATTTGTAAGTATTATATGCAAACCCTATGGGAATTCCTGTAATATAATCAAGTACTATATATCAGTATATTTATGCTATTTATGTGTGCCTACTAAACTATGCATTGTTATTCAGATATATGTCAAAATAAAGAAGGGGTTTGACAAAAAGCACATAGAAAGTAATGAATTAGAAACACTTTAGGCATATGCACAAAAGAGTAACTATGATACCCAACTAATTCAAAATTAAAGGACAAGAGTTATAAGTGGATTAAGAATAACATAATCTTTGTTATGTTGATAAATTGGAATGAGTAATGACCCCCTCTTCACAAATTTTAAATTATAAGATATGATATTTGCTCAAGCCCCAAGAGGTCACAAATTAAATAAGGTAAGACTCAAGAAAGGCATTCAGGTAGTAACTCTTTCTCTAATAAAATATGTATTATTCTGCATGTATATGTTTACCCTTAATTATATTTGTTTTATGAATATATGGAATGATATTGGACTTTGTGTCCTACTGCCATAAGTCCCAATATGTATTGTTGCATAGGGTGTAACCCTGGGCTGTAAGACCTGATATGCATTCAGTGTAAGTCAATACGACTTGATGTGCCTAGGGCGTGGGATGTATCCTTGGCCTAGAAGACTTGCTGTGTAATTTATATTGTGATGGATTGTGTGTCCCAAGGCCATAAGTCTCGATATGCCAATGGCATAGGGTGTATTCCTAGGCTGTAAGTTATGTTATGCCAGTGTGTTGTATTGAATTGTGTGTACTATGATTGATGTTGTGCTGTATCTTTATTTCCAAATGCTTAATCATATGATGGTTTATTTAGCATGCTTTGTGAACTTGCATATGTTATGATTGACTGCTGTTACTACTGAGATTCTCATGAATATCACTCTTTCCATTAATCATATATAGCAAAAGCAAGCAGCTCAAGGGCAAGCAGATAGTGATTTTGGAGAAATGAGAATTTGGAGAAGAAGAAATAATTTATGTTAGTTATCTATATTCTAATTTTGATTAGACTTAGCTATTTTGGTAGCCTCATGTGGCTACGCGATTTGTATATATACATATATGCATAAACATTGTGAAGATAGTACCTGTAATTATAGCAATAGCTGTAGTCTTAGTATACCATATATGCATAATGAAACAATAATAATACCTTAAACCGTAACTAAATGAGGATAGGTAATTGTATGTTAGGGGCTCATAGTTTAACCATCAATATACTAGGATAAGAATAGAGAAAAACTCTGATAAAAATAAATGGAATTAAGATTTGATGAGTTATAATGAAGTTTGTGAACCACTAAATAACTGTTTTTGAAAGTTTTAAATTTTTCAAAAAAGTACATTCAATTATAGGTTTGAACCCTATGTTTGGGTTGGATTTTCAATTACTTTCAAAGGTATTTTCGTCCCAAGATTTAAACCTGGCTTAGTGGTTCAAATTCATTATGTATAAAACTCATCTAATAACTATGGAATTAGGGTTTCACACATTATATCTTTTTGGTGCAAATACTTAAACAGTTCCTAAATGTTATATATTCAATAACATATATAATGGTTCTAATTTAAAAATCCTTTATGTATTGAGGCTTGGTGAGGCCATGATGTGGGAAATGCTAGCATAAATACATAACAAGTTTACATAAACAACCGTTATATATTATGGACATATATAATGAATCTAATTCAAAACTCATTATGTATGTGGCTTGGTACGGCCATATGAGTAACGCCAACATAAATACTTAACATGTTAACATAAACAATTGTTAAATATAGTTAACATACATAACAATTGTTCATAATAACCGTGAAACATTATAGTTATTGACGTGTTTTACATTATAACCGTTAAGTATTGATGCAACATTTTGTAAATAGGGGGTTCAACTTTCGATATCCCCTCACTTTCATATATGCAAACAAAAAAACAATAATACATAGTCAAAACACAAACCAATAGGGGTAAAGCAAAAGTAATAACCAAATACACGGTCATCTGAACAGAAACCAGCAGTAGGAAAACAAAAGGAGGAAGCAAAATGCTTAGTCAAATACATTTCATTAATTCACTCAAAAAATAACTCAAACAATTAATGAAGAAAATTTACAATAAGCTCAGCTTAGTATCTTATTTTCTTTTCCTAATCTTAGCTTTTTGTAAACTAATCTTCTTAAATTGAATTTTTCTCTTTTTGTCACGAAGTAATAATTTCCCCTCTTTGAAATCCAAATGCCTTATTGTGACCATGTCTAAAATACAAAGCATCTGCTTCACCAAAATTTGATGTTTTAAGTGATATTCTATTAAATGGATCATCTTCAACTGCATCATCTCCATAATCCATGTACTCATCATTTACTATAATGGCCAAACAATAAAATAGACCATCCATAATTATCAGGAGGAGGATATAGAACACCTGTATAGCCTGGAAGCCAAAATGAAATACTCTTCTTTATACCCTTACTTATTCAAATTCAATTGTGCCAACCCTAAGTGATCAATTCTCAAGGAATTATTATTGCACATGTCAACCCACTTGCAACTAAGGGAACCCAAAAGTCAATATAATCCAACTCTTAAATGTGGTTAATCACCTTAAAGTATGGCATATTCATATAGAGAAGACTTTTATCTTTGGCAATCAATGTATGCATGGTGTTAGCTACTAGAATTACACCACTATTTTGCATTTTGATTCGATCATCTTGCTCTTTGGTGTAGAAGCTAAAATCATTGATGATGTAGCTTGCAGAAGAGATAACTAGTTTACATTGACCGTTTGCTATGAACTTTCGTTTATTAGAAATTGAATTAGGATCAATACTACACTTGCCAAGCACGTGCTCTTTAAATCATGTCATAAAATATCCATTGTGTTGTTTGGTATACCAACTTCCTACTGATCTATTGGGGTTATCCCTCCTAAGTTGATTTGAATACATATCTATATACTCCTAAACCTCCTTAGAGTTGTGCAATACATAAAGGTGTGTTTGCATCCACTATTGGTTTGAGATAGTCACAACTTTCCTGGCCATAATGCCTTCTCGACTAGTCCTCCCTCATGCTGGGACATGGGAATCCTAATATCACTTACATTTTTGAAGTACGAGGTAAAAAATTCAACAACCTCTTAATAGATCTAGCATTCAACAATGCAACCCTTTGGATGACTTTGAGCTTTCACAAACCCTTCAACATCTTCTTGATACATTCAACTGAGTACATCTACCTTAAATAGGTCGGACTATAAAGTTGTACCTCTATAACCAAATGAGTAGTTAGGTAGACCATGATGTAAAGGAATGTTGGAGGAAAATACCTCTCAAACTCACACAATGTGGTTATGATTTAAATTTGCTACCTCAGTAATTTGTTGCGTTTATCATTTTACTGCAAAGTGACTTAAAGAAGAAACATAAATTAGTGATTGTAACTCGCACCTCATCAAGAAAAATACCCCTTATAGCCACCATAATAAAGTTTTTCACCAAGACATGGAAGTCATGGCATTTTAATCCCATGACTTCCACTGACACAAGTCTGTTGATGTCTAAAGAGTAACACTTTGGCACCTTGATTATTTTTTTATTCCTTGTATAGTGTGTGAGCTGTGGGGTGAAGAAATGTATGAGTTCCCCTCTCATCTGGTGTCAATTCATCCCTTATTCCCATCTCAACCATGTCTAACATTGCATTTATTCCATATTTGGTGTTCCCCAGCGTAACACTCCCCCGTAAGCTATATACACTACAAAAAAATCACTCAATTTCTGATGGAATTTGCCATGGAATTTTTTCCATGGCAAATTCTGTCAGAAATCCGCCAAAAATTTTTCTGATGAAATTTTTCCATGGCTGGTTAAATTACCTATGGAATTCCGTCACAAATTTCATGGCAAATTTGTTTGCCATAGATCAAAAATTAAAAATTTATTAAAGTATATATTTAAAATAATATTTATAATATTATCAAAATTAATTATTAAATAATTTTAATTAAAAATAAAAAAAAAACTATTAGTAATAAATATGATTTTATTATTTATTAATATTATATACATAAATTTATAAAAAATAATATTTATAACATTAAATTATGAGTTATTAATTACTTCTATGTAATCTTAATTATTATAACTACATTATTAGTTAGTCATATTATATTTAACATTTTTTATTAAAAATAATATTTATAATATTACATTATTATTTATTATGTAATTTTAATTAAAAATATAATTCAGTTTTTAAAACATTCGCCAAAAATATACTTATATGAAGATTTATTAAAGATTTAAAATTTGTTGAATGTGAAATTAATTAATCATAAATATATAAATATTTTTTCCAAATTTTATTTAATTTTTTATTATTTTTAATAATATTACACACATACATATATATATATATATAATAATAATATTTTATGTACAACATTATGTAATACTATAACGTATGTTCATTTTGGCGCAACTAGCAAAGGCTCGCACACGAGGACACTAGGAGCATGAGATCGTAAGTTCGAACACGAGAAGAAGTATTTTTAGGAATTAAGAGGCATGGGCACATGGCAGCATGAGGAGGAGACACTTGGTGCATTGTGAGAACGCACTATGGAGCTAATATGTGGCTACCGCTGGCGATGAGGTGGCCTCCTACGGACATGACACGTGGCTTCTCATAAGGACATCCACATGGCATTTGAAAATTAAAATATTAAAAGATAAATTTGCAACGGAATTGAAATTTTGTTAGAAATTCATTTATGACACATCTATTTGCGACGGAAACAGAATCTATTGGAAAGTCTGTCAGAAAATTTGAATTCTATGGCAGATTTTGTTTGAAATTCAATTTTTTTCATAGTGATAATTAGCATAGGTTTTAATTTTTTTCCAGAAGATAACCTCGATAGAAAAGAAAATAACTCATTGAGAGTCTATTGAGGTTATAAAAATTGTTACATTACTATATAAATCTTAACCATGATAGAAAGGAACGTACACATAGAGAGGTCTATCATGGTTAATTAAAATGTTTCATGTCAACACATGCATTGAAAGTTATAGACACACCCCTATGATATTTTTAACACTTATAGGGAGCTCAGCTTTATGGCACAGGCCTCACAACTAGTATAAACATTGGAGCTTCACCCTAGGCCTTTGGCCTAAACCCAGTTTAATCAGTACAAGTCTCAAGCTAAATTAAATTAAATTAAATAAATAATTATGAGATAATGCTTATAGTGGCAGGAAACATGAAGGAAAAACTACAATCCTCATAAGACCAAATTTACAAAGCCAACACCTTTCCTGAAGCTCCTTGCCTAATCGTTCTGACATGAAAAATGTTAGTTATAGAAAGGTGAGATTGACATCTCAGTAACTAAATCCCAACCTAGAACATAATTACTACTTTCTTGTAGGTACCAAGTGGATAGTCTGCAAATACTGAATGGGATAAAGACAGTATAGTAAAATATCCATTTATTATCTTTAAGTGTCCAATTCCTAGCTTATCTCCTACAATCCTTCGACTTGAATCCATTGGCTAAATTTTCCACTTGATTTGGAACTCTTGCCATCTCTCCAGTATGATATAGACCAGTCAAAGTATTGTAGAGCACATATCAGACCATATATTCTCCATCACCTTTTATTTTGTGAGGTGACATAGTCCTAGGTTACCTTGAGTACCACGATTACTAAAAATTTACCACAGGTAGGTCTATGCACAATCTAGTGCTTCTTGAGTCAATCTATGTTATAAATTAATAACATGTTTAACTTACAAGTTAAAATATAACTTATTTACTCTAATTAAACTACTCTAAGCTTTATAGAGCTCCTAAGAATTTCCTACTATTCTCTGGGTTTCCCTAGAACTCCCTAGAGTTATACAGGGTAACTTAGAGTAGCCTAAAAGTAATAAAATATTATTATTAGGAGTCTCTATGACTCACCAGACCATCTCGAGACTCTCATTCCAGTTCAAGAAAAGCAACAACTCAATAATTGGGGCCTTTTGGACTCCTTAGATACACTCTCAAAGTTAAAAGTAAATCAAGAGTTATTATATTAAAGAAAGGCTGATTAGACTTAGACCCTCTCATTATCTTCCAAAGTCCCCAAGATCTTCTCAAAAGAGTTTAGAGTAAAAAAATTATTATCAAATTAGGCTAAATCAATGAATCCTTTCCTCTGGATATCATAGATTAGCCTTACCCATTATTTATTAAAGAAAGATTGAGAAGAAAAGATAGGAAATAATGTTTTCTAGAAAGCCTCTACTTTCCCCAAACTAGGATCCCCAAACCCTCTCAATCTAATATCTAAAACTTCCTAAGAGGCATAGAACTATCTCACAAAGCTAGATGGACATATCAAGATGAACAGAGTCATAGAAATCACTTGAACTATGATTTGGAGTCATGTCCTAGCAGAGCTCTTAGCCTTCTCTGAAAACTTTTGTGCCAAGCCTAGACCCCTTATAAAAAATGTAGGTCCTTGATGAGAGTTTTCTAATATCCTAAATTTTGGGATTAGAGGCTTAAGAATAAGCATGAATCAAGTGGACTAATAAGCCTTGGTTTAGCAAGAGTCCCAGGAATGAGGAATTGCTGCCAGTGTATTTTTCCAGTATGGCAGTCTAGTTGTGTGACATTTTTAATAGCCAAATGATGTCCAATGCCTATGATATTGTCCAATGCCTATGATATTTTCCAGTATGAAAATAGACTTATCAAGCTTTAATTTGATAGGTCATATAAGTCATATGGAGATGTACATAAAGAGTTATGAATTTTTGAAGTTAGCCGAGTGAAGTTGGTGAGTTTCTATAGCAGTGTTCAACAATGGAAATTATAGGGATTATGAGCTTCCGGTTGGCTAAATGCTATATTTTTTCTTAAAAATATACTGAATAAAGATCACATAGCCTTTAGAACCATACCAAATGGACATTTGTACAATTAGATATGAATTTTCAAAGTTTGATAAAAATTCTGCCAGATTTTCAGCAAAAGTGAAAATGGAAAACAAAAGTGTAAGGGCAAAATGGTCATTTGAAATATTATGATTAAATTAATTTGAATAAAAATATATTTTTATCACTTAAAATATTATTATGAAATAAAATTTTAAGAAAATTATATTTTTACATATAAAAACTTTTATTATAAAATTGATCTAAAATATAAAATAATTTTTTTGTTATGAATATAATATTTGTGTGGATGTCCATATAGCTTGTTATCCTAATGTTATATCTAGTATCTTACAGTTATCTTTATACCCATTAAATCTGTTGAAGATAAATATAGATTATATTGAGATTGTAAAGTTATGCCTATAAATGGAAGTGAATAAGAATTATATATTATGTATTAGACAGACATTGAATAGTGAATAAGAATTACTCTCTCCTCCTCCTCTCATAATTTCTCTTATCTTTCTCTTTATTTATAACATTTTATCAGCACGAGACTTTATCGGATGAGTTAATGAATTTAATTATTAGGATTAGAGACCCTTTCATTATTTTGGGAGGAAAAATCGATATAATACCAACCAGAGTAATCTAAAAGGTTTGACTCTACAAGTCTCCTTATAATATCCCAAATTTTGGGATTAGAGGCTTGAGAATAAGCCTAAATTAAGTGGACTACTAAGCCCCGGTTTAGCAAGAGTCCTAGGAATGTAAACTTTGCTACGATGTATTTTTCCTACGTGGCAATATGGTTATGTGACATTTTTAAATAGGCAAATGATGTCCAATGCCTATGACATTTTTCAGAATAAAAGTAGACTTATCAAGCTTTAATTTGGTAGGTCATATAAGTCATTTGGAGCTGTACATATAGAGTTATGTATTTTTTAAGTTAGCATAATAAAATTGGCAAGTTTTTGCGACAGCGTCAAAAAATTGAAAATTTGAGAATTATGAGCTTTCGGTTGGCTAAACACTATATTTTTTCCTAAAAATATACTAAATAAGGGTCACATAGCCTTTGGAACCATACCAACTAGACATCTGTATAATTAGATATGAATTTTCAAAGTTTCATGTAAATTCTGCCAGATTTTCAGCAAAATGTGAAAATGGAAAAAAATGTAAAGGCAAAATGGTCATTTGACCAATAAAGGAAAAAGCATATGTTTTTCCCTTTAATTGGGATAAATTATGGCTGAAGTAGTTAGCAAGAAGGGAAAAATATTTACTTGGTCTATATTAATTCAAGATGAATTAATTATGGCCAAGTAAAACATGTACATGCTTATTTGCATTAAACAATATTATTTCCAAAAGCAAATGGAGATATTTCAAGAAACCATATCCCTTTTGCTTCTTCATTATTTCATTCAACTGTCCCAAAAAGAAGATAAAAATAGAGACAATCATGAGAAAATGAAGGAGGAAAGAGAAAAGATGAATAGTGTAAGCTCTTGAGCTTTAGAGCCGATTTCACCCCCGATTCGGCCTTTCCAGCTTCGGGATTCTTCTCTAACATTATTTCTCTCATGGAGAGCAACATTTCTATGGTTTAATATTTTCAACCAGAGGTGTTTGATTCTGTCTGCTCAGAGGAGGTGCTACCGGAATCAAGAACAGATCATAGATTCGAGTTCTGGTAAGCGTATGCTTTGATTTGAACCAAATATTCTATGATTTTATTGAGTAATTCTAGAGATAATCAAAGTTCAAATTTTGGCCAGGGGAGTCTTTTAGGGTTTGATGTTTATATGATGATGATTATAAAGTTAAAAGAGGTTTTATGATGATCTATGATGATTTTTGAAGTATGAGTTTAAATCTACCTGAATTCGTTTCTAGAGGTAGAGAAATTGCATCGTATTTTTGATATGCCAAACTTGGTCAAATGTTATGAAATTTTATAGAATTAAAGTAGACATCCTGGGGTTTTATTTGATAGGTAATATATGACATTTGGACAAATGGATTGAAAGTTATGATTTTTCAAAGTTTGACCTTGATTCTAGAACAAAATCTATAATAGTCTGAGTTTGACTAATTTCTGGAAATTTATGGTTGTAATTGATGCTCTATGATATTTTTCATTGAAAGAGAACTTAAATAGTTTTTTATGGAACCTGGAACCAACCCATTTGGATTTTTGTAGAATTAATTATGAATTTCCAAAGTTTGGTTAACAAAACTGGAAGATTGGGCTAACCTACGAATTTATGACAATTGTGTTAAATTGTCATAAGTATTGAGCCAAATATAAGAGACATGTCCTAAAGGCCCATGTAGCCCCATTGGACATTCAATTTCATGGCTCTAATAATATGGGGATTTATTTAAGGCCATGAGAAGTCAAGAAGAACCATCTTCGTTGGTTGGAAAAAAAAAAGGTACAAGAGGAGGACTTAAAGACACAAGGTAATGAACTTACTTCTCCTGCAAGTATTGATATTTATGCTTGTGTATTGATACATGTGATTACTTTTGTCTATTATGTGAAGCATGTATGAATGGTTGAAACACTTTTTCTATTTATATTATGGCCATTAGTATGTTGTTTGAAACATTAAGCACACAAATATGTCATTGTGTTAGCATGAGTTTATGTAAGGCAAGCATGTCATGGATTAAACACTTATATTGCATGCATATTGGTATTGTTTACTACTGAGATTCTCTCGAATCTCAGTGATAGAGCTCAATATTTATATATTATTAGTAATTAATCTTGGACTTTTGTGGGATTTAATTGAATATTTTGGGCATAATCAAGTGTTAATGTGAGATTTTAGTGAAAGAATAATTTGGGAATTATAGTGATAAAATTGTTATATTTTTAATTAATATTTATTATTCCCATTATTCTTTAATTGTGAGCAAAAGATATTACCTTTGTAAATCTAATTTTGTAGGTGATGATGTGGCACAACTTGAGTGGTTAAGGTAAAAGATGTTATTTTGGAGCTTAATGAAGGACAAAAGTGGAACATTACAAGTGTAGAATTTATTTTCACATTTTTTCTAAGAGGAGGTTAAATGAGTAAGGGCCTTGTTTAGTAGTTGTAATTTTGTGTCTAATGCCAAAACATATTTTTATTTCTTATCCAAATGAGGCACAACTCACTTTTAACCTAAAAACACTTGAATTTCAAAGAGAAAGAAAGCAAGAGGCGGCTAAATTGTTTAGAAGAAAAGCTGAACCGAAATAAAGAATTAATGGGTTGCTAGACCAAGAGAAACCAAATTGAAGAATTAAGGGAACAACTGAACCGAAATTGAAGAATGGAAGGAATAAGAGGTTGGACTGAAATGGTTAAATGAAGAAGAGAAGACTTGACCGAATGTGAGTATTTGCAGAACCAAATTGGAGAGAACAACATTGAAATAATTGAAAAAGAGG
This sequence comes from Inga oerstediana, assembly GCA_963210345.1. NCBI lineage: Eukaryota > Viridiplantae > Streptophyta > Magnoliopsida > Fabales > Fabaceae > Inga > Inga oerstediana. Next base: position 45,685,989 of record OY723401.1, read on the forward strand.
GGCCTGATGTAAGCATGGGATTAATTGAAGAAAGAAGGGAATTGAAGCTTTGAAGACTTAGTGATGGAGCCAACATTGTGGACCAAAATGGGAAAATGAAGACAAAGGGAGTAGCTGGACCATATGAGTAAAAGGAGGAGTTAACAGAAAATAAACTACTGGACCAAAAGGGAAATAAGGGAGAATTGGAGAGAGTTGACTGAAGAAAAAAAAAGGAGAGCTAGACCGATTGGGCTTGAGGAATCTAATTGAGGAAATAAGAAAAGGGTTTGCCAGCTGTGTGAAGAGGGACCAACACCGAATATGAAAAGAAAGAAAAGAGGGAGGCATGTGGCAGCTAGAGTATGAGAGGAGGGAAGCACGCGATATAGAGAGAAAAGAGGGGAGGCTCTGGACAACAACAAGAAGGATGTTGGTATTGCAACTCCTATGGCCAATTATTCCTTCTCCTTTTATCCAGCTTCATCTTCTTCCTCCATGAGTAGCTAAGCCTTGGTGATTTTCTTGAGTTGAATAATAGTTTGAGCTTCTAAACTTCAATGAAATTCCTTAAGCTCTCTTTCTATTTCATAATTATATGGCTTGGTTAAGTATGTGATTATGATCTAGATTGTTCTATACCAAGTGAATAAACTTCGTGGTTGAGCCATGAGTTGATTAATTAAGCTAATTATATGCTGCATGATGTGTTTTGAATGCTGATTGCTATTTCCGTGTTATATGATGACTGTGTGGCATGCTCTGTGTTCTTGTATATATGTGATTGAATGCCTGTTGCTATTGAGATTCTTTTAAATCTCACTCTTTTCCTCTAACCGCTATAGCATAGGTTAGCAGCTCAAAGGGTAAGAAGGTAAACCTTGACAACTAGAGGACAAAGCTGAGAGATTTTATATCCTATTGGTTGTTTATTTTGGTACTGTATATGTTGTATATAACTTGGTGGACATAACAGTAGTGCAATGGTAGAACCAGTGGAAACTAATGCTTAGGTAACTTAGTTGAATAATGCCTCCGTACGGTAGTAGATCATTAATCGATCTATAAAATGTAATACTTAAGCAGAGAAATGCTCACTTACTTTGATGAAAAGAATTAAGAACTGACGACTTATGATGGAATAGCGAACCTTTATGAAACCATTCTGAAAAGTTTTAAATTCATCAGAAAAACAAATTCAATTACAGGTTTGAACTCTGATTTGAAGCTAGGATTTATAATTGTTTTCTTAAGTATATTTGTCCCAAGACAGAATTCCTATCTTAACGGCTCAACTCGCTATCCATTTAAACTCATCAGATGACCATTAAGGTAAGGGTATTACACATGACCGGTTAGATCATCCTGAGTTAATCATGATGCGAAAAATGATTGAGAATTCATGTAGACGTGCCCTGAGGCATAAACAAATACTACAATCCCATGATTTCTTATTGCTGCATGTTCTAAGGGAAATTTAATTATTTGGCCCTCACCAAGCAAAATAGAAAGTGAGTTTCTCACTTTTCTAGAACTGATACAGGGAGATATTTGTGGGCCAATACACCCACCATGTAAACCATTTAGTTACCATATGGTTTTAATTGATGCAACAACTAAGTCGTCACATGTTTGTTTATTATCTTCCCACAACCTGGAGTTTACAAGATTCCTTGCTTTTTTTATTAGATTAAGAGCGTGTTACCCTAATTATCCTATTAAGAAAATATATCTTGATAATACTGGTGAGTTTACTTTGCAAGTTTTTAATGAATATTTTATGTCCCTTTGTGTTGAACATCCTATCGCTCATGTTCATACGCGAAACGGACTTACATAATCATTGGCTAAATAGTTGCAATTAATTGTAAGGTCTTTACATATGAGATCTAATCTCCCAATTTCTGCTTGGGGCTATGCGATTTTGCATGCAATGTTAATTTGCATCTATCTAAAAGTTCCCCCCACACAAATGGTTTTTGGTTAGGAACCTAATATTTCCTATCTATAGATTTTTGGATGTACAGTATATGTGCTGGTAGCATCACCACAATGCACCAAAATGGGTCCTCAAAGGAGGATGGTAATCTCTATTGGGTATAAATTTCCTTTGATTATAAAATATCTATAACCATCTATAGGAGACTTATTTATGGCTAGATTTGCTTATTGTTATTTTGACAAATTAGTTTTCCCAACATTAGAGGGAGAAAGTAACACTACTACAAAAAATGCTTCTAACGTCCCTTTTTTGGGCCTTTTAACGTCATAAATAAAGGGACATCTGTCTAAGCAACATAGAAACAATTGTCAATAATGTCCATAAAACAGGGGACGTATATAGTCAGGACTTTAGGCGTCCCCACTTTAAACTTGGGACGTCTAAAGTGGACCTTACCCCACTTTAGACATCCCCAGTTTGAAGTAGGGACGTCAAAACTAACGTCTAAGGTGTTTTTACGTCCCTCTTTATTTAAGGACATTAAAAGTGTTTTTTAAATGGCCTTTTATATATATACTTTATTGTCTAGCAAATTTAAACTATAGAAATAGGATAGAAGAAAATATTGCATAAACCAAAATATAAACAACAGCAGTTCAGCACTATCTAATAAAAATGTTATCCAACAATCTAATACTATGTACAACAGCAACTCTAATTATATGTACAATATATAGAATCACCACAAAGTATGTCCTCTACATACACAAACTGTAGAAATAGGATAGAAGAAAATATTGCATAAACCATAATGGAAACAACAGCAGTTCAACACTATCTAATAAAAATGTTATATAACAATCTAATACTATGTACAACAATAACTCTAATTATATGTATAATATATAGAACTACCACAAAGTGTGTCCTCTACGTAGACAAACTACTAATTAATTGACTAGTATAAAGAAAAACTTTACTCCAGTATACATTGAAGAAGATGTCTAGCCAAAAAGTCTCGGATCAAATTAATGTCTTCATATAAGTAGGCACCTTTATTGTCAAAAATCTGCAAATTAGAAAATAAGCTTAGATGAAATCATGAATCAAGTGAATGAATTAATTTGCAATTGAATTACAACACCAAAAATATTATCCTTTAAGAATAAAGAAGCGATTACTTGTTCAAAATCTGTCGTAATGCCACTCTGAATGATGTTATATATATAAAGTAAGACATAGTATCCACATTCCCAGCCGCCATGTTGTCGAGGGCACTATAAATCAAAAGCAAATGGTTAAAATCAATAAAGGCATATCTAAAATGACCGTCAATCAAAAGAACTTGATTTGAAACTACGTACCTTTAGATACAACCATTTTGGGTCTCTGCCACCTCTACGATTGTGTGGCCCGCCAAGCACTTGATATGTCTGGGTTACCCTATCATTAAAATGAAAATCAACAGAAATTAGAACAATTCATTTAAGTCAAGAATAAAGAATCAATGAAATACAAACAAAATAACTTAAGTGTTGAAGACGTTTTCTGTTTTTGCGTCTGGCCTTTTACGTAAGGAATCAAACCAGTAAACTATGTTGACCCGAGGACAGAGAACACGCAAACTCCAATGGTAACTATAACAATATAAACAGATTAAAATGAAGTTAGATGGCAAGGCAATTATTTATTAAAAATCTTAAATAGACAAAATTAGAATGCGTACCCTTGAACAATCGGTGTTAGATAACAATGATAATTGTTCTCTCCCATTGTGAAGCCCGCATAGAGAGTCCTTGCTGCCACTGTATTCTTATCCCTTGTCGATTTGCAGGACACAAGAATCCATATAAATCATGTCTTTCCATGTTAATGCATATACGATGGAAGGAGCTATAATACATTTTAAAATGATGAATATATCAACTAGTAAATATATGAAACCAAAATACCACTTCACTAACTGAAGGAAAAAATAGGAAACAAAAAACTTACAGGATTGCAAATTTGACCCATCCTACATCTATCTCCTGCAACTTAATGAATCGTTCAAGGTCTTCTTTATCAATTGTGAAAGGATACTCTAATTTCTGGCCCACAATCCCTAGAGGCATATGCAAATCAATCTAGCGAATGCCTTTATAGATATGTTGTAGTCGTGCTAAGAAGGGTTATTTCCTACTTTCTGCTCATTCTTTTAGAACATAAGAAAACATATTGTTAGTAGAATGCCAACAGATCTCAAGTAACAATGAGGTAGTTCCTACCATTGGAGGTGTTGCTACTGAGCCAATAAGATTTATAGACCAAAGGATGAAAGATCCTCTCCCCTGACCTATTATGGCAACCTCATCATCAGGAATAGGGATGGTTGTACCTTCTTTCCCCTCTCGAACACACGTCACAGTCACTCTACATAAATGCTGTGGAATTTGTTGATGATGGTAGGTAGTAGCTTGTGTGTGAATGAGAGCATCTACAACTACACGCAGCAGTGGTGTAACCCCCTTAATGATTAAGGCCGAGATTTAGTTCATAAACACGTAATTGATGTAGAATTATAGACCTTAGATGATTTTGGGACTTAGAACTTCCCAAAATCATGGCTTACAAAAACTTTTACAAAACCTGTTCATGACGGTCTCATATTCACATTTCAATACTAAATGGCCTGTACAGGTTGATTTCATTCACTAATATCAGAGTATAAAGCAAATTCCCGACACACTCAGGTTCCATTCATTAATAAGGGTTTTACAAAGGCACAAAGCCCACAATTCATTACCCTTAACTTGGGGATTACACAAAACTATACTACCAATCCCATTATATACAATTTTTTTCCCAAAAACATCCAAAAGATATACATGATAACCAATAACCCAAAATATACTTCTAAATCAAAGCTCTATCCGCTCTTCGTCGCCCGCTTTCCCTTTGATCCTTCTGCCCTGTCTAAAACATGGTTTTTGGGAGAGTGAGATTCTAAGGAATTTCCGTAGTGTCAAATCAATCATAGTATGTACAACAATAAGGCATGAAATCAAATCATTATCTACACAAAGCAACTACAACGGCAGTTACAATGGCAATGGTTAGTATGACACATGTCATCCTTTACGATTGCTCACGTTGTCTTGCATCACAACAATCCACACAATATATTTCACCACAGCTGGGATTCATATAAAGCATTTTACAACGCATGCCACACTAGCAAGATACACACAGCCCATGGCTGGATTCACAAACACCGCCCCACAGGTCGGATTCACAAAGTTCCATGTCGATTACAACAGCAGTTCAACGGCTGACCTAGAGATGACCAGCGTCAATACCTATATGGCTCACGCTGAAGTGCTCACACCGTAATGGACCATGGCACACAGTTCACAATTCAATGATAAGTTATGCATACCAAAACATCATACACAACATGAGAGAAAAGTCACTACCTTGATCCTTCCGGGCGTACTCTGTCACCGGTCTCTCTCGCCTAGGGCAAATGTCGTATCCTAGAATCATGATTAGGGACAAAGAGTTATATTCTATTCCAAGACTTATTTAACTTGAAACACTTAAATTTGGCTATCATAATTGACCCTTAAGAGGTCACAAATGCCTCTAATAAAAGCCCTAAAAGGTTGGGAAACAATAAGTTAGAGATCTCCTTTCGAACACTCAAAGTGTTGGAACACAGGGGTTGGCCGTGGCCAGCCCTTCCTTGGGCCGCGGCCAAAATATGGTCAGAAGGCCACTGGCCGAGGCCGGCCACCCATGGGCCGCGGCCAGCCACCTTGGGCCGCGGCCAAGAAATTCCCTGATTCTTAGCTGAACTTCCAAAATTCATAACTAATCCTAGAAAAATCAAAACGAGGTGAATCCAAAGCCAAATGAAAGGTATTTAAGTCTTATTTCTAGGAAAAATATGGCTCATTACTTCAAATCATCACACAAATACAGAATCACCAAAAACTAAACACTACTCCAAAACAGAGTTCTGTTTCCATCCCAAACTTTGGACAATCATATCTCCCAGAATACTAAACGAAATGACACGAAATATATATCCATTTTGAAGCTTGGGATGTGAACTTTAAGACTGGAAAGTTTCATAATTTTCCAACACCATTTGGTTATTCAAAACGCTCGTTCAAACTGACTGCGCAAAACAGAGCTCAAACAAGACAGATTTTCCAATTTTCTATCAAAGTGTTCAATGACTCTAAAATCCATAACCAAGCTTATTCCCACACAAAATCACTCAAGGAATCTAATGGAAATGTCAAAATCACCAATCCTATTCAATTACCATGCTTTGATTTTGGGTAACATTAAACACTAAAATCTCAATTTCTCCAAACTTAACAATTTCAAACCCAACAATTCTATCTATCCAAAATACATTCCAAACATACCAATTCCATACCAAACACATACCAAACTCCCAATGGCCCTCATTTTCGAAAATGGGCTCAAAATTCCAGAAAATTCAAACTTAACCAATGGCTACAAAACCTATATAGAAAGGTTTGTCTTACTCACCTCTATAACTTTTCCAAAGGAGTTCCTTGATTCACCCAAGTCAAGAATTTCGTGAGAGCTCAAACACCATCAAGTGGACAAACTAAAACCATGAAAATGAAGCTCTCAACACAAGGAACAACTTTATAGAAGAACATTTTTCCATTAGAGGCCATTAAGAGGGTCAAATACTCACCTTTTTCACAAGATTCTTCTTCTACAGAAATGAAGGACGCATGAGAGAGGAAAATGAGAGAGAGAAGGAGGTTGAAGATGGAATGATCACTCCTCTTCCCCATAATGTCAGTGAAAATGAGAGGGAAAGAGAGAGAAGAAATGATTTAATAATGCCATATTTGACTTTTCTTACATCCTCTCTCACCCAACCAATTTTGCCATGTGTTAGAATTTCATTGGCTCTCATAAGGAAATCAACCAATTAATCACCTTAATCCCTCCATTAGCCATTTTAATTTCACATTTCATTATTCTCTCATAGTAATTAATTTTCCCCTTAATCACCAACTAATTGCCCAATAACTCCATTCTTCCAATTTTTCAATAATTATGACATATTAATTAATATTTCCATAAAACACATAATAATTCAAATTAAATTCATAATTATCCACAATAATCATGATTTGCTCTTAATCAAAAATTGGGATATTACAATTCTCCACCCGTTTAATCATCAACTTCTAGAAGGCATAAATCTTAGTATATAGCTTTAAATATAACAAACAACCTATCCATGGAAAGCTCTTTAAGTCTACTTTCATATGGCACTGGTTTCTTCACAATCTTTAATGTAATTTGAGAGTTATATCCAAAATACCAAAGCTACCTTGTATAGTGACGGTGATTTCAGTATCCACTTTTGAAGTTGATATCTCTCTCATCTAAACTTCTTTGAATGTGATATTTCATCAAAATGACGCATTAGGAGTCTAGTTGCGTGAAAACAAAGTACATCAGAAATTTCTCATCACTCCAGTTGTCACTGAAGTAATTATAGGTTATCACTCAAGAGATCACCTCCAAAATGAGGCAGCAGCATATCACTCAAGTGTTAACTCGAGTAATCACCTCTGGAGGTAACACAACTTTCTTATAAGTCATTTTAGCTTCATGTTGACCCATTCCAACTTCCATTTGACTATAGAAACCTCCGATATCACTTCTAATAGCTTGGATCTTGATATTCCCATTAGTTCTTGTAAGTTATTCTTTTTTTAATCTCTTTCTTCACTATCTTCTTCTTTCTATGCTTGGCTAATGTACAAGATATCTTCTTGTTTTTCCTCTTGATGATCATTCTTCATAACCCAACTAGATATCTTCTTGAATATCTTCAATCTTCTTCTTTCTTTCTTCTTTCTTCAATCTTTTTCATCTTGTTTTTCTTCTTGATGATCATTCTCCATTTATGAGGCATTATAAGCAAAATAATATCAACCCACTATTGGGTTTATGACTAACCTACAAAATATACAACATTAAATATAATAGTTAGTCAATATAGAAGATAAGTATATCATACAAACTTTTTGCTCTTAATACTTGGCATCTATATTTGACATCATTAAAACTAATCATATCTAACAACTTCTACCCTTACAAAGTCACTCTTATTTACAATTCAATCCAATTCCTCATTTTCGCATATCAAGCCTATGTTGCCAAAATTTTTACCTAACTTTAAAAAATCATAATTAATTCTAAAAAACTCCAAATAGGATGGTTTAAAGTCCTATGTGAAGCTTTATAAATCCTCTATAAGGGAAAAATAACCCTACTACCTATTATTAGTATATTAGTACATAATTCATGACCAACATGGCTATCTAAGAATTATGTCCAGATTCGACACCTAAAAATCAATACTTCATAACTCACAATCTATTGACCCCAATAACAAATATTAACAAAATTAAAGCTTAGGATGTCTACTAATAGGCTATAAAATTTCACAACCATTGAACACAATTTGGTAGGTCAAAATCAACCTACAAGCAATCTAACTTTTAGAAAATAAATCTGGCAGTACTATTCCTTTAATTTCAATTTTTGGGTTTTCAACCCGGTTTTTCTAAAATTCCTCCAACAAGCTATTCCTACACATTTTTTTCATGTAAAATCCATTTAAAACTTCAAAAATAGGCAAATCACATCCCTTCCTATTGTTTCAGGTTTGGCCAAAACATAGGGACCCCACCATGAAAACTTAATAAAACATCAAGAAAACATGCTCAAATCAGAGCCTACGCTTTCCTCTATCCGGTGCCATAGTCTGTTCTTGATTTCGGCAGCACCTCTGCCGAGTAAAAGACACCAAACACCTTTGATTAGAAATCCAAAACTGTAGACATATGCATCTCCATGAATAGAAGAAGATTCATGAAAAATCTCCTGGTCGGAAACTTTGATTCAGGCTTGAACCAGGCTAAGAACACCTTGTGTTCTTACTATTCATCCACCTTCTCTCCTCTTTCATTTTTCCTTAATTTTTCTCATTTATCCTCTTCATTTGGCCTGTTGGCTGAAATTTAAAGAGGGGGGAGAGAGAGAGAGAATTTGTCATGTGTTGATATGTGTCACATATGTGTGGCCTAGGTTTGTCACGTGTCCTAGACCAGCTCGTTCTCATCTTCTTTCTCTCTCTTAGTCAACTTTTGGACCCGGGGAAGGAAGAGCATGATGAATTCCCTTGACTCCTTTTTTGGTGTTAAGGAATGTCAATCATGTCATCAGAATGGAGATTGATGGATTTCCCTAGCCACAGGGCTAGGTGGCACCTCTTTAGAGTGCCAACTCAAAAAGCAAAAAGCAAGTGCAATCATGAGGGACAAGTGCCACCCTCTTGTTGTGCCAACCATAAAGTGAAATAATCATTAGTCATTATTAATCATCATTACTTACTTTATTAAGCTACTTTAATAAATTTACTTTAATAAAGCTACTTTATTGGTGTTTACTCGAGATCCTACTCGGGTTTGACTTAAGACTGCATCACGTATATCGAGGTCTACCATATGGTGCCTAGAACCCCTGTGTCCCATAAGATGGTGCCAAGTATCCCCTTGCACACATACATTGATATATTCTACTCGATGACTTTCACATACTGGCCCTCATACTATCCAGAGAGTCACTCCCTACCCAGAGGGCCAAGTCTTATAGTCCTTGAGAGTCACTCTACCTCTAATCATTATGGGGACTCTTCCCAAACTGAGCTCAGTTGTCTGCCTGATACAGGCTTTTCCTCAAATTCCTAAGCCTAAAATTCAGGATCTTACAACTTTCCTCTTAACTAGCACTGCAGCTAGCAAGTAATATCTGATTCAACAAGTTCAAATCTCTGAACCCTTCTAATAGTTTCTGTTCCTATATCTTCAAGACTACCACTTGCACAGCTTTTCAAGTCAAAGCATCAATGACAACATTCATTTTACCTGGATGATATTTGATCCATAGGTTAGAATCTTTTAGCAACTTTATCCCCTTCTGTTATTTCATATTCGATTCTTTTTTATAATGCAAACAATTGGGATTCTTGTGGTCATAGTACAGTTTTATGATCACACCATACACTTGTTATCGCCACATTTTCAAATAAGAATAATGCCGCCAACTCAAAATCATGAGTGGGGTAATTCATCTCATGAGGCTTCAACTGTCAAGAGGCATATGCCACCGCTCTGCCCCACTACATTAGGCATATCACAATCCTTGCTCACTAGCATCACATCATCACTGTAGACTGTATAGGTCACATTAGGATTTAGGGTAACATTGGTGCGAATATCAACCTCTCCCATAGTTCTCAGAAGCTACTCTAACAGAAATCATCCCACACAAATAATCAATTCATTCACATGAGCTTTCTTAATGGCAAGGTGATTCAGAAGAAATTCTATATCAATTTCTATTAATAACTAGCAAGACCCAAAAAACTACGTATCTTAGCAATAGTTTCTAGCCTTTTCCAGTTCAATATTGATTCCACTGTACTAAGATCCACTGAGACCCCTTCATGGCTTAGAGATTTAACTCCTGAAAGCCAAAACTCACATTTACTCAACTCAAAATATAGTTTCTTTTCTTTCAAGATTCCCAATACCATCCTCAAGTGCTCATCTCATTCTTCTCTATTCTTAGAGCATATCAAAATATCGTCACTAAAAACCACTATCATTGGTCTAGATATTGCCAAAAAATACTTATTTAATTCATAAAGATAGAAAGTGCATTGGTCAGTCCAACTAGCATCACCAAGAATTCATAATACCCATAACTGGTTTTGAAAGCGGCCTTTGACACATCATCTTCTTTCATTCACAACTAAGGATATCCTATCCTCGGATCAATTTCAAGAATACACAAGAACTAGACAACTGACTCAGGAGATCATCAATTCGGGAGAGTGGATAGTTATCTTGACGGTCGCCTTATTCAGCTTTCTATAATCAATACATAGTTTATCTCGTTCATATGCAATGCTCATAAAGCATGCAACATAACTGTCATATCATCAGCAAAAATCACATATAGCATTTAGCTCACGAATGTTTAGCACAACATCAAACACTGGGCCTCTAATCCAATATCACAGCGCTAGGTGACACTGGTCTTTGGCCTTAAAACACTCAATCCATAGGACACATAGTCCAACATCTATGATGAATGCATATCGGAACCTTAGGACACACAGTCGAACAATTACTCTGGATACATTACAGGCTCCATTTCTTGCTACTCAAGCTATTCATATAATTATGTAATGTTCTCAAAGCATGCAAAACAAACCATCCAATAATATGAATTCAGCAATCATAAGACACACTGGGATATCAGGTCTTACAACCTACTTTGTATTACAACCCGGTATACTTTTAAATGCATCTGCCAGCCTAAAGACACATTAGTCTACTCGGTTTTAAGGCTTCCCACAACAATTCTGTATATTCAAGAAATGAATACACGTGATAGTAAAAACATACTTGTAGAACGATTAAATTAAGCTAAGTACCACACAAAGTGCGTAGCAGCTGTGGCACTTCCTTGAGCAAACACCACATCTGGTGCTTCAATTTTTTTAAAAAAATACCTTATGTGGTGCTTGTCAAGCAAGCGCCATAAAAGGATACTAAGCAGCTGTGGCACTTACCTGAGAAAGTGCCACAACATACCAATTTTAAAAAAAAATAAAGAAAATTCCAGAAGACGCTGTACAGAAGTGCCACAAAAACGTGCACCACTATTCCCTATTTTTTGTAATAGTGAATCTACCCAAAATGGGTTTGAAAAATGTGGGCATAATTCCAATGTTAAGTTTGGAGCCCCATATTGAAAGAGCAAAAGTTTGCAATATATGTGTGTGTGTGTGTGTGTGTGTGTATCACATCGATGCATAACCAGTGTATTTTTTTGGGTAACTGATATGAAAGAGTTGGTGGTTCTATTTCCCCAAATGCAGCGAGGACACTTAGTTCCCATGGTGGAGTTAAGCAATCTCATATCATCTTGCTGACCTTCACTCTCAATCACCATCCTCCTCCCCTCATGACCCAACCCCTCTATCCCTGATTATGTCGCTGTCGTCTCCCCTTCCATTGATCCTCACATCATCTTCCAACAACTTCCTCCTGTACTAATCATAATTGTTCCTGTAATGAACAATTTTATATGAAATCTAAACATGTTCTATCCTTGAAAAATTTTAGGTGGGGTATCTTGGTAAATTCTTCCCACTAGATAATTACTTTTATTGTTCACGCTATATTGGTAGAAAAGTCCTAAGATTCCTCAGCTACTAAACGTGAGACTTCTTTTTCTAATATTTTTTTATAAGAGCTTCAGATCTATAATCTTCACTTTTTTTTCCTTTTTATTCTTGCATTTTCTTTGCTACTTTTTTCTTTTTTTCCTCTTTTTTCCTTTCATTTTAATTTTTCCCCCTTATTAAATTGTATTTTCCCCCTTAATAATCATTTAATTACATATCTTTAGCCAAAATTTAAAAATAATTTTAATATATATTTTCAATTTTTTTGTTATACTCTTAAATTGATTACCACATTACACAATTCATTAATTTTATAATTATAAATTTTTTTCCTGCAAGTTTAAATGTTTAAACTTGTTAATTTATAACTTACTTATGACATAATCTTTTAATTATATATGTTTACTAAAATGTTTTGCAATGGCCTGTTTGTATATATTTTCAATTAAATTATAAAACTATAAAATAATATAATTTTGATAACCTTATATTAATATATTACAATTCAAAACTCATATATATATATATATGTATTATTGAACATATATTTGTTTTCAATTTTTCTATTAAGTTGTTAATATTTTCACATACAAAATTATTAAAATTTTTCTAAGTTTAGTTAAAATATTAAGTAGATCATTAATAAATATTAATGGTAAAAGATAAATTAGGGATATGATATAATGAGCTATAAATCAGTAAACAAGATTTATTCTATATATGGTTTTAATTAAAATACTAAGAGACCGTTTGGTTCAACCCTATTGCATGCCTGCAATAGTAATCATGATTATATTATCAAGAGACGAGTGTTTGATTGCTCTTAGCATGGTAATAAGGTTTACCATGGTAATGATGATTACCAAAAAATTGGTAATCCACATTCATACCTCTTCCCTATAAATCCTTATTACTACCCCATTGCATAGTTAAAAAAGTCCAATTTATACTTTAGTTTTATGTGTCTTTGTTTCACTTATTTCATTTTACTTGCCACAACTGCCACCGCCACTACCTCTGCCACCGCCGTCGCCTCCACCCGCCGCTGCCACCACCTCCTCCTCATTTGCCACCCCTTGTTACCACCACTACCTCCTCCTCCTCCAATGCCATTGTAACGCCCCAAATTTTGATTAAGGGCTAATTACAATTCTTATGAATGATTATGTGGATTAATGTGGATTTGAGATCCGAATTATTATTGGAAATGCCCAACACCTTGTATTTTAGCATAATTATGTGATGAAATAATTATTGGGCTAAAATAAGGGTAAATGGCGCATAAAGAAGAGGAAAAGAATTAAATATGTGTTGTATGGCAATTTTAATTAATATGCCATAATTGTTGGGAAAATTGAAAGAATGACTCTAAATTAGTGATTAATAGAAGAAATTAATTACTAATTAAGAGGAAATGAGATGTATAACTAAATGGCTAATGGAATGATTAGAGTAAATAATGAGTTACTTACTTTATGAGAACCAATGATATTGGGACACTTGACAAGTGGGTATGGTGAGAGAATGGTTGGAAAAGTCAAGAAATCATTTTAAATCCATTTCTCTCTCTCTCCCTCTCTCTTTGTACGTTTAGGCATGGGCTTGGGAGGCAAAAATCTGATCCCATCATGCTTCATCATCATCTTCATCTCTCTTCCTTCTTTCTCTTTTGTTCAGCCATGGCAGCCCAAGGGAGAGGAAGAACTTTGTGTAAAAGGTGAGTATTTGACCCTCTAAATGGCTTCTAATGGAAAAATGCTCTTCTATAAAGTTGTTTCTCTTGTTAAGAGCTTTCATTCTATGATTTTAGATTTTCCATTGGTGGTGTTTTGAGCACACAAGGAAATCTAGAAGTTGGAGAATCGAAGAACTTCTTTAGGAAAGTTGTTGAGGTGAGTGAAAGCTTCATTTTCATATAAGTTTTGTGGTCATTGGTTAAGCCTTGAATTTCTGGAATTTTAGCCCTAATTTTCTTGATTTAGGGTCTTGGGGAGTATAATATGTTGTTGTCATGGAAATGGTGCCTTGTTTAGTGTTTTGAAGTAATAGAATTGCATTGAAACTTAAATGTGAAGTTTGGCCACTTTGTGTTGATTTTTGTGCATTGGCCAAAACAGGGCATGTAAATGGGTTGTGATTTTGGTCATTTTGAGGTTACCATTGTGTTCCTTGTGAGAAATTGTATGAGAATAGGTTTGGTTATTGATTTTGGAATCATTGAACACTTTGGTAGAAAAGTTGGAAAATCTGTCTTGTGTGAACTCTGTCTGGGCAGTCACTTTGCACGAACGTTTTGAATAACCAAATGGTATTGGAAAATTCTGAAACTTTCCAGTCTTACATTTCACATACCAAGCTTCAAAATGGACATATAATTCATGTCATTTCGTTTTTTGAACTGAGATTTATGCTTTGCCAAAGTTTGGGATGGAAACTGGACTCTGTTTTGGGGTAGTGGTGGATTTTGTGTAATTCTCGAATTGTGTGGTGATTTCTAGTAATAGTACATATTTTTACTATAAATAGGACTTAAATAGATTTCATTTGGATTTAGAGTCACCTCATTTCAAATTTTCTAGAATTAGTTATGATTTTTGGAAGTTCAGCCAAGAAACAGAATTTTCTTGGCCGCGGCCAGAGGTTATGAACCGCGGCCCAAGACCTTCTGTGCATCCATTGGCCATGGCCCATGGGTAGGCTGGCCGCGGCCAACCCCCAAAAATCAGCATTTTGGACTTTTAAAAGGTGACCTTTGGTTAAGTATTTCCCAAGCCTTTAGGCATGTGTTTAGGCTTTGATTTGCCACCTAAAGTCATGAATGGTAACCAACTTTAAGTGTTATGAAAATGAGACTTTGGAAAAGAGAATGATCCTATATCCTTGATTTGGTTATAGGTTTGATATTCACCCTGATCATGTTTTTGTAAGAGGCAAGCTCCACCCAAGAGGGGGTGAATTGGGTGAAGTTATAAATTTTTCGCTTGATTTGGTGATATGAAAATTATAGTAGATAGAGTAGAGTTAAGAAGATTTGAACACAGAGAGTTATACTGGTTCGGCCTAACAACCAGGCCTACGTCCAGTCCTCAGAGATCAAGACCTACTGAGATTTTCACTATACCTCCAAGATTCAATGGGCTCTCAGAACACCACAAAACAACAATTGTCCTTGAAAGGACTACGAGCAGAAATATTCTCTTACTAAGAAATTTCTCTCCCCCTTACGACAAGTCTTACGTGCAGAAAAATAACCTATGACCCTTCTCACTTGCTTATGTATACAAGACTTATGAGCAGCAACGTTCTCTCCTGCTTACACCACTGTAAGTCTTACGAGCAGTAACGTTCTCTTCTGCTTGTATCTTATAAGGCTTATGAGTGAAAGGCTTAACAAGGAATTCTCTCAACTGCTTCTCTCGTAAGGAAATCTACCCTCTCAAGGTCCCAATACCTTGAGATCAAATATAAATAGAACTTTAATTGTATGAAGACTCTCTTACAGAGCAAATGAATAAACACTGAAGATCAATGTGCATACAGAGAAAATGATGAATAGCAGAGACTCGTGTATAAGCTTGTGAATTCTTGTGCTTCGTTGTTCTTGACTATCTCTGAATCTCTGTATATATAGTTGCTTTAGTTTTTGCCCATTTGGGTAATCATCGTTTGAGGAGCGGAACTTTGCAACTGTGGAAAGACACGCGCATGTTTGAATAATCTGAATGCGGTAGGTACGTGCGTGCTTGTAATGATGTTGTCTGCCGTTATTTGACTTTCTCGGTAACAACTAATTTCAAATGTTCATCTTCCTCCATCACACTTATAATACATTCAAAATGATGTTAAGCAATGATAATAAGTAATGATGATATGAATAAATAACAATAAACCATAATCAGAATGAACGTTGTGAGACTTGGCATTTTTGGTGATCTGACAGAGCATCACTCGAGCATGGATGGCTCACTCGAGTGATCTTCTTATTTTCCTCTTTGTGCTTCTGTTATCGGGTTGTGCTTGCATAGGATTTCAGAGAGACAGAATTCTCACTCGCGAGTGATGTGGAGTCTCACTCGAGTACAACTCCTCCTGCTCGAGTGATCTTGCATTTTCCACTGGGAGTGTCTTCTCGGGTCATCACTCGCATATCATTTTATCAAGAGTGAGATTTTGTACTCGCGGGTGATGTGGTCCCTCACTCGAGCACACACTCCTGCTCGAGTGAGACGCATATTCTCAAGGAATATGCTCTCAATACCAACACTCGCATCAGGATTTGAGAGAGATAAATTTATCACTCGCAGGTGATGTGGGCCCTCACTCGAGCACACAGACTCCTGCTTGAGTGAGAAGAATATTCTCAAGTAATATACCATTTAAACAAGCACTCGTATCAGATTTGGAGAGGGATAGAATTTTCACTCGCAAGTGATGATGTGTCACTCGAGCATATGAGGTTGTGCTCGAGCACACTTGCACTTCCTTGAACTTCATGACTCTTGGCCAAGCACTCGCAGTACCTTGCTCGAGTACAGAATGCTCATGCTCGAGCATTAATGTCTCTGCTCGAGTGAATCAAGGAAGCATGATAATACTTGCTCTCGGCCAAGCACTCGCGGACCTTCACTCGCATGTGCTCGAGTGAGAATGGCTTCTCTGCTCGAGTGCAAACTCCAATGCTCGAGTGAATCAGTGAGTATAACAGTGGCATGCCTCTCGGGTGAACACTTTCTGGCTTTCACTCGCACCTGCTTGAGCACAGAAGGGATCTATGCTTGAGTGCAAAGCTCATGCTCGAGCACTCCAGTTTAATTTGACAGCAGATACCAGAAAATATTGCTATATGCATTTGGTAACTTTGTAAACATGTCTTAAACTTATAAAATCATGATTTGTACACAATTGTATTTTTGTTATCATCAAAACTTGGGATCTAACAGTTTTGATATCCTCTTGGATCGTGAGTAGCCAATACTAGAGCATACGTGAACAGAAAAAGGGTAGGGAACTTACCTCTCCTGCATGTATTGATATTTGTGTTTGTGTATTGATGCATGTTATTGCTTTGCTTGATTATGTAAAACATATATGAATTATTGAAGCTCTGTTTCTATTTATGCTATGGCCATGAGTATGTTGTTGAAACATTGAGCATGCGGATATGTCATTATGTGAGCACGAGTTATTGTGATGCAAGCATGTTATGCATTAAACACTTATCTTGCATGCATATTGGTATTTGTTTCCTACTGGGATTCTCTCGAATCTCACCCTCCCCTACCAACATTTTAGACAGGACAAGTGGCTTGAGGAAGGAGCAAGCGACTAGGGGCGGCGAGAATCCCTTCTGGGCATTTGGATTTGGTAGTTGGTTATCATTACTATTTGGGATAATGGTAGTTGATTTGGATGTATTTAGAGTTGTATATGTTAGGATGGATATATGGTTGTATATGTTGTGAAGGTGTATTTGGATATGTATTTAGATTGAAATTTGTGTAATCCCCATTTGAGAAATTGTAAAAGGCGTATGTGCCTATGAATCTTTAGTGAAGGTATGAATCCGGGTTTACCAGTATTATTATTGTGCACTCTGATATTTATATAAATGTGATTTATCTTCACGAAGTAATTGTATTCGAAATATAAATGTGAGACCAGGTTAAAGTGTTTGTGAAATGTATTTGTGAAAATCCTATCTCAAGGATGGGAATGTAAATGAATTTTGATTATTATTGGTCTCTATTTCATTTTTGATCACGTGTTTCGGATATAATTATGGAGGGGGTTACAGCCATCACCTCCAACCCTCCCCCCGATCCCTACCACCACCACTTCCTCCTCTGCCACTCACAGCCGCCATCATTACCTCCTCGACCTCTATCACCTCCACCCGCCGCAGCCACCACAACCTCATCCTCCACTACCCCCTATCGCCACCTCTACCACCACCTTCTCCTTCACTGCTGCCTCCACCACTACGTCCTCCTCCACCCTCACCACCGCAACCCACCACCACCTCCTCCTCCTCCACCACTGCCCCCGCCACCTCCACCATTACTATTGCCATTACCTCCTCCTCCTCCGTCAAACCCTATCGCCGCCACCTCCACCATTGCCGCTGTCGGCCACTAGTACCTCCTCCTCTACCGCCATTGCAGCCACCATCACCTCATCCACCATTATCGCCGCTGCCATCACTACCTCCTCCTCCACTGTTGTCACTATCACCACCTGCCATCGCCACAGCCGAGCACCATTACCATCCTCGACCACTACAACCGTCGCCATTGGACGTTCATCGGTGAGATAACGTGAAAGTTATGATAAGGCAATGGGATGACTCTTAACTATTTTTTCTACAAAGATTATATTAAAGGAAAAATAAAATTTCTATGATATATTAATTTTAAATAATTGTTAAAATAATAGCTCATTGCACCTTGCATAAAAATCAAACGAAACACTAGCTATGTAATTAATATTACATTGTATTACCATTGCACTGTATTGCAGGGTGTAATGGAATCGAACCAAACAAGCTCTAAAAGAATCTTTTTTAGAATATTATTTTAACGGTATTAATGGTTTGGACTAAAATATATACTTTTAAAATAAAGGAATATTTATGTAATTAAAACAAAACAGAAGGTAGTTCAAGCATTTTACCATATTATTTATTAATTACAATTTATGAAACTTTTTTTTCCTTTTGATAATAAAGAAATATCTATGTAATTAAAGCAAAAATAGGAGATAACTAAAGTATTTTATCATATTATTTATTAATTACCATATACAAAAAAAAAAATTTCCTTTTGATAAAGTTTATATCTTCCTTCATGTTATAATAGAATCATGTATTAAAAAAATAAATAAATCACTTGCCCTTCATTGTCCATGCGAACGAACTGTCGCATTGGGTGAACCAACCCACCCCTCACCAAACAGTCCTTTGCGGTCAAACACTCATGAATCTTTTTCGTATATATATAGAGATAACATCAGAGCCAGAGTGTGTTTTTGGGTAACCGGAGATGAAAGAGGCGGTGGTTGTGTTTCCCCAAATGCAATGGGGACACTTGGTTCCCATGGTAGAGTTAAGCAAACTCATACTGTTCCACCGACCTTCACTCTCAATCACCATTCTCCTCCCCTCACCACCCAATCCCTCCATCGCCGATTATGTCGCCGCCGTCTCCGCCTCCATTGATCCTCACATCTGCTTCCAACAACTTCCTCCTCTGCCTCCTCCTCCTCCGTCTACGCCGCCTAAAGAAACCTTGGAGATTCTTCGCCTCAACGCCCCCAATCTTCATCAAGCTCTTGTATCCATTTCCAAAACGCATACCATGATCGCATTTATTGTAGATTTCTTCGCTTCTGAAGCTCTCTCTGTTTCTCTCCAACTCAACATTCCTTCCTATTACTTATTCACCACTAGTGCCAGCAATCTCGTCAGCTTCCTCTACCTCCCCACAATCCACCGGACCACCGATAAGAGCCTCAAAGATATCGATACACATCTCAACATCCCCAGCCTTCCGCCGATAGCCGGCAAGGACATGCCTGAAACTGTGCTTGAACGGAATGATTTCGTTTATGAAGAATTCCTGAAATGCTCTGTTCTAGCACGCAAAACAGCTGGTATTATTGTTAACACGTTTGAAGCTCTGGACTACAAGTATCTCAAAGCAATTTCTGATGGGTTTTGTGAATTGGATGGTCCAACGCCGCCCATTTATCCGGTGGGTCCTTTGATTGCTCAGGATAAAGGAAAGGCTGCGAATCATGAGTGTCTTAGATGGTTAGATTCACAGCCTCAGAGAAGCGTTGTGTTTTTGTGTTTCGGGAGTTTGGGACTGTTCTCCAGAGAGCAGTTACATGAAATCGCTCTTGGATTAGAGAGGAGTGGCCAGAGATTTTTGTGGGTAGTGAAGAATCCACCGTCGGAGAAAACCCAGAATGTCGCAGTATCGTTGCAGGTTGACCCAGATCTGGGTATCTTGCTACCGGAGGGCTTCATGGATCGGACAAGAGGAAGGGGTATGGTGGTGAAGAAATGGGCCCCACAGGCTGAGGCTTTGAAACACAAGTCGGTGGGTGGGTTTGTGACCCATTGCGGGTGGAACTCGGTGTTGGAGGCGGTTGTCGCTGGAGTGCCAATGGTGGCGTGGCCTCTGTATGCGGATCAGAGGTTCAATAGGGTGGTGATGGTGGAGGAGATGAAGATTGCGTTGTGGATGCTCGAGTCGGAGGAGGAGGAGAGTGGATTGGTTGACGCGGCGGAGGTGGAAGCGCGAGTCACTGAGTTGATGGAATCGGAGAAAGGTGAGTCGGTTAGGAAGCGAGTTGAGGCTGTCAAGAATGAAGCAGAAGCTGCATTGAGGGAAGGAGGGTCTTCTCAAGCGGCGTTAGCTAAACTCACCGGATCATGGAGGTGAAGTTTAAAACGTGGTGAACATATTGAATCTCGGTTATATTTATTTTTTCAAATAAATTTAAGAAAGAATTTTAATTAAATCTGGATGAAATATCTAATTTTAAATTTATGTATACATTTTTAGCAAATTCTTAATTGGGCTAAAATGCTTAATAAATTATTTTTAAATATTGTCAAATGATTAGAATGCCCCTCTATATCGAAAACATCCTATGAAATATGTTGAACGGAACTAAACCAATTGTCCCTCCAATTTTTACCCCTTGTCATAATTATCTGTTGAAAAACATTACACAAAACACTATTGATCAATTTGTCAAAATTAAGAATTTATGTTTAAAATTGACACAAATTATATGCTACCTTATGTCCTGAATATATATATATATATATAAGAATCGGTTTGTAGTTTAATTTAAACTAAAAGCTAGATCTTATATTAACGATAAGAAGCAGCATATCTAGGAAATAAAAAGAACATCTTTCCACCAAAAGAAAAAAATAGAGACAATTATAATGAAGTCCCATACAAGAGAAAAAAATGAAAAAATGGTCCCTGAAGTTGTTAATGACAAGTCGAGGAGTGTCCATTAACAAGTTGAGGAGCTTACACTGACAACTTCAGATACTATTTCTTCATTTTTTCTCTTGTATGGGATTTCATTGTAATTACCCAAAAAAATAAGTAAAAAGAATATCTGCACAATTTTAAATTCTTTTACCAAATGTAAAATCTTACCGCTATATTTCTGCAATGCTTGTTATTGACATTTGAAAAACTTTTACGGATTGTTTTGTATGTTTGATGATTTACATAAGTTTTAGGGGAAAGACAAAAAATAATTTTGAAATTGTAAAATCTTCAATCAGGTTTATTGTCAAAAGTTGATAAAGAAATGACGAAACTTGATAAGCAATTCACAATTCTTTTTTTAATAAATGTTTAATTCAGAATTTTACAATTTCAAAATTCTTTTTCTATCTTTTTCCCTAAATTTTAATGGATTTATTCATGAAAAAATTTGCTCTAATCCATTTCAACATATTTATAGGATTTTTTTTTTAATATAAAGGGGCATCTTGATCATTTAACAATATTCAGAAATCTCATATTAGGCCTCTTAGCTAAAATCGATAATTTTTTAAAAGTATAAGCCTAGGTTTGAATTTACATATTTTAGCTGGATTTAATTAGTATTCTCTTTAAACTTAATTTCATAAAATTCTACATATTTTGGCGTTACTATGCTCTTTTTCAATAGTCAACTTTAATTTCATAAAAAAACATTGTTGAACCTTTTTCTTGTTTTTTAGTGATATCCATAAAATTGAAAGAAATGATTTATTATTATTTTTACTTTAAAAATGTAAATAATTTTTAATGTTTTTAATATATTTTAATCAATTATAAATAGTCACCAAAATACTTTATAAAAAATTCTTCAATATAATTGATTAATTGTTATATTTAAACAAACAAAGAAAACCCCCCTTGAATAAACATAAGGTCAAAAGGACAAATAAGAACGCAAAATTTCCAAACAAATTATATTTTCAATTTTGAATCAGGGCCTATTTCAAATTTATAATAGCAATATTACATGGTTATGCCTTATATATTGTTACTTGCATTAGCATAACACCCAAGCTCCATAGGCTATCTTTGGTTGTCGTGATGGACAAGCATCCATGGCATTAACATATTTATTGAATTATGCAAAATCTGTTATTATTATTATTCATAGTAATTATCTCTTTTTATTATTTTTCTTCAACTGTATAAATGCTATTTTTTAGTGGGACGCACGTGCTTTCCACCTCATCCTTTTTTCACAACCCCACCTTCTCTCTCTTCAACCCCTCAGTGTCATCTCCTCTCCCTCCTCCCTCACTGTGGCGGAGTCTATTTCCCTACTCTCACCCAACATTGAATCTCATTGTCTTCCTAATGCTTCACTTTTCTTGATGGATCCTTCGAGAGTAAGGGCAATCAAGGACCTTCAAGCAAACTGCATCCTCGGTTAGCAAAAATATCTCTGCACTCCCACTTTGGTAGCGGACCTGGAATAGCTGATTTTTTAGTCTCACCATCTATACTTTCTTCAAGAAAGAATAATCTCATATAGTTTTGGTAGATAAATAGACAGTTGAAGAAGCTTACCCATATAAGGTGTTCCCTTAGAGACTCAAATGACCTGCAGTGTTTCATGCAAATGCCACAGGTGGGTTCGTGAACTGAATGATATGAGATCCTTATCATCTTAGTAACAAAAGGGAGAGGCCTTTGGGAGTGGTGAAGGATGAGGAAGATGACGAGATTCAATGTTGGGCGAGAGGAGGGAAATAGATGCTGTTGACGGTGAGGGAGGAGGGAGAGATGACGGGACTGAAGTCTTTTTTTCCCTTAACAAAAGTTGTATACCAAGATAATAAGCTTTTTTTTTTTTTTTTTTTGATCAATCAAGATAATAAGCTTGAGTCCAAGATAAAATTGTTACGGAATTTACGGTGAGGGGGAGAAGACACGGTATACCAAAGTCTTTTTTTCCCTTATTGGGATAAATTGTAATTTGGGACGCCTAAAGTCAGTCTTTTGGCGTCCCTATCATTTGGGACGTCTTTTGTTTCAACTTACTACGCCCCCAGTATAGACGTCCCCCCGTTTTGGGACGTTAAAAGTGCCAAATTTGGGAGGTTAAAACCCCTTTTTGTAGTAGTGTCACCACGAATCTCTATATATCCTTTATCGGCGGTTGCCACATGTACCCCCCAAGTCATGTGTCCCTGTCAGCCACCGCCACCTCTCCTTCGGTCACCATGTGTCCCAACCAACTTCCGCCACCTCATTGTCACGTGTCTAGATCAACCGCCGCGTGTCAACTTTTGGCGCCCACCACGTGTCCACGCCATAAATTGGTTGCATTTTGGGACCAAGTTAAGATTCGAAGCTATGACCTCTCAAACGTATACCAGTGCCTTTGCTTGTTGAGCTAAGAAGAACCTTTGTGATTTAAATGCAAAATCATACACACACACACACATATATATATATATATATATATATTTAAATATTTCACTTACAAACAAAAATAGAGGTATAAATTTTAATATGTTATTAAATATTTCAATTTAGTTTTCTTATTTTATTTTACGTAGATATCCTACCTAAATTTTTTCTATTAATATATTTTGTATTCATTTTATTATATTTTTAGTTTTTTTGCTTGTATTTATAAAATTTGTATTTGTATTTTTATATAATATATTATTAAAAATTCATATATATTATATTATATTATAATTTCAATTTCTACAAAAAAAATTGAATTAATAATTTTTATTTATTTATATTAATATTTATAATAATTTAAAATTTAAATTTTTTAACAAATTTATAATTATGAAAAAATCTAATTATTGAAAAATTTAAATATTATAAATATAGTTGTTTTATTTAACAAAATCAAATAATTTGGAGAGATTATAAAAAAATTTAATTATTCTATATTGTGAGTTATGACTAAATCAAATTATCTTTTTGATTGAATGTGATACCAATTCAATTCACATTTTAAAATTATATTATCAAAATAAAAGATATTTTGAACCAATTTATTTCATCATTACATAATTATAAAAAACTTCTACTAGTGAAGCACACTTAATTATGTTTTGTTATTATCAAAACATAGAATCTAACCCTTACCATATTTGATTAATTATCATTAAGGCACAAGAAGAAGTATTGATCTTAATGAAATATAAAACAAGCTTTTTTGAGATTATAATCTTAAATAATACAATTTGAAATTAGTGACAGAATTTTTTGTGATGGAAATTAGTGACAGATTAATGACGGAATTTTTTTGTGACTAATTTCCATCACTAAGTTTTGTTACAAAATAGTTTGGGATGAAAAATTTTAGTCACTAATTCCTTCACAAAATATTTTTGACAGAAATTAGTGACAAAATTTGTCCGTCACTGATTTCTGTTGCTAATTTTTTTATGACATAGTTAGAGCTGGAATGTCATGCCGTCGCTAATTTAGTGATGAAAAAAATTCCGTTGCTAATTCCGTCACTAATTCTTTGTTTTTTTTGTAGTGCGAATATAGAGTAGTGTGTGAAGAAAAGAATAAGCAGATGAGCATGATGGAATTTTGTGTGTTCAGTATACATGGAAGCCTTTATTTATAGCAATTAAACTAACCAAGCTGGTAGGTTAGTTCCACTTTCTACGACCTTTACTGGATCTAGGGAGTAGTTGCTATTTTTATGGATATGAAGAGTTGTTATTTTCGTGGATTTGAACACTTGCTTGGTAGTAGGTTTGACTAAGTGGTTGAGAGGGCTAGAAGACTTGGCCTTGGGCCATAGGCAAAAGGGCCTGTCTACTATTGGGCTCGTCCAGCGCTCTAGTCCAAAGAAACAATTTAGGGCCCTACAATAAGACCCCCACTCTCCAAATCCATTAGGCAATCAATTTGGAAAGTAGTACTTCATCCTAGCCATCGAGCGTCGTCGATCAACTCTGGTGAGTTGGTTTGCATTTATGACAAACCAACTCCAATTTGAACGTGCAAGAATGTTTTACCTCATAAGTTGGTAGGTTTGTGCATATTAGTATGCTTGGCATGTAAGTATTGGTGGTGTGTTTCGTCCATTTGAATGTTTATGTATGCTAGTACATAGTTGAAATAATGTCTGACTAAGCATGGGACTTTGGTTAGTATGTATGTACATCGCATCTTCGTGGCCCAGTTTGCGTTCTGCCATGGGACACCCTAAAGTTGGGTGATCAACATTTTGAAGCGTCAGTAGATAGCGTTATTTGCTAGAATATCTATATATGCAAGTACATACTATAGCATTGAGATAATGTTTGACCAAGCATGTGGTTTTTTGTCAGTAGGTATGTTAGTTATGTGTGGACATCAAATCTTTTGTAATTAAGGTATTTCACATTTTTGCCCTATGCAATGCAAAACTTCATGGCTTATGTGACTGGTGTCTTCAGTGTGTCAGTCCACATATGTGGTAAATTTAATCGCAATTAAAGGTGTTTTCATATTGGATAGGTTGCCAGTGTATAACCTTGTTGTTAGTGATTCTACTTATTCATTGGACTTAAGGTTATGTGGGGTGGAGAAGTGAAATTTTTTTTCCTCTTTTTTAGTAGAGGTTTCTGTACTTACACCCTTTGAACTAGGATCCATTGTCACAAACCATCTCTTTGGGTAGTCCAAACATGTAAATGACCTTCCCTAAAGCCATAAGTAGTTTTCCAACTATGTCCATTCCCTACTCCATGAATGGCCAAGCTAGTACGATGATATAAAACGTTTTAGGTGGTTGGTGCATTAGGTTGACGAACCTCTGACATCTATCTCACTTCTTGAATAAGGTAACATCATCTTTCTACAAGGTGGGCCAATAATACCCAGATCTGAGCATTTTATGTATAAAGCTCCTACTCCTTGTATACCATAAATGAGCTTGGGTGGATCGTCAGGAATCATAACTGAAACACTGGTATTGACATTGTTTGGTCAGTTTTAATGGAGGACTCCAAATTAGCTAATGCATCGACTTCTCAGTTGTCATCTTTACCAACATGAGTTATTTGGAACTCCTGAAAACTTTTAGCCAAAGAGGTCCCCAGCTTGTGGTAGGTCTGCATGCTCAAGTCTTTTGTCTAGTATGTACCATCTAACTACTTTGAGGCTAGTTGAGAGTCACACCTGACTTCCAGTCTTTTGATCCCAACTTCTTTTGGAAGCTATAAACATGTAATTAAAGCTTTATACTTTGCCTCATTGTTGGTGGCTTTGAAACCACAACATACAAACTTTTGTATGGTGCTACTACTCAGAGATTTTAATGCTATGCCTAACCCCGTACCCCTTACATTTGATGAAACATCCATTACAATGTCCATTATAAGTCTTGGCTTTCACCAATTACACATATAATTCTTTATCAGCGTCTAACTGTATGTCTAGACTAAAATCAGCTACAAAGTCTGCTAGGACTTGAGATTTTATTATAGTGTGTGGTAAGTAAATTATATCAAATTAACTAAGTTCTACAGCCGACTTGACTAACCTACTTGATAAGTCTGGTTTATGCAACACATTTTATAAAGGGTAAGTATTTACTACCGTAATAGGGTGGCATTAAAAGTAAGGGTAAAGCTATTTTGATGCGGAAATAAGTGATAAAGCTAGTTTTCAAGTAGAGAGGACATGGTTTCAGCATCTAAAAGGGCTTTACTTGTATAATAGACAGGGTGCTGCTTATCTTCCTTGTCTCTGACCAAAACCGCACTAACAGTTTGGGGCAACACGGCCAAGCAAATGTACATTGTCTCACCTTCCTTTAGTTTTAATAGCAATAATGTGTTGATCATATACTATTTCAACTATTTGAGAGCATTTTCAAATTCTTCGCTCCATTTAAAGTTATTGTTCTTCCTTAAGGTGTTGAAGAACAAATGGCACTTATCACACAATCTAGAGATAAATCTACTCAAAGCTGCTACTTGACCTGTCAGCTTTTAGATGTCTCTGACGCACCTTAAGGATGGTATGTTGAGTACGGCTTTAATTTGGCTTAGATTTACCTCGATACTCCTCTGTGATACTAGATATCCCAGGAACATCCCTGAGGTAATGCCAAACTTACATTTCTTTGAGTTCAGATTCATGTTATATTTACAGAGTAAATTAAAGGTTTGTTCAAGGTGTGCCACGTGCTAGTTTGCATGGAGGGACTTAATGAGTATGTCATCAATGTACATTTCCATGGTTTTCCCTATATGTTCTGCAAACATCTTATTGACAAACCTTTGGTACTTTTGCTCCTGCATTCTTTAGTCTGAAAGGCATAATAGCAATAAATACCTTGTTTAGTTTTAAAAGCCATTTTCTCTTGATCGTTAGGGTGTATTAGGATTTGGTTATAACCAAAAAAGGCATATATAAAACTCTATAACTCATGTCAAGATGTGGCATCAACTAAAGAATCAAGGTAAGGCAATAGGAAAGAATCTTTTGGGCATGCTTTATTCAAATAAGTAAAGTTTACACATACCCAGTGCTTACCATTCTTTTTTGGTATGACCACTACGTTAGCAAGCTATTCAGGGTACTGAACCTCTCTTACCAAGCTAATGTTTAGGAGTTTCTATACTTCCTCGTTTATGATTTGATTCCTTTCTAGTACAAACTTATGATGCTTCTACTTGACTGGTTTGTATGATGGGTCAATATTCAACAAGTATGTTTTCACCTTAGGGTCTATACCTATCATATCTATATGGGACCAAGAAAAGCAATCAATGTTGTTAGTTAAAAACATGATTAATGTACCTCGTATATCAGGTGGTAGGTCTGATTGTAACCCCCGCCATGATATAGGCCGAGATTAGCATTTAAATACGGTTAATAATTTTATGAGAGATCTGGGATCATTAAAAACTTTTTATAACACCTGTATAAATAGATCTCCATTCATTCATTAAAACAAATGGCTTGTTCGGTCTGTTACAAGTACAATATCAGAGTATAACCACAATTCCCGACATTCACCCGGGATAATAACATTAATTCAAAATACTAATCAGGGCATTATTACCCATCTCAGTATCTATACCAGGAATTACACAAAACTATAATGCTATGAACTGTTCAATATATACATTTATCCAAAATGATAACCAATTCAGTATAAAACCAAAATATCTATCTAAGACTACCGCTGGAAGTCATAATCGTCCTTGCTCACTTGCTTGTTCCTTGATCCACTTGCCCTGTCTAAAAATGTTATTTGGAAAGAATGAGATTCTAGAGAATCCCAGTAGCAACAGTTTACGTATATGATGCATATAAACAAAGCAAGTAAACATATATCACAATGCAACAATCAATATTTGAGGCTGGGCACACTGCCACGTTCCCTTCACTGTATACGAGGTTGGGCTTACACCACATCCCCTTTAACTGTATCTGTATTCGAGATCGGGCTTACGCCACGCTCCCTTACTGTATCTATATTCAATGACTGATGCAAACAAGCAATGCAATACACATGATATAGGATAAAGTGTCACTACCTTGATCTTTCCTATCTTGAGTAGGCACAGGCCTTCTACGCTCCGGGCAGATATCAAATCCTAAACTTATAATTAAGGATGATTCATTATCACTTAGTCCAATACTCAATACTTTTATAATACTTAAATTAGTTATCATTACTGTCTCTTAAGTACTCATATATGCCTCTAATAAAAGCCATAAAGGGTTGGAAGAACTACCCCAGGTGTAATATCCCAATTTTTAATTAAGGGATAATCATGATTATTGTGGATAATTATGAATTTAATTGGAATTATTATGTGTTTTATGGCAATATTAATTAATATGTCATAATTATTGAAAAATTGGAAGAATGGAAATATTGGCCATAAGTGGTAATTAATGGAGAAATTAATTACTAGCTAAGAGAAAATGAGATATGTGATTAAATGGCTAATGGAGAGATTAAAGTAGTTAATTTGTGACTTATTTGGTGAGAGCCAATGGTAGTGTGACAAGTGGCAAAGAGTGAGTATGTAAGAAAAGTCAAATGAGAGTTTAATATGATTCTTTCTTTCTCTTCCTCCCCACATTTTCGTGTGCAGCTGAAAGGAGGGAGTAATCATCACTATCTTCTTCGTCTTCCCACTCCATCTCTCACTCTCATCTTTCTCTCTCAGCTGGGCGCCATTTTTGGCAGAAAAAGGAAGAGAAGAAAGCTTGAAAAAGGTAAGGAAAATGGTCTCTCTTGCTCAAACTCCCTTCATTAAAGTTGATTCTTGAGTTAAGAGCTACATTTCTATGGTTGTAGCTTGTCTATTGGTTGTGGTTTGTGGCCACACGAAATTCTTGACTTGGGTGAATCAAGAAACTCCTTTGGAAAAGTTGTAGAGGTGAGTAAGACAAACCTTTCTATATAGGTTTTGTAGCCATTGGTTAAGTTTGAATTTCCTGGAATTTTTGGCCCATTTTCGAAAATGAAGGCCATTGGGAGTTTGGTATATGTTTGGTGTGGAATTTGTATGTTTGGAATGCATTTTGGATAGATAGAATTGTTTGGGTTAGAAATTGTTAAGTTTGGAGAATTTGAGATTTTAGTGTTTAATGTTACCCAAAACCAAAGCATGATAATGGAATAGGATTTTGGTGATTTTGACATTCTCATTGGATTCCTTGAGTGATTTGGTGTGGGAATGAGCTTGATTATTGATTTTGGGTTCATTTGAATCACTTGGGAAAAGTTGGGAAGTGGTCTTGTTTGAGCTCTGTTTTTTGCAGTAAGTTTGGACGAGCGTTTTGAATGACCAAATGGTATTGGAAAATTCTGAAACTTTCCAGGCTTAAATTTCACATACCAAGCTTCAAAATGGACATATATTTTATGTCATTTCGTTTAGTATTCTGTGAGTTATGGTTGTCCAAAGTTTGGGATTGAAACAGAACTCTGTTTTGGAGTAGTGTGTAGTTTTTGGTGATTCTGTATTTGTGTAGTGATTTCCAGTGAAGGGCTATATTTTTCCTTGAAAGAGGACTCATATACCGTTCATTTGGCTTTGGAATCACCTCGTTTCGATTTTTCTAGAATTAGTTATGGTTTTTCAAAGTTCAGCCCAGAGTCAGGAAATTTCTGGGCCGCGGCCCAAGAGTGGCTGGCCGCGGCCCAAACCTTTCTGGCCTGTTTTGGGCCGCGGCCCATGAGTGGCGGGCCGCCGCCCAAGGCCTTCTGACCATGTTTGGGCCGCAGCCCAAGGAATGGTGGGCCGCGGCCCAACCCTGTGTTTTGGCACTTTGTGTTATCGAAAGGGGATCTTTAACCTATTGTTTCCCAACCTTTTAGGGCTTTTATTAGAGGCATTTGGGACCTCTTAAGAGTCAATTATGATAACCAAAACTAAGTGTTTCAAGTTAATTAAGTCTTGGAATAGAATATAACCCTTCGTCCCTAATTATGAATATAGGATTTGACATTTGCCTTCCTCGGGAGAGACCGGCGCTAGGACACGCACGGAAGGATCAAGGTAGTGACTCTTCTCTCATATTATGTATGATGTTTTGGCATGCATAACTTATCGTTGAATTTGTGAAATGTGTGCCATGGTCCATTACGCCGTGAGCAGGTCAGTGTGAGCCGTGTAGGGATTGACGGTGGTCATCTCTAGGTCGGCCGTTGAACTGCCGTCGTAATCGACATGGATATTGTGAATCCGACCCGTGGGGCGGCGTTTGAGATGCACTGTGTGTATTTTGCCTGTATGGCTTGTGAATGAAATGCATTATATGAATCCCAGCTGTGGTGAAATGTATTGTGTGGATTGTTGTGATGCAATGCAACGTGAGCAATTTCAGCGTGAGCAATTGTAAGGGATGACATGTGTCATACTAACCATTGCCGTTGTAACTGCCGTTGTAGTTTCTTGTTGTGGTTAATGATTTGCTTACATGCATTATTATTGTACATTATATGATTGATTTGTTACTACGGGGATTCCTTAGAATCTCACTCTCCTAAAAACCATGTTTTAGACAGGGCCGAAGGATCGAAAGGCAAACGGGTGACGAAGAGCGGATAGTGCTCCGGTTTAGAAGTATATTTTGGTTTTATTGGTTATCATGTATATCATTGGGATGTTTTCGGGAAACAATTATGTATAATGGGATTTGTAGCATAGTTTTGTGTAATCCCCAAATTAAGGGTAATGAATTGTGGGCTTTGTGCCTTTGTAAATCCCTTATTTAATGAATGGAACCCGAGTGTGTCGGGAATTTGTTTATACTCTGATATTTGTGAATGAAATCAACTTGTACAGGCCATTTAGTATTGAAATGTGAATATGAGACCGTCATGAACATGTTTTGTAAAAGTTTTTGTAAGCCATGATTTTGGGAAGATTGACTTTGTTTAAGTCCCAAAATCTATTACGGTCTCTAATTCCACATTAATTACGTTTTTACGAACTAATCTCGGCCTTAAGCGTGAAGGGGGTTACATTTGTGGTATCAGAGCTGTAGTTCCTAGCGTAACCCCCTCCGTAATTATATCCGAAATACATGATTAAAATGAAATAGAGACCAATAATAATCAAATAACATTTACTAACCTATCACATGACGGGGTTTTCACGAATACTTTTTGAAATCATTTATAAACTTGGTCTTATATTCACATTTCGAATACAATTACTACGCGAAGATAAATCACATTCATATAAATATCAAAGTGTACAACTTAATCATCCCGGCAATCCCGGGTACATACCTTCACTAAAAATACATAGGGCACAATTGCCCATTACAAATCTTCAAATGGGGATTACATATTCGCATCTCGAAGGAGTCCTAGCCGCTCCCTCCACGAGCCACTTGCCCTGTCTAAATTGTTGGTAGGGGAGAGTGAGATTCGAGAGAATCTCAGTAGGAAACAGATACCATAATGCATGCATGATAGATGCTAGGTGTATGACATGTTAGCTTTATCTAGATGCATACCCCATAATGATATTTCTGCATGCTCAATGTTTCATACAACAAGACTATGGCCACAGCGAAAACAAAAACAGAGCTTCATTTATTCAAATATGCTCTACACAATCAAGTAAAGCAATCACATACATCACTACACAAGCAAAGATATCGAATATATGCAAGTAAGGTAATCCCCTACCTCCAGTCTTTTCTCCTCGATTTGCGTGCCAGCAACTCGGGGCTTCACATTCGGTCCTACAATGTCAAATGTACTATTTATACACTTCCAAAGTGTTTTTGGGGGTTATATGAGGCTATATTGAAAATTTACTAAAATACCCCCGGGGACCCGGCCCGGCCCGGCCCCGCCGTACCCGGTCCGGCTGCACTTTTCTTGAAATTTTGACATGGGCTATTCTGACATATTTTCGCCCAAGGAATCCATTTCCGGACTCGGAATTATCAAATTCAATGTCAAATTACGAAATTGCCCTTGGCAGCCCAACTTTTAGGGTTTTAGGGGCGTTTCCGTAATTATGCTTTTTCGGCTTTTTCCGAAAAAGTGACCAACTGTAACCCCACCTAATTTTCGCTCCTTAACTCAATGGAATCATCAAATCATTGAAAATCCAACTCTAAGACCCATTTATAGCCTTGGCCGAAATATACATGTACTCCGGGAAAAATTGGGGTTTTTCGGTTTCGGCTCCGTAAACGCGTTCCTTTCTACTCCTAACCACTTTATTGACTATTCCATTAGGTTACAACTACCATTTAGTACCAATTTGGGCAGCATAACAGCCCCACATACCCATTTCCAAAAATGAAAACCAATGGCAATCCGGCGAAATTTCACCGATTAAATTGCCTACAGCAGCTAGAATAGTCAATACACAAGAGTTTGGAAGTTACCTCAAGCTCCCACTAGCTTTTCCTTGACTTGGTTGAAAACCCTAGGTGTTTTAACACCAAAAGAGGAGCTTCCAAACCTTAAAGAACATAAAGGAGTAGCTTAGGATTGGAGTTATACGCGTTAGGAACTAAATCATCGGAGAAATCGGCTTACCTTGCGAGTTCTCTTCTCCTTTTCTCCCAAAACCCTCTCAACTCTTTTTCTTTACTTTGGTTGCAGAATGGCGTCGGAATGCTGAAGGAGAAAGATGATGTTTCTTTAATAATCTTATGCTTATGTCATTGCTTATGTCATCAACAATTTTCCATTTTCGGATTTTTCAGAAATTTTGGCAGATTTCTGTCCAAACTTTGAAAAATCATAACTAATTCTAGAAAAATAGAATTAGAGTGATTCCAAAGCCTATAGAACCCTTATTGAGTCTAGTTTCAAGGAAAAATATAGAATTTTGCTTTATGGAATCACAAAATTCCCAGAATTTCAATCTTTGCATATTGTTCCAGAAATTTCACAGTTTTTCTGTTCTGACTTCAAAAATTCATATCGTTTTGTGTATAGCTCTAATTGATTCATATGACCTATCAAATTAAAGCTTAAGATGTCTACTTTCATCCTGTAAAATCTCATAATTTTTACTTATCATTTAGTCTTCCAAAACCTTATGATAAGCTCACTGCCTCATAGGCGATTTTATCGAAAACATAATTATATTCTCCAAAATTCACCATTTTACTTTCTTTAATGCCCCAAAGATATAAGGAACATTAGAGAATAGATTTGGGACATCTACTAAATCGGGGCTTAGTAGTCCACTCAATTTAGGCTTATTCCAAAGCCTCCAATCCCAAATTTGGGGGGTATTACACCTGGTAAGGTGAGGATTTGCTAGGATAGCTCCTTAGTTGACCTTAATCCTTTGAGTTTAGGGTAGCTTAATGATTGATAAGTGCTTATTGCGTATACACATGAGCATTTCTACTAATTCTGGATTGAGATGAATTTTATGGATTATGTGTATACATTGGCTAAGGTATTGACGTGGTGAATCATTTGTAGTGATAAAGACGAAATGGTTCGCCCTCTTACTAGAGTCAGGCAACAGGACCCAGATGTGGAGGAACTTAATGACAATCCTCCTGACCCAATACGAGAGATGATGGATCTCGTACGGGAACAAAGGGATATGATAGCTGAGCTGAGGGAAGAGCTCAGAGAGGAAAGGGCCAAGCGAAATGAGGAAAGAGCCCAGTCAACTCATGAGGAGACTCAACCAGAGACTCATCATGAGGAGACAGCTGAGGGTTCCAATGGATCTCACGAATCCCCACCTCACACGGTGCCTAATCAAGAGTCTCTAGGGGTGCCGGTTCGTGAGGGAAGGGACTTGCATTCTTGGGTCTCCAAGTTTTGCAAGCATATGCCTCTGGTGTTCAGGGGAGGTTTGATCCCCAAGCTGCTGAGGACTGGTTGTACCGGTTAGAGAAGATTTTTGAAGTCCTCGAGTGTTCTATAGAGGTGAAGACAAAGCTAGCTGTGTATAAGCTAGAAGGGGACGCCGACCGGTGGTGGAGGAACATCGCCACATCATTGAAGAACCGGAATATACCATTGACTTGGGAGGTATTTGAAGAAAAATTCAACGAGAAGTATTTCCCAAGTCGGTGAGGCTTGAGAAAGAGTCCGAGTTCTTGGCTATCAAACAGGGAGATACGGAGAGCTTTGACGAGTATCTTTCCCGTTTCACTCGATTGTCACGGTATTCTGCCTATCTTCGGGAGAAGGATAATGAGGAGTGGAGCTCTGCTATGCTAATTCGGGGATTGAGGCGCGAATTAAAGAAGAGGTTAGCTGCTCATCAGTTTACTAACTTCAACAAAGCCGTGGAAGAGTGTAGAATTGTGGAGTATAACTTAAGGGAGTTGTATCCATCTAAGGGTAGTGGTAGTCGGAATGAGCCTAGCAAGGCTAATACGTCCCAGAAGTGAAAGGGGCAAGGATCCTCATATGGGGGTGGTAGCAAGAAGCCATATCAACCTGGGGGTCGTAGTGACCAGAGACCTCCAGCGGGACCAATGTGTAATCAGTGCAGAAAGTACTATCCGGGAAGAACTTGTGCTGGAGAGGTGATTTGCTTCAATTGCAAGCAAGTGGGTCGCATTTCTCCTAAGTGCCCACGACAGCCGGCAGAGCAAAGGCCCAGGAATCAGGGTCGAGTGTTCGCGATGACACATGAGGAAGCCCAGAAGCCGCCTGAATTGATCCAAGGTAAAATTCTTCTTGGTGATAATGAGTTAGATACTTTGTTTGACTCGGGTGCAAGTCATTCGTTCATAGCTTATGACTGTGTAAAGCGATATCCCAAAAAGTGATTAAGGGCTAATGATTTCAAAAGTAGATGTAATTATTGTTGAATAAACACTTTTGGAGAATGTGTGATGAGAATTTGGATATTTTAATGATTCCAATGGCTTCCTTGTGAAAATTCATGTGGGGAGAGTGTTTATTGTGAAATTGGAACCATTGGGAACAATTGTGCAAAAGTTGAAAACTCTGTCCATTTATTCTCTGTACAGGGCAGCCGATTTGTGTGGACGTTTTAAATAGGCAAATGGTGTCTAAAAATTATGAAACTTTCCAGTCTTAAAGTTCACATCCCAAGCTTCAAAATGGACATATAATTTGTACCATTTCGTTTTGGGAACTTGGAGATATGTCTGTCCAAAGTTTGGGATCAAAACTGGACTCTGTTTTGGAGCAGTGTTGAGTTTTGTGTAATTCTGTATTTTTGTGGTGATTTCTAATAATGGTCCATATTTTTCCTATGAAGAGGACTTAAATACCTTTTATTTGGCTTTGGGATCACCTCATTTCGATTTGTCTAGAATTAGTTATGATTTTTCAAAGTTAGGGCAGAAAATCTGCCAGAATTTCTGAGGAATCCGAAAATGGGAAATTAAAAATTATGACATCATCATATTGTATGATGACATCAACATGGAATTAAAAGCAATTCCATCATCTTGATCAGCCATTCCCGACCCATTTCACAGAAAAAAAAGACGTGAAGAGAGCTTGGAGAAAAGAGAGAAAAAGAGGAAGAAATCTTGCAAGGTAAACCGATTTCTCCGACGATCTAGCTCCTAACGCGTATAACTCCGACTCTAAGCTACTCCTCTTTATTCTTTAAGGTTGTGAAGCTCAAAATTTGGTGTTTCAAAGAGGCTAGGGTTCAGCCAAATTTGGGAAAAACCAGAGGGAGCTTGAGGTAAGTTCCAAACTTTCGTATATTGCTTATTCTGGCTGCTGTGGGCAATTTAATCGGTGAAATTTCGCCGGATTGCCATTGGTTTTAAATTTTGGAAATTGAGTTTCCTAAGGGTTATGCTGCCCAATTTTGGTTCAAATGGTAGTTATAACCTAATGTAATAGTGAATAAAGTGGTTAGGAGTAGAAAGAAACGCGTTTACGGAGCCGAAATCGTAAAACCCCGATTTTCCCCGGAGAACTCATAAATTTCGGCCAGCCCTAGAAATGGGTCTTAGAGTTGGATTTTCAATGATTTGATGGTTCCATTGAGTTCAGGGGCGAAAATTAGGTGGGGTTACAGTTGGTCACTTTTTCGGAAAAGGCCGAAAAAGCATAATTACGAAAACGCCCCTAAAACCCTTAAAGTGGGGTTGCCAAGGGTAAATTTGTAATTTTACATTGAATTTGATAATTCCGAGTCCGGAAATGGATTCCTTGGGAGGAAATATGTTAGGATAGCCCAGATTAGAATTTCGAGAAAAGTGCAACCGGTCCGGGTATGGCGGGCCCAGGCCGGGTCCCCGGGGGTATTTTTGTAAATTTTCATTATAGACTCATATAACCCTAAGTAACACTATGGAAGTGTCTAAATAGTGCATTTGGAAATTGTAGGATTTGATATTTGCCGCCCTCGTGAGCCAACTACGCCAGCGAACGTCAGAAAGGAACGAGGTAGTGACTTTTCTTTTGTACCATATATGATGCATTGTATGTGTGTTATATCGTTGATTTGTAATGAATTCGTATGCTGCGACATCTATGGATTTGTGTTAGCACTGTCATTCCAATAGTCCCTGAGTAGCTAACAACGGTTCGGGTTAGGACGGTGTGCCTTCCCGGCGGAGAAAGGGGATGAGGACGAGGTGTGATATATGTGATTATGTGAGCCGAAAGGCTATTTGTGGAGGCCGACAGGCCATTTGTGAAAGCCGAATAGCTGTATGGGCTATAAGGCTATATGTATGCACTGCCACGCCAATAGTCCCTGAGTAGCTAACAACGGTTCGGGTTAGGCGGTGTGCCTTCCCGGCGGAGAAAGGGGATGAGGGTGGAGTGTGATTTGTGGTGCTGCTGCTGTATGATGATTTGCTTACATGCTGTGTGCTTATGTGTGGTATAAATGTTTTGTTACTACTGGGATTCTCTTGAATCTCATTCTTTCCTTTAACTAACCCTTCAGACAGGGCGAGTGGCTCTAAGGAGAAGCGTACGACCCGGAGCGGTTAGAATCCTGTAGGGACATTTATTTTGGTTATGTTGGTTAAACCTGTTGGACAGGGTGTCTGTATATTATGTTTGCTGTAAAGAATAGTTGAACGTAGTTGTGTAGTCCCCTATATGGAGGTTGTAAACCCTTTTTGTGTATGAATGGAACCCGGGGGTTGCCGGGATTGCTATTAGATATTCTGATATGAATGAATGTGAATTAACTGCACAGGTGATTATATTCGATAACTGAACTTGAGATCAGAATAGGAAAGAAGTTTTGAAAATTTTATAAAGTCCCTACTTCACAGGGAGTTCTAAATGAGTTTTGAACTATTCGACGGTCTCTAAACCAATTTAATTACGTAATATCGAATTATAATTACGCTATTTAAGGCAGGGTGTTACACCTGGGATTGCATGTGCATAGACTACCATTTGATTTGGTTGTGTCGACGCCGATGGGTGTCAAGGCTGTGACGGCCGAAGCCTATTTAAATTGTGTGATAGTTGTTGAGGGTCGTGAATCGGTAGTTGATTTGATTTGTTTGCCACTTCAACAATTGGAAGTCATTTTAGGCTTTGACTGGTTGACAGCAAATGATGTATTGCTCGATTGTGGTAATAAGAGGATTATTTTCCGTAGTGAATAGCGGGATAACAATGTAAATGCCAGTTTGAATTTACTTTCAACGGCTAAAGCTGAGAGATATCTTGAGAAAGGATGCCAAGGGTATATGGTGTTTTTCTTCGTTCAGGGAGAGTCAAGTGAAGCTATAGAGAGTATACCCGTGGTAAATGAATTTCCTGAGGTATTTCCAGACAATCTTAGTGGATTGCCTCCGGAAAGGGAAGTGGAATTCCTAATTGAGATTGTGCCTGGAGCTGGTTCGATATCGAAAGCCCCATATCGTATGGCCCCAAATGAAATGGCGGAGTTGAAGAATCAAATTGAGGAATTGCTTGAGAAAGGATTCATCCGACCCAGTGTATCGCCGTGGGGAGCTCCAGTGTTGTTTGTGAAAAAGAAAGATGGGAGTTTGTGATTGTGCATCGATTATCGAGAACTTAACAAGGTAACTGTTAAGAATAAGGATCCACTCCCAAGGATTGATGACCTGTTAGATCAATTGTCTGGCTCGTGCATATTCTCCAAAATTGATCTAAGGTCGGGATATCATCAATTACGTGTGAAGGTAGCGGACATTCCGAAGACTGCTTTCAGAACGAGATATGGGCACTATGAGTTCCTTGTGATGCCCTTCAGTTTGACGAATGCACCGGCGGTATTCATGGATTATATGAATCGTATCTTCCGACAGTATCTTGACCAGTTCGTGGTTGTGTTTATCGACGACATCTTGATCTATTCCAAGAGTAGGGAGGATCATGAGCAACATCTGAGAATCGTGTTGCGAATTCTGTGAGAAAAGCAACTCTATGCCAAACTGAGCAAATGTGAGTTTTGGCTTACGGAAGTGAAGTTCCTTGGCCATGTGATCTCTCGAGATGGGGTATCAGTGGATCCCCGTAAGGTGGAAGCAGTACTTGAATGGAAAAGACCAGAAATTGTTTCTGAGATTCGCAGCTTTCTGGGTCTTGCTGGTTATTACAGGAGGTTCATTCAGAACTTCTCGCGTATTGCATTGCCGATGACCAAGCTCACGAGGAAGGATCAACCGTTTTTGTGGGATGAGCGTTGTGAGCGGAGTTTCACTGAGCTGAAGGAGAGATTGACTACGGCACCAGTGTTGATTATACCTGATCTCAGTGAGGCTTACGTCGTGTACAGTGATGCGAGTAAGCAGGGGTTAGGGTGTGTCCTGATGCAGCCGGGACGTGTAGTGGCCTATGCCTCTCGACAGCTGAAACCGCATGAGATGAACTACCCCACTCATAATCTGGAGCTTGCGGCAATTGTGTTTGCATTGAAAATTTGGCGTCATTACCTGTATGGTGTGACAGTGGAACTGTACTGCGACCACAAAAGTCTCAAATATCTGTATGATCAGAAAGAGTTGAACATGAGACAGCTTCGGTGGATGGAGTTGCTGAAAGATTATAACCTGGAGATCAAATATCATCCGGGTAAGGCTAATGTTATCGCGGATGCTTTGAGTCAGAAGGCGGTGCTAGTGGCAACAATGATGATCCAGGAATGGAAACTGATAGAGGATTTTCGGGATTTGAATCTCTCGAAGGAAATCCTATGTGCCAGTTATGGTGTGGTCCAAGGGGAGAATGACCTGAGGACTGAGATTGAAGAGGCTCAAATGCATGATGAGCTAGCCCAGTCGATCCGAGCTAGAATTGAACGAGGGGAGACTCGAGACTATGACTTGTCACCAAGTGGATTGGTGCGTTATCAGAAGAGAATCTATGTACCACCGAAGGCGGAATTGAGATTGAGAATTCTTGATGAGGCTCATAAGAGTCAGTATACTCTTCACCCCGGTATGACCAAGATGTATCACAATTTGAAATCTATGTATTGGTGGCCAGGGTTGAAGAGTGATGTGACTAAGTACGTGGCGCGGTGTCTTACCTGTCAAAAGGTGAAGATTGAGCACCAGAGACCACCAGGTTTGCTTCAAAGTCCAGAAATCCCAGAATGGAAGTGGGAGAGTGTGACCATGGATCTAGTGGTGGGTCTGCCCAAGATCAAGAACTATGATGCGATTTGGGTGATTGTTGATCGACTCACGAAGTCTACGCACTTCATGCTCATCAATGCTAGCTATTCTCCTGATAGGCTGGCTGAGATATATATCAAAGAGATTGTGAGACTCCATGGTACACCGAAGAATATAATCTCCGATAGAGATCCTTGGTTTACTTCGAGATTCTGGAAGGCTCTACACAAAGCTATGGGTACTCAATTGAGGTTTAGCACGGCCTACCATCCTCAGACAGACGGACAGTCAGAGAGGACTATCCAGACTTTAGAAGATATGCTGAGAGTGTGTGTCCTAGACTTCAAGGGAAAGTGGGACTACTATCTCCCATTGGCTGAGTTTGCTTATAACAGCAGTTACCATGCGAGCATTCAAATGGCTTCGTATGAAGCACTGTATGGGAGGAAGTGCCAGTCACCGTTGTGCTGGTCAGAGTTGTCTGAGAAGAAGTTGTATGGGCCGGATCTTGTTGACTAAACCGCTGAACAGATCCGAGTTATCAGGAAGAGGCTCCTTACAGCACAGAGTCGTCAGAAGAGCTATGCTGATAAGAGGAGAAGACCTCTTGAGTTTGAAGTGGGGGAGCATGTTTTCTTGAGAGTGTTTCCGGTCACAAGCATCGGGAGAGCGATCAAGCGGAAGAAGCTGAGTCCGAGATACATTGGTCCATTTGAGATTCTAGCAAGAATCAGGCCGGTGGCATATCGAATAGCACTACCCCCGAGTTTGAGCAGATTGCATGATGTATTCCATGTCTCGCAGCTCAAGAAGTACCAACCAGACCCTGAGCATATCATTGAGTATGAAGAGGTTGAGTTGCAAGATAATTTCACTTATGCGGTAGACCTAGAGAGAATCATTGATCGAGAAGAGCGGAAGCTCAGGCATCGAAGCATACCATTTGTGAAGGTGGTCTGGAAGGGAATGTCATCAAGGGAAGCCACTTGGGAGGCAGAAGCGGACATGAGGAAAAGATTTCCTGAGTTTATGCCCCAAGATGTGTAACAAATTTCGAGGGCGAAATTTATTGAACGGGGGGAGAATTGTAATATCCCAATTTTTGATTAAGGGATAATCATGATTATTGTGGATAATTATGAATTTAATTGGAATTATTATGTGTTTTATGGCAATATTAATTAATATGTCATAATTATTGAAAAATTGGAAGAATGGAAATATTGGCCATAAGTGGTAATTAATGGAGAAATTAATTACTAGCTAAGAGAAAATGAGATATGTGATTAAATGGCTAATGGAGAGATTAAAGTAGTTAATTTGTGACTTATTTGGTGAGAGCCAATGGTAGTGTGACAAGTGGCAAAGAGTGAGTATGTAAGAAAAGTCAAATGAGAGTTTAATATGATTCTTTCTCTCTCTTCCTCCCCACATTTTCGTGTGCAGCTGAAAGGAGGGAGTAATCATCACTATCTTCTTCATCTTCCCACTCCATCTCTCACTCTCATCTCTCTCTCTCAGCTGGGCGCCATTTTTGGCAGAAAAAGGAAGAGAAGAAAGCTTGAAAAAGGTAAGGAAAATGGTCTCTATTGCTCAAACTCCCTTCATTAAAGTTGATTCTTGAGTTAAGAGCTACATTTCTATGGTTTTAGCTTGTCCATTGGTTGTGGTTTGTGGCCACACGAAATTCTTGACTTGGGTGAATCAAGAAACTCCTTTGGAAAAGTTGTAGAGGTGAGTAAGACAAACCTTTCTATATAGGTTTTGTAGCCATTGGTTAAGTTTGAATTTCCTGGAATTTTTGGCCCATTTTCGAAAATGAAGGCCATTGGGAGTTTGGTATATGTTTGGTGTGGAATTTGTATGTTTGGAATGCATTTTGGATAGATAGAATTGTTTGGGTTGGAAATTGTTAAGTTAGGAGAATTTGAGATTTTAGTGTTTAATGTTACCCAAAACCAAAGCATGATAATGGAATAGGATTTTGGTGATTTTGACATTCCCATTGGATTCCTTGAGTGATTTGGTGTGGGAATGAGCTTGATTATTGATTTTGGGTTCATTTGAATCACTTGGGAAAAGTTGGGAAGTGGTCTTGTTTGAGCTCTGTTTTTCACAGTAAGTTTGGACGAGCGTTTTGAATGACCAAATGGTATTGGAAAATTCTGAAACTTTCCAGTCTTAAATTTCACATCCCAAGCTTTAAAATGGACATATATTTTATGTTATTTCGTTTAGTATTCTGTGAGTTATGGTTGTCCAAAGTTTGGGATTGAAACAGAACTTTGTTTTGGAGTAGTGTGTAGTTTTTGGTGATTCTGTATTTGTGTAGTGATTTCCAGTGAAGGGCTATATTTTTCCTTGAAAGAGGACTCATATACCTTTCATTTGGCTTTGTAATCACCTCGTTTCGAGTTTTCTAGAATTAGTTATGGTTTTTCGAAGTTCAGCCCAGAGTCAGGAAATTTCTGGGCCGCGGCCCAAGAGTGGCTGGCCGCGGCCCAAACCTTTCTGGCCTGTTTTGGGCCGCGGCCCATGAGTGGCGGGCCGCAGCCCAAGGCCTTTTGACCATGTTTGGGCCGCAGCCCAAGGAATGGTAGGCCGCGGCCCAACCCTGTGTTTTGGCACTTTGTGTTATCGAAAGGGGATCTTTAACCTATTGTTTCCCAACCTTTTAGGGCTTTTATTAGAGGCATTTGGGACCTCTTAAGAGTCAATTATGATAACCAAAACTAAGTGTTTCAAGTTAATTAAGTCTTGGAATAGAATATAACCCTTCGTCCCTAATTATGAATATAGGATTTGACATTTGCCTTCCTCGGGAGAGACCGGCGCTAGGACACGCACGGAAGGATCAAGGTAGTGACTCTTCTCTCATATTATGTATGATGTTTTGGCATGCATAACTTATCGTTGAATTTGTGAAATGTGTGCCATGGTCCATTACGGCGTGAGCAGGTCAGCGTGAGCCGTGTAGGGATTGACGGTGGTCATCTCTAGGTCGGCCGTTGAACTGCCGTCGTAATCGACATGGATATTGTGAATCCGACCCGTGGGGCGGCGTTTGAGATGCACTGTGTGTATTTTGCCTGTATGGCTTGTGAATGAAATGCATTATATGAATCCCAGCTGTGGTGAAATGTATTGTGTGGATTGTTGTGATGCAATGCAACGTGAGCAATTTCAGCGTGAGCAATTGTAAGGGATGACATGTGTCATACTAACCATTGCCGTTGTAACTGCCGTTGTAGTTGCTTGTTGTGGTTAATGATTTGTTTACATACATTATTATTGTACATTATATGATTGATTTGTTACTACGGGGATTCCTTAGAATCTCACTCTCCCAAAAACCATGTTTTAGATAGGGCCGAAGGATCGAAAGGCAAACGGGTGACGAAGAGCGGATAGTGCTCCGGTTTAGAAGTATATTTTGGTTTTATTGGTTATCATGTATATCATTGGGATGTTTTTGGGAAACAATTATGTATAATGGGATTTGTAGCATAGTTTTGTGTAATCCCCAAGTTAAGG
Source organism: Inga oerstediana (assembly GCA_963210345.1). Classification (NCBI taxonomy): domain Eukaryota; kingdom Viridiplantae; phylum Streptophyta; class Magnoliopsida; order Fabales; family Fabaceae; genus Inga; species Inga oerstediana. Next base: position 45,729,796 of record OY723401.1, read on the forward strand.
GTAATGAATTGTGGGCTTTGTTCCTTTGTAAATCCCTTATTTAATGAATGGAACCCGAGTGTGTCGGGAATTTGTTTATACTCTGATATTTGTGAATGAAATCAACTTGTACAGTCCATTTAGTATTGAAATGTGAATATGAGACTGTTATGAACATGTTTTGTAAAAGTTTTTGTAAGCCATGATTTTGGGAAGATTGACTTTGTTTAAGTCCCAAAATCTATTACGGTCTCTAATTCCACATTAATTACGTTTTTACGAACTAATCTCGGCCTTAAGCGTGAAGGGGGTTATACCAGGGATCCCCTTTTGGAAGCATAAACACTGACATTTTTTCACTGTTTAACTCGAGTGAAGACGGCCTCACTCGAGTGATGGTACGGTCTGCACTCGGGTATCAGAGAGTGAAGGATAGCGAGTGAGCACTTGAGAGCACAAGAAACTTTTTAGAGACAGGGACACTTGAGTACATAGGACCTCACTCGAGTGGCAGCCAAATGCTATACTCGAGCATTAGAGAGTGAAGTCCAGGAAGTGAGAACCCGAGAGCTCATAGAAATTTTAATAGAGAGAAGCACTCGAGTACTGGCCTTTGCACTCGAGTGATACCGAATACTTGCGAGTGTTAAGACACACTCTTGCACTTTGCCCGCAAGTGACAACCTGAGAGGCAAGTTCTGGGTGTTGAATACACTAGTCACTTGAGTGAGAGGAAGCGTACTCGAGTGAGAACCCACCACACTCGCAGGTGAGTCAACACTTGCCTTTGACCACAGAAGTACACAAGAACACATAGCAGAAAAAAAGTTTGCACTACTGTACTCGAGTGGAACTCATCACCACTCGAGTGTTATTCATTTTGCACTCGATAGAACCCCAGATCACTCGAGTGATTCTATCAGAAACCAGAAAACGCATAAGCAATGACAGTTTTCCAGAATTTTTACCAAAAGCTTCCAAAAGACCCAAAACTTCAACCAAAGCTATCCCAAAACAAAATCACTCAAGGAATCCAATAAAACCATCAAAATATCCAAATTCCTACTCCATTATCATGCTTTGGTTTTGGGCAACAATGAACACTAAATTTTCAACATTTCCAAACTCACTCATTCCATTCCTAATCAATCCTATCTATCCATACACATTCCAAATATACCATTTCATACCAATAACATGCCAAATGACCAATGATAATCATTTTTTGAAAATGGCCAATAAATCCCAGAAATTCAAAACTAATTCATTTGGCACAAAACTTAGATAGATAGGTTTCTTTAACCCACCTCAACAACTTTCTCAAAGGGACTTTTTGATTCTCCAACTTTCAAAATTCCTTGAGATCACAAACCAATACCAATGGACACACTACAAGGAGCAACATTAATGAATGAAGTTTGAGCAATAGAGGTCATTAACTTACCCTTTTTGAAGCTTTTCTTCCTTCACTTTCCTTCAACAATGGCTGACGGTTTGAGAGAGAGAGAGAGAAATGGGAGAGATGAGAGATGAAGAAGATACAATGATCACACTACTTCCCCCAATACCATTTCAGCGTAGACCAAGAGAGAGGAGAGAGAAAAACACTAAAATAATCCATTTTGACTTTTCTTCACTCCAACCACTACACTAAATTACCACATGTCATTTTCCTATTAGTTCCACACACTTAATCACCAATTAGCTTCTGTAACCCATCCATTAGCCATTTAATCACACATCTCATTTCCTCTTAGTTAGTAATTAATTTCCCTATTAATCACCAACTTATAGCCAATAATTCCATTCTATCAATTTTCTATCAATTATGACATATTAATTAATATTGTCACAAATACACATTAATTCAACTTTAATCCACAATTATATTCTCAATAATCCCCATTAGCCCTTAATCAAAATTTGGGGTGTTATATTTCTCCCCCCGTTCAATAAATTTCACCCTCAAAATTGATTACATATCATTAGGCATAAAATTAGGAAATCGCTTCTTCATATCCGCTTCCGCCTCCCAAGTTGCTTTTCTTGGAGACATTCCCTTCCAGACCACCTTTACAAATGGTAAACTTCGATGTCAGAGTCATTGCTCTTCATGATTAATAATTCTCTCTGGCTCAACCGCATTGGTGAAGTTATCTTGTAACTCTACATCTTCATATTCAATAATATGCTCAGGGTCTGGTTGGTACTTCCTGAGTTGCAAGACATGGAACACATAATGCAATTTACTCAAATTTGGGAGTAGGGCTATCCGATAGGCCACAGGTCCGATTCGTGCCAGAATCTCAAATAGACCAATGTACCTCGGGCTTAACTTCCTTTGTTTGATCGCTCTTCCTATGCCTGTGACTGGAGATACTCTGAGGAAAACATGATCCCCCACTTGAAACTCTAGAGGCCTTCTCCTTATATCAGCATGGCTCTTCTGACAACTTTGTGCTGCAAGGAGCCTCTTTCTGATAATTATGATATTCTCTGAAGTTTGATTAATGAGGTCTGGGCCGTACAACTTCCTCTCAGACAACTCTATCCAGCACAATAGTGACTAACACTTCCTTCCATACAATGCCTCATACGGATCCATCTGAATGCTCACATGATAACTGTTGTTGTAAGCAAACTCGGCAAGTGGAAGGTAATAATCCCATTTTCTTTTGAAGTCTAGGACACACGTTCTCAGCATATCTTCTAGCATTTGGATGGTCCTTTCCAACTGTTCGTCTGTCTGAGGATGGTAGGCCGTACTAAACCTCAACTGTGTACCCATAGCTTCATGCAGAGCCTTCCAGAATCTTGAAGTAAAATGAGGATCTCTATCAGAGATAATATTCTTCAGTGTACCATGGAGTATCACTATCTCTTTGATATAGATTTCCACTAACCTATCTAGAGAATAGCTAGCATTAATCTGTATGAAGTGCGCTGACTTCATGAGTCAATCCACAATCACCCAGATTGCATCATAGTTCTTGATCTTGGGCAGACCTACCACTAGGTCCATGGTCACACTCTCCCACTTCCATTCTGGAATTTCTGAACTCTGAAGCAATCATAGCAGTCTCTGGTGTTCAATCTTCACCTTCTAGCAGGTAAGACATCGCGCCACAAACTTAGTCACATCACTCTTCAACCCTGGCCACCAATACATAGATTTCAAACTGTGATGCATCTTGGTCATTCTGGGGTGAAGAGTATACTGACTCTTATGAGCCTCATCTAGAATCCTCTGTCTCAAGTCAGCCTTCAGTGGAACTAGATTATCTTCTGATAACAAACCAGTCCATTATATGACAAATCATAATCCTGAGTCTCTCCTTGCTCAATCATAGCTTGGATTGACTGGGCTCGCTCATCTTGCATCTGAGCCTCTTCAATTTCTGTCCTCAGGTCATTCTCCCCGTGGACAACACTATAACTGGCACACAGGATATCATTCGAGAGATTGAAGTCCCAAAAATCCTCTATCAATTCTCTTTCCTGTATCATCATCGTTGCCACTAGCACCATCTTCCGACTCAAAGCATCTGCAACGACATTAACTTTACCCGGATGATATTTAATCTCCAAGTTGTAGTCTTTCAGCAACTCCATCCACCGCTACTGTCTCATATTCAATTCCTTCTGATCATACAGATATTGAAGGCTCTTGTGGTCGCAGTACAATTCCATTATCACGCCATATAGATAATGACGCCAAATCTTCAATGCAAACACTATTGCCATAAGCTCCAAATCATAAGTGGGGTAATTCATTTCATGCGATTTGAGCTGACGAGAAGCATAGGCCACCACATGTCCTTGCTGTATTAGGACACACCCTAACCCCTGCTTACTCGCATCTCTGTACATGATGTAAGCCTCACTAGGATCATGTATAATCAATATTGGTGTCGTAGTCAATCTCTCTTTTAGCTCTGTTAAACTCTCTATTCACATCTGTCATCCCATAAAAATAGTTGATCCTTCCTCATGAGTTTGGTCATCGGCAATGCAATATGTGAGAAGTTTTGGATGAACCTCCGATAATAGCCAGCAAGACCCAAAAAACTGCAGATTTCAGAAACAGTTTCTGGCCTCTTCTAGTCAAGTATTGCTTCCACCTTTCCAAGATCCACTGAGACCCCTTCTCGTGAGATCACATGGCCAAGGAATTTTACCTCCGTAAGCTAAAACTCACATTTACTCAGCTTGGCGTAGAGTTGCTTTTCTCTCAATACTTTCAATACAATCTTTTAATGCCGTTCATGCTCTTCATTACTGTTAGAGTAATTCAATATGTTGTCAATGAACACTACTACGAATTCATCGAGATACTGTCGGAAGATGTGATTCATATAATCCATGAATACCGTCGGTGTGTTAGTCAACCCAAAGGGCATCACAAGGAATTCATAGTGCCCATATCTCATTTGAAAGCAGTTTTCAGAATATCCACTGCCTTCACACGCAACTGATGATACCTTGACCTTAGATCAATCTTGGAGAATACACACAAACCAGACAATTGATCTAAAAGGTCATCTATTCTTGGGAGAGGGTATTTGTTCTTAACATTTACTTTGTTAAGTTCTCTGTAATCAATACATAACCACAAACTCCCATCCTTATTTTTCACAAACAATATCGGAGCTCCCCATGGTGACACACTGGGTTAGATAAACCCTTTCTCTAGCAAGTCTTCTATTTGTTTCTTTAATTCTACCATTTCATTAGGGGCCATTCTATATAGGGCTTTATATATGGACCCAGCTTCAAGCACTATTTCAATTGGAAACTCTACTTCCTTTTCTAGAGGCAATCCGTCAAGATCTTTAGGAAATACCTCAGGAAATTCTCTCACTACCTGACTACTCTCAAGGGCTTCCTCTAACTCTCCCTGAACAAAGAAAAATACCATATACCCTTAGCATCCCTTTTTCAAACATTCGTCAGCCTTAGCTGTTGAGAGGAAATTCAATCTACTATTTACATTATCATTTCTTTGTGGAGTAGGATAAACTATTTTCCTATTCCCACAATCCAATATGACATTGTTTGCTGTCAGCCAATCAATGCCCAGAATAATCTCTACTTGATGGAGAGGCAAACAAATCAAATCAATAGTCCACTCAAACCCTTCGACAGTTATAACACTATTCAGACAAGCTTCCATTGTCACTGTCTTAGCACCCATAGGTGTTGACACAAACAAGTCAAATGGCAGTTTATGAACATGTAACCCTAGGCACTTTACACAGTCATAGCTATAAACGAATGACTAGTACCCGAATCAAACAGAGTTTGCAATACGCTACCATTTAAAAGAATAGTACCTTGGATCAATTCGAGAGATTTCCTTGCCTCTTCGTGGGTCATAGCAAACACTCTCCCTTGACTCTTGGGCATTGGCTCTGCCGGTCACCCTTTCCAATCCTTGGCAAGATGTCCAGGCTGCTTGCAAATGAAGCATACCCATTGCCCCTCACAATTACTACCAGCATGTGATTTGTTACACCGGGGGCATCCCTTTGTGATAACTGTCCCTGATTCCCATGACTCCATCTTGGTACAGTTTCTTGCCACCGCCCTTGGATGAGAACCCTTGGTTCTTACATTTCTAGGATGAGCTTCCCTTACTAGTGTAACCACGACCACCACCCTTACTTGGGTTAATATCCCTCAGGTTTTTCTCGGTGATCCGGCACTCTTCCATCGCTTTGTTGAACTTGTCAAACTGTCGGGTGGCTAATCTTTTCTTTAATTCCCTTCTCAATCCTCTAATTAGCATGTCAGAACTCTATTCCTCATCATCCATCCGCCTAAGGTAAGAGGAGTACCAAGATAGGCGAACGAACTAAGACAAGTAATCATCAAATGTCTCATTATCCCCTTGTTTTATTGCCAGAAATTTTGACTCTTTCTCTATTCTCATAGACTTAGGGAAGTACTTGTCATTGAATTCCATTTGGAACACTTCCTAAGTCATCGACACATTTTGGGCCCGTAAGGTCATGTCAATGTTTCTCCACCATCGATCTGCATCCCCTTTTAGCTTGTAGATAGCTAGCTTTGCCTTCACTTCTGATAAGCACTCAAGCACCTCGAAGATCTTTTCTAGTTTCATCAACTAATCCTCTACTACTTGAGGGTTAAATCTTCCTCGAAATATTGGAGGCATGTGCTTACAGAATTTGGAAACCCAAGAATGAAGGTCTCCATTATTTCAAGCCGGCACCCCATGTGACCCTTGGTTATGCTCAGTACGAGGTGGAGACTCATTGGATCAGTTTGACCCTTCAGCTGTCTCTTCAAGTCAAGTCTCTTCTCTGGTTTCCTCATGAGTAGACTGACCCCTTTCATCATTTCTCTTAGCCCTTTCTTCCCTGAGCTCTTCTCTTAGCTCACGAATCATGCCCCTTTATTCTCTTATCAGAGTCATCATCTCTTGCATCGGATCAGGAGGGTTATCATTAAGCTCTTCCACCTATGGATCTGGTCTTCTAACTCTAGTAAGAGCCATTATTTCTCTTAAGTCTACAAATGATTCACCCAGTTAGTAATCACATAAAGGTATACACATATTCCTTAAACTCTTATATACCAATCAATATCAGGAATATTCATGTGCATAAAACCAGCTATATCAATCATCAATCACTCAGGCTATACACTAGGGCAACTATCTTAACAATTCCTACAAATGCCAGGAAAACTGCTCTGATACCACAAATGTAACCCCCATTAATTCATTCATTAAAATAAATGGCTTGTTCGGTCTGTTACATGTATAATATCAGAGTATAAATACAATTCCTGACATTCACTTGGGATAATAACATTAATCCAAAATACTAATCAAGGCATTATTACCCATCTCAGTATCCATACCAGGAATTACACACAACTATAATGCTATGAACTGTTCAATATATACATTTATCCAAAATGATAACCAGTTTAGTATAAAACCAAAATATCTATCTAAGACTACCACCGGCAGTCCTAATCGTCCTTGCTCACTTGCTTGTTCCTCGATTCAATTGCCCTATCTAAAAATGTTATTTGGAAAGAATGAGATTCTAGAGAATCCCAGTAGCAACAGTTTACGTATATGATGCATATAAACAAAGCAAGTAAACATATATCACAATGCAACAATCAATATTCGAGGCTGGGCACACTGTCATGTTCCCTTCACTGTATACGAGGTTGGGCTTATGCCACGTCCCCTTTAACTGTATCTGTATTTGAGACCAGGCTTACGCCACGTTCCCTTACTGTATCTGTATTCAATGACTGATGCAAACAAGCAATGCAATACACATGATATAGGATAAAGTGTCACTACCTTGATCTTTCCTATCTTAAGCAGGCACAGGCCTTCTACGCTCCGGGCAGATATCGAATCCTAAAGTCATAATTAAGGATGATTCATTATCACTTAGTCCAATACTCAATACTTTTATAATATTTAATTGGTTATCATTACTGTCTCTTAAGTACTCATATATGCCTCTAATAAAAGCCATAAAGGGTTGGAAGAACTACCCCAGGGATCCCCTTTTGGAAGCACAAACATTGACATTTTTTCACTGTTTAACTCTAGTGAAGACGGCCTCACTTGAGTGATGGTACAGTTTGCACTCGAGTATCAGAGAGTGAAGGATAGCGAGTGAGCACCTGAGAGCACAAGAAACTTTTTAGAGATAGGGACACTTAAGTACACAGGACCTCACTCGAGTGGTAGCCAAATGTTATACTCGAGCACTAGAGAGTGAAGTCCAGGAAGTGAGAACCCGAGAGCTCATAGAAATTTTAATGGAGAGAAGCACTCGAGTACTGGCCTTTGCACTTGAGTAATACCGAATGCTTGCGAGTGTTAAGACACACTCTTGCACTTTTCCCATAAGTGACAACTTGAGAGGCAAGTTCTGGGTGTCAAATACACCAGTCACTTGAGTGAGAGGAAGCTCACTCGAGTGAGAACCCACCACACTCGCAGGTGAGGCAACAGTTGCCTTTGACCATAGAAGTGCACAAGAACACAGAGAACAGAAAAGAAGTTTGCACTACCGCACTCGAGTGGAACTTATCAGCACTCGAGTGTTATTGATATAAGATTAAGAACTTACAATTTATAGGAAGTTTAAGAAGACAGAGTTGACACTTCAAATTAATACCTAGAAAAAAAATTATGAGCACACATATAAGATTCATGATAGATTTTAACTAAAAAAGAAAACTTGAACCAAATGCTGAAAACAAAACACTTACACGCTAGGAAGCTTATGAAAGAGGCCAGACAAGAAAAACAACATATGGGACAGGAAGCTTTGTATTGCAATAAAGTTCTGGGAAATGAGGGAGCTAGAGGGAATACGGGAAGATGAAAATGAAAATGAGAATGGCCAGTTGTGAAAATTAAATAGCACCTTGTATGGTGCTTGACATACAAGCGCTATACATGGACGGCATAGCTGCAGCACTTTTTGTCAAAGTGCCATAACTTCCCAATTTGAAAAAAAAACACTTATATTCAAGACATCAACACAAAGATATGTCTTGCATTTATTCAAGGTAGGTGCATAATCAAGGCACCACATGGTGCCCATATTGAAGGCAACAGGTGCCTTGACTATTTAGTGCCCATATTCAAGGCAACAGGTGCCTTGAATATTTAGGCACCTGGTCCCTTGAATTTCCATGCGCCTTATACGGCACTTGCTTTTTATTAAGAAAAGAAAAAGAAAAATTAAAATATTTTTTAATATGGGTGATTTATCTCTTGGTTTTGACCTTTAAACCAATTCTCAAATTCAATTTTTGTTTCTTAGTATAAACAAACTTTCCTAAGGAAGCATCTATCCCAAATCACATTTTTTTAACAAAACATTTTATGTTTATTTTATATAAAACATAACAAATTATTATTTCATTAATAAAAATTCAGATTTATAAATTTAGAGTAAATTAAATTCTCAATAAAACTAAAAAAATATTAAAGTTAAATATTGGAATTAATTTGAGATAGAATTTCCAAGGCATTAAAAAAAATTGAAATGACCTTGTATGGTGATTCACTTCACCTGTCCTTCATTTTTGCCCTTATTTTTTTTAAAAAAATAAGGTCGGTTACGATGCTTACCTAAGAAAGTGCCATAGTTGGCCCTTTTTTTTTGTAAAAATAAAGACCTTTTACACAAGGAATTTATTTAAAAAAAATGCGAGAGGGATAGCCTTGGCCAAGCGCCATTCAAGCAATATCCAATTTTCCATCAGGAAATATTTTAATATCCCTTTGTATGGCGCTTGTCTAGTAAGCGCCATACAAGGGGAGTAATTTTTTTCTAAAAAAATATAACCCTTTGTATGGCGTTTCCCCAACAAGCGCCATACAATGTATTAGGCTATTATGGGGCTTTCTTGGTCAAGCACAATAGTTGTCATATGTATTTTTTTTTAAAAAAAATAGAAGTCTTATCCAGTGCTTGTTTGATGAAGTGCTATAAGATTAACGGGATTTATCACCACTTTAGCTACTTTAGCGGCTCAACTGATTACTCAGGAATCCTGATTATTCCATTTCCTGATGTTAGCAATTATTTTGTAGTAGTGAGTTGCTATTTTCGTGGATCTAAACACTTGCTTGGTAGTGAGTTTGATTGAGTGGTTGTGAGAGCTGGCATACTTGGTCTTGGGCCATAGGTGAATGGGCCTGTCCACTATTAGGCTCGTCTAGTGTGCCGGTCCAAAGAAACAATGTTGGACCCTACGGTTCTTATGTTTTCAAAAATAAATATGTTATTTATTTTCTAAGATATTTTGCTATTTACTTTTAAATATTTTTAAAATAACTAGACTTTCTTTTACTATTTACTTTTAAATTAATTTGCAGATTTTTTTTATTTTATTTGAGTATCTTCTATGATATGGAAAACTAAAATTTAAAACAAAAAGATTAGATTTCTCTTAAAATTAAGTTATAGATATAATATAGGGTTAAAGTGGGTCTGGCCCCTTAAAGTATTTTACCAAATGAATATTATATTCTAAAGTATTTTATGGTTCATCAACACCCTAAAATATTTTTTTAGGTGTGTCGAACACTCTAAAGTATTTTGTTGTGCAATTTGCACTTAGATCATTTAATTTTTAAGAGAAAAATTTCACCTATAATAAAGTATTTCTTTTTGGGAGAAATTTTAACCTTGTTATTAACTCTCAAAAAAACCTTTAGGAATTCTAAACTTTTAATTTCCACAAGTCTTTTAAACCAACTATTCCTCTCAGTTTTTTGTCATTGCAGTGGTTTCTCCATCTCAACATCAGCATTGATGCCCTATAAAATATTTTGGTTGCTTATGATTCAAAACTGGCATATGGGAATTAGCATGCTTTAACAATTGTGGAAAATATCAAACAAAATAAAGAACACAATGCTGGAAGTTTTGGTTCAAAGCTATTCTTCGGTGCATCGCTAGTTAAAAGGCTTTGAACTACTTTCAAGAGCTAAGTTTGGAGGTGATTGTTTAGCTTCTGACTTTAGTGTATGAATTGTCACTATGAATTTCTTGTGAAATCTTCTTGTGTTGGGACAGGATTATCAAGGATCATGATTAGTTTGTTCTCTAGTTTGCTAGCATTCTCATTTATTAGCATTTCATGAACACTAGCAAGAAAATCATGTGTTAACAACGTCAACATTCTCAAACCCTTCATAGTTTTCTTCTTCTTCTTTTCTGTTATTGTTTGAACTCTTTTCTTAGATATTAGACTTAACTTCAGGTGACTTTGCTTCTTGAACAAACATTCTTATAGGATATTTTATGGGTAGAGGATCGTAATGGGGCAGTTTGTATTAGTCATTGAAGCTTCACTTCCAATCTTCCAAATTTTGCTGCAACTTCCTCTTATTTCTTCTAATATTTAAAGAAAATTTGATCTTAAATAAGATTACAATTATTTTAGTTAACAATAAATTAGGATTATAATTTGTTTTGAAATTGATGGGATACTCACTATGCAAAGCAATGTGACTAAACAAAAAGAAACAAAAATATGTACAACAAGAGAAACAAAAATTAAAATGCTTTGCTTATAAGACAAAGCGCCAAAAATGTTGCTGAGGCGAGAAAACAATGAATAGGAGGTATTTGCTACTTTCCATCATTGTCTTGGGGAACACCTACCTACATTTTGAATATATGACATTGATTTTGCTCTAACTACATTTTGAATATATGACATTGATTTTTCTTTTATGTTGTTGGCTTGAGTTGTGGCTATAATAGGGGAAAAATTTATAACATAAAACTCCGTAAGTGCACGAGCCATATGAAGTAATAAAGTGATGAGAAAAGTATCATTCCTATGAGAGCTTGGTACCTAAACCTGATTGAGCATTAAGTTTACACTTTTGTTGAATTTGAGCGAACTAAATTGAATTCAAATGAGTGAAAAGAAAATAAAAATCAAATTAAAACAAACTACCTCAATTATCAAACGAGCAACACAGAGTTACTAATCCCTTATTAACTTTATAAACCTTGATTTCACTAATTTAATTAGCCATGTTAATCTCGAGTATAAATAGCAATAAGTGCCTGTTGGTCTGCTCACAACCCACTAGTACAAAATCTGTATTTTAGATCAGCTCATTTAGACTGGTTATATAGGAATAAGGTCTAAAATGTATGACCGGTGGCATTTTGGTAATTATAGAGAACTTCTGAGACCGGTTCCTTGGATATAAGGTCTTAAAGATATTATTTAGACCCTATTTATGAGTAACCGGTCTTAAAAGGATAAAAATAATTAAAAATAAATATACTTTTTGTACCAATTATTTCTATAACCGGTCTAAATAAAAGACCCGCAATTAAAAATATTTTTTAAAAAACTTTTTAGTCCGGTTATATCTTATAATGGGTCTAAAAGTTAAAAATTTTTAGATCGGTTATTTTTAAAACTGGTCTAAAAGATATATTTAAGATCGATTGTCTTAAACAATCGATCTTAAATGTGCGCGCCTTAATTAAAATTTCACTCTTCTCTTCCTCCTATCGAATCTTAGCTTGCTCTCTGAACTCACTTTTCCCTGAAATTTCTCTGACAATGTTCTTGTTCACAACTCTAAATATGGAGCAATCTTTCTCTCTGAACCTAATATCACAATCTAGCTGACAGTGTTCTTGTTTATAGTCTAGCTAACAGTGTTCTTGTTCACAATCTCAAGGGCGGCATTAGGTTGGGTCTGTATTAGCTGAGGAAGAGGCACTAAAGAGGCACTACCCATACTTTGCTGGTAGTCGACCTTTATTTTGCCATTAATCGATAACATTCCAGCTTCGACTCCTCCTCCCTTAAAAGCCTCACCGATCGTTCTTCTTCCAAACGGGAGAGCAAAAAGCGACTACTCGTGAAGCAACTTTCCAGGTTTGTTTTGATTGCTGTTAATAATTTGAACTTGATCCTTTTGATATTATTTCGAGTGGGTTTAACCATGTCTGGTATCAGATCCTGATATGCTTGAAGTAGGAAATTGAGGTGTTCTATTTTATGATTATGGCTTTGTTTGAATATGCCCAATGTTGCTCTCTATCCTGATGTTGCTTAATGATCACATTATGATATTTTATTTATACTTTCTTGTCTTGGATTGCCATTAATGATCACATTATGACATTTGCTATGTGGGTTTGAATTGAATGTAAAGTTATGAAAATTCTAAATAGCTTTGCAATGCAAGTTATGAAATGTTGCTTGGTTTTTATCATGCCATAATTTATTGGTATATTTCTATAAGTGTAGTTATTGTCTCCTGGTATGCATACTTCTTAATTTTTTTGAAATCTCTAAAACTCTGTGGTTGTTGTTCTTTTTTGTCTATCCTTTTGCTATTGGATAAGGTGCTACAAGTTGTTGAAATATATGGATCATAGCTGGATAAAAGCTAAACGGATTAGTGTTGAATATGATAATAGGGTGAGGGGTTTTTTAGACTTTTCTAGAAGAATTATCGATGATGATAGTAGGATGTTTTATTGCCCTTGTGTAGTATGTTTGAATGAGAAGCGACTAAGTGCTGTAAATATATATACACAATTAATTTGTGAAGGATTTTGTAAGAGTTATACAATATGGGTATTACATGGTGAAGAATTAGAAATGCCAAATGCATCTCAACAGGGGGGAGTGGCTTTCGATGATAATAATATGAATATGGATGATCAGATAGAGGATATTATTCGTGATGTAGGAGAAGAGGCTTTTGAGCAATCACATGTATGGTAATATGTGCAGTGATGTTGAGAAGCCGTTGTACCTGGGGTGTAAAAAATACTAATTATTTAAAGCAATATTGAAATTGGTAAGCTTGAAAGCACGGTATGGATGGAGCAACAAGAGTTTTTTAGAAATGCTTAAGGCTTTTAAGGACATGCTTTCAGATGGTAATGTGTTGCCTTATCGATTCGATGCTAAGAAAACACTGTGTCCACTAGGGATGAAGTATAAAAAGATCCATGCATGCTCTAATGATTGCATATTGTATAGAAAAGAGCATGAAGAGAAACAATAGTGTTCGATATGTGAAACCCCGACGTACAAATCAAATAACGCCCTTGTAAAAGTGTTGTGGTATCTTCCAATCATATCAAGGTTCAAGCACTTGTTTGCTAATGAAAATGATGCAAAAAATTTGAGATGGCATGCGGATGAGAGGATATCCGATGGAAATCTTTGACATCCAGTTGATTCTTCTTAATGGAAGAAAATCAATCAATTATTGCCTAGCTTCAACGAATAACCTAGGAACCTTAGGCTTGGGCTTAATACGAATATCATAAATCCTTTTGGCAGCCTAAGCAGTATACATAGTTCATAGCTTGTTCTATTGGTAATTTACAACTTATCTCCTCTATTATGTATAAAACGAAAGTACACCATGTTGTCTATATTGATTTTGGGACCAAAACAACCCGAAAATAACATAGATGTTTACATAGAACTCTTGATCAAAGACTTGAAAGAGTTGTAGGATGAAGGTGTTGATATTTTTGAGGCGAACAAGAAGGAGGTTTTTAAATTCAAGCTATGATCTTTTATACTATAAATGACTTCCCTGCATATGGAAACTTATCAGGATATAGTGTTAAAGGCCATAAAGCATGTCCAATTTGTGAAGAAGGCACATGCTACCATCAACTTCAACATGGAAGAAAGACGGTTTATCTTGGCTATAAGATATTTCTTAGATGGTGCCACCCATATCATATATTAAAGATAGCCTTTTCTGGTAGACAAGAGTGTAAAGATGATCCAGAGGCATTGAATGGGGAGCAAGTTTATGAAAAGGTGAAAATTATCAATGTTATCTTTGGTAAGACTACAAAGACTAGTAATGAAAAAAATAAATGTAAAAAGAGGTGTGCCTTCTTCAATCTTCCATATTAGCCTAATCTTGTTGTGAGACACTATATTGATTTCATATATGTGGAGAAAACCGTATATGATAGTATTGTTGGGACACTGCTCAATATACAAGGTAGTTCTAAGGATAGTCTGAAGGAAGATTAGATTTACAAGAAATGGGAGTATAAGAAGACTTGCATCCAATGCTATATGTAAGAAAACGTTTGTCCTCCAGCTTCTTATACTTTGTCTAAGGATGAGAAAAGAAGTTTTTGTGAGTGTTTACATGTTACCAAAGTTCCTTTAGGGCATTCTTCAAATTTTAAGAAGCTTGTGTCGATGAAAGACTTGAACTTAGTAAGGTTAAAGTCTCATGTTTGTCATGTTTTAATGCAACAACTACTCCTAGTAGCTATTTGTGATCAATGGTTATGCGTTTTACATGAAGTCCTTGATAGGAGCACCGTCCAGAATAGTGGTGTTATGTTAATGGCTGAATCTATACTCTTTTCTAGTTTGAAAGATAAGAACCCTAGATTGGTAGCCATACCTTATTATGGGGTTATTGAAGAGATTTAGGTGGTTGATTGTGTTAAAATTAAATTTAACATTTTCAAATGTAAGTGGGTTGATGTCAATAATGGCGTAATGATCGATCAATTAGGATTTACATTAGTTGATCTGAATAGTAGAAGTTTTGGAGATGAACCTTTTATTATAGCATATTAGGTGAAACAAGTGTTCTATATTACCGATCAAGCAAATAAATTGTGGTTTGTAGCTCTCCAAGGAAAAGGGTCGTTGATATTAATGAGAAAAGTCATTCAATGAATGATCTTTTTGAGACTCCTTCTTTTTCTGGGGGTCTACCAGAATTGAATGAATAAGATGAAGCAAATAATGAATAAGGCACAAGAAATGATTATCATGAAGGGATATGGGAGGATATCCCTCTATATAAAACTATTTTGAAGGTTAGCTAGCTAAAGTAATATCATGAATTACATTTGAATTATATATATATTTATTATATATATATATAACTACTTTTTTGTTGTCATTACAAGAAAATGAAGGATCTGATGGTCCTAGTGTAGATTCCCCAAAGCCAGCTAGTGATCATCAATGATGGATTATTGTCTGTTGTATTCTTTCTCGGTAGATTCATCTATCATCAATTAAAATGTCTTGATTCTATAATTAGCTAAAGTTTTGATTTTTTTTGTCAAACTCTAATATTAAAATAAGGGAATAAAAATGTGTTGTAGCATACCTTAATTTTCAAATTATGTGTGATAATGTGTTGATTTTCAATGATTTATTATTGTTGCTTTTGTGGAATGTGGGGTGTACTAAGAATGATGTAAGTTACACTAGTTGAAATTGTGTTTTAAAATGCTTGATGAAATGGGAATGTGTAAGAGAAGAATTTATTTGGGGTGTAGGAAGAATGATTTATTGTTGTTGCTTTTGTGGAATGTGGGGTATAGGAAGAATGATGTAAGTATTACACCAGTTGAAATTGTGCTTTAAAATGCATGATGAAAATGCTTTTGTATAAGGTGTTTATTATAATGTGTAAGAGAAGAATTTATTTGAATGTTGTTGAAATGAGATGTTGGGTAAAATGTTCAACAGGGGAAATGGCTTGTGTAATATCCTAATCTATGATTAAGGGCTAATGACTCTGATAATTATTGTAATTAGTGTAATTAAACACTTTTAGAGAAATATGATGTAAAATTGATATGTGTATTTAGTGATTAGAGATCAATGGTTGAGATTCATTGCACATAGGTCGGAATCCTATGCTTTGCGATTGTGTGAGCTCATGGTGGGAGTGAATAAGATCATGACAAGTGGCATTTGGTGAGCCATTGGATGTGGCACATGAGACAAAACATCACTTTTCCTTTCTTCTCTCTCTCATTTTCGGTGGAAGGCATGGGCTAAGGGAAAAGTTGGTGCATCATCATCATCATCTCACATCTCACCATCTCTCTTTCTTCTTTCTTCATTTCTGACGAACAAGCAAAGGAAAGGAAAAGAGAAAGCTTGAAAATTTGGTGAGTAATGATCCTCTAAAGCTTAAAACCTCTTCTCTAATGTTGTGCATCTCATTGAGAGCTTCAACTTGGTGATTTCAGAATCTTGAAAGGTGGTGGTTTGTGAGTTGGATGAAATTGAAAATTTGAGAATCAAGATTCTGGATTTGGCAAAGTGAAGAGGTAAGCCTTTAGTGCATTTTGATATATTGTTTGTGATTTTTGGACAAGTTTGTGAAAATCTGGAAATTTTCCCTAGTTATGCCTATTTTTGGATATATGAATTTCATTGTGATTGATGTTGGAAATGGTCTATTGTGAAGTCATTTGAGTATTGGATATAATTTGGAAGTTTGGATTTAAGTTGAATGAGATTGGGGTATTGTGTGTCATAGAGACCCAAAGGCATAAATCGTGGTAGAAAGGGTTTTTGGAGTGTTTTGGAAGTTGCCAATTCATTCCTTAGGCATGGTTAAGTATGTTTGAGCTTTGTGAGAAGTTTGGGAACCATTGGGATTGTATTTGACCATCTGGTATTTTTCTGTCATTCGCTGCGTTTTTGGTCTCTGATGCACAACAATCGAGTGAGGGAAGATCATGCTCTAGTGCTGCGTGTGTTTTCCCTTTTCTGCTTCAAGTTTTGCCTAGGTTCTATGAGTAGAGCTCGAGTGCACTTCTATAACCGCGAGTGAAGTTGGTGATCACTCGAGTGAGCTTGGGTCTGATTGAGTGATGGTATGAGTCCAGAGTTAGGATTGCTCTCGGGTTGTCACTCGCTGGCCATTGTTTAAGAGTGTGCTTTGACACTCGCAAGCCTGGCCGTCTCACCCGAGAACTGGGGGGTATGCTCGAGCTTGTCCCTCTGATATTGCTTGTGCTCTCGGGTTGTCACTCGTTCTGTTGCACTTTCGGGGACTCGAGCATATTTGGAGTCATCACCCGAGTACAAGGTTTCATGCTCGAGTGATGTGAGTACTTTCTGGTGGTAGTAGTTGCTCACTGTCAAACACTCATGAGTGAGAGTCATTCTCACTCGGGCACGAGTGTCTCATCACTCGAGTGAGGTCATCTTCACTCGAGTGAGCCAACCAAAAATCATTGTTTGGTCTTCGAAAAAGGGGTCTTCAAGGCAGCTTCTTCTAACCCTTTAGGCATATGTCTAGGCCTCTATTAGTCACCTAAAGAGTCCTAAATGATAACTAACTAAGTGTATTATGAAATTAAGAACTTGGAAAAGAGATTGATCGGTTGTCCCTAATTTGGTATAGGATTTGATATCTGTCGTCCTCATGAGACCACGGTACCAAAGCCAGTCAGGAAAGATACAGGTAGTGACTCTTTCTTTATACCTTATGTGATACATTGTATGTGTATTATATCATTGGTTCGTAATAGATTCGTATGTTGCAATATTTGTGAAATTGTGAAAGCACCGCTATACCAATAGTCCCTGAGTCGCTAACAACGGTTCGGGTAAGGGCAGTATGCCTTCCCGACTGTAAAAAGGGATGAGGTTAAGGTGTGATATATGTGATTATGTGGGCTAAAAGGCTAATTATGGGCCGAAAGGCTAATTGTGGGCCGAAAGGCTATATGTGAGCCGTAAGGCTATTTGTATGCACTGCCATACCAACAGTCCCTAAGTCGCTAACAACGGTTTGGGTCATGACGGTGTGCCTTCCCGGCGGTAAAAAGGCATGAGGATGGAGTGTGAAGTGTGTGTTGCTGATATGTGATGATTGGTTTACATGCTATGTGATTACGTGTGGTATGAATGATTTGTTACTACTGGGATTCTTTAGAATCTCACTCTTTCCAAATGACTAACCCTTTTAGACATGGCGAATGGCTCAAAAGGGAAGCGGACAACCAGGAGTAGTTAGGATTACTCTGAAACTTTAGTGGTTGTTGGTTATCTATTTTGGTTTGGGATTACCATTTGTACATGAGATGTAAAAGTTAAATTTTAGATATGTAATCCCCATTTTGGTAACTTAAACCCATGTTGTATATATACAAGTAACCCAGGGTTTGCCGGGATTTTAGTTACGTACTCTGATGTTTATTAATGTGATTTGGTTTCTTAAGTAATTATATTCGAATGTGAATGTGAGACCAGGATGAATCATGATTTTGAACAATTTTTTAGGAAACCTCATCTCTTAGATGAGGGATTGTAATTATTACTTTGTCTTATTGCTTTCTATTTCACTTAAATTTCATAACCTGAATGTAATTACAGTGAGGGGGTTACAGCTTGTTAGGCAAAATGTTTTAACAGGAATTTTTTTTAAAAAAAAAATGGAAACTTTTAAGAACAACCGATCTAAAAAATGATAGTTTAGACCGATTGTTGATAAAACCAGTCTAAAAAGTATGACTTTTTAGACCAATTGTTCAAATAACTAGTCTTTAAAGACATACTTTTCAGACTGGTTTTATTAACAATAGGTCTAAAAAGAATGACATTAAGACCTGTTATTTCAACAATAGGTCTAAAATGTTGTTATTTTTAGACTAGTTGTTTATACAATTAGTCTAAAAAGTCATAGACTTTTTAGACCGGCTGTATCAAAACCTCATCCAGAACCTGTCCAAAATGTCATTTTTACCCGGTCTAAAAAGTGATTTTTCCACTAGTGACCCTTTCTTAAGTATAAATTGTTATTCAAATATAATTACTCAAGAGGCAAGATAACTTGAACACTCTCTTCAACAATTATATGGGGTCATTAGGTATATATCTATCCTAATCGCAAATTAAATCTTAATCTAATCCCATATTACTTTATCTCATAGCCTAATTAAAATTCTCTTTGTCAAGGTAAATCATAATGCTCAAATTCATATTCAATGATGGATAGTCACTAAATAGATAAAGCTAAATAAGATTAAGTAACCAAAATTAATATTAATTATAACTAAATAGTTAAAACAAAGTTTAATCCACCTATAAGTTCATAGCTCTTCTGGGTTACAAAACAAACAAACTAAACATAACTAAAAAAAGCAGCAACAAGTTTATAATCTAAAATCTCAAGGAAAATAGAGAAGTGAAAAGAAGCAAAGCATTAATTCAAAGCCTCATCTTTAAGCTCCAGCTACTCCTCAGTCCAAACGACGACTCTGGTCTCTTCTTTCCTCCACAGTCCTCTCATCCTCCCTTGAAGAAGAAAAAGAAGAATAAAACTTGAACTCCTTTCTCTCTCTTTTCTTGTGATTCCAGACAATGATCCATGATATGTGGCTACCTCCTCTTCCTTTTATTTTAAGTGTGACTTGTGGCTTAGGTTTTCTTACTTTCCTTTTATTCCAAAAGCAGTGTCCTATCAATCAATAGAAAAGGGAAACAATATAATAATAATACTCTTTTTTTCATTTTTTAGAAAACTTTAAATTATTTTCTTATTATTGTTTCTTTCCTAAACTCAAAAACTTCTATTTCAATTTGAAATCCTATAAATGATACACCAAACTGATATCTCATAAACTCTCAATTAAATCCTTTTAATTAGCATTAATGACTTCTCAAATATATCAAAATATATCTCAAATCTATTAAAAATGGGAAGTCATCAAGCTAATGCTCAAACAATTGTCCCTTCTAGAAAATTGCATTGTTTGAATACGTTGGTGTGACAATGTACGAGTTGAGAATGCCTAAAGCTCCCTTGTGAATTTTACTCCCTCCAGTCGTTAACAAAGAACATATTTGGAGAGTTGATATTGGTCCTAAATATAAGATATATATTTCATATTTGTCAATTTTTGCCTAATTTATGTACCCTTATTGATGCTCCCTTAATAATAATCAAGGAGAATAGGGGAGGGGTGAATTAAGGATGATGACTAGGGAGTTTTAGAAAGTACATGTCATATTAACTAACTTCCTTAATCTAATCAAATTAGATAAATATATCTTATATTAAGGTGACTAGAGAGAGTATTTTTTTCTGTATCTAGTTGATTTCATTCCATTTCATTTCATTGTGTATCTAGTAATATCTCGGTTAAAACTATCTAGTTACAATCATATTCTAGATTTGCTTGAAATAATCCATAGTATCATAATCTTTTTAAGCTTAGGGACTTCTATATGTTTAACATAGTTGCTTTTTGATAATAAGATGAACCAAAGAAGTATTTTGATACTCTCTTTGGTATTTTCACTTACAATTCTATGCTATGCCTGCATTTACTATTGTGATTGTTTAGAGTTTTGTGACCAAGTTCATGATCTTTGTCTATATGCCCTACTTTATAGATAGATATATGCATGCTATATTTATATGTTACAAGTCCTTATTTATATAGATTTGTATGTGTGCCTTATATGACATAACAACTTGTGAAGCATGATTATTCAATAATCCCTTGCCAAATTTTCATGAATTGAAGAGTACTATGAACTTATGTAGGTTGAATCTGCCTTAGCTTCAAAAAGTTTCTCAGGAGGATGTAGTCATAATATTTTGAAGGTAGTGAGCTTTCTTTTTTATGGTTGTCTCACATCAATAATTTGAATCTAGACTTCTTAATCTACTTGGCTCAAAGTTCACAATTCTCTTATACTAGGAAGGTGGACATAGTTGTTGAGGTAAACTAACTGTTAGACATGTAAATCTACAACATGCAAAATTCCATGCCTAAAACAAGACCTTTAGAGATTGAAATACCATAAAATAATGGCAAACCTTTATGAAATCAATGTGGTAGGGTTCTGTGTCACAGGTGAGTTCTATAGTTTTCTTCTATTTTCTATTTCACTTTGAAGGATGCCATGCCATTGGATTCCCTTTTTATATAAGAAACTTTGTTCACTTTCTAGGAGAATTGTAAGTAATCAAGTGATCTTTTTCTAAGTTATGTCTTTTGTTATGCTTGGTGTTCTTCTTTATCCAAAAACTTGCTCATTGCCTAGCATTACTTCCCAAAGTGAGAGCAGTTGAAGAAAGCTGGTCTGTTGTGATGCAAAAATTGCGGTGGTGATAAATGGCCAATAAAATATTACTCCCTCTGATCCTTAATATAAGACTTATTTATCAATTTGGGTAGATTAAGGAAGTTAGTTAGGTTATTTAATATGACATATAGTTTCTAAAATACCTTCATCATCTTTCTTAATTCCCTACTTCCATCTCCTCCTTGATTATTGTTGAGGGAACATCAATAGAGGTAAATTAGGAAAAGATTGACAAATATAAAAAATATATCTTATATTTAAGGTTAAGACTAACTCTCTAAATATGTCCTATAATAAGAATCAGTTGAGTACCTTTAAAGGTCTAGAAGATGGTTGATGTTTGTAAGTGTAGAGAGAAATAGTCTAAACTACTTGTATATTCATGTACAAAGGAGAGGTATATATACAAAAAAGAGGAGCCTCAATATTAATGGCCCTTAATGAAAAGGATTCCTTAATCGTAATCCCTAATCCCTTATTGATAGCGATGCTAGTTGATTTTGATATTTACATTAATAATATTTCCTGACACTCCCCTTCAAGTTGAAGTATAGATGTTAATCAAGCCAAACTTGTTACAAAGATAGTCAACACGATACCTATTTAAAGCCTTAGTCAGAGGATCACCCAATTGGTCACTTAAACACGCATGCCCTGTAGAAATAAAGTTCTCCTTAATATTTCTCAAATAAAGTGATAGTCAATCTTAATATGTGTCGTATATTTATAAAACACAAAATTGGAGGCCAAGTGTAGGGCAACCTTAATATCACACCATAACTTTGTTGGCAATGACGTGGTAAAACCAACCTCCTTCATTAACTGGTGGATCCACATAATTTCACTCACCGACTGTGCCATATCCCTACATTCAACTTCTACACTAGACTGAGATCCACATCCTGATTCTTGCTTTTCTAAGAAACCAAATTTCCACCCACAAACACACAATATCCTGTAGTAGAACTCCTAGTAGCCTTTGACTCACCATGATTGCATCACAGAAACATTCGATCTCAGTATGGCCATAATTCTTGTATAGTATAACACGACTAAGAGAACCCTTCAAGTAATGTAAGACATGATCCAAGTCTTCCTACTGGCCAACTGTTGGCACTATCATGAATTGGCTAAGTACACTAATTGAAAAAGTAATATTAGGGTGAGTCATAGTGAGATAGTTAGTTTTCCAATCAATCTATGGTATCTTTTAGGATGCACAAATGGTTTAATCTTCTTAGGTTCAACCTTGCTCTTCATATCTTCAGGTAGCTCATCAAATGGAACAGTGTCATCAATATCCAGTAATGGATTAGGAATCATGGGAAAGCTACTTGGTGTTACTCCAAGTTTCCCTATTTTTTTCAACAGATCAAGAACATATTTCCTCTATGTTAAGAAAATGTCTTTCTTGCTTGTTATAACCTTTCTGCCCTGAAAGTACTTTAGCGGACCCAAATCCTTCCTCTGGAAATAAAAATTAAGAAAGGCCTTGAGTGATGAGATTCCTGATGTATTGCTACATATGATCATAATGTCATTGACAAATACAACTAAGAGAATTGTTCCTGCATTCGTCCATTGACTCATAACAAATTTCTTAACCACTGAGTTAAACCTGTCAATCTAAGTATGCATGATCTGCTTTAAACCATATAAAGACTAATAAAGGTGGCATACCTTTCCACGCTTCCCTGAGCAACAAAACCAAGTGGTTGCTCCGTGTAAACTCTCTCAAGAAGATCACCATTAAAGAAAGCATTCTTAACATCTAATTGATGAAGGTCCTAGCCATAAGTAGTAGCCACAGAGATGAAGAGATGAACAGAGGATAGTTTATCCATAGGTGAGAAGGTCTCAAAGAAGTCAACTCTTCAACCATTATAGCACACCAACCGAGGTGAGCTAGGTCTTGGTCTAGACTAGTAGGAACAATGATGGAGTCTAAAGATGCTGTAAAAGAACAAGATGGAGGACACAAGTAGGAAACAAAGGAAGAGATGCAATAGGTGCAAGTATGTTTTCCTTTTTGAAAGACAATGGGAAAATCAATTAGAGAATCAGGCTTAAGGATATTGTCTAAATCAAGAGCAGGCATAAGCACTATTCCTGACACAAGGATGGGCTCAATAACAAGAGCGGTGAGGACTTGTATTGGACAAGATGATGAAGTAGACATTGGTAGGCCATGAACATTATTGATTACAATAATTTCCCTATGGTGTTTCTGATAAATATGGTGGAGAGGAAGTTTAACTGGTGCCAGAATAGAGGCTTGTATAGGTGGTAAGTGAACCCAATATGCCAAGATATTATCTAGATCAACTACTTTGTCAGAGGATTGAGTTGGAGAAGAGGAAGGCACAAGGTACCGATAAAGAATGGGAGAAAAACATCGATAACCCTTTTGAATCCTATAATACCCATGAAAGACACATTTTAGAGACTTGAGATCAAGTTTTGTAATAGTGGAATGAACATATTGAACAAAATAGGCACTCCCAAAGATTTTTGGATCAATATGAAAGAAGGAGTTGGAAAGGAATAGAGATGTGAAAAACAAGGAAGGGCATATGATTGATAAGAAAACATACAGTAGACACAGCATCAGCCCAAAAAGGTTTGGGAACATGTATTTAAAATAGTAAAGCCTAAACAACTTCAATAAGTACCAGTTTTTTACATTATGCAAGACCTTTTTGAGCTGGTGTATTTACACAATTTGACTAATGAATCATATCACGCTATAGCATATAATTTTGGAATTGGGTAAAGAAATATTCTTTGGTATTGTTACTCCTTAATGTTTTTAAAGATACACCAAACTGAGTTTTAACTTTAGTACACAAGTTGCAAAAATGATATAATAACTCAAAATGATTCTTCAATAAATAAAACCATTATCAATAGAAGGAGTATGTCTAACAATTCTAGATTCCAGAACATGAGAACAAGGACCATTAGCAATTGTTATAGAAGAGGGATTGGCATAAGGGGCGTACGTAGAGAATATATGATGGTTACCTATCATATGATTGGTTACATAGGAATCGATGATCCACTTTGAGGAAGAAGTGGCAAAGCAGGAATCACAATTACCTGTAGCAAGAGCATTCAATGTAGATGGAGCCTATCCATTATTAGAATTATCAATTGACTGTGCCAAATGAGTAGAACTATTACTTTGTACCTTATTTTGTAGCTTGTGACAATAGCGCTTCGTATGATCAGGTTACTTGCAATAGAAGCATATAATCCCACCTAGATTCGGGGCAGTGTTCTTTGGCATGGGAAACTCTGGTTCTTGTTATCAATTGAGCCACACCCAGCTAAAGCACTAGCATTAGGGTTAGGAGCTGGTTGAGATAAACTATCAAGGTGCAATACACGAGAATACATATCCTAAAGTGCAGTAAGCTTAGAGCTAGATAGAATTGGAGAGTGAACTGTCTCAAAATTTGGAGGAAGGGTAGTAAGAAAGATCATAATGACCTATTTCTCTAGATTATCCACTTGTGCCTAAAGATTAGTATTAGGCAGTATTAACATCTTCATTTCCTCATACATATACTTAAAATCTATAAAGAAATTCTTCAAGGGATGATCTTGCATCTTAGCAGGATAAAAGCCTCTTTAGACCTCATGAATATGAGTAATATTCTCTTTACAAGAATATACAAACTTTAGATAATCTATAATCTCCTTAACCGTATTACAATGTTTAATAGAAGGAAGAATGTCACTCTCAATAGAATTCTTGATTTGCAAGAATAACCGAGCATCTACCCTAGCCCAAGCCATAGTCAAATGGTCCTCATTTTTTATATTCAGCAAGTATATATGAACAGTCCTACTCCAGACTAGATAGTTTGTTTATTTTAACTTGTTATTAGTAATTTTGTTAACAATAGGAACCACCTCAATAGTGACACTAGTCTTTGAATCAACCACTAAAATAAACAAACCACATAAACACCTTAAATAAGGTACAAAAACAGCAACACCACCAAAACAATCTCATAAAGGACCAAACAACACAAGATCAGTAAGGAGCCTCAAAGAACAAAGAACCACAAAATAAATGTTCAACTAAGATGAGGCAACAACAAAAAAAGGTCTCTCACAAGGACCACAACAACATTTCAAGGCCATAAAGGTAACCACGACCAAACAAAGAATAAAACAAAGCACCCACAAAAGCATATCAAAATAGAATTACTGGAAAACGAACAAAATAGTGAATTTGAAGATAAAGGAGAGTGACTCGAAATCAAAAACTCAAAATTAGGACACGAAACCACCTACAAGAGACTAGGATCAAAGAGTAAATCAAGATGGAGGAGGTTGCAATCAAAAAATCTCTTGGATCTACTCTCAAGTGCCAAGCACATTGGTTTCTAACGAATGATTTGACGATGCACGTGAGGCCATGTGTGAAGAGAGTGAAGGCTCAACAAGTAGGTTTAACTGATTGGACTCTTCTGAATCTGATGGTTCGATACGTGTTATGAAAATCTCAATGGGAAAGTATGCTCAAACTCTCTTAACTTTTAGTCTCTCTATAATATCCTAAATTTTGGGATTAAAGGATTGAGAATAAGCTTGAATTAAGTAGACTGCTAAGCGCCAGTTTAGCAATGAGTCCCAGGAATGAGGATTTACTGCCAGTGAAAATTTCCTTTCAAGCAGCGACATTGTTATATGGTTTTAGATGAATAAATGACGGTCAAAAATTATGAAAATTTACATGATGAAAGTAGACATCCTAAGTTTTAAGTTGATAGGTAATGGGTAATTTTTGGAGTTGTATGTAAAACGTTATGAATTTTTGAATTTAGCCCAGAAAAACTGTTAATTTCCTAAAACAACATCCAAAGAATTTAATTCTGGGAATTTTGCACTTCCAATTATCTAAAGGCTATATTTTTCCTTAAAACTAGACCCAATAAGGGTTCTATAACCTTTACAATCACTCTGATTTGGTGTCTAAAAAATTTAGTTATGAGTTTTCAAAGTTTAGGTAGAAAATCTTCCAGAATTTCCAATTAATTCAAAAATGAAGGAAAATTATGGGATAAATTCATATCAGCTTATTTCTCTTTCTCCTATGGGCTTAGACATGTTGGAGAGCTGACTAAAGAGGAGGGAATATTAGTCACATGCTAATGGGCCTTATGTCATAAAATTACATGAAGGTAAGTCCATGGACACAAAAGTCAAATTTTTTTATTTTTGGTAAATTAAATAATTAGTAGAAATTATGAGATAAAGGTAAAGTGTTATAAAATCATTTCCTTCCCTTCCATGATCACAAAACCTTTGTCCATAGCCAAATAAGAGAGAGAAAGATCTTGTAAGAATTTGTATAGAGAAGAAAGAGCAATTTGGCCAGGTGAGCTTGATTTCTTCGGTGAATTAGCTTCTAATTTGCATAATCCTTCCTCTAAGCTTCTCTTCTTAATGGTTTATGGTCTTTAGGGAGAAAAATTTTGAGGTTTGTAGAGGCTAGGTGATGAACCCATGTCGTATGAGTTCTCAAATAAAACTAGGTTTGAAAATGTAGCATAGTAGCTCAACCTAGGTCGTTCTTGTGAGGAGATTAATTTCTAAGTTTCTAAATAATAAAGGGATAAATACCTTAAAGTTGTAAGAAATATTTTTGAGAAATTGATTTTAAAACTAATAAAGTAATATAATCTAATTCAATATTGTTGTATTTTTCAGTTTTCAAAACAAAGAAACAAACGGAATAGAAATTAACACTAACAACAAGATAAATTCAATTAGCTAGTATAATGATGAAACAAGATTCCCTTGAGTTGAAGTTTTAGTCTTCCTTGCTTGCTAGTAATATGAATTCCATAATATGAGTCAAGAGGATGGAATTAAGCTACCACTAGCTCCATACTTACAATACTCATTTAATTCATTCTACCAAAGCAATTAAAAGAATATCACCAAATAATTCAGACTCAAGGATATGAATAATCAACTTCCAATTCTAACTTGTAATTACCATTACAAAAGATCAAAGCATTCAGTTTAGTCATTTACAATCCACTTAACCAAGTTGTAATAAACAACTTAACCTACTAATCAACTCCTAGCCAACCACCAAGTTTATTCACTTGGCATCATAGAACAATCTAGATCATAATCACATATTTAAACAAGCCATATAATTTTGAAATAGAAAGAAAGCTTAGGGAATTGCATTGAAGATTAGAAGCTCAAACCGTTACCCAACTCAAGAAAATCACCAACAATTTAGCTACTTATGGAAGAGGAGAAAGATGAAGCTTGATAAAGGTATCAATAATCGGCCATGAAGATAAGATGCAGCAGCCTCCCTTTTCTTTATTTAGTCTTTCCCCTTTACTCTTTACAGCCGCCACACATGCTCCCTTTTCTCTATATCCTGTGCTTCTCCCTTTTCACACTAAGTGTTAGTCCTTTCATCACACAACCGCCTTTTGCCTTCTTTATTCCATCATGTCCCTTTTTCTTCAAGTGTCGGCTCCTACTTTCTTTTGGTCTAGCTACTGCCCTCTTTTTCCATTTATTTCAGTCCATAGGTTTTTTCAATTCGATTAAGCTTTTCTCCAATAAGGTTAATAAATTCGGCCGCTTCCTTTTCTTTTCAACCGGTTAACTCCTCTCCTCTTGCTTCAATTATTTCCTTTCAGTTCAGCAGCCTTTCTTGTCTTTTTAATTCCAATTTTGGTCAGCTCCCTTAGTCAATTCCTCTCTTTTCTCATCTATTCATCTTCAATTAATTCAGCTACTTGCTTTTTTCTTTCATTCGGTTTATCCCTTCTTAATTCATTTTGGTCTCTCCCTTTGCTTATTTCAATTCAACCACCACTCTCTCAAAAACAATGGTCCCCACTTCTACTTCTTTCTTCAACTCAATTAGGTTAAATAAGTAAGTTGTGCTGTGTTTGGATGAAGAGGTGAAAATATGTTTAAGCATTAGACATAAAATTGCAACCACCAAACAAGGCCCTTACTCATTTAACCTCCTCTTAGAAAAATGTGAAAATAAATTCTACACTTGTGATGTTCCACTCTTATCCTTTATTAAGCTCCAAAGTAATATCTTTAACCTTGACTACTCAAGTTGTGCCACATCATCACCTACAAAATTAGATTAACAAAGGTAATATCTTTTGCTCACAATTAAATAATAATGGGAATAACAAATATTAATTAAAAATATACCAATTTAACCACTATAATTCCTAAATTATCAATTCACTAAAATCTCACATTAAAGCTTAATTATGCCTAAAATATTCAATTAAGTCCCACAAAAGCCCAAGATTAATTAAAAAGTATATAAAATATTAAGCTCTATTACTAGGGATCAGCTAAGAAGAGAGGAGCCAGAAGGATCTAAAGCTAACTTCACAAGCTTCAATCTTTAGTTGTTCTGGCTGTTATGGTTAATTTAATCGGTGAATTTCTGGTTAATTTGCTATAGTTGTAAAATTTGGGAAATGTTGAACCCTAAGCGTTATGGTGCCAAAGTTGGGTTTAAATGGCAGGTATAATGTAATTAAATAGTTAATAAAGTGATTGGGAGAAGAAAAGAGCAAGTCTGCAAAGTTAAAATTGAAAAACCCCAATTTTTTTCGGAGAATCCTAGGATTTGGCTAGTTCTAGTTCAGGGGGTTAGATTTGGATTTTTGATGATTCCATTGTGTTTAGAAGGAAAAATTAGGTAGGGTTTTAGTTGAACACTTTTTCAGAAAAGCCTTAAAAAGCATAATGACCAAAATGCCCCTAAACCCTAAATTAGGGGCTTCCAATGGCATTTCTATCTTTGAGTAGTGAATTTGGTAATTCCGAGGCTAGAAATGGATTCTTTGGGAAAAACTAAGTCAGAATAGCTCAAGTGAGAATTTTAGGAAAAGTACAGTCGGATCGGGTACGGTGGAGCCGGGCCGGGACCCTGGGGCATTTTGGTAAATTTTCATAATAGACTCATATAATCACTAAGAACATATTGGAAGTGCGTAAAATAGTATATGAATGAGTTTTAACCTAATTCTTGTAAATTTGACATTTTAGGATCGAGGTGAGAGCTAAGTTGTAGGCACGTATATCGAGGCACGCATTTCGAGGTACGAAAGATTCAAGGTAGTGACATTATCCTTCATACATTATGCTATAACTCATATGACTATGTGGATTCCATTATTTGTAGTTTTATAAATCAACATAGTTTGCCGAGAAGGGGCGGTCTGCCGAGAAGGGGCAGGAAGTGCGAGAAGTGCACTTTACCTGGTTGTGGAAAAACAATCCAATCGAGGTACTCGGATAATGGTGGTAATGCCCTATACCATTTATACATGTGTCTATATTTTTCATTAATGGTGCATTTCATATCTACTTTCTGCATTTTTATGAACGATAGTATGTTGCTACTGGGATTCCTTAGAATCTCATTCTTTTTATAAACAAAAATATGCCAATGGGAACTAGCGGATCGAAAGGCATGTTGGTAAACCCGAAGAACTGATGGGCATAAATCCCAAGAAAAAGACTATTGTTATATGTACTCTGTATTTGGAATATTTTGGATATTTTATACATATTTGTAAATGTTATCGAATTCTGCATAGTTGATTCTTGTATGTAAACAAATACTTTTATCAATATGATTGTATTTTTCTGTATGCCTGTGGAATTTGGTCTTTATCACTCTGGGCATATCGAAATGGAAATGGATATTCACACACACACACACACACACACACACACACACACACTCTTTCCCTCTGTCTCCTATCTATTACTGAAAAACACTAAGGCTCTCAATATTCTCAAAATGATATGATACCACGTAAGTGTAGAGAGCAATACTAACTTACTAGTATATTCATGTACAAAGGAGAGGTATATATACACAAAAGTGTAGGATCGGTAAGCACAGCGAAAGAAGTTTTTTAAAAAAAATTCACCGATCCTAATCGAGGATCTATCAACGACGTTTAAACCAAGTTGGAAGGATTCATACCTTTTTGATGATTCAGAGTTTTCACGATCTCTAGGAGCCAACACGTCAGGTCCGCTCCCTCTACCGGTATCTACATGAATGCTCTCCAACCGAGACTGCGTGCTAGCGCCTCTAATGTCTCCAAGGGTTTAACTTGCGGCTCTCAATTCTGATGTGCCTTGAGTCTATCAGCTCTATCAAGTTTATAACCCATGAGGGTTATTTTCAAATTTCAAAATTAATCATCATTAATTTTGAAATTAATTAACAATTAATTATCTTGATGAGCTAATTAAATAAATTCAGTTTAAATTAAATCTGTCCAACAGTTTTAATTTAACCTATTTATTTATTCTAAATAAAGAGCCATTAGATTTAATTTATCTTCATAAATTAAATCTGAGATATTATATCTTTATCATGTTATTTATTAAATTTAATATATCTTAATAAATTAAATTTAAAACCAACACAATATAATAATATCATATAATATATATATACATATATATATATATATATATAATATTTCGAAAATATATATATATCTATATAATATTATTAAATATAATAATATAATATATATATATATATAAGATATATATTTCGAAAAAATATATATATATCTATATAATATTATTAATGAATTTTATATTATATATATATATAAATATAAAATTCATCCACCCTAAATCAAACATTATCTCGTGTTGGGCCATTTTTTGTGTGCGACCCTGTAGGCCCATATGAAGTTGGCAGTAGGCCAATAACTACACTAACCCAAAAGTCGCAAGCGGCCTCTAGCAAGACATTACGACTACCCAATTCATATGAGGATCGTTATCACGATGCAACCTGTCATACAACCATGTCACGTCCCTTTTGTCACACGATATATCGATCAAGGATAAGGCATGGAAAATGTCATCCTCTTGTTCCTGACCATTACTTTCTCGATTCCTGAGTAGCCTAATAACAGAGACAGAAACTCCTTTCATCATAGTATGACCATACATTCCTCAGACTCACTCA
The DNA here is from genome assembly GCA_963210345.1 of Inga oerstediana. Taxonomy (NCBI): domain Eukaryota; kingdom Viridiplantae; phylum Streptophyta; class Magnoliopsida; order Fabales; family Fabaceae; genus Inga; species Inga oerstediana. The sequence continues at coordinate 45,761,228 of OY723401.1, forward strand.
TCGAGGGGCCCAGTAATATCTCTTTACTAATGTGAGGGACAAATTCCATCTTGATCATTCATATTCCTCTACATGAAAAACCACCAAGCCCGATCGTAGCCTTTATCATCACCCGGTCAAAAGTGACTTTTGACTAGTTCAAAGCTTAGCAACTCTTATGTAGGAGTCCATGATGACCTCTGGTCTAAGGGCATTGTGACGTGGTTATACATGAGAAAAGCTTATGACTTGATCCATGTAGCTTTCTCATAGTGGGTCGGTCCAGCACCTTGTACTCTTACAAGTGCCTAAGACTTTGATTCGTATCTCCATATCTTATCAAAGTCATGCTGGTCTTGTTTCATCTCTGCTCCTACATAGATGACCGACCAGGGACATTTTAGGACAATCTTTATGAATTATCCAAGGATACAATTATCACAGTTAACATACAAATAATATGATAACAGAATGGAGAAATTTCATTAAAATAATAATGTTTAAAGTACAATGATTGGCCCTTAGGGCACAATTTCCAACATCCTCCCACTTGCCCTAGGTGCAATCATTAATTTGCCTAATTCCCATTGCCCTAACATAACGCTCATGCTTTGCCTGTGCAAGTGGCTTAGTAAGAGGATCAGCAACATTATCTTCTCCTGCTACTTTGCATATCTTTATATCACCTCTATCATTGATTTCTCTAATAAGATGAAATCACCTGAGTATGTGTTTGGTCCTTTGATGTGACCTAGGCTCCTTGGCCTGTGCAATAGCACCGCTATTGTCACAGAACAAATCTATTAGATTTGAGATGGTAGGCACCACCCTTAGTTCAGTAATGAACTTTCTGATCCAAACGGCTTCTTTAGCTGCATCTGATGCTGCTATATACTCAGCCTCTGTTGCAGAATCTGCTATAGTGCTTTGCTTGGAGCTCTTCCAGCTTACTACTCCACCATTCAGGAGGAATACATATCCAGATTGCGATTTAAGGTCGTCTTGGTCAGTTTGGAAACTTGCATTTGTGTAACCGGTTACACAGAGCTCATCATCCAATCCACCATAGACCAAAAATAAGTCCTTAGTCGTTTTTAAGTACTTTTGGATATTCTTAACGGCAGTCCAATGACCCTCACCAGGATCTTGTTGGTATCTGCTGGTTATACTTAAGGCAAACGAGACATCCGGTCGAGTACATAACATGACATACATGATGGATCCAATGGCGGAGGCATATGGAACCTTACTCATGCGATCTCGCTGATCAGGTGTACTAGGACACAGATCCTTGCTAAGATGGATGCCATGTGACATAGGCATGTAACCCCTTTTTGAATCATGCATATTGAACCTATGTAGTATCTTATCTATGTATGTGCTCTGACTTAGGCCTATTAGTCTTTTGGATTTATCCCTATAGATCCTAATCCCTAGGATATAGGTGGCTTCACCTAAGTCTTTCATTGAAAAGGACTTTCCTAACCAAGACTTGACACTCTGCAAGATAGGAATATCATTCCCAATGAGTAGGATGTCATCTACATAAAGCACTAGAAATAAAACTATGCTCCCACTAACCTTCTTATAAACACAAGGTTCATCGATGTTTTGAATGAATCCAAACTCTTTGACTACTTCATCAAAATGATGATTCCAGCTCCGAGATGCTTGCTTCAATCCATAAATGGATCTTTGAAGCTTGCAAATTTTACCAGAGTCCTCTGGACGCACAAAACCTTCAGGTTGTGTCATGTACGCATCCTCAAGCAGCTTTCCATTAAGGAAGGCTGTTTTGACATCCATCTGCCATATTTCATAGTCATAATATGCTGCAATGGCAAGAAGGATTTTGATTGATTTGGCCATTTCAACTGGGGAAAAGGTTTCATCATAGTCTACACCATGATTTTGAGTGAATCCTTTTGCAACCAGTCGTGCCTTGAAGACATTTACATTGCCATCCATGTCAGTTTTCTCCTTGAAAACCTATTTGCACCCAATGGTTTTTACACCTTCAGGTGGATAGACTAAGGTCCATACCTGATTGTCGTACATGGATTGCATTTCAGACTTCATGGCATTTATCCATTTCTCAGAGTTTGGTCCCACTGTGGCTTCTTGATAGGTGGTGGGCTCATTTTGCTCAATGAGCAACACATCATGGCCTTCAGTAATCAGAATCCATATCTCTGAGGCTGATGCCGTGTCCTATCAGATCTTCGTGGACCTTGTGTTACTTGAGGAGGCTCAGCAACTTGTTGTGAGTCTTCTCTAATTTCCATCTGTGGTTCTGTACCATCTTGTGGATCTCAAATTTCTTCGAGATGTACGTCGCTCCCACTGGTTGTTTTAGAGACAAACTCTCTTTCTAGAAACTTGCCATTTCGAATAACAAACACTTTGTTATCGGTGGGATTGTAGATATAGTATCCTTTCGTTTCTTTAGGATACCCTACGAAAAGGCACTTTATGGATCTGGGCACTAATTTATCAGAGGCTTGTTGCTTAACATATACCTCATATCCCCAGATCTTAAGAAAAGATAAACTTAGTTTCTTTCTAGTCCATATCTCATATGGTGTCTTTTCAATTGCCTTAGATGGAACACGATTTAGTGTGAACGCAGCTGTCTCTAGGGCATGTCCCTAAAAGGACGGTAGAAGATCTGTTTGACTCATCATAGATCGAACCATATCTAATAGTGTTCGATTCCTCCGTTCAGAAACGCCATTCCATTGTGGTGTTCCTGGAGGAGTCAATTGTGAGATTATCCCACAACTCCTAAGATGGTCAGTGAATTCTTGGCTCAAATATTCACCACCTCGATCAGATCTAAGTGCTTTAATTGTTTTACCAAGTTGGTTTTGTACTTCATTTTGGAATATTTTGAACATTTCAAAAGATTCAGATTTATGTTTCATTAGATAGATATAGCCATATCTACTAAAGTCATCTATAAATGTAATGAAGTAGACATAACCTCCTCTGGCAGCTATATTTAATGGTCCACATACATTTGTATGTATGAGGCCCAATAATTCAGTAGCCCTCTCACTGTGCCCAGTAAAAGGTGCCTTAGTCATCTTTCCTAATAAGCAAGATTTGCATGTATCATATGATTCAAAATCAAATGAGTTTAGAAATCCATCTTGATGGAGTTTAGAAATGCGTTTCTCATTTATGTGGCCTAGACGACAATGCCATAGGTAGGTCGGATTCAAATCGTTTGATTTTATCCTCTTAGTAGTTACGTTATAGATATTCCCATTCTTAGGATGTTCCAAATTTAATATATAATGACCAACATGCAAATCACAGCATAGAAAATGTCATTATGATAAATAGAACATTTACCATTCCTAGTAATGGAAGTATAACCTTCCTTATCCAAATAAGAAAGAGAAACAATGTTACTACTCAAAGCAGGAACATAATAGCAATTGTTCAAAACTAACAAAATCCCACTGGGCAGAACTAATTCATAAGTGCCTACAGCTAAAGCAGCAACTCTTACTCTGTTTCCAACTCGTAGGTCCACCTCGCCTTTCTTCAGCTTTCTACTATCCTTTAGACCCTGCACATTTGTACAAATGTGAGAACCACATGCAGTATCTAATACCCATGTAGAGGAAGTAGAAAAATGAATGTCTATAACATAAATACCTGAAGCGATAGCCCCGCTATCCTTCTTGTCCTTTTTCAGATCTTCCAGGTAGAGTTTGCAATTCCTCTTCCAATGACCGGGTTTATTTTAGAAGTAGCAGACTCCTTCCTTTGGAGGCTTTGCCTTCCTGGGTGTAGGCTTGGTTTCGGGCTTGTTTGACTCTTTGGTCTTACCACCTGAGCCATTACCCTTCCATTTGCCCTTCCCTTTCTTTTTCATACCCTTTCCTTTCTGAACCATCAAAACTGTGCTAGGCTTTTTCTTAATGCTTTGCTCAGTAGTTTTGAGCATCCCATGCAACTCAGAAATTGATTTCTCCATGTTGTTCATGTTGTAGTTCATAACAAACTGGTCATAACTCTCCGGGAGTGAGTTGAGGATCAAGTCCGTAGCTAACTCCTGGCTCATGGGAAATCCAAGCCTCTCAAGGTGATCAATATAGCCTTTCATCTTTAACACATGAGTACTAACTGATGCACCTTCAACCATTTTGTAGGAATGTAAGGCCTTTGTGGTCTCATACCTTTCTTGCCTTGCCTGTTGCTGGAAAATTTCCTTGAGATGTACTATCATCTCATGAGCCTCCATAAGTTCTAGATCTTTTTGGAGCTCTGGAACCATAGTGGCAAGCATCAGGCAACCTACATCCACAGAGTCATCCTTATGCTTTGTGTAAGCATCTCTCTGAGCTCTTTGAGCATTAGCTGCAGGCTCTTCAGGAATGGGTTGATCTAGGACATAAGCCTTTCTTTCCTGCTTGAGAACAATTCTCAAGTTCCTGAACCAGTCAAGAAAGTTTGTCCCATTGAGTTTGTCCTTCTCAAGGACCGATCGCAATGATAGTGTAGTAGTATTACTAGTCGATATGATTCTACAATTAAAATATGCAAAGTTATTTATTAATCTCCCACTAAATTAACAACCCTCAATATGATAATTAGTGGGCTAAGATCCATATTTGGCTTAAACTTAAGTCCGCTTTGGCAAGACGCTTAAATTCAAGTTATTTAGGTCGGTAACCTATTTACCAATTACATCGCATGTAACTCTTAGATGTTTATAGGATCCGACCATCATATAATCCCGCATGTTTAATCCCATCTAATGCCTTGAGATTCAAAACTATTTTGTTAATCTCAATTAAGTCAAAACAATAATGAATATTATGAGCAGCACCATTACTCAAGCTTGTCTCATCAAGATAACTCAAGTGCATCTACTTTGGTGGTTTCCACAATTGAGCGATCTAGGTTTTGACAAGTATTCATTAATTGACGGCATTATGACTTAAGATTTAATTCAGAGGGCTTAATTAATTAGTTTTGTTTATATGGATGCAATCATGGTCGTATCTCATAACGATAAATACATATAAACGTAAAAGCATTCATGCAATGATCTTATCAAAAGCATAATTTAAACGTGACACAACATGGCTTACCTAACCTAAAATCCTCCCAAGCCAATGAGAGGACTTCTCTAAATAAAAAAAAGAAATACATTGAGAGAAACCTCGTTTAAACATTCGAGGGGAGTAAGATGGGAAGAGAATGTACATCGAGAGTATTTAGAAATAGGCACGGCACGCAGGCCGTATTTAAATATTACAACCTTTGTAAAATTCTAAAGCCATGTTGTTCACCATACCCAAACAAGGATAAATAATAAACCACAACAAGAATTCATACAATATGAAAAGCAATAAATGTCATTATCAGATTATATTGTGCTACGCAGATGTGGTCACGGCGGTCCTGCTAGCAGGTTAGCGGGCGGGGTCAAGGGGGGCCGCCCTTGCGGGGTTGCAAAATTTTGAAAAATGCACATTCCTTTTAAAAGAAATATTTGAAATTTTTAAATTTTTAAATTTCGGACCCAATTTTTCAAAAACAATAAAACAACAATGGCCCAGAACGCTTCTGATCCAATTTGTCTTCTCCATAGTTCGGATCCCTATTACCCGACTAGATATCCGAACCTAGACCCAATTTTATTCCCGCCAACTACGATCTCAGGTACCCTACCCAATTTCATGCTTGTTCAAAACGAAAATCACATACATGTTTCAAGATATACATGTTCGGAATCGATTTCACGCTTGTTCCAAAACGAGAATCACATACATATTCGAGTGTTTCTTATAAACATACGTACACATCCCACATATATCACATGTATAAGAATCATAAACTCAATTTAAACACACAATTGACCTAGCTCTGATACCACTGTAGGATCGGTAAGCACAGCGGAAGAATTTAAAAAAAAAAATTTCACCGATCCTAATCGAGGATCTATCAACGGCGTTTAAACCAAGTTGAAAGGATTCATACCTTTTTGATGATTCAGAGTTTTCACGATCTCTAGGAGCCAACACGTCAGGTCCGCTCCCTCTACCGGTATCCACACGAATGCTCTCCAACCGAGACTGCGTGCTAGCGCCTCTAATGTCTCCAAGGGTTTAACTTGCGGCTCTCAATTCTGATGTGCCCCGAGTCTATCAGCTCTATCAAGTTTATAACCCATGAGGGTTATTTTCAAATTTCAAAATTAATCATCATTAATTTTGAAATTAATTAACAATTAATTATCTTGATGAGCTAATTAAATAAATTCAGTTTAAATTAAATCTATCCAACAGTTTTAATTTAACCTATTTATTTAATCTAAATAAAGAGCCATTAGATTTAATTTATCTTCATAAATTAAATATGAGATACTATATCTCTATCATGTTAGTTATTAAATTTAATATATCTTAATAAATTAAATTTAAAACCAACACAATATAATAATATCATATAATATATATACATATATATATAATATATAATATATTTCGAAAATATATAAATCTATATAATATTATTAAATATAATAATATAATATATATATAAATATAAGATATATATTTCAAAAATATATATATATCTATATAATATTATTAATGAATTTTATATTATATATATATATATATATATATAAAATTCATCCACCCTAAATCAAACATTATCTCGTGTTGGGCCATTCTTGTGTGCGACCCTGTAGACCCATATGAAGTTGGCAGTGGGCCAATAACTACACTAACCCAAAAGTCGTAAGCGGCCTCTAGCAAGACATTACAACTACCCAATTCATATGAGGATCGTTATCATGATGCAACTGTCATACAACCATGTCATGTCCCTTTTGTCACACGATATATCGATCAAGGATAAGGCATGGAAAATGTCATCCTCTTGTTCCTGACCATTACTTTCTCAATTCCTGAGTAGCCTGATAACAGAGACAGAAACTCCTTTCATCATAGTATGGCCATACATTTCTCAGACTCACTCATCAAGAGGCCCAGTAATATCTCTCTACTAATGTGAGGGACAAATTCCATATTGATCATTCATATTCCTCTACATGAAAAACCATCAAGCCCGATCGTAGCCTTTATCATCACCCGATCAAAAGTGACTTTTGACTAGTTCAAAGCTTAGCAACTCTCATGTAGGAATCCATGATGACCTCAGGTCTAAGGGCATTGTGACGTGGTTATACATGAGAAAAGCTTATGACTTGATCCATGTAGCTTTCTTATAGTGGGTTGGTCCAGCACCTTGTACTCTTACAAGTGCCTAAGACTTTGATTCGTATCTCCATATCTTATCAAAGTCATGCTGTTCTTGTTTCATCTCTGCTCCCGCATAGATGACCGACCAGGGACATTTTAGGACAATCTTTATGAATTATCCAAGGATACAATTATCACAGTTAACATGCAAATAATATGATAACAGAATGGAGAAATTTTATTAAAATAATAATGTTTAAAATACAATGATTGGCCCTTAGGGCACAATTTCCAACAAAAAGACAAGCTTCAGTATTAATGGCTCTTAATGACAATGATTCCCTAATCGTAATCCCTAATCCTTGATTGATAATGATACTAATTGATTCTGATATTTACATTAATAACATTTCCTAAAAATTTTAATCTAATATGTTTAATGGGGACCAATTTTAAGAGCAATAAGTGATCATCATTTTGAATTTCTTGTAAATGCCAATCAGAATTACATAAAACTTATCACTACCCCAAAACAGAGTTCAGTTTCCATCCCAAACTTTAGACAGTTATATCTCCTAGTTCACAAAACGAAATGGCACAAATTATATGTCCATTTTGAAGCTTGAGATGTGAAAATAAGACTGGAAAGTTTCAGAATTTTTAGACATCATTTGGTCATTCAAAACGTTCACACAAACTGACTACCCAGAATAGAGTTTCACTGGACAGAATTTTAGATTTTGCATCTTTGCTTCTATTGGTTCCATTTTCATACCAAACATCATTCCCACATAAATTTTCACAAGGAATCCATTGGAAATACCAAATCAATCAAATTCACATCACATTGATATGTTTTTACAACAATCTCAACATGTCAACACAATTCACATTCAATTCTTCCCTCTATTCTAAGTCAATTTGGATGTTAATCCACAATTGAACTCAAACACAGGGTTTTGGCGCTGCTCACAACACACACGAATCACATTCGAGTGCCAAATCACATCATATTCTCTAAAAGGGTTATTTATCACTAACCACATCCACTTTTGAAATCATTAACCCTTAATCACAATTTGGGATCTTGCTAAATCGGGGCTTAGCAATCCACTAATCTCAGGCTTATTCTCTAGCCTCGAGTCTCAAAATTTGGGGTATTACAGAAGGAGTGGTATTTTTAATGATTTGATGATTCCATTATGTTTAGGAGGAAAAATTAGGTAGGGTTAGTGTTGAACACTTTTTAGAAAAAGCCCTAGAAAGTGAAATGACCAAACGCCCCCAAAACCTTAATTAAGGGCTATCAAGGGAAAAATTGTCATTTGGCAGTGATTTTGTAAAAGTTAAGGTAAAAAATGAATTCCTTGGGTGCAAAAATATATTTGAATAGCCTAGGTCAAAATTTTGAAAAAAGTAAGGTGTGACCGAGTACGGTGGGGCTAGGATTGAGTCCCAGGGGCATTTTGGTAATTTTTCAATATAGACAAATATAACCACCAGAAACACTATGAAAATATCTAAAATAGTACATGAATGATTTTTAACCTAATTCTTGTACATTTGGATTTTTAGGATTGAAGTAAGCGCCAAGTTGCGACACGAAGTTTGAGGAATGTATTTACGAATCGAAAAGAGGTCAAGGTAGTAACTCTATCTTTTATACACTATATTAATGTTTATATGCTTTGTATATGAAATCTTCTGTAATATGTGTGATACACAGTGCCTATGGGTACACTAATGAATAGTGCCTACAGGTACACTGATTTGCCCAGCTGTGCTACGAAATGTGTAGGAGTTGCAACAATGGTTGGCTCTAAACACAGTTCTGACTGAACTGAGTTATGTGTTAGTATACAATTGCATTATCTGGTATTTGGCATATTTATTTATCGCATCTTCTATGAATGATTGTCTATTACTACTGAAATTCATTTAAATCTCACCCTTTTTAAATTAAATAAATCTTCCAGCATGAACTAGTGGTTCCAAGGGCAAGGTGGTGGATACGAGCAATTGAAGGGTACGGATCCCTAGATCGTAGCTAGTTGATTATTTGTATTTATATTATCAAACCCTAAAGGGCAAACCGGTAATGTAATCAAGTTTATTATTTCAATAATATCAGTATATTTCGCTATTCTTGTGTTGCCCATCGAACTGCGCTCCAGTACTCTGATTCATATCAAGGGTAAGTGGTATGTAAGGTGGGGCCTTACGCTCTCACCATGTTTTTATTGATTTTCCTGCCATCTTGGACTTTCTACAATATATGATATGTGGAGAAAGCAATTCCTTGTTAGTTTGATGAACTCTTGTTTTAATTTCTTTTGCAAATAAAAAGTTTCAAAATAAAAGGAAAAGAAGTTCTTTTCTTAAAATAAATGAATTTATTTCATATGTGAAAAGAAAGAAAATTTTTTTTTTTAAAAAAATAAAAAACATAAACCAAACAAAAAATATTTTTCTCAAAATAAATTAAGTAAAACTTTTTCCTAAAAGATACCAATCAAGCACCACATCTTTCTACCCCTAACGAACTATATGCGCTTTGATCCATCTAAAGGGTACATAGGCCCTAGGCTTTCATCATAGGTCAAGTCCAACAATGTAAATATTAATTCTATTTTTTTTCATTTTGTAAATATTTTATTATTGGGTAATTATGATGAAATTGTAAAAGGCCATATTTATTTTTAAATAATTAACTTAAGATAGTCATTCTTATGAATGGGGTGTTGTGGGGTACCTACCACCTTTCCCAAGCACAATCAACTCTTGAGCCCAAAATGGTTTTTGTAAACTAGTTTTTTTTTCAAAAAAAGGTTTCCAAAATTATTTTTTTTTAAATTTTGGTGGCCACTCCTTGTTTTCTAAATTTTGAGTGCTGCAAAAGGTGTGGATTTTTAATAAAAAATATTCTTTCCTTTTTGTCTAATCATTTAGGGTCCATTTGTTTGATCCTATTGCTCTTTAGTTTGTAGTGTAGTGCAATGCGATGTAATGTAATATTAATTATAAAGTTAGTGTTTGTTTGATTTTTAAGCAAGGTGCAATAAGTTATTTTTTAATAATTATTTAAAATTAAAATATCACACAAAGTCTATTTATCCTTAATATAATCTTTATAGAAAAAATAGTTAAGAGTCATTGTCATACTACTTTGCTAAGGATCGTCTAATGGCAACAGTAATGGTGGTGTGGCAATTATAACATCCCAAATTTTGGATTTATAATTTAAATAATTAGTCTCAATTAAGTAAATTACTAAGCCCAGTTGAGCCGAATATATCTTAAGTATATCATGAGCAAAATGCTTAAGATAATTATAAAAATTATTTAAGGGCCTAGATATATTGAAGAAATAGTATGAAATGTTATTATGGGGAGTTAGAGAGATTATAAAGAGGCTTAGTTTTCCAAAAATGGCCCAAATAATTTTAAAGCTAATTTCTAGGAATTTAAGAGCCTATTTTCTTGAAAATTCAAGTAAAAATAGTTAGAGGTTATGATTTGACTTGAAAATTTCAGGAAAATTATTTTAAAGCTTAAATAAGCTAATTAAGAAATAAAATTCTTATAAAGTGCTAAGGATTAATTTATGAAAATAATATGGTAAGACAATATCAATAAAGAAAAGGGGAATTAAGTGATTTTACTGTACGGACTTGAAAATTGAAATTAGGCTAAAGTTTAAGGAAAATTAGGGAACCCAAATGTGCTACCTATGATCAAGGAAATTGGAGTTGCATTTAAGAGATTTTAGGTTAGAACAATTGGACGCATATCCAATGAGATGAACACACACAACACACACACACACACACACCCCAGTCACAACACGCGTGCACACACAGTCAACACAATAAAACTCTCCATCTGCTCTCTCTTTTCACATTTTCATCCAGACAACACAAAAAAGAAAGAGAGGAAGAGGAAGAGACTGAGAGAGAGTTTGAGTAAGAGGGACCAGAAAGTCACCAGAGATTTCGCCGAGGAAGAGCTCGAAACTCACATGCAAGCTTAGATTATTGATTAGGTGAGTATACAACACCCTTTTCTAGCTTTATTTAGGTTGTTTGGTTGTTCTTTGAGGTTAAGGTGTCACTGGAAGTTGGGTGTATTTTGGGAAAGAAATTTTGTCAGAATGTCCAATTTGAGGTGAGTTTTTGAGGTCTTTTGGTTATGTAATTACCCACCAAAACAGAACATTCATTTTAGGTTTTATAGGTGTTTAAATCCTGGAGTTTTAGCCATGAATTTGGACTTGCATGTTCAATTTTTCTTCGTATGTTTCATTACTTGAAAACATAGTGCACATGCATGTATTTGCAGAAGCTAAAGCTTGAGGTTTTGAGTGAGTTTGGTTCAAAGCGTTAAACATGTGATTGGGAAGATGGAACTAAGAAGAGCTTATATGAGGAAGAGATTTGTGGTGTTCTTGAGAGTTTGTGATAGAGTGTCAATTCTGTAGGTTCAGTGGTGCAGTTGGAATTGGGTGTCATTTTGACAGGGCAAATCATGTCCTCTATCTATAAAATTTGGTAAGGAGATAGTACATATCCTAAGCTTCAAAATGAGTTTAAGAACATGTTCATTGGATGTCTAGAACAAAGGTTATGATTTTTGGAATTTTGGACAGAAAACTAGAAACATTCTGTTTTCCAGATTTATGTAGTGAGCAAATATGCAAATTACAAGAGGTTACTTTCATAATTTTTCATTGTGGTTATTTTTCCTTGAAAATAAACTTATAGAGATTTAAATTAAGTACCAGATCACAGAAATTAGACATGTATATTGTAAGTTATAAATTTTCAAATTTTGGATAGGAAATCTGGAATATCGTGACTCGCCAAAGGGGCAGTTAGAATTGGGAAATTAGGTCCATGGTTTAATATTGGATATTATTTTTACTTTGTAAAGGATTGAAAGAGCTTTAAATAGAAACTTGAATCACCTCATTTGGAATTCCCTATCTTAAGTTATGATTTTTAAAATTTCCACAAAAAGTAGAGGCAGAATTGGTTTAAGTATGAAAATTATGATCACATTTTTAGGAAATTAAAGTTAGTGATGGGTTGAAAGCGTTGGGATAAGTTTAAAGGGCTAGTCTATTTAATTGGATGTCTAGATTACAAAGTCAACTAGACATTAAGATACGTAATGAAATAAGTATAAACGATTATAAATGATGTATGGAGATGTCAAGAGTACATGTCTAAAAGCATGATTTACAAAAATTGAGCCTTATCCAACTATGTGCATATGCTTTTGCCAAGTTGAATTCATAGGGGGAGATTTATTATGCAATGGTTATACATTAAGGTTTAAATATTAATGAGCTCCACATGAATCATTAATAGGATTTGGTTGATTGCATGTTTAAGCAAAGGGGGAAGCAATAAAGCCAAAGAAGTCCAAGTAAAAGGAGGTAACTTGGGAAGAAGGAAAAGGTAGTAAAACTTACTCTTAAATAGTTTGTGCTTGGTTGATTACATGTTTATTTGTCATGTATGCCTTTGAACATGTAATATGCTTGCTTGAGTTTGTGCCATGTCGATGTATATATTCTTGTAAGGTATTGTTCTTATATTTGTAATTTTCATGCTTTGTTTATTGCCATTGCACATTATATATTAAGTTCATGTTTTTCTACTGAGATTCCCCCGAATCACATCCCTTTCTCCTATGTACCAATAGTAAGTGCAAGTTCATCTATTGGGAAGGAGAAGCTTGTGGAGGATTAGAAGAAGTGAAGACTTGTTGAAGCATAGTTGTGTTATGCTTGTACATCTATTATTGTGATTATGGGTTGTTCTGATTTACACATGGTCATGTAAATTAATTACATAGTAAGGATTATATCTAACCTCCATAAGGAGGAGTATGTGAGCTGAGCACCAACCCAATGTAAGTGCTATGGAAGGATCATGGCCAAGATGCAAGGGAATTTGGTTTGATAATTACCTAGTATGCATACATGAGCCACGAAGTTGTAAGTGCTTAGACGTAGGGCAAAACAGAGAGTTATATTGTGAAATTTTGTAGGAACATATTGCACATCTAGAGCTTTAAATGAAGTTATAATTTATAATTTTTCGTTGTGTACAAAAAAAGATATGAATTTTCAAAGCTGACCTAGGAAAGTTGAGAACTATTGCAAAAATCATTTTACATTTTTAAGATATGAAAGTTTTTGCACTAAACAGAATAGTAGTTTACCCAGGTCTAATTTATATATATAAATGATCTTTCATAGAGCTAAACATAGTTTTGACTACTAATTTTGGCATTAAAATGATTTAGTTATGAATTTTCTAAGTTTTAGGAAAATTCATTATTCATGGTACCCAAGCTTTGATATTGAGTTTTAAGATTTTAGCTTAATCAAGGGTACCTTTGGGTCATATGTGGTTCTAGAATGGCTAAAACACTCTGATAAGTGACTATAAAGAAAGGTGTTATAGTAGTGGAGGCGGTAGTGATAGTAGTAGTGACAGCGACAATGGAGAAGGAGGTAGATGTGATGGCAGCGGAACGGTGGAGGAGAATGAAGGTAGTGGTGGCGATGGCAAGTGGTGACAATGACAACGTTGGACACCATGTTTCTTCAAAGTATATCACCAACTAGGCACATGTTGATCCAAGGAAAAATATTGATAAGAGAGTGGAAAAGCTGAGGAATAAGAGTATTCATCTAGCAAAAGTGTTCTGGAATAGTTTATTAGCTAGAGAAGTGGCATGGAAAAATGGTGAAAGATATAAAGAAGCAATACCCTAAGTTGATTCAAAAAGGTACTCTTAAATTTTGAGGACAAAATTTATTTATCAAGGGGTACTTTGTGACATCCCAAATTGTGGACTTAGAATGTAAAGAATTAGTCTAAATTAAGTAAACTACTAAGTCCAGTTGAGCCAAATATCTTAAGCATATCATGAGGAAAATGCTTAAAATAATTATAAAATTTATTCAAGTGCCTATATATATTGAGGAAATAGTATGAAATGTTATGATGGGAAGTTAGAGAAATTATAAATAGTCTTAATTCCCTAAAAATGGCCCAAATAATTTTAAAGCTAATTTCTGGGAATTTAAGAGCATATTTTCCCAAAAATTCAAGGAAACATAATTAGACGATATAATTTGGCAAGAAAATTTATTTTAAGGCTTAAAGAAGCTAATTAAGGAAGGCACTTCTTATATAGTGTTAAGGATTAATTTATGAAAATTATATGGTAAGCCTATATCGATAAAGAAAAGAGGGAAAATCAATAATTTTACTGTATGGACCTAAAAATCAAAATTGGCCTACAGTTTAAGCTAAGTTATAGAACAAAAATGTGCTACCCGTGATCTACAAAATTGGAGTTGGATTTAAGAGATTTTAGTTTAGACAAATTAGAACAATTGGAGCCTTATCCAATGAGACACACACACACACACACACTCTCTCTCTCTCTCTCTCTCTCTCTCTACTCACAACATGAACACACACACATTCAACACAATAAAACACTCCATCTGCTCTATCTTTTCTCATTTTCTTCCAGAGAACATAGAAAACAAAGAAAGAGAAAAAGAGAAAGGGGGAGAGAATGAGAGAGAGTTTGAGTGATAGAGACAGGAAAGTCATTGAAGATTTCGCTAGATAATAGCTCGAAACTCACATACAACCTCAGATCCTTGATTAGGTAATGTACTACACCCTTTTCCAACTTTATCATTTGGGTTGTTTTGTAATGACCCAATTTGGGATTGAGGGCTAATGACTCTGATATTGATTGTGATTAGTGTAATTAAACACTTTTAAAGAAATATGATGTAAGTTTGATAAAAATGTTCATGGGTGATTAGAGATCAAGGGTTGAGATCTATTGACTATGGGTCGGAATCCCATGCTTTGTATCTATGTGAGCTCATGTAAGAGTGTGTAGGATGGTGACATGTGGCATTGTGTAGACCCTTGGATGGCACAAAAGGTCAAAACATCACTTTTTTTCCTCTCTCTTCTCTCTCTTATGCGGTTTGTGTGTATGGGAAGGGAGAGAATGCTTGTTCATTATCATCCTCACCATTTCTCATTTTCTCTCTCTTCTTTCCCCATTATTTCCAGCGATTAAGAAGAAAGGAAGAAGAAAAGGTGAGATTTTGATGTTTTGGTTGATCTCTAATGCCCTAAACCTCTTCTCTAATGTTGTGCACCTCATTAAGAGCTTCATCATGGTGATTTCAGAATCTTGAATAGTGTTGATTTGGGGTGTTAGACGAAATTGGAAGTTTGAGAATCAAGATTCTGACTTTGGCAAAGTGAAGAGGTAAGTATTTGATGCATTTTGATCTATTATTTGTGATTTTTGGACAAGTTTGGGAAAAATCTGGAAATTAGCCTTGTGTTTGTGTCAATGTTGAGTATATGGATTTCATAGTGGATGATGTTGAAATTAATCTATTGTGGAGTTATTTGATTGTGGAGTTGATTTGGAAAGTTTAACTTGAGTTGAATGAAATTTGGACATTGGGTGTGTCATAGAGACCTAAGTGTTTGATTGTGGTTAGAATGGTTTTTAGGTGTTTTGGAAGTTGCCTATGTGTTCTTTAGGCATAGTTAGTGTGTATGTGCTTTATGTGAAGTTTGGGAGTCATTGGCTTTAGTTTTGGCCATCTGGGAATTTTCTGTTATTTGCTGTGTTTCTGGTCTCTGATGCACAATAATCGAGTGAAAGAAGATCATGCTCGAGTGCTACGTGTATTTTCCCTTTTCTGCTTCGAGTTTTACCTGGGTTCTATGAGTGGAGCTCGAGTGCACTTCTATAACCACGAGTGAAGTTTGTGGTCACTCAGTGAGCAAGGGATTGCTCGAGTGATGGTGTGAGTCCAGAGTTAGGGTTGCTCTCGGGTCCTCACTCGCTGGTCATTTGTCAAGAGTGTGCTCTGACACTCGCAAGCATTGTCATCTCACCCGAGTGCTAGGGGTCATGCTCGAGTGAGCTTTTCCCTCTGGTGTGGTCTGTGCTCTCGGGTTGTCACTTCTTGTGTTGCACTTTCGGGTACTCGAGTGGATTTGGAGTCTTCACCCGAGTGCAAAGTTTCATGCTCGAGTAAGCTTTTCCCTCTAGTGTGGTCTGTGCTCTCGGGTTGACACTTCTTGCGTTGCACTTTCAGGTACTCGAGTGGATTTAGAGTCTTCACCCGAGTGTAAAGTTTCATGCTAGAGTAATGTGAGCATTTTCGGGTTAGGGTAGTTGCTCACTGTCAAACACTCACGAGTGAGAGCCGTTCTCACTCGGGCATGAGTCACTTATCACTCGAGTGAGGTCATCTTTACTCTAATGAGCCAGCCTAAAATCACTATTTTACCTTTCTAAAAAGGGGTCTTTAGGGTAGTTCTTCCAACCCTTTAGGCATATGTTTAGGCCTCTAATAGTCATCGAAAGAGTTCTAAATGATAACCAACTTAGAGTATTATAGAAATATACCTTTGGAAAAGAGATTGATTGGTTGTCCCTAATTTGGTATAGGATTTGATATCTGTTGCCCTCGTGAGCCTGCGGAACCAAAGAACATCAGGAAAGATTCAGGTAGTGACTCTTCCTTTATATCTTATGTGATGTATTGTATGTGTGTTATATCATTAGTTTGTGATGAATTCGTATGCTGCAATATTTGTGAAATTGTGTATGCGCCGCTATACCAATAGTCCTTGAGTCGCTAACAACGGTTCGGGTAAGGGCTGTGTGTCTTCCCAGCGGTAAAAGGGGATGAGGTTAGGGTGTAACAGTTGTGATTATGTGAGCCAAAAGGCTATTTGTGGGCTGAAAGGCTATATGTGAGCCATAAGGCTATTCGTATGCACTGCCATACCAACAGCCTCTGAGTCGCTAACAACGGTTCAGGTTACGACGGTGTGCCTTTCCGGCGATAAAAGGGGATGAGGGTGGAGTGTGATTTGTGTTGCTGCTGTTATGTATGATTTGCTTACATGCTATGTGATTACGTGTGGTATGAATGATTTGTTACTACTGAGATTCTTTAGAATCTCACTCTTTCCAAATGACTAACATTTTCAGACAGGGCGAGTGGTTCTAAGGATAAGCGGCCAACCAGGAGTGGTTAGGGCTAATAGGGACATACTGGAGTTCGGACTGTTGGTTATCTATTTTGGATTTTGGATTTTGGGATTACTTTGTATATGAGATGTAAATATGAATTTTTGGTCATGTAATCCCCATTTTGGGAAACCTTTAAACACAATATATATATATAAGTAACCCGAGGTTGCTGGGATTTTGGTTACGCACTCTAATACTTATTATGTGATATAACTGTACAGGTAATTGTATTCGAAAGTGAATGTGAGACCAGATGAATTCTGTTTTAAATGTTTTGTTTGTTAACCCCATCTCTTGGAGAAGAGTGATTATAAAAATGATTTTTGTCTTATTGGTCTCTATTTCACTTAAATTTCATAGTCCGGATATAATTATCGTAAGGGGGTTACATGTTTGGTGGCTGTTTGAGGTTAGATTGTTGCCGGAAGTTGGGTGTCTTTGGGGAAAGAAATTCTGTCACCAGAAAGCTTGAGAGAAGCTCATGCATGTCGAATTTGAGGTGAGTTTTTGAGGTCTTTTGGTTATGTAATTACCCACTGAAACATAGCATACATTTTAGGTTTTATAGATGTTGAAATCCTAGAGTTTTAGCTACGATTTTGGACTTACATGTTCACTTTTTCTTCGTATCTTTCATTACCTGAAAATAGACTGCACATACATGTGCTTCCAGTAGCTAAAGCTTGAGTTTTTAAGTGGTTTTTGTAATATCCCGAATTTTTGGCCTAGGACTTTAAGAATAATCCTATATCAGGCAAACTACTAAGCCTAGTTCAGGAAGAGTCCCAAGAATGTCGAGAGATAGAAAGACTCTAGGGGTCTATGTAATTCAGCCCTCTCGGGTAGCGGGCCCAGTATGTGTATGCAGTATCAAAGTGTTGGTATAGATGCTCACAGGACACATATACAGTCCATTAGGTTGGTAGAAAGATGACAACTAGATATGTCATGAGATATGGGACTAATTGGTCAAGCAAAATATACCGGTATAGGTGTGTACATGGTATTTTCATGGGAAAAATATGTACCTTGCGTTTTTGAAGTAGACACCGATATGTGGCGCCATGTGGGGCCTACACACATACACTCTGACCTACTATCAGTTGGCGGGCCTCGATACGTGTAACACAATCCTGAGTATGTCCTAAGTGAAACCCGACTAGACACCTATAAATTAATTTAATCAAAATAGCTTTAATAAAGTAAGTCATTATAGCTAATGATGACACAACTTTTGTGTTGGATGACTAAGAGAGTGACAAGCATCATCTTATGATGACAAAGTACCATGTCACTTTTATGTTGGCTTGATAGGAAGGGAACATGTGTCCCTAATGATGACACTTACTTTTTGAATTTTGTGTTGGCATACTCATGAGGCGCACACATGTCACTTGAGTTAGGGAAATCCATCACTCTCCAGTTTGATCACGTACTTGACTTCCCAAACATTGAAGTTGGGAGTTTGGGGAAATTGTCAGACCTCTCCTTCCCCTAACCAATCAAGGAAGCCTAAGAGGGAGAGAGGAGGACGCTTGGCATCTTATGACTTGATCACATGACACTTGTTACACCATGAGACCATTAGATCAAAAGGGCAAGATACATGGAAAAAATCAAGTTCTTCCCTCCCCCTTTTATGATTATTTAATCCAGCCAATAAAGAAGAGGAAAAAATAGAGAAAATGAAAGAGGAGAGAAGGTAGATGAATAGTAAAAATACCAGAGTTTTGGAGCCGATTTCACCTCTCGGAGTCTTTTGTAATGTTGTTCCTCTTAGTGAGAGCACATTTGTATGGTTTTGGATTCTTGGTCAGAGGTGTTTGGTGTCATCTAGCTTGCCAGAGTGCCACCAGAATACCGAACCGGTTGCGGAAACATGTAGAGGTAAGCACAGCCTTCATTTTGAACTGATTGGTTTGTTGTTTGGATGAGTTTTCATGGGGGTGAGGTACTGCTCATATTTTGTCTAAAGGGTATTTTTAAGGTTTATTCATGTGTTTATGGTTAAATGATGATTTTGGAAGTTTTTGTTTAAAGCTGCCTAAATTCTTTTTCTGGAGGCAGTGAATTTGCAATGTGTTTTTTATTAGTCAAACTTGGTCCAAATGCTATGAAATTTTATAGGATTAAAGTAGACATCCCAGGCTTTAATTTGATAGGTAATATGAGCTATTTGGTCTAGTATATTGAAAGTAATGATTTTTCAAAATTTGACTTTGATTCTATAATGAAATCTATGGCAGTATGAGTTTGATGAATTTCTAAGAAATGTGTATCTGTAATTTATACTCTATGATATTTTTCCTTTAAATAGGACATTTATGGCTTTACACAAAAATTGGAATCACTCAATTTGGATTTTTCTAGAATTAGTTATGATTTTTCAAAGTGAAGTAAAAAATCTGCCAACTTTCTAGAATAGTGTGAAAATGAAAAAGTATTGTCATTTGGTAATAAAATTATTTTCCAAGGGTTAAGTTAAGCAGTTGGAGTTAGTGTGGGCCCATTAAATACTCATTCGGCTTAATGTGTTAACTTTAAAGTTAACTAACCAAAGTCTTTTGAGTTATTAAAATTGGGACAAGTATGAGCCCAAATATAAGAGACATGTCTTAAAGGCCTATGTAGCCACATTGGACATTCATTTACCAAGGCTCTAATGTATGGTTATATATCTAGGGTTATGAGAAGTCAAGAAAGAAGAAAAGTGAAAGAATTTTCAAGAAGCTTCAATGGTTGGAAGAAAAGGTACAAAGAGGGAACTTGAAGATAGAAGGTAGTGAACTTTCCTAACTTGCATAACTTGATATGTGTACTTGTGTATTGATGTGTTAATTGCTTTGATTAATTTTTTGAAGCATATGTGAATGAGTGAAGCTCTATTTTACTTATACTATGGTCATTAGTGTAATGTGTTAAACATTGAGCATGCATATATGTCATTATGTTGGATGAATTTATGTAAGCAAGCATGTCATACACAAAGCATTTTTTGTATGCATTTGTTAGCACTGTTCACTTCTGGGATTCTCTTGAATCTCACTCTCCCTCACCAACCATATAGGCAGCAGAGCACTAAAGAAAAGTGTAGGACTCTGTGCCAGGAGAAGAAGTTGCAACGAAGGAGAAGAATTATTTTCGTGCTGAACTGTTGTGTAATAAATGTTGAGCGATTAATTGTATATCATTGCATGATGGACAAGTCAAATTTCCTAAGCACGATAATTGAATTAGAAATGGGTAATCGAATGGTATAAGTTCATTAGTTAAGACACCTTCCGCACATAAAAATAAGTAAAGAATAACTTTGAATAAGATAATAAAGAGAATTAAGAAATGTTAAGTTATGAAGAAATTACAAACCACTTTAGGATAGTTTATGAAAAGTTTTGAAATATTCAAAAAAACCCACTAAATTACAGGTTTGAATCCTGTCCTGAGGTTGGGAATTGAAAGAACTTTATAAATGAATATTACTATGTGGTTTGAATTCACTGCAAAAAACTCATTAGATCGATGTCAGAACTAAGGTGTTATAATTATGGTATCAGAGCATAGATAATGGTAGTTGGCTAGTATGCTCTGTTGATGTGAGTAGTGTCCTTGTTGATACTAGGATAATCTTGAGTGATACTAGGATTAAGAAGTACGGGTGATATAGCTGAACCTAGAGAAATAGAATTTCCCTTAACTACAAATTGGCAGGCTAGTTTAGAGAAAGGGTAAAGCTGTATATCGGTGAATTGGCTGATTGTAGAATCCCCTGCCAAAGGAAGGGGTAGAGCTGTATATAGATAATGAAACAGAGAAGTAGTGATGTATACCCTGTAGAGAAAGGTATGAGCTCCAGAGAATCAGATGCCAAGCTAGCTTGTGACCCAGATTCTAATGGAACTCTGTAGTTAAGCTTGCTTAAGAGAGTAATCCCGGGATGGATGACCCCCTGGGAAGTATCATAGAACTTTGAAAACCTCTTGATTGAAGGCTTCAATGCCCTGAGATATGAAATATGGTGATCTTTCACTACAAAAAAAATGCAATTTAGTAGCGGTTAAAAAGGTGTATACAAAAGATATTAGTAGCGGTTGACAAAACCGCTACAAAATCCACTGTTGCAAACATTTTTATAGTGGTTATAGATAACCATTACTTAAGTAAGGAAACCGATACTGCATTTATAGTGGTTTCTTCTAACCGCTACAATATTCAAATGTGATAACACATCTTCTATCAATAAAACCACTATAAATGTTGGCACCACAATTTTGTATGGCGAGAAATGAAAAATGAAAATTTCCTCCATGTTTGTAGTGGTTAAAAAATCGCTACTAAATTGAAATTGTAAATTTTAAAAAAATGGTGCAAAAATTTAGTAGCGGTTGGATAACCACTACCACTATCATATGAAATTTCAAATTTGGCGCTATAAATTTAATCCCTTTTTTTTTAAATTTGTAGCTGTTTTATTTCTTAAAATTGCTATAAATATTTTCTGAAATTTTAAAAAATTATACAATTATCTTTCTCCATTTTTATAATATGGGATTGAATAGTTTATTATTTAAGTAGTTTGGCTTATAGTAGTTATTATTTAAAAAGAATGATTTAATTAAGTTGGATAAGTATAAACTTTATATTGGTAATATTATTGAGGATATGTAGGTAATAAGAAATTATTATGTTGTCTGCTACGATGTGATTATCAATATGTAAGGAAAATAGGAAACGGTGAGAAAAGGTCCTTCAATATCTGCAAAAAAAGAAAAATAGTGAGAATAAATATTATATGACGGGAAAAATATTGAAATAAAAAGATAAAAAACCTTTGTACCATATTTCATCACCTTGTTCAGCTTCTTAGCTCTTAGGAACAAATTTGTAAATAAGAGAAAACGAAAGAGAGGTAGGGTTGAAAGAAATGGGGGAGTATTTGAAATGAGATGTGATGGGATATTTATAGGAAGCTGTGTAACATTTGTAGCAGTTAAGGTGACAGGTTTTGTAGTGGTTTAATTTTATAGCGGTTGGTGTTTGTTATTTGTAGTGGTTGTTATGTTTGTAGTAGTTTTTGGGTGATTTTGTAGCGAATGTATAACTGCGACAAATATTGTCCTGAATTTTTTAAAAAAAAATATATACATCAAGGGTTATAAAAAAAGCATAATTTGTTTAATCATTCTTCTTCACCATCCCTACAAAAATTGTGTGAAGAAATTGTTAGTAGGGTATTATTTTATAAAAAAAATTAAATTTAAATGATGTGAACTTAAAAAAACGCACCGAACTAGAGATAAATTTGTCATCACCTTCAGGGAAGAAGTTTTCGAAAGTGGCTGGCTGAAATGGCTCAGTCTTATAGGCAATGTTATCGCCATCACCCATGTCATAAAGGTCTTGAGGCTTAAATGAACCACCATGTGCCAATCCCTATACCTCTAGTCCTCGACATAATAACTTGGTGTGCCTCTAAGGCAAGAATATAATGCTTTTCATCTTCATAATGACCAGTGTTAATTGGCCTTGAGAAATTTACCGATGTGATATCTAAGTCATCTATTATGAGTCCCCAGGAAGTAGTGGTATTTGGCCACAAATACTTGACAGCATCATGGTGAAATGGCCTTGGTAATTTAGTTTGACGACATCAAGAAGCTCTCCATAGTAAGGGAAGCCTCCAAACTACTTGTTGGCATCACTGCTGCTAGTATAACTCCTTGTTCCAAAGGAGTCATAAGCACATGAATTTTGTGTTTGCAATCCTTTATCTCGTGAAACCGTGCAAAACTTGAAACCATTGACATTATATGCTATAAACCCTTTTACATGGTCAAGAGGGCTAATTGCAAGAGCTATGAAATCTGTTAAGTATGAGTTGTGGTCATTTAGTATTCTGCACGCAAACTAGCTTGGGAATTTTCTGTAGACCTTTTTGTCAACTTTGGAGGATGTTTATGTACGGATCCTGAGTTGACGCTTCATATGACTTCTGAATTCCCTGCAATAAATTGGGCTAGAATAGATAAGTGATTCAATCCAGAATTTGTTAACTGAAATCTGACCCCTAAGGCTTTTTCTCATAGTTGTTTTCATATCAATCACCAATTAATCGATCGACTAAATAGAATTAAAATCACTCATTTTAGTACTTAGTGATTAATCCTTGTAGGAACGATACTCTACTCACTTTTGTATTACTTGATTACAACAGTGTACACTTGCACTATTTAATAGACTATTTACACTCGTAACAAGTGTTTGGCGCCGTTGCTGGGCATTGTAGTTATTAATATCAATACCAAGTAATTTTAATACTAATTTGGTCTTTATATTATATTTGATTTTCTTTTTGGTATTTTATGTTTCTTTTTAGGCTTTTGCTTAATGTATGACCAGATCGAAGGAGACTGAACAACAACCTCTTAATTCTGAGATCGAAAGAACTTGTCGAAGAAATCAAAATGTTTGAAAGCAGTCTACTTCAATCCTAGTCAATCTAATGGAAAATTTGGAGGGAGAAACAACAAATACTAAAACACTCCATGACTATACAACACCAATAGTCATGGGGACAAATTCTGAAATCAGAAGACTACCAGTAGTAGCTAACAACTTTGAAATCAAGCCTATAATCGTCCAGATGATGCAAGCAAATCAATTCGGTTGTTTACCAACAGAAGATCCTAATGCACATATAGCCAACTTCCTAGAAATCTGTGACACATTTAAGCATAATGGTGTTATTGATTATGCCATTAGACTTAGAATTTTTTCCTTTCTCACTCAAGGATAAGGCTAAGAGCTTGTTACAATCACTACTAGTGGGAAGCATAATTATATGGGATCTCATGGCGCAGAAATTTTTGGAGAAATACTTTCCTTCAGTAAAAAATACTAAATTGAGGAATGAAATTGTCTCATTTACCCAGCATGAACAAGAAAACCTCTATGAAGCATGGGAAAGATACAAGGAGTTGCTAAGGAGATGTCCTCATCATAGTTTACCAAATTGGTGGTAACTGCAAACTTTCTGTAGTGGGATAATGCATATCTCCAGAATTCTTGTAGATGCTGCAGCTAGAGGATCTTTAATGGGAAAAAATATAGATGATGCTTACAATCTACTTGAGGATATGGCAGCTAATGCATACCAATGACCTTCTGAACGTAATATTTCAAAGAAAGCACTTATAGTGCATGAGCTGGATGTCCTTACAACTTGGTCTTCTCAAGTTGCATCTATATCCAAGCAAGTGGGCTCATTGACAAATCAAGCAATTAGTGCTCATGCTGATGGTTGTGATCGATGTAGAATGCCTCATGTGAGCACACAATGTCAAGAAGGACACTTATTCATGTCAGAGCAAGCTCACTTCATCAGAAATCAAAGGAATGACCCATTCTCAAACATCTACAATCCATGGTGGCAAAATCATCCAAACTTCAGTTGGAGGAATAATCAAAATGCATTTAGGCCGCAAGGAACTAACAGCAAGCTTTTCAACAACCAAATCCACCATAAAAGAAAGTGAATTTGGAGGATGCACTGACTTAACTAACCATAAATACATCTCAATTCATGGCTAGGACTGATGCAAAAATCAAAAACTAAGAAGCCTCAATAAAGAACTTGGAGATCCAGATGGGCCAAATTGCAAATATGCTAAATTCCAAGCAATCAGGAACTCTACCAAGTGACACCGAAAGAAACCCAAGAGAACATGTGAAGGCTATTGTACAAAGATGTGGGAAAGAATTGGAAGATTCTTTAATTGAAAAGATGGATGACGAAGACAAGATAGAAAGCAGCAAAAAACAGAAGGATGAAGTACAAGAACAGAAGGAGGATGATGTGATACCAGGAAGAATCAGCTTTCTAGACAATTCTCCTCCATATGTACCACCAATTCCATACCCTCAGAGACTCATGAAAGCAAAGTTAGACAAGTAGTTTGGCAAGTTTTTGGAGGTTTTCAAAAAGCTACATATCAACATTCCTTTTGCAGATGCTCTTGCCTAAATGCCCAGTTATGCAAAATTCATGACGGATATTCTTTCAAATAAGTGAAAGCTTAAGGAATTTGAAACAGTTGCACTTACTGAGAAGTGCAGTGCTATTCTCTAAAAGAAATTACCACCAAAGCTGAAAGATCCAGGAAGCTTTTACTTACCTTGCAACATAAGTCATTATCACTTTGAAAGAGCACTTTGTGACCTTAGAGCAAGTGTAAACCTCATACCTTTATCTGTCTACAACAGACTTGATCTTGGAGAGGTGAAGCCAACCACAGTTTCTTTACTTCTGGCTGACCGATCAATAAAACATCCAAGCAGTGTCTTAGAAGATGTTCTGATGAAGGTGGATAAACTTATATTCCCAGCTGATTTCATAATACTTGACATGGAAGAAGACCAAGAAATTCCTATCATTCTTAGAAGGCCATTTCTTGCAATTAGGAGAATGTTAATAGATGTGCAACAAGGGAAGTTAACTTTGTGAGTTCAAGATAATCAAGTATCTTTCAACATTTTCAAGGTTTTGTCCTTTCCAGATGAAGGTGATACCTGTTACAGAGTTGATACATTGACTAGTTGCACCAAAGATATGGTGAACAAAATCTGCATGGATCAACCATTAGCAATGGGAATGGTAGATGTATCAAAATCTCCTAATCCAAAAATTTTAGAGCAGATTAGGTACCTTGAAGCAAATTCCCCAATTTTTATCAAGAAACCATTTGAAGATTTGGGGGAAAGGTCGAGTTAGCCAGTACCATCAATAGAGAAACCATTAGTACTAGAGTTGAAAGCACTACCATCCCACTTGAAGTACGCTTATCTGGGAGAAAATTCAACATTATCAGTAATTGTCTCTGCAGCTCTTACTCCTGAAGAAGAAGAAAAGTTATTAAGAATTCTAAGGGAGTATGAAACATCATTTGGATGGTCAATAGCTGATATAAGAGGGATTAGTTCTTTAATTTGTATGCATAAGATCTTAATAGAGGACAACTATAAGCTATCAGTCGAGTACCATAGAGGACTCAATCTGAACATGAAGGAAGTGGTGAGAAAGGAGGTAATAAAGTGGCTGGATGCTAGCATAATCTACCCAATCTCAGACAGTCAATGGGTAAGTCCAGTTCAAGTTGTACTAAAGAAAGGTGGAATGATAGTATTACCCAACAAGAAAAATGAACTGATTCCACAACGAACGATAACTGGATGGAGAGTGTGCATCGACTACAGAAAGCTCAATAAAGCCATTAGAAAATATCACTTTCCTCTGCCATTTATAGATTAGATGCTTGATAAACTTGCTGGAAAAGCCTATTATTATTTCCTAGACGGGTACATAGGATATAATCAAATTACAATTACACCAGAGGATCAAGAGAAAACAACTTTTACATGTCCATATGGTACCTTTTCCTTCAGAAAGATGCCATTTGGTCTATGTAATGCACCAGCAACATTTCAAATTTGTATGATGGCGGTCTTCTCAGACATGGTGGAAAGATTCATTGAGGTGTATGATTTTTCAGTTTTTGGAGAATCATTTGATCATTGTCTTCCAAATATGGCAAAAGTCTTGCAACGTTGTGTAGAGACAAATTTGGTTCTAAATTAGGAGAAATGTCATCTCATGGTGAAAGAAGGAATCGTGTTGGGTCACAAGGTATCTGATTGAGGCATTGAAGTGAATCGAGCTAAGATTGAAACAATTGAAAAGCTACCACCTTCTTCCTCAATCAAGGGTATTCAGAGTTTTTTAGGACATTCTGACTTTTATAGAAGATTCATCAAGGACTTCTCAAAAATCACAAAGCCACTATGCATGTTGTTAGAGAAAAATACTCCTTTTGTGTTTAATGAGGAGTACTTATCAGCCTTCCAAACTTTAAAAGTGCCTTGACATCTGCACCAGTCATTATACCTCTATATTAGAACCTTCCATTCAAAATGATGTGTGATGCAAGTGATTATGTAGTTGGAGCTATTTTAGGCCAAAGAAAAGACAAGGTCTTTTATGCCAGCTACTATGCTAGCAAGACACTCTCAGATGCACAGTTGAATTATGCAACAACAAAAAATGAGCTATTAGCAGTTGTGTTTGCATTCGACAAATTCAGAGCCTACTTGATCGGGTCAAAGGTCATTGTTTGGATGGGCACTCAGCAATCAAATATTTGATTGAGAAGAAAGACGCTAAGCCTAGATTAATCAAATGGGTGATTTTGCTACAAGAATTTGACTTAGAGATCAAAGACAAAAAGGGGATCGAGAATCTCATTGTAGATCATCTTTCTCAATTAGAACCACCTAAACAAAAGAAAGAATTACCAATCCAGGAGAATTTCCTAGATGAGCAACTTTTTATCATGTAGTCACAACCTACCCATGATATGCTGATTTTATGAATATTTGGCAAGTGGAGTCATGCCTTATGAACTTTCTAAAGTGCGAAAGAAGAAGTTTCTGGCTAATGTAAGGCATTACTTTTGGGAGGATCCGTTCTTATGCAAACAATGCCTAAATCGAATTATCAGGCGATATGTTCCTAAAGAGGAAATGGACAGCATCTTAAATCACTGCCATTCATCCCCATATGGTGGTCATTTTGGAGCAAATAGAACAGCTACTAAAGTCCTTCAATCAGGATTTTACTGGCCTACACTCTTCAAAGACACCTACAGAATTATGGCAACTTGTGACAGATGTCAAAGAACGGGAAATATCTCAAGGAGACACGAAGCCCTTTAACTAACATCTTAGAAGTTGAGCTCTTTGATATATGAGGGATTGATTTTATAGGGCCTTTTCTATCCTCATTTAGTAATCAATTCATTTTAGTAGCTATTGGTTATGTCTCAAGTGGGTTGAAACAGCTGCTTTTCCTACAAATTATTCTCGGGTGGTTGTAAAGTTTCTAAGGAAAAATATTTTTACAAGATTTGGAGTGCCTAGAGCTATTATCAGTGATGGAGGAAGGCATTTTTGTAATCAGCAGCTTTAGTCTGTGTTAGCTAAATATGGAGTAACTCATAAGGTTGCAACTCCATATCATCCACAAATTAGCGGGCAAGTGGAAATCTCAAATAGGGAACCGAAGTGAATCTTAGAGAAGACGGTGAATTCCAATCGGAAAGATTGGGCATAAAAATTAGATGATGCACTTTGGGCTTATAGAACTGCCTTTAAGACACCAATTGGTACATCCCCATATCAATTGGTCTACAGAAAAGCATGTCGTCTTCTAGTAGAAATGGAGCACAAAGCATATTGAGCAGTAAAAGCCTTAAATTTTAACTTAAAGGTAGCTAGTGAAAAGAGGCTTCTCCAAGTTAATGAGCTTGAAGAATTCAGACAACACGCTTATGAAAATGCCAAGTTATACAAGGAGAAGACAAAAATGTGGCATAACAGAAGAATTTTGAGGAGAGAGTTCACACCAAGACAAAAAGTGCTTTTATACAACTCAAGGTTAAAGCTCTTTCCGGAAAAGCTGAGATCAAGTTGGTCAGGTCCTTTTACTGTGATTCAAGTATGGTCATATGGAACTGTGGAGATTCAAGATAGTGATAAAAAATTCAAAGTGAATAGGCAAAGGCTTAAAGAATACAATGAAGGTGCACTCAACACTTTGAAATCTATCATTACGTTTGAAGAACCAACAGGTAAGTCCTCAATCTAGTAATTTTAAAAAATATATATAAAAATTAAAAAAAACACAAAAAAATATATAAAAATTTAAAAAAAAAATAAAAAAAATTTTCGTTTAATCTTTGTCTAGCTAAAGACATTAAAGAAGGGTGGCTATTTGGGAGGCAACTCAAAACTTCTTTCCTACTCTCTCATTTTGCTTTCTTACTCACCAAAACACACTGCATTGCGTTGAGAATTTTAGTTTTCATCAGTTTCATTTTAAGTTTCCATGAAGGAATCTCTTATAAAGCTTAAGAATAGGTTCCCCACTCTTCCCAAAGATGTGCTCAGGAAGCTCTATAGTTGTCGACTTGAAAGGATGAAGATATCCAAGTGTTTGGGCCTTCCTGAGGACATACGCTGGATCATTGAAGCTATGGTGTGTTTAGCAGGTGAGTTTAATAAATCTGTTGTTAAACCTTTACCAGGAATGGGAAGAAGTTATTACTCTAAAAAGCGAAGAGCTAAAAGAATGAATGTCTGCTATAAATGTGCAAGGTAGACATGTGATCAGCGCTGTAGGAGCAAAGGTATGGTTTCTATAAATCGAGAACATAAAATTAAATTTATAAAAGATGGACTGAGTAAGGAGTCCCTGGATGATATCATTCAAACTCTTGAGACACATCCGAGTAGTGATGTTCATCATATTCTTCTTGATTTAGTGAACGTATTCAACCAAGAAAAATGGCGCTACTGTCTTGGGAATCTGACGAGAAAAGACCCTATTTGCTAGTTTATAAGAAAACTAGATGAGAAGCAAATCCTTGATTCATAGAAATCATTTAAGCCATTACTGGACATAAAACCGGAAGAAGATGTGAGCCAAAATCACAACTACTATACATAATCATTCTTTTATCTAATATGTTTTATCTTTTTATTAGCTTTTGTCTAATCTATTTTATCTTTTCAATAACTTTTGACTTTCTTTACTCTTTTTATTTAATCTCTGCATGCAACAGCTTACAGTCCATTCGTGTCAAAAAATTTTCAAACTCTGTTGAAAAATGCATGATTTGCATGATCTAGTTGTCGTTGTTTTAGTATTATATATATGCATTCTTCCACTTGTAAATATGCACACTTCTACTTGGAAATGTGCAGTCTACCACTTGTAAGCACAAAAGTTCCAAGAGAAAAGAAGAGAAAAAGGGTATCACACTAAAATGTAGGTTTAAATGTATCTGCATTTTTGGTGAAACTGATGAGGGAAAAAATGGAAAGTTTCTAACTGCAGCATAAGAACTAGGAAATGCATTAGTTGCTCGAAAGATCAATTTTGTAAATGGGGGAGGCATCCAGGGCCTACGGGGAAGTGTGGCCATTTCAGCAACCATTAATAGAACCAAGGGTTTAAGTGTAAAGGTAAAGGAGTTAGATGGTCACATGTTTTCCTTGGGACAAGAGTTACAGGTTTCTAACTTGTTAGAACGTATGGGACGTATGTTTTACAGGGCTAAAGCTTTTATTGCTCTACCCGGTGGTTTGGAAATGTTAGATGGGATTTCTAGCATCGCATATTAAGTTAAGTTAAACTTTCACAAAAATCCATTAGGATTATTAAATGTTAATGGTTTTTATGATGATCTGTTGTGTTTTTTTGATCATGCTGTGAAAACAGGACTTATACCCCAAGCTACTCGCCATTCCATAATTTCTGCCCTAACGGCTGATCAGCTGCTCGATCAATTGCAAACCTGTGAACCTAAACCAGATATACTAGTCAAGCAAATATGTGGGCAATCTTCAAATAGCAGTCAGAAGTAGGATCCAGATACTACTCTTCGGTTGTAACTTTCCTTAATCTGTTGATTTTACTCTTAGCATTTTGGATTTACTTTATTGTGTGTTTATGTTAAAAAAAAACCTTTCTCTAAGTTCTAGAAGACATTGGGGACAATGTCTGATTTAGGTTGGGGGAGGAGGAAAAAAATTTTTCCTAGTTAGTTAATAAAACCATTAGATGCATGGGCTGTGGAAAAAATGGCAGAGTAAGGAGTTATTCTTAACTCCTGAGACACATTTTATTAGTTGCATTTTTTGTTCCTTCTTATAAAAAAAAGAGTAAAAGTGAAAAAAAAATCATCCTGTTTAAGTGCATTGTAATGATCTTGATAAGTATATAAGTTTTGAGTATGGATCAATTGAATTTAGAGATTTCATAGCATGAATGAACAACTGATTGTTGCAATTGGTGATGAATTTTGAGATTGAATGAGCTGAGTTTGAAAGCCCATAACCGTGAGCTTTTGAGCCTTTAATGATTATTTCTCTTGTGTATGATATTCACCAATTAAGTTGTCACTCTAGAACTTGCCTTAAATATGGTTGAGATTACATTTCACATGCACATTCAAAGATGATAAAGGCATTCATTTTGTTTAGCTAGAGCCAAATAGCCAACCTTGCAATTATACCGTTGATAAACTCCTTTAAGCCTAATTGACTGTTTCTTTGTTCTCAACCCATTAACATGTGCTTTAATGATATATCAAGTGCTTTTACTTAATTCGGAAGATTAGCATAGCATTTGAAATTTTTGTGAAATAGGCTTTTGACAAGTGTAGGGGTGTATATATCATCAACTTTAGAATTGCAAACAAAAAAATGATGGAAAAAAAGAAAAGAAAATTTTTTTTTAGAGTATTCGAATTGTGGGTTGTTGTGATAAAATAGATTTATTCAGAAGCTGGCCTATTTTTCAATTATTCTATTAATTTCTTAAATTTAACCCTTCATATCACGTTTTACATTCCTTTTACCATAACCCCATTACAACCTTTAATAAGTCCTTTTGATTTGAATTATGCATGTGAATTAGGTAGTGGAGATTGAGATTTTTATCAAGCCTATGGTAGTGCAATTGTTTGGTTGAATTTGAGCGAAATACTTACTCTAAACACTTGAGAGAGTGAGAGAATGAGTAGTAATTATGAATTCGGTTTATTCATTTTTAAATAAAGTTACCAATTTATATTTTCGTTGATTCATGAATACTATGATCTCTTTATTTTTCAATTGTGTTCTTGCTTATGACTTGACATTTCTAATTTTGTTGGAAGCACTTAATGGTTACTCCTTGTCCAAGGACGTCCAAGAGCTAATTGTGGGGGAATTTGATAAGTAAAATATTTGCATATTAATTTTTCATTATATGATGATTTTGTGGATGATATTTGAGCTCAATTTAATAAATTTGGGTGTAATTAATAAATAAATAGTGATTTTGGCATGAAATACAATTTATTGAAAATTACTAAATTAGACCCTCTTTTTGTTTTTAAGCAATATCTGGAGCTCTAAATATCATATTGGGACGTTCTATATATGGATAAAAAGCTAAGAAAGAGTTCTACAACTTTTATGTTGAGACCAAAACCTGGTTCTGTCTCCAAGGGTTTTGAATTTTGTTTGGAAGTTGAAAGCGGGAATCATCTACCATTCCACCAATCATTCCATCTACCACATTTTATCTACCACTTCATTTTCCTTTTCATCTACTACTTCATCTATCACATTTCACCTACCACCTCATCTTCCTTTTCACCTACTACTTCATCTATCACATTTCACCTACCACCCCATCTTCCTTTTCACCTACTACTTCATCTACCATACCCCATTCCTCCCTATATATAGTCATCATCTCTTTCACATTTTACACACCAATTCATATCCATTACTCTCCTCTCTTCTTCACTTACAACCATTTCATATCCATTACTTTCCTCTCCTCTCCACATACACCATCTTAGAGTTAATTTTATACATTGTATTTAATTCTTGTATGCCTCCTACATGGAAGGCTTAGGTAGTCCTCCTTTATGGATGGTATATGTTGCCACCTATATGGAAGATTTTACCTCTTAAAGGGATGGCTAGATTTTCTCTATTTTCATACATCTTTTGATTGTATATTTATGTTTTAGAATTTAATATTCAAGTTTTATGCAATGTTTATGAAGTTTGCAATTTATTTTATTTTTGTTTTTAATTTCATCATGACCTAAATTTCTATTTTCCTAGGGTGATGACGTAGCTTACTAATAACGGATTAAATCTTAACTTATTAAATCTAGTTTTAATTTCTCCCGCATCATTGAGTTTTAATTATTATTCTTAATGCTTTTGATTCACTGGCCATCTTTTGAATGATTTCAATATACATGTTGAGACCGAAAGGATATGCATATGTATAGATCCTATAATTAAAACCATGACTTGCATATGAAATAGGTATATATTCATATGAGTTGTGTAGTCTTACTGAGTTCCATAAACCTTAATGTATAATTGATTGCTTAAACTCATATAGGAATATATTGGATTGGCAATTAATTATAGAATTGCTTGACCTTGAAAGAAGCTAGTAATTAAATTAGAAAAACTCGATTATCAATCATGTTAAATAAATTAGGCTAGAATAGATAAGTGATTCAATCCGAAATTTATTAAGTGAAATATGACCCTTGAGGCTTTTTCTCATAATTGTTTTCATATCATTTGCACTAATATTTAATCATCTTTTATTTTATACTCTCAATCACTAATTAATCAATGACTAAATAGAATTAAAATTACTCATTTTGGTACTTAGTGATTAATTCTCGTGGAAACGATACTCTACTCACTTATGTATTACTTGATTACGACAATGTACATTTGCACTATTTAATAGACTATTTACACTCGTAACACTCATTTCTTCATCAAGCCATTGAAAAAATCCGCATCCTCCTTATGAGTTTACAATACTTGTTCAGATATAAACAACAATATGAACTCAGCACACAAAAAAAGCCGTCTTCACTAAAAAACTGTAAAAAAAGCTCTTAATTGAAAAATACCTACCTATTAGTAATTTCAACAACCATAGAATCTCTTCCCCTGGTTTACCTCCGTCCACAATGTCCAGAGAGGGGCCACTACCCTTCAACGACACTTCTTTGCCAATCCATCATTGTGAACCTCGCGACCACGGCACCTAAGCATTGTGACCTTCCTCTTCCTTACCCTTGATGAAGATGTTGTCAACGAGTCCCCCATCACCCCATTCTCCTCTTGCTTCCCTCTTTCTGGACCTTCCTCATCCTCACACACTATTAATGTTTGCTCGATTGGTGGGGGTCATTTCTCTGTTCCTTTTTGCCCTAACACAGAAAACAAAACTTAAATTTGTAAAAAAGAAACAGAAGGTAAATAATTAATCTGTGCGTCAACAACTTCGACGTGGCAAACGACACTTGTTGTCTCCATCTAACTGGGTCAAAATTGTAATTTAGTTGAAACTTCCAGGGTGAAATTGCACCCTTTAAAACTTACGAGGTAAAATCACTCTTTTGGGACAACTTCTGGGGCGAAATTGGATAATAACCCTTTAAACTATTAAGGAGAAACTCTGGAAGAAATCTTCCTTAGAGATCATGAAGATCTTGTCGAAAATAGTGATGAACGACTTAGCCATACATCTGAATCTTGCTCAATGGTAGAATATAGGGACAATTACAATGAAGTCCCACATAAGAGGAAAAAAATGAAAAAATGGTCCCTGAAGTTGTTAATAACAAGTCGAGGAGCGTCCATTAACAAGTCAAGGAGCTTACACTGACAACTTCAGGGACCATTTCTTCATTTTTTCTCTTGTATGGGACTTCATTGTAATTGCCCCTAGAATATACTAGTTTCAAGAGATTAAGGGAGTTGATTAATTTATTTGACTTTTTAATCTCCTCAAATAACTTAATTGAGTCTTATATCAATGACAGAAGACATCGCAGAAGAGGGCATGCTTTTTTTTAAAAAAAAAAAAGCCTACTAAAAAATCTGACAACTAACATGGATAAAGAAAAGTTGAAGTGGATGTCATATAAGCATGTTTGGTCAATAAACGTTCACTGTTAGGGCTAGTTAACAGAGAGGAAAAATTACCCTATTTTTCAAAACTTCCAGAACATATTAATCCCAGCAAAATCTTTCATGTGCCCAATAGCAACGTGAAAAAAACTTTCGGAGCATCTGGGCGCTTTAACCCTTTAATTAATCCATCAATTCATTATTTCACTATTTCTCTCACCTATATGCCACATATAAAAAGGTGAAAATCCTAAATAAATACCATTTGAAAATACAAAACCTTAAAAAGTCTATTAACACTTTAAAAAGACTTAAAGGTACTAAGTACCAAATTGGTTTTTTCAAGTTTTAACACATTTACCATTTTACCCCTCAAAATTTTTTTTAAAAAAATAATAGTGGTGCCCCTGCTGGAACACTATCGCCGACTGGCCACCGCCGCTCCGGTGGCTAGCAAGACGGGACCCTCGACAGCCGGAGCTCCGGCCATCAGAGGCAGGAGCTTTTTTGGTTGGGAAGCAGTTTTTTTTTTTTTGAAAAAAATTTGTTGAGAAATGGGAAGGAGTGAGATCGAACCCATCCCACCCCTTTAGCAGAGGAGCATGGTGGCCACTAGGCCACCAAAGCTCTTTTGATATATATATATGCATTATTAAATATGTATAATATAATTAAAGGCGTAGTAGCTTTGACAAAATCAATAATGACTTTGACAAATTCAGTAATAGAAATAACAAAATTCATAATGGTATTGATAAAACCGTTTGCTGATAAACCTTGACTTGCATGTTTTCATCAGCATTTTTGCATAAAACGCTTTTGTCAAAACCATTACAATTCTTGTCAAAATCATTACTAAACTTGTCAATCTCATTACTGAATTTATTAAAATCATTTTATTTATATTATGAATGTTTTCATAATGGAATTTCATAATGAGATTGCCAAAACTATTATAATTTCTTGTCAAAATTATTACTAAACTTGTCAATCTCATTACTAAATTTGTTAAAATCCTTTTATTTATATTATAAATGTTTTTATAATGGAATCTCATAATGGGATTATTAAAACTATTACAATTCTTATCAATATCATTACTAAACTTGTCAATCTCATTACTGAATTTATTAAAATCCTTTTATTTATATTATGAATGTTTTTATAATAGAATCTCATAATGGGATTGTCAAAACCATTACAATTCTTGTTAAAATCATTACTAAACTTGTCAATCTCATTACTGAATGTGTTAAAATCCTTTTATTTATATTATAAATGTTTTCATAATGGAATCTCACAATGTGATTATCAAAACCATTACAATTCTTGTCAAAATCATTATTAAACTTGTCAATCTCATTACTGAATTTGTTAAAATCCTTTTATTTATATTTAAATGTTTTCATAATGGAATCTCATAATGAGATTGTCAAGTTCAGTAATGATATTGACAAGAATTGTAATGGTTTTGACAATCCCATTATAAGATTCCATTATGAAAACAATCATAATATAAATAAAAGAATTTTAACAAATTCAGTAATGAGATTGACAAATTTAGTAATGATTTTAACAAAAATTGTAATGGTTTTGTTAATCCCATTATGAGATTCCATTATGAAAACATTCATAATATAAATAAAAGGATTTTAACAAATTCAGTAATGAAATTGACAAGTTTAATAAGGATTTTAACAAGAATTGTAATGATTTTGACAAAAGCGTTTTGTGCAAAAATGCTGATGAAAACATGCAAGTCAAGGTTCATCAGCAAACGGTTTTGTCAATACCATTACAAATTTTTTTCTTCCATTGCTGAATTTGTCAAAGCCATTATTGACTTTATCAAAGCTACTACGCCTTTAATTATATTATACATATTTAATAATGCATATATTTATCAGAAGAGTTTTAGTGGCCCAGTGGCCCCCATGCTCCTTTGCTAAAGGGGTGGGATTGAACCTCTTACTATTTCTTAACAAATTTTTTTCAAAAAATAAATCCCTTCCCTACTAAAAAAGCTCTCGCCGGCCAGAGCTCCGGCTATTGGGGGTTCTAGCCGGAGCGGCGGCAGCTGGCCTACGGTGGTGCTCTGATAGGGACACTACTATTATTTTTTAAAAAACAATTTGAGGGGTAAAATGATAAAGGGAAAATCGCTGATAAATACTAAACAAGCAAATTAATTGCTCTTTGCCACCAACACACATGAGGGACTGAACTTGTATTAAAATTGAACTTAAAAAGACAAAAAAGCCCTTAGTTTGATAAGAAAATTTTAGGCGGGAGCTGAGGAAGGAGAAAGTACAGTTCTGAATCCCTTCTTCCTCTTCCATTTCCGGCCTGCAGAAGTTCAGGTCGTCTCCCCTCACTCAGCCGTCTCCTTGGCTTGTGTCTGTCGGCAGTGTCATCTCCGGCTACTCCTCCAGCGGCCGCCGTCTCATTGGCTCGTGTTCTTCGGATCTGTCGTCTCCAAGTGCTCCTCCAGCGGATCTGTCGCTTGCTCCTCCAGCGGATCTGAATCCCACCGTCGCTTTCTCCTCCAACCTAAATGCCTCCTTCATTCACCTGATCTTTTTCATACGTGCCCAATGGTCATCCACACTATGTGCAAAGGATGAAGATCCATTATGTGCCAATGATATGTCGTTTTGTGCAATTACTCTTCCTTCATGTGCCAATGATCTTCCGTTTTGTACAATTAATCTTTCATGATGTTCAATTGATCTTCCATGATGTGCATTTGATCTTCAGTTTTGTGCAATTACTCTTCCATGATGTGCAGTTGATCTTCCGTTTTGTGCAATGGATCTTTTCCATGGTGTAAAGGATGATTCATTGTGCCAATGATCTTCCATTGTATGCAATTACTCTTCATTGATTTGTAATTGATATTCCGTTTTGTGCGACGGATCTTTTCCATACGTGCCCAATGGTCATCCACGCTATGTGCAAAGGATGAAGATCCATTGTGTGCCAATGATCTGTCGTTTTGTGCAATTACTCTTCCTTCATGTGCCAATGATCTTCCATGATGGGCATTTGATCTTCTGTGTTGTGCAATTACTCTTCTATTATGTGCAATTGATCTCCTATTTTGTGCAATGGATATTTTCCATGGTGTAAAGGATGATCCATTGTGCCAATGATATTCCATTATATGTAATTACTCTTTCATGATGTGCAATTGATCTCCCATTTTGTGGAATAGATTTTTTCCATAGTGTGGATGACCATTGGGCACCAATGGAAAAGATCTGTTGAACAAAATGGAAGATCAATTGCACATCATGGAAGAGTAATTGCACAAAACTGAAGATCAAATGCAAATCATGGAAGATCAATTGAACATCATGAAAGATTAATTGTACAAAACGGAAGATCATTGGCACATGAAGGAAGAGTAATTGCACAAAACGACAGATCATTGGCACATAATGGATCTTCATCCTTTGCACATAGCGTGGATGACCATTGGGCACGTATGAAAAAGATCAGGTGAATGAAGGAGGCATTTAGGTTGGAGGAGCAAGCGACGGTGGGATTCAGATCCGCTGGAGGAGCAAGCGACAGATCCGCTGGAGGAGCACTTGGAGACGACAGATCTGAAGAACACGAGCCAATGAGACGGCGGCCGCTGGAGGAGTAGCCGGAGATGACACTGCCGACAGACACAAGCCAAAGAGACGGCCGAGTGAGGGGAGACGACCTGAACTTCTGCAGGCCGGAAATGGAAGAGGAAGAAGGGATTCAGAACTGTACTTTCTCCTTCCTCAGCTCCCGCCTAAAATTTTCTTATCAAACTGAGGGCTTTTTTGTCTTTTTAAGTTCAATTTTAATGCAAGTTCAGTCCCTCATGTGTGTTGGTGGCAAAGAGCAATTAATTTGCATGTTTAGTATTTATCAGCGATTTTCCCAATGATAAATATGTCAAAACATGAAAGATCCAATTTGGTACTTAATACATTTAAGTATTTTTAAAATGTTAATAGATTTTTTAGGGTTTTGCATTTTTAAATAGTATTTATTTAGAATTTTTCCTATAAAAAGCTTTTTTTTTATTTTTCTTTGTAGAGGACACAACATAATAACGTGGTTTCCTCTAATGCACCCTTAATTCTTCCATGATTCAAAGTTCCAAACAATTTTGCCAATGCAACCAGAGAGGATCCTCCTTCCCTCATCGCTGCCTCTGCTTCTTCCTTCGCAATCCCAACTCGCTTCCTAACCAACTCACCTTTCTCCGATCCCATCAACTCAGTGATTCGCTCTTCCACCTCCGCCGCCTCAACCAACGCACCCTCCGGCGACCATGTTGACTCGCACATCCACAAAGCAATCTTCATCTCCTCCACCATCACCACCCGGTTCAGCCTCTGCTCTGCATACAGCGGCCAAGCCACCATCGGCACTCCGGCGACCACCGCCTCCAGCACCGAGTTCCACCCGCAGTGGGTCACGAACCCACCCACCGACCCGTGCTTCAGCACCGCCCCCTGTGGGGCCCACTTCTTCACCACCATCCCTCTTTCTTTTGTCCGATCCAAGAACCCCTCCGGCAACAGAGAATCAAGATCTGGGTCTTCATGTGACTACGCAGCGAGGTTATGGGTTTTCTCCGACGGCGGATTCCGAACTACCCACAAGAATCTTTGACCACTCTTCTCTAATCCACGAGCTATTTCTCGTAATTGCTCTTTGGAAAACACACCCAAACTCCCAAAACAGAGGAACTCAACGCTTCTCTCATGCTGAGAATCTAGCCACCTTAAACACTCATGTCCTGTGGTCTTTTCTTTATCATATGCAATCAAAGGACCCACAGGATAAATGGGAGGCATTGGACTCTGCGGCACGCAAAGCCCATCTGAAATTGCTCTGAGACACTTGTGTTCCAGAGCTTCGAATGTGTTCACTATGATGCCAACTGTTTTAGGCATAATATCAGCAACATTCAGGAAGCTATGATATGCTGGATCATTTCGTTCAAGAAATGGTTTAATCATGTCCCTGCTGTGTAACGGCGGGATTCCGGGAATGTTAAGAATGGTATTGAGATCTTTGAAGCTATTGTCGATGGTCCAATGGAAGATCGGAAAGTAAAGGAAGGCGGCAAGGCAGGCGGCAGGGCTGGTGAAATAGCCGTAAGCAGGGATGTGAAGTTTGGAAGAAAGAGAGAGAGCTTCGAAGCAGAAGAAGTCAGCAATGAAGGCACGAACAGAGTAAGTAACAGAGATGGAAACCAAACCATTATGGACATTAGGATTGTTCAGGCGAAGGACCTCGAACATTAGGGTTTCATGACTAGGGGAAGGGGAGAGTAAGGAAGGAGGGAGAGAAACAGGAGGGAGGCTATGGAAGACGATGGAGGGGTGAATGGAGGAAGAGACGGAGGCGATGTAGTTGGAGATGGAAACGGCGTCGTATGGTGGGGAGATAGTGAGGATGTGAATGGTGAGGAGAGGTTGAAGATGGTAGTGAGAGAGTATGAACTTGGCAAGCTCCACCATTGAAACAAGGTGGCCTCTAGCAGCAGTTGGGTAGAAAACTCTGGCCTCCTTGTTCATGTTTGTAGTTCTGTTTTGTCTGAGAAAATTGTTCAGATAATTGAAAGCTGTTGCAGCAATAATTATTCCCCAAGGAAGGGGGTGTATATATATCTGTGTGTGGGTTACCTACGTATAAAATTTACAGGATACTTGTTCTTTTTTTATAAAAAGTCATATGTTTCATACCAATAACATTTCCAATTTTTTTATATATTTATTATTTAGATTATTGGGTCTGCTAGCAATTTCTTTGGATTCCCTAGATTGTATATGCCCCACCCCACGATTGAATGGAAAAAACGTACTTACCCAACATTTGACGTCTTTTACCGCCATGCTTTTTATGATATTATTAGTGATGTTAGTCTGTATTTATTTAAAAATTGATACTCTTATGGACAATTTAGTTAAGTTTGCATATAATATTATAGGGAATTTTGTTTTCCTTGATCATCTATCACCTTTTTATCAGGAGGCGATGATCCCTTTCTAGGATTTTTTATTGTAATTCGCTTTAAACACTAATAAATTCCAGTTTCTATTCAAAAAAGAAAAGAAAAGAAAAATACACACAGTACTCATAAATTAGACATTTAATTTTAAATTTTACAAAGTATGAGTTCACAATATATTCATTCATATATTTCATGCTGGACATTGGATAAAAATTGTCTTATATTATTAATAATTTAATACGGCTGATTTATGAATTCAAGAAATACGAATTATAGTTTTTTAAAAAATTATTATTATTTGAATGATTGAAGAAATAAATGAATTCATAGTATGTTTTTTAGTCTTTTAATTTTACCCTTAATTTCATTTTATTCTTTTTAAGTTGATCTACAATGATGCAAAATATAAGTAATAGCATCTTCAATTTAAATTGTTTTTGGATTTCGACGTACATAGAATTTTGAGTGTTTTTTTAAATTCTTTCGTTACAATATTAACCACCTGACATGAAAATTTTTGACAAAATTAATTTCGAAAATCTTTAGCAATATATATCTTGAGGTGTACATGTTGAGTTTATTTTTCTTAGGACTAAAGAAGAATGTTAGGATAAGCCATTGTGAAGGGAAGTTCCCGCGTCTATCACTCAAATTATTAAAGGTTCCCACGGATAAGGAAAACGTTTCTTTCCAATGCTCTGTTTTTTTTTTTTTTTTAACATGTTCCAAAGGACAGAGCCCCCAAAGCCACATCGCCATTAATTTGAATGGGACCTGCCACTCAGTTCATTACATACAATATCATATAAATAAACAAATTGCAATAGATATTGTATTTTATGAAATCACAGTTTAATTCCAACTGAAGTTCCGCATGTACAATATAATTTAAAAATAAAGCAAGTTAAACATGTACGTGCATGAAAGGGTCCACATTAATAGCTACCTGAGTAATTTGGATTCCATTTGAAGAGCCGGTGATTCATTTTTTGTGCTATATTATTTCACCAATCTTTCTTTTAACCATTGAAAGAAAAACTAGACCGGATCGGCCGGTCGGATCGGAAAACCGGTGAACCGGTCCCAGGGCCAGTCCGGTTAGCTATCTGTGAGGGGAGAGTTGACCGTGTCGACCCTGTCAGTTCGCATGTGACTCAGCCAAATCGCCGAGTCAGGCGGTTTGACCGAGTCACTTAAAAAAATTGAATTTTGTCCCAATACGTCGTCGTTTTGGGACATTGAAAAAAAAATGCAGAGATCAGAACTGAAGCAAAGAGTCGCGCGAGACAAATCACAGAACCAAGGATTCAGAATCAGATCCCCTTCCCTCTCGAGTCCCGACCCTGTGCCCTAGCTCCAATCAGCGGTGGCTGCTTAAACAGCGAGTGACGACGGTGAGCGGCGAGGAGCAAGCGGCGACGGCGACTGAAGGTATTTTGAATATTTTCGTTTTCAGATTTTCATATTTTCAAATGTTTCATGGAACAACATAAGGTTTCTCCTGTTGCTTTCTTCTTGTATGTTGTCATTGTTGTGAGTTACCATTGTTTTATTTTCTGTGAGTTGCCATGACTTGATTTTGTGTTGGGGAATAGATGAATGAAGCTTGCATTTGGTTGAGTCTCAAGGTTGAGTAGGTTCTTTTATTTGGTCTCTCACTTTCTGTGCTGTATTTGTTTTCGTTCTTTTTTTTGTTTCAAGGTAAGTGCTCAAACTTCATATAATTTGATGCTAAGAAAAGGATGCAGGACTAGTATTTGAA
Organism: Inga oerstediana; assembly: GCA_963210345.1. Lineage (NCBI taxonomy): Eukaryota > Viridiplantae > Streptophyta > Magnoliopsida > Fabales > Fabaceae > Inga > Inga oerstediana. The sequence continues at coordinate 45,803,883 of OY723401.1, forward strand.
GAGTAAGTTCATGATTATGAGGTGTGATTAGTAACATTTAGGTTTGGACAAATTGATGACACAAGGAATTTCATTTCTGTATATAACGAAGTACCCATTTTGGTTTTTGAGACATTATTGTTGAACTTGGAAATATAGTCTATTGGTGATGAGAATTAGTACTCCAATGTGTTTGCTAGTTATTCCCTTTATAGCTGAATTCCAAGTTTTTTTTTTTTGCTATTTTTGAAAAGAAAAACATGGTTCTGCTTTACATGAAGAGTATATGTTTGAAAGTGAACTTGTTTGTCAAGTGACTTCTTTTTAATTTGAATGGATGGAACTTCTGCTGAAGGTAAATTTCATGTTTGATGGAATATTGAGAGTTGAAAACTTTGGAAGGGAGGATGGGTATAGGATTAGAATTATGGATTGCTTTATTGAGGTTCTTAAAAAGCTTCAAGTTTATGGAAACAGTAAACATTATGTATAATGTAGATGGAAAACCGATAATAGCATTGTGTAGAATTATGGATTTGCTTTGCTTATAACCAATGTTGTTAATATCTAGTTATGAATTCCATGAATAATAGCATTGTTGCAAGGATGGATATATCAAGTTCAGAAAATGAGAATGTCACTCACACTTCTAATACCGAGCCTCACACTTCCAATTCGAACACGAATCCTACTCCTACTCCCAGTACCATAATTCATGGTAAAATTGATCCAGCATGGGCACATGTTGCCTTCAAAAAAGGGGGGACACAGAATGTATACACATGTCTCTTTTGTGGTAATAGCTATAGAGGAGGAGGCATAAATAGGATGAAGCAACATCTTGTTGGTATGTCTAGACAAATTGCTTCTTGCAAAAAGGTTACTTCTGATGTGTGTTATAGGATTATAGAGTCTTTGAAAGAAGGTTCCAAGAAAAAGTCAATTGAAGTTGAAGATATAAGAGAAGAGGAAGTTGAAGTAGAGGAGGTTGATAGTGGAGCTAAAAAGAGGAAAGCTGGGACAATGGATAAATATTTCGCTCCTAAGACAACTCCTGGAGCTCAGCCAACCATCAAGAGTGCCTTAACATCAAAAGAAGCACAACACAATATGAAAATGCTTCTTGCTGAATGGGCTATAGTCAACTGCATTCCATTTAGAGCATTGGGGTGCCCTTTATTTCAAAGAGCTGTGGATGGAATGTGCTTTATAGGGCCTGGGTTTAAAGCCCCTAGTGCTTATGATTTCAAAATCAACTTGTTGAGAGAATGGAAAAAGGAATGCCAGTTGCTCATTGACAATCACAGGGCTAAATGGAAGAATAATGGCTTCACACTTATGGCAGATGGGTGGACTGATGTGAGACAACGAACTTTGATAAACTTCTTAGTTTATTCTACCCACGGAATGGTGTTTGTTAAGTCTGTTGACGCATCAGACCAGTCAAAGATGCTAAAACTCTGTTCTTGTTGTTTTCTATGGTGATTGAGTGGGTTGGTTCGAAGAATATTGTCCATGTGGTCACTGACAATGCTGCCAACTATGTGGCATGTGGAAAGTTAATCAAGGAGAAATATAAAAATACTTATTGGACTCCTTGTGCTGCTCATTGTTTAAATCTTGTATTGAAAGACATTTCAAACATGCCTTATGTGTCGGACATTGCAGTAAAGGCATCAAAGATAACAGTATTTGCTTACAATCACATGGTATTCTTGTCTTGATTGAGGAAAAGGCCAGGTTTGAAAGAAATTGTGTGTCCTGGTGCTACAAGGTTTGCCACTATCTTTATTACATTGCATAGCATATATATACACAAGCATGACTTGCAAGCCCTTGTCGTTGATAAACACTTTGTGGATCATAAGCTATCTAGGACTACTCCAGGAAAAATTTTTAGTGTGATCATATTAGATAGATGGTTTTGGAATGAATGCTTTCAAATTGTGAAGATTGTAACTCCTTTGATAAAATTGTTGAGAATTGTTGACTCAGATGAGAAGCCTTCACTTCCATATGTTTATGAAGGCATGCAAAGGGCAAAAAGTGGAATTAAGGAGATGTTCAAGAGGAATAAAGATCACTACAAGCCCTACACAAGTATCATTCAAGCTAGATGGGATAAACATTTGAAGACCAATCTCCATGTAGCTGCCTATTTATTGAACCCGACATTCGTATATGGTCCAAACTTTATTCACAAGGGAGAGTTAGTACAAGCTCTGATTGACGTTGTGGAGACTAACTCAGATGAAAATGTTGATTGCTACAAGATAATGAAGCAAGTGACATTATATCTTGATAGCAACGAATCTTTCAGCAGAGAGACATGTAAAAAGGGAGCTGAAAAACTTGATCCTTGTAAGTAACTAAGTATTCATCTTTATTATTTTAATGTTTAATTAACAACATATTAATTAATTGCAACTAATATTATGTATATTGTAGATGAATAGTGGATGTACTATGACTGTTCAGTTCCAGAATTGCAACATGTTGCAACATGTATTCTTAGGCAAACATCTGCTTCTTCTAGTTGCGAGAGAAACTGGAGCTTATTTGAGCGCATCCATACAAAAATGAGAAATATATTGCACTATCAAAGGCTGAATGATTTGGTTTACACTAATTATAACTTGCGATTAAAGCATAGGTAACTTTAGATATTATGAGAAATACTTTTAATTAACATGGATCAAGTTTTAAATTTTGATTGAAATCATTTGTCATTGGGAGATTGAAAGAGTGCATTGAAAAAAAAACAAGACAAGTTATGATCCTATTGACTTTGAGTCGATTGATGAGGTGGATTTTTGGATGACTGAAGAAGATCCCATTCCAGATTTCAATGATGAAGATGCAGAAAATCTTGAAAGTGCTCTTAATAATGAAGAAGTTGCACTTTCATCAGCTCTGGATAGAATTAATGAAGGTTTATATAATTATATGTCCTATTAATATTTTGTTACTATTTATTATCCATCCACATTATTATTTGTTATACATAACCATTGATATTCATTATTGTTGTGCATATGCATAGGTGACGAAGATAGAGACATTCCTGATCCCCCGGCTTTGAATGATGATATCACTACTTCTTTGTATTTCCCCAATCCAGCACCTATTGACTCACCTCCAATAGATCAGCTTGATGAGTTATAGAGTTTGTTGAATGATGATTTACTCATTTGGCTATGGTTGATGAATGATGTTATTAGCTATCTTTTTTACTATTTTGATGTTATTGGCTATGTTTGATGAATGATTATTGATATTGTTATGTTTTGATGTTAGTTATGTGTTTGCTTTGAAGAATTAATTAGGTATTTTAGCTATTTTGATGTTAGTGATAACTTATGAGTTATAAATGTTCATTATTTTGTTATTGTCAATTAAATTGTAATATTTTAATATGACCGATTCAATCACCGGTTCGCTCACCGGTCTGACCCCGGTTGACCTAGTGACCCTTGAACCTATGCCGCGATCGGTTCATTGATCGGTCCGGTTTTTTCGTTTCTTGCTTTTAACCAATTAAAGGCAAATGACACCAATTAATTCTAACCCTATCCACCAACTCGTACAGTTATCACACTTGTGCTTGAACATTTGAGAGAGGTGGGATTAATTAATTCTATTAGATACATGTATGCCACCAATTCAAGGTTGGATTCTATATATTAGTCAGTGCCAAGGTTTACCACGTCAAATCCTGGCTAATTATTACACATTATGCTTTGTCTCTTCTCAATGTCGCTAAGCTTACTTTTATAGATGTTCATGGTATGGTGGAAATTATCAACAACCACACATTCTTCTTGTCCGTTTTTTTTTTTTTTTGGGCCCGGCCGAAACAACCACACATTCAATTGAACCAGCAATATCCACGTAATACTCCTTCCATTCCTCATATATACATACATATATATATATACACACTTTCATATCCTTAACATAATATCTATATATCTTTAATTGATAAATCATGCTTCATCCATGTGTGCTTTGGCTTTATTTTACCCCATATGTGCCTCATCAGAGATACATGATGAACCCTCATCAGTGGGTCAGAAGATTGATCGACTAGATGATGATGGATGGATTATTTGTTTTGTTTTTTTTTCGAGAAATATAAGTTTGGGCAAAAATTCTTTTGTCAATCATGGATTTATTTTCAAGGGCAATCTGTTCAATCTCTGATTTGGAAGGAAGTATCTAATCAGCCTTTTCTTGCTCTACAATGCTTAAGAGCGTCTCTGCACTGGATCCTAAAATGTCCTCGATCTTTACAAATCTTCAAATTGCAAGAATCTAAAAAAGTTTTATATATCAAGAGGAGACTTCTGCCACAGAAAGGATCAAACAAGAATTCTGCTAATATTTTCCACTAGGACATAACTTCTTTTCTTAACTGTTTTAATTTTCAAAATGCTTTTTGGATGAAATCAATTCACCATGATGTTTTTAAAGCACTACAATCATGTTCATACATGATTGTGGAAACTTGATGTATTTTAATTTGTTTTATTAATGCATTTTGTTCATTATCAAAAAATATTTAAGAAAATTAGTTCAATTATTTTTTTGTTGAAAAAATGTGTGTTTATTTTCTTAAAGTACCCTCTTAAATTATTTGCATTAAAAATATCCCTTGATGCAAACTCGTTATACATGTGCAATAAATACTATTAGTTTAGGAAATAAAAAATAAATATGAAGGACAAAGTTGATTGAAGTTTATATATATATATATATATGGATAATTAATTTGTAGGATCTTATAGTTTCAACCAATTTTTAATTATGTCCCTATAATTTTTTTTCTTCTTTTTGTTAGGTCCTTATACTTTCACCTATTCTTAATCAAATCCTTGTAGAATTTGTTTTTCTTTTTATCAAGTCTTTATTGTTTTGCCGGATTTTTAATTAGGTCCTTATAGCTTTTTTTGGATTTTAATTTTTTATTTAAGTGAAATTTAAATAAATGAATAATATTGAAATCTAATGTACTAATAATAAATTTAAATTAATAATTATATAATTCAAAAAATAATTATTATGTTTAATTAGTAATTCTGAATTAATTAATTACAATTCTATTCTACTATTAGAAAAATTTATAATTCAAATTCAAATTTTATTATGACAAAAATAAATAAAATTGGAATAAAAATAAATAATATAGATATTGTTTTAATCAAAAATTATGAAGAATATTAAAATAATTCATAAAAAATAATGTCAAAATAAAAATATCATGATAATTTATTAATTATAGAATAATATTTGATTATATATTTATAGAAGAGATATTTAGAATTTATTGTACAATACAAGGACCTAATTAAAAATCATGTGAAATTTTAAGGACTTGACAAAAAGGAAAAAAAAGTTACAAAGACCTTATAAAAAACAAGCGAAAATATAAGGATCTAATAAAAAAAATTATAGGGACCTAAGTAGAAATTGGTTAAAACTATAAGAGCCTACATATTAATTATCCATATATATATATATATATATATAACATAATCTTATTTAGGAGAATGAGACTTATTATTATTCTCATCATCCCTTTTGCAAAAAAGGGACATTTTTTAAGTTTGTTTTTGTACCGATCTATGCTTAAATATAAGTCACTTGTAGAGTAATTAATAATATTTTGTCAATTTTAACACTATTTAATTTCTATTTGTGGCACCCGAAAGTTGGAAAATATGGAGCCGCCACCAAAAATTTAAAAAAAGGATAATTTTGGAAACTTTTTTTTTTGAAAAATGGAAACCAGATAGGATTCGGGAGTCGATTATGAATGGGAAAGGTGTTAGACACCTCACAACACCAGTTCATAAGAATTGTTACCCTAAGTTAATTATTTAAAAATGAATATAACCTTTATTTTTATTATATATAATTACCCAAATAAAAACAGAATATTTACAAAAATAAATAAAATGAAAACTAAAGAAAAAAGGAACAATTATTTACAAAAAATAAGAAAAAATATAATTATTTACAAAATCAGACTTGACCAAGGAAGAGAACCTAGAACCTACATACCCTTTAGAGGGATCAAAGCCCACGTAATTCAGGGTAGAAATGCGTGTCACTTTGTTTGTGTTTTTAAGGAAAAATTTCCTTTAATTTATTTGAGAAAATGATTTTTTATTTGTTTGGTATTTTTTATTTTATGAAAACAACTCTTCTATTTTTACCTAAGGATGCTCTAAAAACCTCACACAATAGAAATCCCTTTTAAAATCAATTTCATTTATTTTGATAAAAGAAAAGCCTTTTTATTTATTATTTTCATTTACGAAAATAGGCCACAAGCATTTTTTATTTTTCCTTTTTATAAAGAAAACTTATATTAGAAGGAGATATGAAAATAACAAATAGGTAATCACATCCAAACAGAGAAAATAAGTAGTAGAAGCAAGCCATCACATGTCAAGTCAATCAATGAAGGATGCGTACTTTCTTCATGGTCCAAGTAACATACAAATATCATTGGGCATACCCCCGTACTATCAACAAGAAGAGAGCAGCATAAGTATTGTTGGTGTGGTGGAATGAAAGAAATAAAAAGAAAGAGGGATGAGTGGTTGAATCACATGAGACTAAAAAGATTAAATAGAAAAAATAACTAAAAGAGAAAATAGAATAGAGAAGAAAGATATAAGGAGAAAAAGAAAGGAAAATAAAAATAAGATAAAATAATCTAAATCATATTATATTGCACCCTCTAGTAATTAGTGTTGTGCCTCACAAAGGTGACAACAATCATAAGAGCATATACTTTCCTGGGGCACAAAAACGAAACAATAAAAATAGAAGAGAGAGAAAATGGAGAATAATAAAAAAAAATAAATCAATCCAATTTCATATTCGATTCACCCTCTTGCCATTGATGCTTAAACTTGCATAAGTGATAATCATCACAAGAGTATGGGCTTTTCTTAGGTTTTTAAGAAAAGGAAAATGAAAAATAATAAGAAAATGAATTAATTCTTATCATATTGGATTCCTCCCTTAATAAGTAAAATCTTAGCATATTTATTTTCCCTTATATAACAATTTTATGGATGATATTTGAGCTTAATTTAATGAATTATGGTATAATTGATAAATAAATAATGATTTTGGCATAAAATAGAATTTCTTGAAAAACACTAAATCAAACCATGTTTCAATTTTTAGGAAATATCTGGAGCTCTAGATGTCGGTTTGGGATATTCTTTATATAGATAAAAAGCTAAGAAAACGCTCTACAGCTTTTATATTAAGGCTAAATGTCAACACCCGTTTCCATTTTGATATTCACAGAGTAATAGAGACCAAGGTCCACAGGCATACAAAAAAGTATATATATATAATAAGTATTTGTTTACAGACAGGCATTAACAAAGCAAAATTCACTAATAATTACAAATATGAACAGAATATCCCAAAATATTCCAAGTACAGGCTAAATATAACCACTGGCTGTGTGTCAAAAAACGTGCCTGTCAGTTTTCCTTAATTGTGTCCTTTGCCTTTTGAACCGCTGGCACATGCTGATACATTGTGATTTAAAAAAAAGGGTGAGATTCCGAAGAATCCCAGTAGAAACATACTATCGACATATAAAATGTGAAAATTAGATATGCAATGCACCATATTAAGCAAGATGAAAGTTCAATTCGATTCATATGTGTACACACGTTTCAAGGCCAAACATCAGTTAGAACCCCTATATGTACCTCAGCCGAGTCACCGATGACAGCTAGAATTTTCGATATACCTTGGCTGGGCACCGAACCACAACCAGGTACTATGCCTCTAGCACACATTCATATCCCAAAATACTGTAACACATAACATACAATGGTCACATAGTATGTGAGAGATAGTAGTCCCTACCTTAACCTCTTTCCTGTCTCAAAGGGTCCGCCTCGTAAAACGTGTCAATTATAGGTGTCCAACTCAGTTCTAAAACATCAAATGTACAAGAAATAGGTCATAACCTATCCAAGTATCATTTTAGACACTTCCATAGTGTTTCTTGTGGTTATATTAGCCTATGGTGAAAATTTACCAAAATGCCCCCGGGATCCCAGCCTGGCCCCGCCGTACTCGATAGGGGTTGGCATGGGCAGGGCGGGGCAGGGCAAGACCCCTGCCCGATGCCCGGCCCTCTAAAAGCCCTAACCATTTTGGGCTGGACAAGGGTGGGCTGGGCAGGGTGGGCTTCCCTGCCCAATTGATAACACCTTGTCTTGTCCACATATGAAAAAAATAATTCCGTGTAAATTTCATAAACATTCCTGTAGTTACCAATACCATATGTCTTAACTCCGCCCTAAGTAATATAAACTTCAAATACATTCGATGATTCCATATATTGGGACATTTCAAAATAAATCTACAACTTGAGTCTTGAAATTTAAAAAATACCATATGTCTTAACATACTTTAAAAATTAAACAATCCATAATCCATTATAAATAAGGAAACAAAACGATTGTAACTAAAACCATGAAATCAAAGTAGTTTGCATCAATTCAATGTCCCAAAAGTTGATCAAATGATGAAGCATCTGGAAAAAAAAATAAAAAGCAACTATAATTTAATACATCATAAAGTAAAGAAGAAACGAAGAAATCTACTTGTAAATAATGTTTAGTGGCTAGGGCAAAAAAGAAAGGACCAGAAGAGTATTATACAATAGACAATATATATTTTAAATAAAAATATATATATGAAATAATATTTAATTAATATGAAAATTTATATTTTAAATAAATGAAAATAATTTTCAGGGCAGGGCCAAATAGGCAGGGCAACACCCCTTGTCCGATACCCGGCCCTGCCCAGTTATTAGCCCGGCCAAAATTGCCCAAAATCTTTTCGGGCCACTTTTTTAGGGTTGGGCTGGGCAATTTCTTACAATGCTAGGGTGGGCGCACCGAGCCACTGGGCACCATGCTCAACCCTAGTACCCGGCCCGATGGCACCTTTTCCTAAATTTGATTAGGGCTATCCTGATGTATTTTTGTTCAAGGAATCCATTTTCGGACTCAAAATTCTCAAATTCAATGTCAAATTACGAAATTGCCCTTGACAACCCTACTTTTAGGGTTTTAGGGGCGTTTCTGTAATTATGCTTTCTCGGCCTTTTCTGAAAAAGTGCCCAACTATAACCCTAACTAATTTTCCCTCCTAAACCCAATGGAACCATAAAATCATTGAAAATCCAAATCTAAGGCCCTCAAACATCCCTTACCGAAATTATGGTGTTCTCCGGGAAAAATCAGGGTTTTATAATTTCGGCTCTATAAACACATTCCTTTATACTCCTAACCACTTTATTAACTATCTAATTGAGTTATAACTACCATTTGAACTAAAATTGGGCAGCATAACCCTTCTAATGTCACATTTCCAAAATTTAAAACCAAAGGCAATCTCGCAAAATTTCACCGATTAAATTGCCTACAGTAGCCATAATGGTTAATATACGAAAGTTTGGAAGTTACCTCAAGCTCCCACTAGCTTTTCTTGCTCTTGGCTGAAATCCCTAACCTTAGAACACCAAATTTGTGCTTTCCAAACCTTGAATAACATATTAGAGTAGCTTAGGAACGGAATTATACGTATTAGGAACTGATTTACCGAAGAAATCACTTAACTTTGCAAGTTTTTCTTCTCTTTCTCTCTCTATAATTTCACACTTTCTCTCACTATTTCAGATCTGTTTGGGCACGAAAATGAGCTGAAGAAGATGATGGTAAATTTTTTTTATTATATTATATGATTTTTTTTAATGACTTATGGAATTTCCAAAAATTCTAAAATCAATTTTATGTACATAAACCCTATGTACATGTAACTAAGCTCATTAAGCCCAACCAATATTTCCTTCCTCTTGCAATGTGTAGGAGACACCTAGGGGTCCCTCTCTATGGTCTCAATTGGCTTCACAACTTGTTCCGGTTACGTATACACATAAAGTCTCAATTTTGGTCAAAATTGCACTTTTTGCTCAAATTTTCCATAAATTCATATTAAATTGACCAAAATATTCTAAATATATTTTTAACCTTTATTTTCCGTAATTAATTGAAATTAACTTCAATTAATTGGAAAATAATTTATTTTGTGCTATTTTGATAAAATTACGATTTTGCCATTACCTTTCTAATCCAATTTCTTTTCTTATTTTTCTTTGGCCAATTTCCATATATTTTTTGACCAAATATTTTCTCTAATATTCCTTCATTTTTGGACCTTAATATTGGGCTTTTTAAATTACCCAAATTAATTTCTTAATTATTTTTGCCCAATTTCTCATGAAATTGAACATTTATAAATTCATAAATTCAAAATCCATGAATATTCACCATTTTATTGAATTTCTCAAATATTTACAATATATTTGGTGAATATAAAATTTGGGGTGTTACACCAAAACCCGGTTTTGTATTCAAGGATTTCGAATTTTGCTTGGAAGTTGAGAATATGAATTTGTCCCAGATTGACCTTTGCCCACTAATTTGACCATAACTTGAGCTGTAAATATTAAAATGAGGAGCTTCTAGTTGTGTCTTCACGCTAAGATTCAAAGCTACAACTTTCATGAAGATCACATTGTGAAATTCCACCATTTTGACTGTCAAAATTAGACTGCAATCAAGAAGTTTGACATCCACATAGTCAATATTAGTAGCTTAAGGTCAAAAATTTATGCCTAACAATGTGGAAATTTGTACACCTCCTCCATCTATAAATAGATGAGCTCAAGACACAAGGAGACACACCATCTTAGGGTTAATTGTTAGATTCCAAATTTTGATAATAACAAAAGATCATTGTGTGTTATAGTAAGAAACTCATACTTTGCAATGGTTAAAAATGTTACCAAATGCATTTCACGGAGTTTAGAGGTGTTTGCTGTCAGTTTAACTGATGCACTCGAGCATAGGAGAGTGTTTAGCAGAAAGTGTTGCACCGAAGCAAACTCTAGCTGAAAATACCAGGACAACTCGAGTAATGGACACAACACTCAAGTGATGGTCTTAAGTGCAACCGAGTCCTTGCAAGTGTGGGAAAGGAAGTGTTCACCTGAGAGCATGATAACCAAGGAGTGTCAATTGCACTCGAGTCCAAGCGAGTGAGGGATAACAAGGGTTTGCCCGAGAGTAACCAAGTGTATGGAGGAGAAAGTATGCTCGAGTGAAGCATACTGCACCCGAGTGATACCTCAGCACCCGCAAGTGTGAAATCCAACTCTCTATTCTGATGCAAGTGTTGAAGCAAAAGAGTATCTTATAGAAGAATATTATGTTCACTCGAGTGAGAATAAGTATGCTCAAGTGAGGGCCCACATCACCTACAAGTGCAAAATCACACTCTTGATAAAATGGGATGTGAGTGTTGTCCAAAGATGTGGTTCATAGTGTAAAATACAAGGGCACTCGAGTGAGGACCCACATCACTCACAAGTCTGAAAATGCATTCTCTCAAAATCACATGGAAGTGCAAGTATAAAGCTGAAGCAAAAAAGAGAAAATATGGTATTGCACTCAAGTGAGCCTTCTTTCACTTGAGTGATGCTCTGTCAGAAGCTATAATGCATCAATCTTACAACGATCAATCTGAATGTGGTTTAATATTATTTAATCACTCTATTTCCACTTGTTATTATTACTTAACATTATTTAACATATATTACAAGTGTGATACAGGAGTATGATCGTTTGAATTAGAAAGGCAAAGGAAGTCAAACAACAGTGGACAGAATCATTACAACCAACTAATCACATACCTACCATGATATTTTGTTCAAAGATTTCAAACATACGCATGCTGTTCAACAGTAAAACACTCTGCTCTATAACGACTTCCATTCAACGGACAAAATCTTCTGGCTATAAATGCAGAGCTTCAGAGACCATCAACAAGAACCAAGAATGAGAATACACACAAGCAAATTCACGAGTGTCTGTTATTCATTTTTTTGCTGTCTTCATATTGTACTTTAGTGTTTATCATATTTGCTCTATGAGAGAGTCTGTATACACTTCAAATTATATTTTCATTTGATCTTAAGGTATTTGGAGCTTAAGAGGATAGATATCCTTATGATAGAAGCAGTTAAGAGAATTTCTAGTAGGACTTTCTGCTCATAAGACTTACAAGGTACAACCAGTAGAGAACGTTACTGCTTGTAAGACTTACAGTGGTGTAAGCAGGAGAGAACGTTGCTACTCAGTAGACTTGTATACGTAAGTAAGAGAGAAAGGTCATAGGTTTGTTTTTCTGCACGTAAGACTGTTGTAAGGGGGAGAGAAATTTCTAAGTGTTAGAATATTTCAGCTCATAGTCCTTTCAAGGACGATTGTTGTTTTGAGGCGTTCTGAGATCCCATTGAATCTTGGCAGTATAGTGAAAATCTCAGTAGGTTTTAATCTCTGAGGATTGGACGTAGGCCTGGTTTTTAGGCCGAACCAGTATAACTCTCTATGTGCTTATCTTCTCAACACTACTCCATCTACAACTATTGTTATATCACCGCATCAACTGAAAAATTTATCACATAACCCAATTCACCCCCTCTTGGGTGAAGCTTGCCTCTTTCATTTGGTATCAGAGCGAGGTCTTCTCCGAAGAGCCTAATAGCTTGAAAAGGATCCGGTAAATGGCAAAGTTCATAGTATGAACACTTTTCATTCCAGAAAGCTAAGTTCAGAGTATTCATGATGGCTAATGAATATGGTCTATGGAATGTGATACAAGACGGTGACATGTTCCATAAAGAAAATCAAAGATAGAGTCATTAAAAAGAGCCCAGAGGAGTTTGACGAAGATGACAAGAGGTTAGTAACATTAAATAGTAAAGCTATTTAATGATACAGAGTGCCCTCAATTAAAAGGAATATTTCCGAATCTGCACTCTACCAACAGCTAAAGATATGTAGGATGCTCTTGAAATCACTCACGAAGGCACATCCGAAATCAAAGAAAATAGAGTCAATACTTTAATTACAGAGTATGATCTATTTCATATGAAACCTGGAGAAAGAATATCAGAATTTGAACTCAGATACACTTATCTTGTTAATCAACTATCTGTACTTGGGAAATCATTTGATCAAAATTCCCAGGTAAGAAAGATTCTTAACATTCTTACGAAAGAATGGGAAGCAAAGGTGACAGCTATCGAAGAAGCTAAAGGTGAGTCAATAAGATTCGTAGCTGCTCTCTTTGGTAACCTTTCTGAGTATGAAGGGAAGTTGAGATTCAAGAAGGAACTAGAATAATTTAATGATAAAAATAAAAGAGGATTTGCACTTAAAGCTATCAAGGAAGAAAAGTCTTTCAAAAACGAAGATGTTCCTGATGATGATAATATGGGAATGATCATGAGAAAATTCAAGAAGTTATATAGAAGAGGCTAAAAGAACTTCAAAAAGTATCAAGGTGGACCAAGCAAAAAAGAAAACAAGGAGCAACATATAGTATGCTATGAATGTGGGAAGCCTGGACACATCAAATCCGAATGCTTCAAAAACAAAGACAAAAAGAAGCAGAAGAAGAAAGCATACATATCATCTATATAGGGTGATAGTTCGTCAGATGAAGAAAGCGACAACGATGAAGTTGCAAATCTATGCTTGGTAGCCAAAGAAGAAGAATCGGACTCCGAGGGAAGTGATTTTGAACCTACTTATGATGAGTTATTATCTGAATATAATGCATTACATACTAAATTCATCAAGGTAGCTAAAGAAATGGTTAGTTATAAGAAGAAAGTAAAAGAATTAGAAAATACTATCATATCATTATGTGCATTATGTGAAGAAAAAGATAAGAAAATAGGTGATTTAACAAAAACTGTGGAAAGATTTACAAAAGGAAGTGAAACTCTCAAAGTTATTCTAAAATCTCAAAAAGTTTCCTTTGATAAATCTGGAATTGGATATAAGTCTAATCAGGACAAGAATAAAGGAAATAAGAAAAAGGCAGTAGACCTTATCTCAAATACTTTAAGAATTCTGTGCATACATTAAACCCATTTGCATCATGTAGTTATTGTAATAGGAAAGGACATTATACTTCATCATGCTATTTTAGAAAAGGATAGGTCATTGGTACATATAAATGGATTCTGAAAGGGACACATGTACCAAAAGTAATGCATACTAACTTTAAAGGACCCAAGAAAGTGTGGGTACCTAAAACTTGATCACCTTACTCTAGGTATTTCTCAAAGTATCACAAGCAAACAAGTAGTACATTGATAGTGGATGCTCGAGACACATGACTGGTGACAGAAATAAGTTCACCATGCTAGAAACCAGAGAAGGAGGAAATGGTAACTTTTGGAGGAAACCAATCTGGACGTATTGTCAGAATTGGTGAAGTGGGAAAATTTGATAGTGTTAAAATCATTTATGTATATTACATTGAAGGATTATGCCACAACCTCCTGAGTGTAAGTCAAAGTACTGACAGAGATAACTGGGTGATCTTTGATTCTGAAGAATGCTTGATAGTAAATAAGAAGGATCTCATTCTTAACAAAGAATTCATCAAGGCAAAGATCCGAGCTCAAAGGGACGGTAACTCTTATACTATTGATTTAAATTCAAATTCTTCTGAAAATTGTTTTCTTAGCAAATCAGAGGAAAGTTGGTTATGGCATAAGCGTTTAGCTCATGTTAATATGAACCAACTTGACAAACTGATTAGAAAAGATTTAGTTGTTGATCTTCCTAAACATAAATTCAAAGACGACATGATCTGTGAGGCATGTCAAAAAGGCAAACAAACTAAATCTTCATTCAAAACAAAGAATGAGATTTCTACTTCCAAACCTTTACAACTACTTCATATGGATTTGGTAGGTCCAGCGAGAGTAAAACGTTTTAAAGGAAATCTATATACTTTAGTAATTGTCGATGATTTTACAAGATTTACATGGACTATATTTATTACTTCAAAATGTGAAACATTTGTTGAATTTATTATTTTGCTAAGAAGTTTTAAAATGAGAAAGGTATTTCTATTGTCTCTATCAGGACAGACCATGGAGGAGAATTTGATAATCAACTCTTTGAAGATTTCTGCAACAACGAGGGAATAGATCACAACTTCTCTACACCAAGAACGCCTTAACAGAATGGAGTAATAGAAAGGAAGAACAGAGTTCTCACTGAAATGGCAAGGGCAATACTCAATGAAAAAGAAATGTCACAAGTGTTCTAGGCAGATGCTATGAGTACTGCATGCTATTTTCAAATCAAGCATATATTCGCAAGTCACTTGAAAAGACACTATATGAACTCTACAAAGGGAGAAAGCCAAATCTTGCTCATCTCATATCTTTGGATGCAATGCTTCATTCACAACAACGATAAAGAAAACTTGGGTAAATTTGACTCAAAATCTGATGAAGGTTTATTTTTAGGATATTCTAATAGAAGTAAAGCATAGAGTATTTAACAAAAGAACATGTACTGTTGAAGAATCCATTCATGTTGTGTTTGATGAACTTGATTCTCAGACAAAGCATTTTGATTAAGAAGAAATGGATTTGATACAGAAAAATAAAACTATTTCAAATCAAAATGATTTTGAAACAAATGATTTTCAAAACAAAGAAGATGTCGATGATCATGCTCAACCAAAAGCATGGAGACATATTAAAGATCATCCAATTGATCAAGTAATTGGAGATATTCATGAAGGTGTCAAGACTAAAAATAGAATTCTTAATGAGGCAACTTTTTTTGCTTTTATTTCTGAGATTGAACCTTCTAATATGGAAGAAACTTTATCTGACAATAATTGGGTGATTGCTATGCAAGAAGAATCAAATCAATTCCGAAGAAATCAAGTTTGGGATTTGGTACCTCAACCTAAAGATCACTCGGTTATAGGAACCAAATGGGTTTTCAAAAACAAACTTGATGAATCAGTAATCATTGTGAGAAACAAAACAAGATTGGTAGTCAAAGGCTATAATCAAGAAAAAGGTATTGATTATGAGGAAACATATGCTCCAGTGGCAAGATTGGAAGCAATACGAGTACTCTTAGCCTTTGCTTGCATTAAAGGTTTTAAACTTTATCAAATGGATGTGAAAAGTGCTTTTCTAAATGGTTATATTATGGAGGAAGTATATGTTGAACAACCTCCTAGTTTTGAAGATGAAACAAAGCCCAATCATGTTCACAAACTTAAGAAACCTTTAATGGTTTGAAACAAGCTCTAAGAGCTTGGTATGAAAGATTAAGCAAGTTTCTTCTTGATCAAAACTTTCTCAGAGGAAAAGTATATACAACTCTTTTCATCAAACATAACAAAAATGAACTTCTAATTGTTCAAATTTATGTTGATGATATTATTTTCGATGCTACTAATGAATCTCTTTGTTAAGAATTTTCCAAAATTATGTAGGGAGAATTTGAAATGTCTATGATGGAATAATTAAACTTCTTTCTTGGACTTCAAATCAAACAAAAGAAGAATGAGATATTTGTATCTCAAACAAAATATTTGAAGGAATTGTTGAAGAAGTATGGAATGGATAATGCTAATGGAGTTGATACTCCAATGAGTTCTACAACATTGTTGGATGCTGATGTAAAAGGCCCTAACTTCAACATTACCAAATATAGAGGAATGATCGGTTCATTACTCTATCTAACAGCAAGCAGGCCGGATATATAATTCAGTGTAGGAATGTGTACAAGGTGTCAATCTGCTCCTAAGGTACCACATGCAGAGACTGTGAAAAGAATTTTTAATTACCTAGGAGACACTATAGAACTTGGTCTATAGTACCCAAAGAGAGGAAACAAATATCTAATAGCATATTCAGATTCAGATCATGGAGGATATAAAACTGACAGAAAAAGTACCAGTGGGCAATGTCAATTCCTTGGAGGCTCTCTGCAGAACTTGGTCTATAGTACCCAAAGAGAGGAAACGAATATTTAATAGCCTATTCAAATTCAGATCATGGAGGATATAAAACTGACAGAAAAAGTACCAGTGGGCAATGTCAATTCCTTGGAGGTTCTCTGGTATCATGGTTCAGCAAGAAGCAAAACACAGTATCTTTATCTTCCACCGAAGCTGAATATATAGCTGCAACAAGCTGTTGTTCCCAAGTATTGTGGTTGAAGCAACAACTACAGGATTTGGGGATATACTTGAAGGAGATACCTATTTACTGTGACAACACTAGCACCATTAGTTTGGCCAAAAATCCTATGCAATATTCAAGAAACAAGCATATAGATATCTGTCATCACTCCATTCAAGATCATATGCAAAAGAAGGACTTCAAAGTAGAATTCATACCTACACATCTTCAACTCGCTAACATATTCACAAAGCCAATAGCTAAAGATCAATTCATATATATTCGAAGAGAATTGGGAATGGTTAATCCTAATGAGTTGTAAGTTTTTCTTGTTAATTATTATTCTTTATGTGAATTTTGATGATAACCTTACTGACTTAGGCATCGGAGTATGTATAAATTGTTTTGCAGGCTTGTCACTTGAGCACTGGATGTATCACTCGAGTGATAAGTGCATTCTCACTCGAGTCAGAGACCAATGCTCGAGTAGAGAACTATATCACATACTCTGTTTCTAAGCTTGAAAAACAGGGGTTAACAGAGGAGATAAAAGTATCAAGAGGTTACTCAAATACAACAGGTAAGATGGTTCTCACTCAAGTGAGGCTTATCGTGACTCGAGCACAGTATGAACACACATGAAGTGAAGCAAGAGCACTCAAACTGAGGAGAAGAAATATGATAAAACTAGTCCAAAGCATGGTTACTCAAATGATCTTAGAGGATTTGAGTAAAAAGATGAAAAATATTAGAAGATACACTTAAATCAGGTATGCTTTTACACGCTTTATCAGATTTCTGTAAGTATCACTTGAGCACAAAATTGTGTTACTCAAGCAATGTATGAATAACACTCGAGCACTAGGGTTGTCACTCTAGTGTTGGCACTTATATCAGTTACGCGATAGCTCAGACCATCGCACTTCCTCTTCTCACTCGAAGCGTCGCATCTCTCGTAAGACACACCTCTACACTTCTAACCATTACCCATCAATTAATCAGCTTAAATCGCCTCAAATTTCTGTTACAACTCTGCAATTATCTTCATAAGGTCAGATTTATCATTTTTAGCTTCTCATTTCTTACCCTAACCGAAGAGATTTTCTGAAAAGCTTCTGAGTTTTTATCTTCACTCTTTGATTCTCATTTTGTTTCTAAATGGCTAGAACTAAGATTCCTGTTGTTTCCCAAAGATCCTATTCACCTTCACCCACTCATTCTGTCGCTAGTGCTTCAGAAACTCTGGTGGTAACACCTTCATCTCCTACACTGTCTCTGTCCTCTACTCAAACACCTCCTCCTAAACCCAAAACCAAGAAAAGAACTCCAGCCAAGAGAACTCTTCCTAATCCTAAGAAGGCTCAACCTCAACCGAAGAAACCGAAGGGTGTTGTCTTCAAAGAGCCGGAGGTCACTCATTCCCAACCAAAAGAAGTGAAGGGAAGAGGAAAGAAAAAGACCACAGAACAACCTGAACTATCTTCCTCCTCGGATGACTCATTCAACATGCATCTCAAAGACGCAATGGAAAAATCCAAGCTTGACGCCTTGGTTGGCAAGATTGCCTCCCAAGTTGGTGCCTCAAGTTCTCATCCAATTGGACAGACTAGTCAAGCTGCTTCACAGTCAGAAGTTCCTTCTGCTTTATTGGCTCCGGAGGAAGAACAAATCACTACTCCCCCGGAAGGGTTCAATGTTCAGGAATTAAAGCCATTTGATCAGAAGGTATATGATTCTGAGTTTGCCATAAATCTTTCTGCCCTGTCGTTTATGTGGATTAGGACTATCTTAAGAAAAAATGTAGTTTGGATTTTCAACCATTTCTTGGATTCTATAAGTCCTGGTTGAATTCACACCTTCCATATTCCCCTACTATGGTTAAAATCTTTTACTGTAGAGTAAAATACTCTAACCTCCCTTGTGGTTTGCTGTAATTACACAGACCTCCCTTCTATTTTGAAAACATACACTTTAGTCCAAACCGTTAACTCCGTTAAGGATTTTTATTTTTGAATTAAAATTTATATTAAAATAAATTTTATTTACTAATTTATCCTTTATTGTTACTAATTTCCTAATGCTGACTAAAATTGTTTAAGTAATTTAAGAGTTTTTTTTTTCTTTTTCTTAACTTATTTTTCACTTTTGTAAATAGTTATATGTTAAATTTTTTCATATTAAGATAAATAATTAATTAATTTAATTAATGTAGACATAGAAAACTTAGTTACAAATATGATTAATCATGTTAATAGATGCATACTAAAATAAACATGTTTATATTAAAATTTAAAATTAATATAAATCATATAATGTATCAAATTTACATTATTAATAACATATTATGAATAAAACATATATATTTCTTTCTTTTTCTTTTTGCCTTTCATTTGAAAGGCATATTTTTTAATCATTTAAAAGAATACTAAATAAATAAGTTTCAATAAATATGATACAAATTTAAAATTTAAAAATTTTATAATATAATAAAATTAAAAAAAATTTATAATATATTGGAAATTTTGAGCATATATGTATTAGAATTATTTTTTTATATAAAAATTTATTTTTAGGCAAATATAAATGTTTATTCATTTGTTGAAAAAGGGGTATTTTGGTCAAAGTAAATGTTTAATAGTCAAATTTAACGGTCAACTAACGGTTTAGTAGATAGAAATAGAATATCAAATAAGTAAGGGAGGTTTTTGTCAAGGTTATGGAAACCGGACCGGACCGGCCGGTCCGGCCCGGTAACCGGTGAACCGGCCGGTTGGCCGGTTCGGTTCCCGGTCCGGTTTCCATTTTTAAAAAAAAAAAAATTTTTTTTTTTTATATTTCCTTTAGAATTTCATACTATAATTCTAAAATTTTCAATTTCTCACCGGTTTGGCCCCGGTCTGACCCACTGACCCTTAACCCAGTACCCCGACCAGTTCAGTACCCGGTCCGGGTTTTAATACCTTGGTTTTTGTAGTATGCATTTTAATTTTAAGGGAGGTTTATATACATTTTCAAAATAGAGGGGAGGTTTGTGTAATTTAGGTGAAATAGAGGGGTAGTCAATATATTTTACTCTTTACTGTAATATGCAAGTCAATAACATAAAGACTAGAACTGGAGTATTCATAGTGGAAGGCATTTCCACCACTATTAGAGGCAAACATGTTATGATATCTGCTTCTATCATAAATGACATTCTTGGCTATATGTCACCACCTTCTGATCCACCCACATTTACTGCCAATGAAGCCTTCAAGTACATAAGGCCAGAAGACCTTATAGGACCCCTTAACTTTAAGCCTGTTGACATGCCTGATTCCATTCATGCCCTTCATTATATATACTCTCATAGTATTGTCAACAAATCTAAAAACTATACCCATTTTGCCAAAAGAGATTACTATTTATTGGCCTCCTTTCTAGTCGGTCAATGAAGAAATGTGGGGGAACTTATTTTTAGTGATATGAGAAGGTTTCGATTTTCTTCATCAAAATCCACCATAATACCTTATCCACAACTTGTGTCTCTCATCCTAAAGAACAACAAGATTTGGTATATGGAAGGGATTGAGAGGGTAACCATTCTGAGGTTTGGCAAGACTCAATTGACACATGAGTATCAATCTTTCAGTGAGTCAAAGCAAAGCTACATCTCAGAGAGCAGCCTCTCCTTCTAGAGGTGATGAAGCCCAGTCATCTGCTCAAGGTCCTACTTCACCTCCATCCTTCTTGAATGCGTCACTATCAACCCACCTGGCCGAAGTGGTAAATCAAGCAGTGACTAGCTTAAAAATGGAATTAATGAGTGCATTTGAAAAATTAGTCGACAAGCTGGAAACTAAAGTCTCAAGATTGGTGGATAAGACTAATGCTAATTTTGATATGATGTTCAAGGCACAAGAAGAGCAGTCTCGAAGAATATCTAATATAGAGATTTACTTACGTACTCATCTTCCTACTACTTCTATTGAGGTACCTCCTGAGTCTACTCATACCACAGCCTCACCTCCTCAGACACAGACTCATGTGCTCTTCACAGACCCTGATTCAAATGTTGATGTCACTTATGACCGGTTGCCTTCACCACCACTTGCAGCCTCTGTTCCTCAGCTATCATCTCCACTTTTTGAGCCTGAGCCAATTGATCCTTCCACTGCCATGGTGCTCTTTACCCCTCCATCTGATCTTACTTTTCCTCAACCCCCTTCCAATGCTAACAAAACTAGGGAGAAGGATCTGTGATGGTTTCTAAGCTATTATGATTTGATATGGGGAGTTGGAGTTTAGTTTTAGGTAGCTTCTCTATATTTGTAGGACTATTGTTATTTAAGTTTTTCTGATTTATTTTTGCTGACATGGTTGTATAGGGGGTCTCATGGGTAGATGCTGATTAAAACTTGACATTTGTACTTTACAAGTTCAATAATGTTATTTTCAAGTTTGTTAAGTTTTCTGTTCAGATTTAATGGTTTCTGTGATACTATGACTTATCTTGGCTTTAAGTGTTTATTGGAAGAATTGCAAGAAACATATGAGATTAAGTGCAAAAATCTGAAAATGAGTCTAAACTTTGGTGAAATATACATTTGGAAATGTTGAAAATATTTTCAAAATTTTCACTTCAATCAAGTTTTAAAACTCATCACAAAGGTTTTGTTATTATCAAAAAGTGAGAGAATGTTAGATTCCAAGTTTTGATGATAAAAAAAGATCATTGTGTGTTGTAGTAAGAAATTCATACTTTGTAATGGTTAAAAATGTTACCAAATGCATTTCACAGAGTTTAGAGGTGTTTGCTGTCAGTTTAACTGATGCACTCGAGTGATAGAGCTAGGACTCGAGCATTAAGCTATTTTGCACTTGAGTATAAGAGAGTGTTGAGCAAAAAGTGTTGCACCAAAGCAAACTCAAGCTGAAAATACCAGGAAAACTCGAGTGATGGACACAACACTCGAGTGATGGACTCAACACTCGAGTGATGGTCCCAAGTGCACTCAAGTCCTTCCAAGTATGGCAAAGGAAGTGTTCACCCGAGAGCATGATAACAAAGGAGTGTCAATTGCACTCGAGTCCAAGCAAGTGAGGGACAACAAGTGTTTGCCCGGAGTTACCAAGTGCATGGAGGAGAAAGTATGCTCGAGTGAAGCATACTGCACCCGAGTGATACCTCAGCACCCGCGAGTATGAAATCCAACTCTCTCTATTCTAATGCAAGTGTTGAAGCAAAAGCGTATCTTATAGAAGAATATTATGTTCACTGAGTGAAAGTAAGTATGCTCGAGTGAGGACCCACATCACTTACAAGTGAAAAATCACACTCTTGATAAAATGGGATGCGAGTGTTGTCCAAAGACGTGGTTCATAGTGTAAAATACAAGGGCACTCGAGTGAGAGGAGTTACACTTGAGTGAGGACCCACATCACTCGCAAGTATGAAAATGCACTCTCTCAAAATCACATGGAAGTGCAAGTATAAAGCTGAAGCAAAACGAGAAAATATGGTATTGCACTCGAGTGAGCCATCTTTCACTCGAGTGATGCTCTATCAGAAGCTATAATGCATCAGTCTCGCAACGATCAATCCGAATATGTTTTAATATTATTTAATCACTCTATTTCCACTTGTTATTATTACTTAACATTATTTAACTTATATTACAAGTGTGATACAGGACTATGATCATTTGAATTAGAAAGGCAAAAGAAGTCAAACAACAGTGGACATAATCATTACAACCAACTAAGCACATACTTACCACGATATTTTGTTCAAAAGTTTCAAACATACGCATGTTGTTCAACAGTAAAACGCTCTGCTCCACAACAACTTCCATTCAACGGACAAAATCTTCTGGCTATAAATGCAAAGCTTCAGAGACCATCAACAAGAACCAAGAACGAGAATACACACAAGCAAATTCATGAGTCTCTGTTATTCATATTTTCGTTGTCTTCATATTGTACTTCAGTGTTTATCATATTTGCTCTGTGAGAGAGTCTGTATACACTTCAAATTATATTTTCATTTGATCTCAAGGTATTGGGACCTTGAGAGGGTAGATACCCTTACGAGAGAAGCAGTTGAGAGAATTCCTAGTAGGACATTCTGCTCATAAGACTTACAAGGTACAAACAGTAGAGAACATTGCTGCTCGTAAGACTTACAGTGGTGTAAGAAGGAGAGAACGTTGCTACTCATAAGACTTGTATACGTAAGCAAGAGAGAAAGGTCATAGGTTTGTTTTTCTGCACGTAAGACTTGTCGTGGGGGAGAGAAATTTCTAAGTGTTAGAATATTTCTGCTCATTGTCCTTTCAAGGACGATTGTTGTTTTGAGGCGTTCTGAGAGCCCATTGAATCTTGGAAGCATAGTGAAAATCTCAGTAGGTCTTGATCTCTGAGGACTGGATGTAGGCATGGTTTTTGGCTGAACCAGTATAACTCTCTTTATGCTGATCTTCTCAACACTACTCTATCTACAACTATTGTCATATCACCGCATCAACCGAAAAATTTATCACATCACCCAATTCACCCCCTCTTGGGTGAAGCTTGCCTCTTTCATTAATTTCATGTATTATATTTGCTTCTTACATGTGATAACTCTCCATATTTTGTACATTTAAAGGATATTTTGAATATAATTGGAGAGTTATCTAGGCAATTTTGGAAGAATTCAATAAGATTTTATTATTATAAGATTAAATCAAGGTTGAGCAATTATTTAGGGGATTTTATTGAAAATATCATAATTTTATTTTAAATAGAATTAGGTAATATTAGGTAAATGAATAAATAAATTATAATAAAAAATTTTTTAAAAAATAGAACATCGTGTCAGTTTATTTTATTAGTTAAGTACTATTATTATTACTTGATATTATTAGTAGATATTAGCTGTTCCCTTCATATATTCGTTTTCTTTTAGCTAAGGAAGGCCACAGACAACGTTTTGTACTGGTCATGGGCTTGGGCTTCTTATTGCCAATTTAATATCTGAAGAAGAGGACCAATTGGAGGTGGACCGAGGAGCAAGTGGTGAAATAAAGCAAGCTTTAGGTTTTGACTAAAGATGGGAGGCACCATTCTATATAGTTCAGCTTCATTATCTATCGAGAACCGGAGAGAACAAACGAGAAGAAGAGGAAACTAGAGGGAGTGAAGCAGGTGTGTGAGAGAGAGAATCTTCATTCATCTTCTTCTCCATCATTGGCCACTGGAGTGAGGATGGAAGGAACTCTAGTGTGCCGTTGATATCCTCTGTTCTTCATCTTCTTGACTGGAACCAAAGACACGTGCTAGACAGAAAAGGAGGAAGAGTACACTGTAGTGGAATATTGTTCATTGCCCACTGTTCATCACACTGTAGCCAAGCCTGTTCATCAGTTTTGGGCAACAGCATTCTGTTTGGTGTTCTTCATTTTCCTTGTTTCAATTTAATTCCCAGTATGATTATGGATGCTGATCTGATTGTAGTTGTAATGGGATTTATTTTGAGCAAGTGTGGTTAATTGTATTTGAATCTAGAATAGTTATGAACTGATTAAGGATTTGAGCATGTATAAACTCATTAATTTGTACTTAGTGTTATTTTTCTTAACTTAGTCTCAAATTATTTTGTCTATTTAGTGCTTGATCACCATTAAGTATGAAATTGGGAAATTTAGATTAACGTTGGAAGAGGAATCTTAATTAGACCATAGGATTAAGTAATGTGGGATTCTAATTTATTCTAATTTGCCAATAGGATAGGAATATACCTATTAGACTCATATAATCATATTAGAGTGAATTTGAACATTTATTGCCTCTTGAGTAAATTAGTTAGGAATAACAATTTTAACTTGAGAGAAGGGTATAAGTGATTGGAAGATACTTATATCCATTAATACTCTAGATTAACAAATTAACATTAAGTGCTTTTAATTGAATAAATACATGCTCTAAAACTTAAAGAAGGGATTAACCGCTCTAGGTTGTTTTTATCAATTGAAATCTTTAAATCATTATATTTGTTTCTTTTGCATTTGTTTAAATTGTCTTTCAATCTCTTTCTTTGATTTGCTCAACTTAAATGAAAATGGAAATTTTAATGCCTAATTATCTATCACCTTGAATCTTTATTGGACGACCTTGATTTGCTATTATACTATTTCAACGGCCCATACACTTGCGGTGCTTATTTAAAGTTTAATAGCATCAGCATGCCTTCTTCATGGAAGGCTTAGGTAGTCTTCCTTTATAGATAGTATAGGTTGCCACCTACATGGAAGGTTTTACCTCATATATGGAAGGTTAGATGTTTTTCATTTTCATGCATTTTGTATTTCTATCTTTGTATTTTAGAATTTAATAATTGAGTTTCATGCAATGTTTATGAAGTTTTTAATTTATTTTGGTTTTTTTTTTTAATTTCATCATGAGTTAAATTTCCATTTTCCTAGAGTGCTAGTGTAGCTTACTAATAATGAATTGAATCTTAACTTATTAAATTTAGTTTTAAATTTTACTTCATGATTGAGTTTTGATTATTGTTCTTAATGTTTTAAATTGATTGGCCATCTTTTGAATGATTTCAATATG
Organism: Inga oerstediana; assembly: GCA_963210345.1. NCBI lineage: Eukaryota > Viridiplantae > Streptophyta > Magnoliopsida > Fabales > Fabaceae > Inga > Inga oerstediana. The sequence goes on from OY723401.1 coordinate 45,829,582, forward strand.
TATGTTGAGACCCGAAGAAGATGCATGTGTGTAGATCCTATAATTGAAACCATAATTTATATATGAAATAAGAATATATTCATATGGGTTGTATAGTCTTAATGAGTTCCATAAGTCTTAATGCATGACTGATTGCTTTAGTTCATATAGGGATATATTAGATTAGCAATTAATTATAGAATTATTTGACCTTAGAAGAGGCTAATAATTAAATTAGGAAAACTCAGCTATCAATCATGTAGAATAAATTGGACTAGAATAGATAGGTGATTCAATCCCAAATTTGTTAAGTGAAATCTGATACTTAGGGATTTTTCTCATAGTTGTTTTCATATTATTTGCATTCATATTTAATCATTTTTTATTTTGTACTATCAATCACCAACTAATTAATCGACTAAATAGAATTAAAATTACCCATTTTGATAGTTAGTGATTAATCCTCGTGGGAACGATACTTTACTCACTTCTGTATTAATTATTTATGATAGTATACACTTACATTTTTTTAATAAATCATTTACACTCGTAACATTCCTTTAGCCATTGGAGTTGAAACATCACATATGTGGCAACAACCATAAGAGCATAGGCTTGCTTTGGGTATGAAGAAGAAGGTAAAAAAATGAATACAATCAATAATTCACTCTTAATTTTAGACACCTCTAACCATTCCTTCCCTCTTTTCTTTCTCTATTTTCTTGTGTCTTTGCTCTCTTAATTGTGTCTCAAGGTAGTGTTTTCTTCATAAATGTTCTTTCTAACTTAATCCAATCATTATCAATGGAGATATTTTTTTTTCTAATTTTCATTTTTTTTATTTTTTATTAATAAAACTTCCTAACTTGACCTAATCACCATCAATGAGAGAGTTTTTTTTTTCATTTTTAAATTTTTTATTTTTTTCTCACAAGTAATTTCCTAATTTAATCCTATCAACATAAATGAGAGATTTTTTTTTATTTTTTTTTTGTATTTTCCCTACAAGCAATTTCCTAATTTAAACCTATGAATAAGAGATATTTTTTGTATTTTTCCTTAATGAATGACAATGTCAATTTAGACACCAATCATCATCAACGAGAGGATTTTCTTATTTTTTTTTTCTTTTTTTATTTGTCCCTTTAATGATGATTACAAATTTAGACACCAATCATCATGAATGAGAAGATTTTCATTAGTTTTTGTTTTTAATTATTTTTATTTTTTAAGTGGGGTCAAGACAAAATAGGATGTTCATACTATTAAAAAGAGGGAAAAAGAGAGAGAGCCGTGAAAACCATTTGTAAAGTAGATTGAGACAAAAATTTAATAAGAACAAATGTAAAATTATTTATCTATTTAATGTATTTATTGGTATGCGAGAATGTGTTACAAGTAACTTATATTTAAACAATATTACATCCAGTCCTAAATATAAGACAAAGTTGACATTTGTTGGAGGGATTAAGGAAGCTATATAAGGTACTTAATCATATCATATGTTATGTATTCTTAGATTATATATTAATTTATTAGTTAAACTAATTAGTTTGAAGAAAAAAAAATAAAAATACTCTAAAGTAATTTAATTAGCTTCTTTAATTTCTCCAAAAAAATCAATTTTGTCTTATAATTAGAACCAAAGAAAGTATATGATATGACGTGGGTATAGGTGTATTTATATATGTTAGCACTTGTGGGGCGATTGCTCACTTGTGGAGTCATTTGCACACTAACCCAAGACATTATAAATATGTTCCTCTTACTTTCTTTATAAGACAAAGAGAAGATTTTTTTTGTTTATAAGTTATATCATTAAATTTTTTTATATGAGTGCAGAATATTATCTTCCATTTATAATAATGTAGACTACATACTTTTAAAATATAATATATATTAATTAGAGATAAAGTTAAAGGATTATTAAATTTTAAGACAGACATAGTAAGATTTAAGGTTTTTTCCAGTAAAATATGTTAAAAGGGACACATGAACAATACCAAAGGAGTACGAGCTCACAAGATATAAGTGTGTCCACAGACTATCAATATATAATATATTTCCTTTCCCTTTTATAGGGATGGGATAGTACTATTGTTGACTCTTAGAAATTCTTAACATTCCAACACATTTTCTTCTCTTTTTACATACTTTTGGGTTCAAAATGTACATTGAAAGAAGTGTATAGAAGAAAATGTGCATCAAAGTACAAATCAAAAAAATCAAAGAAATTCTTGGTATATTTGTGAATTAATTGAGAATTTATAAATCCTCTCTCTTTGGTAGGAGGATGAAGACAAGTTTTAAAGCCCAAGAAATAAGGAAAGAGCGAAGGAGGAAGCAGTGCAAAGATAGAAGGAGCTTATGCAACTTGCCTCAGCAAGTTGATCAACTGGCTATGGCAAGTAAACATTCTCAAGAAATTTGCTCTCTGTGTAACTGGCTACAGCAAGTTGATGAAGTTGCTGTGGCAAGTGATCTTCGTGTGCTCTCTGTGTAACTGGCTACAGCAAGTTGATGAAGTTGCTGTGGCAAGTGATCTTCGTATGCTCTCTGTGTAACTGGCCACAGCAAGTTGACAAACTTGCTGTAGCAAGTGAAGAATCAAAAGAAGAATTGGCTCTCTGTGTAACTGGCTACGGCAAGTTGACAGACTTGCCGTAGCAAGTCCTGAAAAAGTGCAGCTGCGCGTTTTGATGTCAGAAGCGAAAAAAACCCTATTTAACCTAGGGAAGGGCGCCGAAATGAGGATTCTACACTCTGGGAAGTTGGAGCACACAAGGGAAGAGCTTGGGAGAGAGATTTGAAGCATTTTGGAGGCTTGAGTGCTCTTCTCAAAAGAGATTTTGGGATTTCCACCTTGGTTTTTCTTCTTTTCTCCTCTTTCTCCACTTAGCTTCTTATGTATTCAGCAACTATGTGTAGTATTTTTTTTATATTTGAACATGAGTAGCTAGAACTCTAATTTAGGATTACTTTTACCCATTGTATGGATTGAAACTACTAGATTATTTTGCTTTTGTTGGTTAATGAGTATTATATGTTGATTTTTCTTTGAGCTTAATGCTATCTTGTGCTTGATCACCACATGATTAGAGTTGTTCAATTAGAAGATGCTTGAGAGAGCTATTTTGATTGTAGAACTTAAGAAAAATCATGCTAGACTTGAAGTTTAGGGATTAAATGGATGGTTTGTTGTTAGAATAGAGATATATCTAACAACCTAGCATAGTCAAGTGAAGGCTTGCTTTGGAAAGATGATTTTCATTAATTATAAACAAGAGATTGAATATTTTTAATGAAGATTAAAAATCAATCTTGACTTGAGGGAGCTTGGTTGATGATTTTAGGATCTTCGACTAGCATATAGGCTCATTTAACTAGCATAAGCGAATATTTGCATAGTTTCATGAAATACAATGGGGAAGAAGTAATCCTAAGCCTTTAAACCTTGAAGTAGAATCAATTTTATATTCACCTTTATTTTACCTTATTGTTTTTAGCAAATTCTCCTAATTAACATACTCAATTCCACATGATTCCATTCAACCTAATTAAACATATGGTTACATTAGTTAGCTTACTTTCGTCATAGTCCTCGTGGGAACGATCTTTATTTATCACTTTATTACTTGTGACCCGTGTGCTTGCTGAAGCTAAACGGCGAACAACTATTCATAAGCCACGAAGCCAATGCACAATGTTAGCTCGATCTTTGGCTTGATGTTCATTTTTTGCATTTCAAATTTTTTTCCCTTTCAACTTTTCAGCTTGCCTCAATAAGCCAGTGTCTTACTTTCTCTCTCCAGATGTTTCGCCCCATTTATTTCTAGTTTGCATTTTTTCCCATTTGGCCGCTTTTTCCCTTCCTGAACCACACTTCTCCTCTGTTTTTTCATCATCTTTCCCGTTCTCATTTTCATGTCACAGTAAACCATCAGATTGTGCTCCTCCGTTTCAACCTCCTATGACTCCCTCTCCCATCAAATCCCAACGTTTTCTTCTTTCTCTTCTTTTTTGAGTTCTGTCATGGTGCTCATCTCTGGAACCCTAGGAGTTTCAGCAATTTTTTTGCATCATATTTCTTCTTCTTCGGTAACGCAATAGTTAGGGGGAGGCATCTATGGCTTTTCACCGAAATCAGCCCCTTTCTCGCAGCCGACAACTTCGGTTCTGTTTTTGAGTCCATTTTCTTCTCAGCTTCTTGACACTAAAAAGGGTTTGTACTCTTCTTCCATTCTATCCTTTGTTTCTATTCCTTCCCCTTCTTGCTTTACCTTTTGTGCTCTGTTTGTTGCGGTCTTGCAAAGAAAACATGCCATCGAAGACTTTTGATCTCATTGAAATATATACCTCAAATTTTTTATTAATTCTCTAAGATAGTTTTATGGTTGACAACGTGCCTATTGAACAATATTGTACAGATCGAGTTGGCATTTGTCATTTACTGTCCATGTTAGGATTATGTGGCTAGAAGGTACATAAAGCCGATAGTTGAAGAGGCGTCATAATAACAATCGCTGGTGCTGGATTTCTTTTTTGTTCATTGATGTTGGATTAAAGTTATTATGGGTTTATTTTTCTTCTTCTCTTTTTATAAACTTCATTTTATAACTTCAATCTTCTCTTTTGCTAAAAAAAACATTTCAATCTCTCTTTTTCTGGAGCAAACCTTGGTTCCATTTATGAATTTAGTATACTTTTCTTCTTATAACTTGCTTTGTCACTGTAGTTTTTTTTTTTTAATTCATCAACATACTATCAACACTATTATTTTCAATTTAACCCGGTGTGTAAAATAAAGATCCATTGAATACAATTTATTATCAAGTTGTTGGAATCAATAATGCCCAAATCAATAGCCTAATAGTTATTGCATGCAATTGTTGAAATCAATACCCAATGGGTTTTTAGTTTTTGAAGCATGAGCTCTGATCTATGATGAGTCCGCAAGTGCTAAGCAGTATGAAAATATGACCTTATTAGTCTTTGTTGCACTTAAAGTTTGTTTTATAATAGGAGGATTAGGCATCATAAGTCACGCCATACCATACTTTCTTAGTGGTCAAGAAATGTGTTCTTTATCCTAAAAATGAACATAACTCTATTTGTTTATTTAGGGTTTAAGTTTGTTCTTTGTTGTAGCAGATAAAATAAGCTATCTCTTTATTCTTTATTATATAAAGTTATTTCTATTTGTGTTTAAATACTTCATTTGTTTTTAAAGACTTTATATTATGATGCCATTATTCATCTTAACATGACCAATACCAATTAGCAAGGATAAAGTAGATTGAATGAAGGGCAGTTATTTTTACTCATAGTTCGGGGGAGCAGGTAATTCTTCATGGTTTAACTGAGCATATCTTTAATGCCTCTCATTCTATGCGTACTGATCAAGATTTTTTCCTTGAATTGTGTCCAATGCAGCATAAGCTACAATATCTATAATTTTGGTGTACCTTCTCAGCATTATGGCTAGGGAAATAGGTTGTGCAGTAGCTACTATCTGTCACTTTGGTGTACCTCCTCAAATTATGGTTATGGAAGTAGGTGGTGCGGTAGCTCCATGCTGTAGTAGGTATGAACAGTTACAGTATCTCTTTTTTTTACATCAGTTGTCATTTATTTTTGATGATGACTATGTGAGTATTCTACTATGCATGAATATTTCCAATAGTTTCTACTAGTATGGAGCTAAAAGCAAGGAAAAAAGAAATAAAACCATCCAAGTTGTTGTGTTTTTTTTGGTTCAGTTTCTACTCAATAAAATGTAGTAAAGGTCCTATAAATAAAGCAAGAAAACCAATATAGAAGTGCACTAAGTGATGTAAAGGATTAGATTTTGATATGCTTAGAAACCATGATAATAATAGCAATATATAATTCATATGGCAAGCATGTCTTGCCAAATAGTAGATTTATTCATTTATATAGGAATTGGATAGATACACACATTGGAGTATGTATTTAGAATTTAGATATGGTCCTTTTTAAAAGTGGTTGTTGGAGTAGCTTTGGGAATATAATTTCAACTTTGGTTGTCTTTTCTGTTGCACTGGAAGTTGTTGAGCTTGATATCATTGAGAAATATTTTTACTTGTCCCTTAATTTTTCTTACCTGTAAGTACTATTAAAAATATATTCTTTTACCATTTTTGTACTATGCATATTACCTTTTTACTGAGGTTGCTGTAGTAGGTATAGTTTATCTTTCTAGCTTTGTTCTGTTATCAACTATATAGTTGTGCTTTGTAACTTGCTAAGGATTATTTAAGATGGCAAAAAAACATGTTAAGATTTGTATGGATTTAAAATTGTGTTGGTGTGGTAAGTGGCAATAATGTAGGTGGTATTCTTTTGAGGAGAGCTTTTCTCTTCTTATTTTTTTTCAATGAATGCAGGTTTAATGTTTTGATAATTGTTAGGATACAACTACTGTGTACATTTCTTATCCCAGTGGAGTCTTTATTCAAAGTTTGGATTTTTGTTCTATATTTTCTCAAACTCAACTCAATAATAAATGATGAGAAATAGTGCAAACATTCTTTTCCCCCTTTCCATGGTAGCTACTACGGGTGGAAAAAAGAGGATATAGAACATCAACATTTCTTTAGTTGCTGTTTATCTTTTTTCTTTGTTTATAAGACATGAACCAAATGCTCTTCATTACTAATTACTAAATCATCTTATTAACCCCTGCTAAAGAATGTGAACTGATGACAGGTATTTTGAAAAATGAATGATATCTATAATTCAGTTAATGACACCATATGACTACTGAATTATATGAGATCTATAATTAATATTATGATAGATTTGGAATTGCTTACTAAAACTGAAGTTTTTATGCTTCGTTATTCTATATGAACAATTTAACATGGAGAGTTTATTACAGTACTTCGAGAATTTTTTGCACCCTGCTGTATAGTACATTTAATATCCTATTAAATTAAATGAGAAAGTTTAAGGTTTTTTTTAAATGAAAGGAAGTTAGAGTTTGTTGTTTTACGTTTGTTGGAGTTATTTCTCATTTTAGTATAGTTGGATCAATTTGGCCATCTGATATTTTTCACGGTCAAGGATGTAACTAAAATTGGCCACTGGTCTTCTCGCTGGGTCGTGAAAGTCTCAAGGCTATTTGCTAAATAGGTGCAATGCGCAGAAGTAAGAACATGAGGGTAATGAGTTTGTAAATGTTTTGGCATTTAATAAAATGACCTTTCTTATGCCTTATCATGTGCCTTCAAATTTTTATTTTTGACACCTATGCTTTCAATCTAGAGCTGTAGAGGGTCAGTGTCTAAAGATCATGGAGTGTGAGTGAAGATTTAGTGCAAAATCCTCTCTCTTTTTGAACAGTCATAAGGTTTTAGCGAGCTAGGCATTTATGTTTAACTGCTTCTTCTCTTTCCCAAGAAAAGCCTATGAAAGAGGGCAAAGGGTAATGTTAGAAGAGGACAATGTGTGAATGAAAACTTAGGAAAGATTTTTTATCTGAATTATAGTGTCATTTCAGCTAGCTACATGTTTTTCAGCTACTTCTCTCATCTTTTCCAACAAGTGCATATCTTAAAATTATGTTGCTTGAAATCCTACTTAAATTTAATTGTAAATGCACCACAACGTAACCACTCCATCCAAAGCACTAAAATCATTCCCAAAAACAAGGGTAATGAGATATGATATCATTAAATTTAATTGTAAATGCTGCTCATTTTCATCAGTATTTAATTACTAAACATGTTATAGTCATAGTGGCATTTTTTTTCTCAATAATACATATATGCATGTATTCACGAATAATTAGAATTGGGCAATAAGAATAAGAAACTAATGCAATATTTATAGATATTTGTTTCTGTTTGACTTTTTAACAGCAAGTCCTGTCTATCAAAGTCATATTAAAGGTCTACTTGACTGACTCATAAATGAGTGAATTGGATGGTGATGGAACATATTTAAGTACTTTTGTCTGCGTTACAATTGAACTAACATGTTCTTACTTTTATTCATCCATTTCAAATCATCAAAAACTCTACAAGAAGTCAATAGCTTGAGCCTATAAGTCCTTCATCATTTCATTACCTACTCAACTGTTCAGCATTTCTTATCAAAGTACTATTGATTCATTTACAGCTATCCTTGGTTTTTTACCTCTATTTAGAAATAATAGGTAGCAAACTTATGTGACATAGAAATCATAGAATGCTTTGCTTGCAAGCTTTATATGAAAGTACAATTTTTTTCTTTTTGGATGTGATAGCTCTTTTTATTCTCAGGTCTAATGTAGATATAAATAAAGTTTAAGGCATTCTCTTTCCCCTAAAAACGGCATTTGACTTTTGCTATTTTTGGGAATGCTTTCAGTGCTTTGGATGGAGTAGTTAAGTTGTGGCACATTCAGTCTAAAGGGTATGCCTTATAATTTATTAATCTTTCATTTTGTAGCTCTCTTAGTGTGTCCTGTATTTTACTTGAATCTTAGCTTCATAACGTCAATTAATATATGATCTCACGTTATACGATTACAATATGCATCAATAAGTCCAATGAATGGTAAGGTTTGACAAATGACAATGTTTTTAGTTATTAAACGTTTTTATGGACACATTTTGTAGAAGTTGGATTTTGTTGCCTGGTTTATGAAAAGTTTCTTTAGCCATCTACATACAGGCGTTGAGCTATCTATTTTTATATTCTTTCTGGACGTATTATAGGGACTTTCAATTTCTTGGTTAGTTTTGAGTGACAACTTTTTTGTCACAATAAATGAAGTTTTGCATAAGTAATTGATGATTTAATACTTTCAATATTTTAAAAATCTTACTTATGTTTCATATTTATTTTCTCCAGCTTAACCTATAGAGCAGGAGTGTCTTCACTTAGCTCTACTGATTATGTATCCCCAAAACAAAGGAGATGGCCAAAAGATATAACTTGTCATCCAGATGGAAGTAGCCTGTATTCAGTTTACACTGTTGATGCGGGAGAATCTCAAATATCAGTTATAAATCCGAACAGAAGACATGGGCTAAGGCTTATTATCAATATTTAATTAATACTGATAGAAGCAACATGGCCTGTAAATCGTACTTTGGTATCAAGTTAATTGATTCAAATCTATATTATATGTGTTTCTTTTTTTGGTCAGAGAGAATGTGTGAATTTCTTAGAGGACAAGCCTTATTCTAAAGGTGTCATAAATAGCATTGTTTTTATGCCGTGGGAAGTTACCTGCTTTGTGACTGGAGGATTTGACAATGCTGCTATACTTTGAAGTGAGGATAGTGAGAAAATATGGAAGCCAAAATCATTGCACAAGAATCTCTATTCATTTGTTGTCATGATAGAATAATAGTCAGCTTATTCAATACTTATATTTCTAATTCATTAATTATCCTTAGATTTCTAATTCATGAATTATCCTGTTCCTAAAGTTGTGATGTCGCATAGGAGTTATGATGACAGCAGATTTAGTCTTCATCTTCCCAATTTTTTTGATGTCAATTCGATCTGCCATGAAATATTGGCTGACATTTCTACTCTTTAACCAGAATTATGGCCTAATTCTATACATTGATGTCTTTTTGCACCAATGTTTTATCTCTGCACATCTTTTTATTGGTTACATCGTTATATCTCTAACTATACATATCTCTTTTAGTGCTAATCTTCTAAGTTTTTCTTAATACTTATGTAGTTTTGTGACATGGAATTAAATCATTGCTATTAATACATGGTAATTGAATGTGAATGTATGTACGTTGAATCAATGCATGAGATTGTTGTGCAGGGAAGTAATTTCTTATAATATACTTTATTTGAGAATTTTATTGTAAATGCTACAATTTTATTAGGGTTTCTTTTTATAGTAAGTTTGTATTAGTGTCTTATTACCAAACATGCTTATGTTTGTGCTTAAGAAAACACATGCATGTTTACCTACTATTTTCACAACTTCGAGAAAGTTATCTTATGTTTGTGTTTAAGAAAACAAATTCAGGAGTTCATTATCAATATAAGCAAGCAGGGAAGAACTTGTAACCATTTTAGTAGAGCTACATGTTTATCATAATAAAGTGTAAAAATAACTGTTGTCATATTATGCATAGACTAATGTTTTAAATGCACTGTTGTAATAAACAATATTATTCAATACGATGTAACAATAATTTTGTATGCCTCAAGTAAAATAGTATAATCGATTAAGTATGAACAAAAGAGAAAATGTATTAGTATGTAAAAGCTCTTCATGCAACGCACGGGAAGTACATGCTCGTTAAATACTGACATGAATGACATGTCAATAAAGCAACCGAATGACATGTTTGGCTGCGGGATAGGTTGAAAGGGCATTTAATGGCACTTCCTAGCTACATTCAAATTAAAAATGTTTGTATGGTTGGTGAACCCATTACTAAAGTCTCTCCCATCTCTCATCATTTGTTTTTATTTGATTAAGATATAATCCTGTTTAAGACTTCGAGTGTAAAAGGGTTTTCGTTTCTCTTAACAAATGCATTTTTCAATATCCAAACTTATGTTATCCTTCTTACGAGGTGATATTGATTACCACTTAAACCAATAGCTTATTGGTGTCCCATTTCTTTTCATATACTCCGTTAAATTAAATTATGTTCAATTTTTCATGCTAAAAGTTTTGTTTGAAGCAACGGCCTTATCTCAAACTTTTACAATCAATAAAATTGTTATATCTTACTTATTTATTTTCAATTATTAAACAATATTTTAATTGTTAGAAAAGTTACTTCTTCAAAGATGTATTATTCACGAAGATTTTATCGTTAATAAACTTTCAAATTAAATCAACAACACTACTGCAACAATATGATGTGGTATAACTTATTTTTCTCTCGTGACTTTCTAAAATGTTATAAGAACAATGCTATATAATATATAGATAGTTGGGAAAATCCCTGAAAAGGAACCTCAAAAGTGTGAAAAGACAGAGAGGTGTTACAAAATTCAAAAATCCTACAGAGGTGTTTCTAAATGATCAGGGATTTTCAAATTGGATATCAAATGATGGTTTCACCCCTAGGCAAATTTAAAAATAAAAGAGGAAGAGAGGGAGGTGTTTTATTGGGCATGGGCCATTGGCTGTTAGTGGGCGGTTTTGAGGAGTAAAAGAGTGGTGGGGAGCGGTAGGTTATTGGTTGCATTGAGAGGGGGAGTGGGTCCAAAGTGGGTGGGGTCGATTTAAGGAGGAAGGAAGGAGTTGACGGGGCTAGGGAGTATGTCGCATTATTCCGTTCAAGGAGAGAAGAGGTCGATTATTCTGGCGGCTAAAAATTGACAAAAAACAACAACATAAACCAGTAAAAGCTATCATTTGGGCTGAGTTGGGTGTGAAGTTGTGAAATCTATAACAGAACTTGTTACACTATCTGATGATATGGGAAATTTAGCATAATGGGTAGTTGGGAATTTTTGAGGCGTAGTTGTGAAATTGTAATCATAACCTGAGAAAACGGAAATTAAAGTTCGGAATGCTTACTCTCAAGTTGTGAAATTGTGAAGTGCTAAACCTAACATGAGAAAACTTAATTTGAATTTGGGAATGCTTAATCTAAAATTGTGAAACTTTAATTCGTGGATGTGAATAGGTAAAACTAACATGAGAAAAGGTAAATTGAATATGGGAATGGTTAATCTGCTATTATGAAAGCCTATTAGAAAGTGTTATCTACAATATGTGGAAACCAATATAAAAGTTGTGAACTGTTTTAGAGAAATTGCAAACCAGTATTGTATTGTAGGAAATTTAGTGTGGTCCTAAGCTGATAAAATGTAATATGAAAATGGGAATTCTTAATCTGACATTATAATAGGATGTTTGTTTGTGGGAATGTGTCATTCAAACTTGTTGGAACATATGTTTAAGTTGTTAATAATTTATGAGAACTTGGGAAACTATGTTACCCCATGGGAAATTTGCAATTAGTGTGAAGCATGGTGGTGAGAAGGTTATGCTCACCTGTGAAAACCTAATATAAACTTGGGAATTATTTATATGACACTATGAAAGTGTGTTGGTATGTGAGATGGTGTAATTTCCCAGTTGGGAAACCATATATAGTATTTGTGAATCCGTAATGAGAGCTTGGGAAATTGTCTAATAATGTGGGAAGTTTGAGAATTCCCTAGGCAAAATTGGTTGCTTAGTTGTGAAATCTTAATCTTAACGTGGGAAAACATAACAAGTTTTTTGGGAATGGTTAATATGAAATCGAAAAACATGTTGGTATGTGGGAATGTTTGATATCATACTTGTGAAAACGTAATCAAAACTTGGTAAACCTTAATAAGAAGTTGTGAAGCTCTGTGAATAGCTTAATTTTGAGAAGTAGTGAAATTTTTATCACAAGTTGTGAATCCTTTTATCAAAACCGGTTAGACTATGCTACTTTTATGAAAGGAATTAGGATTCACAAGAATTGAGATTGTAAAAGAACCATTTAAATTCAAACAATATTAATGAATGTGAAATGCTTCTTGTGTAGGTCGAAAAAGATGACGTTACAAAAAGGGGAGACATTAAAATTAAAGGCACCAAGGTGGAAAGATGTAAAGAGTAGATAAGCAAAGTGCACAAATGTGAAGACGAAAGGAGGAAATAGCAAACCTGTGAAGAGTCAACCAGTACAGGGTGGGTTTATGTTGTTTAGAAAAAGTATATATGTGGCAAACTTGGGGGAAAAGAAGAAGAAGATGACAGAAGAAAGCAAAGCTGTGAGAAAGGCATGGCGAGAGCTACCAGATGATAAGAAGAAGGAGTACATTGAAAGAGCTAAGCAAGCAAGGCTAGAAAAGAAGAGCAAAATTAGAGTGTCCTTTCATACCCGCTGCTCACTTCGAGGA